>CM073772.1:72574637-73174637 GCA_037158775.1 Hetaerina titia | reverse complement strand
GCCGATTTCCTAGTGAAAAAAAGTGTTTCTTTTTCCGCATTTCTACCGCAGTCCGCAGCATTATTCCACATTCTTCTTTCACCACGTTCCAACTTCCGGCATGCCTACCATATTTTCTTTTCCATCCTTTTTCCTCTCCACTTTTCTTTCGAACAAATTGCAATTGCTTTTTTCCCTTCTTACCAATGCGTATCGGGATATAAGAAGTTATCACGTTTACAAATGCGCACATGTGTATTCATTCCTTCCCTTTCAGCATTGTCGTATTTTTTTTGAAGATCACACGCAAAATATGTAATTCGGAGAGAGACATGAGAAGAGAGGGTTCGGCAATTCGAAAGGAGAATTTTCGGAAGAAAGAAAAGGAGAATTCGGAATTTCCGAGCGTGCTTACGACATTAACTTGGACAATTTTCTTTAAAAAGGAAATACGATGTTGAAAAAAACCTGAAAGCAAAACAAATTAGACAGAATCAAATGTTTGCTTGGTTAGTCATAGAATTTATCTTTGCATGTATCCCCTACCTATTAGCCTAAAATGTGTGGCTAAATAGGAACTCCTTGAATAATAACCTTTCAGTGACGTTTTCTGATATTGGTGGAGTGTTGCTCCTACTCTAATTCGGAAACTTTACTCTTTCCCTGAACAATAAATCAAGAAATGAAATCTAAGTAATAGATTTAGGGTATATCTTTATACATGGAAATAAATTAAACTAATAAAACATTTCTTCCACTGTTTAGGTGAATATAAAATAATATTTTTAAATAATAAAGTGGAATTTCATGAAAGAAAAATTTTTATATAATGGTACTTCTACTTATGTTGACTCTGGCTTTATATTAGTCATTAATATTAATTTTTTGACTGTTTCATTGATTTCTGTGGGTAGTCATATTATTCACAACAGTTTACATATTCTAACCGTTCTCTTCCATGCCAAAAAAACATGTAAGAAAGAATTCTCGTATTTTCACTTAATTTCTAGTCCCATGATTTTATTCTCTCGATTAGTAAGTAGATATATAAAACCTTATTGCCTACTCTATTCTGTTCATCCTTGTTTGTAACTGTGGAAACATCAAAATTTTACATCATCTTCTTTATGCTCAAGTAACCATCGTCCTCGTGATGTAATATCAATCATTTTTGGCAGTTTTTCCATCTTTGGAAAAATCCACTTTAGTCTGAGAGCCGATTCAGTGTTTCACTCTTATATTTTTTCAACTTTGTAAACCTACTTTGCTTCCTCAATCGCAGAACTCTCCCATCGCTTCTCCTCTCCCCGCGTTGAGATGAAATACTCATTCTTCCATAAATTTCGTACCTCTTGCAGTTGCTGTTGCCGATATTCCTCTTATAAGTTTACCTCCTTCCCATAATTTAATCCTCGAATCGCCGTCTCCCATCTCATCCTCCCGCCATCCAATTCTCTGCGCCCAAATACTCTCTTCATCCCTCCATCCCTATCGCTCCCTCCCTCCTCCTCCGTGTGTCCTCCATCCGCTTCCTGGAAGACCCACCCATTCTCATATAACTATATCCCTTTCATTTTTCCTTCCATTTTCGCATTAACCTCGAAGTCAGCCAGCCCTCCATCTCACTTCGCGTAGTGCGTCCCGCCCCATTCCCATTTCCTTGCACTTTCTTTTTTTTATTAATTCTCTCCCTCTAACCTCCGTCTTCCTCCCCTCCCACCCTACCACTCTCCCCTTCCCAACGCCTCGCCCGTCCTCCCGCCAGTTGACTCCCGGCGCCCACTATCATCTTACCCTCAAAACTCCAATTTTCCCTATCTCTCTCTCCTTCTCCTTCCCGGACGTTTGTCCCATCTCCTTTTTCCACAGCATCGTGATGATACTTCTTTTTCCTGGAGAATGCGGTAGCCACCTCGGGTGTCTTAATATCGATTAGTCGAAGTCATTTTCCTGTTTGCTCAACCCGTGGAGCCGAATTGTATCACTCTGACTCTCAGGATATTCTTGGCGTTTTTGACGTCTCGCCGGTTCTCATGGTTCCCTCGTTAGGTCTCGTTCTCAGAGTGTCCAATACTTATTAACAAGACGTGAAATAGGACAGCTCACTGAAGCGGTAATTTCCTGTCTATCGCTTCATGAAATTAATAAACAATTAGTTAGCATATTTGATGCATTTTTGTGCAAATTTAAAACTTTTTAAATGGGCGAATCATTATCATAATAAATTTTGCAAAATATGGAGTATTTTCTTTGTCTTCCAACCGTGTTACTTCTGTGAGTAGGTCATGAGCATGCTCGGTATTAATTTAAATAATCATAATTTGTTTCACCCTCATCTCTGGATATCTATGGGAGTCAGAGCAGAGAGGGGTAACAGGTGTCACTTTGTGGAATCCTTTCATGTCAAAATATGTAACTTAGTTTTCTACAAACATTGTATCAGTCACAACTTGAATTTTCTCGCGTCGTGACATCACCAAATGTGCATGGATCGTCGTTTTATAACTTTTATTGGAGTTTTAAAACTCTCTATGCACATTACTTAACGTCTCGACCCGACAAAGGCCAAGGCCTTTTCTGGCCAAGAAAAATATGCGGAAAACAAAGTAATATCTTTCAATACCTTAGGTGCCTCCTAGTTCAAAAATTCTCATCAGAGACCTGGCTTTGTATACTACTTAAATGGTACCTGATCTAATTTTATCCAACCAAAGGGATTAGCTAAACATTAACATTAGCAACTTAGCTAAAAATTAAGTTTAAGAAAGCGGATTAAAATGTGCGTAGACCCTTAAAACCCATTCTGTTGCAATTTATTTGTTTCATTCTTCACTACCCTGGGCCATTTCCCGATGAACTTCTTCTCTTCGACCGATTAACACTCTTGTCTATTTTATTTATTCCCTTTTTAGCGTCTGTTCTCTTTCCATATCATCCTTTACTATTTCCCCTTATCTTATCTTCTTTCCTATGTTTTCTTCCTTGCTCCCTCCACCCCCACCGTCCCCTTCCGGTGCAACCGCCCCCAACATGACGCTATTTATTCACCACCTCCGCCTTTCCGCTTCTATCTCTTTTTCTCATTCGCTCCCACCCTCCCTCGCCCCGCGCGCCACCCCTTAAAATCCCCGTGCGTACCCCCGGGCGCGCCGTTCCCCCACTCCAACGCACTATGGATGAGGCCGTGTTAGGGCGTGAGAGATGGGTATAAGACGGAGGCGAGGTGGGGAAGCCGCAGGGGGCGCTGAGCTGGTGGGAGGGGATTGGAGGAGGAGGGGATGGGGAACGGGGTCGGGGGCTCGGAGGGGCTACTGCAGCTCAGGGAGGGCGAGAAGTGGAAGGGGTTCATGCGAACGCTAGATGGAATGTGGGATTATCGTAATGGATAGAACCGAATGTCTGCTTACGCGAAGCACAGGCCAATAAATCACGAGTATGTATAAATAAACTCAAAATGCCGATCTTGACGAGATGTGTCAGTGAAAAAATGGAGTGATCTGATAGCGATTGGAGAATGACTCGGAGATGAACGATGCGTGGCGATTAAAATGCCGGACGGAAAGCGATAAGTAATATCATCAATCCGAAAGGATTATCAATATATATGATGCTATATGCTATATTGAATTTCCATTTAATATGTGGGACTCTGTCACCGAGATACGATCTTTCAGATATTTCCATCAAGTTTATAGTCGAAAATATAAATGAATTTCGCAATTTCATGTTCATAAATCATTGCCCGTCGATGGTATTCCGTTTCTCAGTTTTTTGTGTAACCCGTAGCCTAAGTAGATTCGCGTTCCTTGCATATTTAAGGAGTATCCGTTGGATCTCGATTTTTGCACACGCTATGGGCGCCTATCAGGAATTTGTTAGGCGCCTATTGGCTGTAAAATGTAGGGGATTTACGACGGCGAGTGGCGAGGTAATGTGGACTAGATGCGGTCCCTATTATGTGGCCCAAATTTATGATTAGCCGCTTTTTTCACATGGCACGCATTGAAATGCAAAGCATGCATGCCTACATTCCGCTTGGGTAAAAAAATACCGCAATTTTGATTCGATGACACGGTGAAGGAAGCACCTTTGTCCCGAAGAGATGCCGTAAGGGCAGCCGAGAAGTATCGGGGTGACTCCCCCTGCCCGTGTCCCTCCGAAGGGATCGTCCTCATCCTCCTGCCATCCCCCATCAACTCCTTTAATACCACCTTCACTTTTCAATTCCCTTGCTCTTTGGCGAGTGAAAAAAACGATAAGGAAAATAAAGCGGTCGTGTATCGTGAGTCCGGACCGCCATGGCCCGCAACGGCCGGCCGCCACATACACACACACACTCACACACACTCCCTAAGCGCATTTCCTCCTCCATCAGGGACATACCACAAGGCGCCTTCATCTCCTCACTCCCCAGGGACACTGGCACGAGGAGGTTTTTGGGGCATTTCAGCGGGGGTGGGGCTGGGGAGGGGAAAGGTCTTTTCCTAGATGCCCTTCCCCTGGCCTTAGTGTGTATCCCCTGGGTGAATGGGGAGAAAGAGAGAGGGAGTCGAGTCGGGACCATTCAATAATGCAAAATGGAGCTCGTGTGTGCGGCGGTGTCGGGCGGAGGACGTATGCCTGAGACCGGGGGTGCGGATGGGGGTTAGAGAGGGGTTTTGGGAGAGGGAAGGCATTGAGAGAGAGAGGGGTGAGAAGAGGGATCTCCTTGTGAGGAGATGCGTGGGGCGAAGGGCGAGTGGAATTCTACTTTTATCCTGTCGAAGGTTTTTGGGGAGTATGGGAAGAGGGCAAGTGGGGTTTTGAAGACATGAGGAGGTTGGCGAAGAGTTCGGAAAGAGAGAGTCGCGTCTAGGAGGTTCTCCTTAAGTTAAGTGGCCGAGAGGATGGGGGGATCGGGCGGGAAGGCCCTTTTTTCCCTCGAGGACGCAAGAGATTTTAAGACAGGAGTCATATCCGCGGTAGCATTCATGCTTTTTTAGGGCGGGAGAGGTAAAAAGAAACTGATGCAATAAATAAAGGAAAGATATTAGGTCTTGTGAAGGACCCAGATTTGAACCCTTTTTCCCATACCCTTGCATGCTGCCTTACAGAGTTTTTAACTTTTCAATTGTTTTCGTCGATAATGCAAAAATTAAGAAACTTGAGAAAAGTGGCTTGGGCTATAATTCTATGATAGACTGTCTTAGACTGGCTTTCTGAACAGGTTGGTGTCTCCCAAAATTCCACCACGTTATTGCACATCAAACATGCTAACGCCACGTGCAACGGAGGAGGTTGCGGGTTTTCTCCCCTAATTCGAAGTGATGTTGTTTTGTACCGGGCAGTCGGAAGCAACCACAGTGCCCACGGCTCTAAAAAATTCCTTTAGGAAAGCCAAGTGGAATAAAGGTGAAAGAGTTACAATGGGTGGCGTGGTTTAGAGCTCGGTTTTTAAATTATGCTCACTCCAGAGAGGGTCATTTCGTGACCGTTCTCTTCAAGCGTGGAGGTCACAGTTGAATACAAAAGGGGCGAGCATAGAGAGTGCATTCAGATCAGACAGGGTGCGCTTCTTCCCACCTCTTCTCCAGCTCTTTTTCTCTTTCTTTTCACCGTCCCTTCGATCCCCGTCATGTTTACTCCACCGTACCGTCTCCCGTTTCCTTTCGACTCCGTCCCCCACTTTTTCTTCCTCATCTCGGACAGCCTTTAAGGCACTCTTCTAAAAGAGGATGAATTCCACCCAGCGTCTTGAATGTGTTTCGTCCCAGGGGCTTTTGGAGGATGGGCGTAAGAATATCCTTTTTTTACATTTTATAGTTTTGTTTTACTCCTCTATATCGCTGGGCATCGTCCATATTTTGGGATGGAAGCGTTGAAAGCCGATGGAATGGTGGATGAATATAAACAGAATGTATGCGCGCCCATCTTCCTCTCCCGGGGCACTATCCCCAACGGCCTTTTCCATGTTATAGAGGTATTGAGAGCAGAAGGGAGGCTAAAGGAAACCCGTTATTGGCCGTGGTACATGATATGCATGCTCATGCATAGTAGCTTCAGCTTCCGTTTTTCTGGTCGAAATAGTTGTATGGCTTCATGAAACTTTCTTTTGATTATTTTATTATTAATTTAATTATCCATTCATTTGTCTCCTTTTACATGCTCAAAAATGGTTTACAGCGATCATTAGGTACTTTACTCCAACATTGACTTCCCTCCTTACGCTATTTTAATGTTTATGTCCGGACTTTTGTTATGAGAGAATATACTCGTGGTATAGTAGACTGATTCATTTGGTGATGTTTATTGAATGCGTTTAAAATAAATTAACCGACGCGAGAATTATCTGGGTAGTCACTTATGTTAAGAAAATTAAAGAGTAAATTATTCCTACTAGTGATAGTGAATTAACAAATCTCAATACATATTTAGCCAAATGTACGTTTACTTGGTTTTACCATTTTTACCCCTTTATCATCAGCTTTCAATATTTGTCTAGACGATATTTAAGTGTCACCTAATAATATGTTCGCAAGACGATTGAAGATTACAGAAAATATTTCTTTCACTAGGTCGCTCCGATATATTGTCCACATCCCATTTTCCAACTCTCACCCTTCCATCGTTTCTCCGTCATATTTCTTCCCATATTTTCGATGCAGACACATTTTCATTGGGGAAGCCAATTTTTTAAAATTCGTATTTTCTTCAAAATATTCTTATCATGAATAATCTTTCCACGTCTACCCACATCCTCAACTTTGTTATGCTTATTTTACGCAAAAGTCATATCCGTATTGCATTAATATATACGAGTATCTCTTTCCAAACAAATCTTTCAAAATACCATTCAATCTGTCTATACTTTCTCTCGTTCTGCAGTAACTGCCGCCGTTTTTACGAAAGGAGTATTTTTTTTCCATGTGAGTTTCTCAGTGGGAATCCCAGCCACGCAGTAAGCACGAAAAGCACGAGAGCCCTTTTATCGAGAGTTACGTAAAGAAAGCAGTCATGATATGACGTATAGGTCTCACTAGAACTCCAACATCTTAACCCTCCTCCCTTTCCATTCTTCTCGTTTACTAGTTCCTGTCGGATCCACAAGCATCTTTCGCCTTGTGTGTGTGCAGACTCCATTCGACCCCTCTTCCTGCCTTTCCCATTTCCTCCGGTTACAACCGTTACAGCTCTTCCTAAAAAAAAAGCACACTCCCCTACCCTGCTTCCTTTCTTTCCCGCCTTCATCTTCCCCATCTCATAGAAAAGGAAGCACACACACCGCATCCGATGTTCGGAAGCGCCGAATCGCATAATGAGGGATGCAGTATAAACATTTTATTGCCTGTTACTACTTCTCTCGCCTCCTTCTGCCATCCGGCGGGCTTTCCCATGTCGCTCACGCTCTCGCAAACAACCGGTCTCCCCTCCACCCTCACCACTCCCTTCGAATCTCACCGTGAGCACTCTGTCGTCTCTCCTCGCGGTGGGAGCGGAAATTTCCCACAGATCATGGAGGAGAAGAGAGAGGATGAGCAGGGCGCAGGGTTCCGAGGAAGTAATTGGATTTAATCGAGAGCGCTATTGTTGATGGAAGTGATTCAAACGTCAGGGGACTTCGCTGTCCTGCCAGGTTTCATGTTTTGTTTGAGTTCCCGTGCAGCATGCGAAATGCGACCGGAAAGAACTTCAGACCATACATTCAAAAGTTCATAGTAGAGCGCTCTGATTTGTATAAAAAAGGTGTCTATGAAACGATGAAGTTACACGTGTTATGATTCCTTAGTGTAAATAGTAAGATTGAAATAATTTATAGCGTGTAAGATTACTCATGATTCCGAAATGTGCCTATCCTACCACGGATGATAATTCAGAGTAGTCGATTTCAAAATTAATGCTGCTAGGGAGTCCTCTTATCCTTTTACCCACGAGCGTTACGTAATACAACGGCTGAATAAGTTTCCCAATTCTAGTGCATTCCATGAAAGCTCATTCCCTTAATCTTTCCGCTGGTTTTTGTGCTCTCTATCATGCACTCGTGGGGCATGAATTTGGTTATAGTTCGAGGGTGTATTAAAGAACTATCACGCTGAGGGAATCAGCAGAGTAGAGTTCACTTTTTGTCTCCCGACGACCGGGGGAAGGGAGGAGAGTTGAGAAGAATGCTGGCAGTCATCGGGAAAAGAATCCCCTGCACCAGGGGTCCCTTTTGCGCTAGAGTAAGAGAGAGAGAGAGAGAGTAAGGTAAGGATATGGAGTGGAAGGAAGGCCAGTGGTGGTTCGTGTCCCCAGGGGGATAGGACGGAATCGTCTCCCTCCACATGCTCTTATCGGCAGTTTTCCATCTCCCTAGTACATTCTTTTCCATTCCATCCACTCTTCTCAGTGTATCGACCTAATTCATTGCTCCGTCATTTTTCTTCCCACCTTCTATTGCTACCAGATCATATTGGTTCTCATATTTTCTCCTTTTCCTTCCATCTTTTGTTAACTTTCTGTCTTCCTTTGCTTTTCCATATGCTTGAAGAAGAAACAGCTGGATCCTGTATCCTCGATTTCCTTTTAATATTCCGGAGCACTCAACCACTCCCTCACCTTTGTGTTGCTATGAACGGTTAATTATCAAAATTGAATTGGGAAATCTGATCAACTAGAATTCCTTACGTGAATTTTCGCGAAAATATTTCATGTCTTAAGCTCAGTTAAAGTCTTTTACATACTTAGGATGAATTTTCGGTTCCAGATCTTTCTGGGAAATCACAGAAGACCCAGGGATAAGAAGTGACCCCTTCCCTTAATTTTGAATTTTACACGCTGTATAGAGGGAAGCTCCACCCTCACCTTTCAAACCAGTTTTGAGGTTGATTTTCTTGGTGGTTGATTTGTGGAATTAAATTTGTTTTCAGGTAATGATTGAGTGGTGAAGAGCAAAGAACCTTAATAATAGCATTCATTATTTTGGCACAATTTTACGTTAAATTGCATAATATTCCTGTCTACTCCCTCTTATTTATATAGTTGTTTTCTTTTTTTTCAAAATGTATTACATCCTGTTTTCCGTGAAGTCTCACTACCTTTCATTTCCCTCTTCGTCTCTCGTTCGTGTATTTATGCAGTTCCTCGGGGGATACCCCTCACTCCGATGCAGTCAGCGTTTGTATGTAGTTTACTCCTTATCCCCATACCCCATCCCAATTCCTTCCTCTACCCTCCCTCGCGTAGTCCCCGCTCCCCCTTCAACGCCACCTCATCCCATCTTCGACCGCTGCTTTCTGTGGACGGAACTACTCAGTCATTTGTCTCGAGGGAAGAGTCATTCCGGTCAATTTGGTCCGTGGAGAGGAGGGGAGGAAGGCGTCCGAAGGAGGAAATGGCTGCTGGCTTTCCTAGAAGGCGTAAATACGGAGTAAAAACCTTCTCAGGAACCAATCCAAGGGGATTCTTCTTTAATATACTATATACATACATAGTGCTAAGTTATAGTAGAGTTATATATCTACACAGCCATCATATTATTTATTTTATTTCCTACTCTTTCGACTATTCTCCGTTGGTTCCTTTCAACTTTTCTTGTCGCTCGTCTGTATTTGGTAGTTTGGATCACCGTATCCGATCCAATATTAAGTACATTGTAAATGCGTTATGCTATAGCTTTTGGAAGGGAGATAAACATGGAGGAATAGATGCATACTCAGCAATCACAGCCATGGCTTAGCTTGTACGTTCATTTGTTTGTAGCAACTCTTTGAAGTTTAAATGTTTAATTCCTGTGCCTCTGAATAATTATTAATTTTTTCTAGGCCTTGATTGATATTCTACTATATAAAATGAAGAATTTTTAATCTATTTCATGACTACTAATAGTAGGCATACCATCGAAAACAGCATTTAATTTTCTGTTCTTCTATTCTTTTCTTCATTTTCGATCATCGATAATACTGGATAAAAATACAAAAATGTAGTATCCATTGAATTTTAATGAATCATGCCTTGAATCATATATGTGTACTTTTTATATGATATGGCCCGATGTGACAACTAATTTGTGCACATATCTTATTTCGCGGAGGTGAATCTTTCGCCCAGCCAAGTGGGTAAAGGTAATTCATTGTACATATCAGTAATTTTTGGTGACATACACTCATGAGAGAAACGGTAAACCGTTTCTATTTAGGTATCGTCCACCTTCGTCTCCCAACATCCATTTCCGGTGTTCTTCACGTCTGTGACTGGAATTTAGTGCCCTTCTCCCGCTTTATCTTCCTGTTGAAGTCTCGGATTTAGGTGCAGAGTCCTTCTAAATAAAATACCGTCGCCGAAGGTTGTGAGAGGTTATCTGTGGACACTCCGCGCTGCGGGGGTGGATGGGAGGAGGGGGAGGTCAAAGGTGAAATAGAGGCGTCGTTGTCCCAAGGAGGTGAGGACGTCTGATTTGTTTCGCTTTCCGTGGGCGGTGAAGTGAGAGGGGAGATTTGCAGTTGCCGCCGTGCTGACGTTGTTGTTGCTGCCGGGGATTCGCAGGAAAAAGGAAAGGGGATGGGCTCCTCGACCAATGGAGTGGGAGGGTCTCTTCGAGCGGAGAAGTGTGTGTTGATGATCCGAGCGTGTTGTGTATGTCTGGGTATGGGGGGGGGGGTGGCCGCATGAGGCCGACCGGGGGAGGCTGTGCTAATGGAGAGAGAGAGCGTGGTCCCTTCAACCCGCCAGGAGGGGAACGGGGGTCGTTCCGGACGGGAGATGTGATGTGTCCATCGGAGAGAGGAAGCTTAGAGAGAGAAAGGAGTGGATAAAAACGTCTCCTCCGGATATTTACGTCTCCCAAGATGGAGCATAAATGGATTCCTCGAAAGGAGTGAAGACTTTTCGGGGATAGAATAATAGGGGAGCGAAACATCGAAACGCATTTAGCTAGGGAACGTGCATAGTAAAGGGAGCAGGCAATAGTTAGGACTTTCGAATGTTGTTGAATTTCGTGTTCACCATGTCATGAGAAGTAAGGGTGAGTTTAAAAAGCTCATTATGCGGTTGAGATATTAATGACCACACATGAACCGTATCACGCTGCGTGTTAGTGAATGTACGTATAAGGTGGTACGTACTCTGTTATCTCCGCATAATTTTAATCATTTTGTAGTTTTTGCAAGATTTTTAGCTTTATTAGTAAATTTTAAATTAAAACAACTAATCTAATATTGTATATAGTTATTGCTTCAGAACCCCGTTTTGCATTATTACACTGGGGATTAATTTCCAACTGTGAAAACCCTTGAAATTATGCCTCAATAAAACTAAATCTAAAATTGTTGGGCATTTATTTAGTGACTAGGAAGACCTTTTTTATGAATGAAACAGTGAATCGGGGTATTTAATTTGTAAATGGATCGTCCGCCTAATTCGATTTATGAATCGATGTATTTAAACCGTTATTTCCGAAAAGAGGATTCAAAATTTCTGAGTCATATTACACCACTTTATGAATTGGGTATGTGAATAATCATTTCTCTTCATTTTAGGTTCGATCATTGTTCATCAGTTCCTCGTCTTGTAAATGTTTCATTTTCTAAATTACTTACGACTGAAAATTCACTTATCCAGTATATGTGTGTTCTCATGAGGAAAATATAGATACGATATTTGCATGAAGGATTAATTTTAGCAGTGGTGAGGAAGTAGACAGAAGAATGATAAAGGATATGAAAAATGGGAATGAACCTGGCGACCAAATAGAGAGGAAGGGGAAACAAGGTTCCCTGGAGAAGGGGAAAAGCAGGAAAGGAAATGGCCGAAGGGCATAGGAGAGTGGAAAGAGAGGAGGGGACCGAAAAGTATTTTCGGTATGAAGTGCATATAAGGGGGGATAAGGCAAGGGGCGAGGGTTCTGTGGGTGGGATGGCGTTTGGGGGTTTTGAAATAGTCAAACAGAGGGCGAATGAAGGGAGAAGGGGATGTGAGGTGAAATTCAAGGTGGTGGGTAAAAGAAGGGGCGGGAGTAAGTGAAAGAGCAGTGGGAGACACCCTTATGTCTTATGCATTATGTATTGGCACCGTAATATATGGTATCTCGACCTCTGCTATCCGTGAGTACGCGCTATCTCTCTATTTGAATGGAGTATGAGAAAACAGCGTTCGATGCGTAGGAAAGGTAACATTTTGCTATTCCACGAAAACTTTGGTGGAACAGCAGATTGTTAACTTAACGCATTATGAAGGAGTTCCACCAAGTAAATCGCTATCCATCATTGCATAAAAAACAGTGCTCGGTGGAAATACAAACTAACCGATAGTACAAGGAAAGTAGGTTGATGATCATTCTAATACGAACTATTTTTCATTGCTAAATCTTTTCATTACAATCATAATTGTGTCTTAAAATGAAATGAAAATGTGTGACGAGCGAAAGCCTAACAAACATTAGCATGAAAATTGGATCTCGAAAAAGGAGTAACGGCAATCGGTCGATAAAAACCTTGGAAGACTTAAACGGGTTAATGTGCCGTGTCTCTGAATTATTGGAATATCTCAAGTAGGAGTTAAAAAGTTATCTCAGGAAGGGTTAATGTACTCGGGTACTCGGATTCCAAGGGACAAGCGGAAATGCTTCTCGACTACAAGGAAAATCTAGATGTTACGCGATACGTGCTTACAGACCTCAAGGGGTGTTTCTTTAACCGGCGAGTATGCACGATAAGTGATCTCGAAGGGGCAGCGGGACCGTCGGTGGTGTGCAGGAGAAGATATTTTCACGGGGGGCCGGGAAGGGAGAAAAAGAAGAGAACATACTGCTACTGCTGGGTGTCGACTCGGGAAATGCATAAGAGGTGTTCGAAGCGTCGTGGGGAGGGAAGAGAGAAGACGCGATGCGGCGAGGAAAGATGGATATGCCGACACGGAACGGGGAGGTGAGGCACGCCCACGACCGCCCATCCGAACACAGAAAGCGTGCTCGATGTTTGCAGTCACGGAAAAGTGCGAGTTGTTTCCCAGTAAAGAGAAGGGTATTGGAGTAGGAAGATGGGGTGAAGTCTGGCTGCGCCTGAGGGCGGTTAGGAGTGAAAGGGCGTCGTCGGTTGGGGGCGCAGAAAGGGGTCGAAGTGGGCCGGAGTTCAAGGGGAGGACGGTTCAATTGGCGGTCGGTCAGAGTGGAAGAGGCGGATGTGACGACGGTTTAGAATACTTGCACCTCAAGACTGCTGAATTTGACGGTGAGTGGGGGCAAAACCCTTCATAGATTAGATCAATGGGCTCGAGTGGTATATGGAGGACGTTAGGACAAGGATAATTGAGATATGGTGAGTAGTTTGAACTCAAATTAGAGCGGTGGTCATACGATTGAGGAGGTGGAACGTCAGGATGGCAGACCAAGTAGGCGTCGAAGAGAGCAGGGCAAAAAACAGGAATTGAAGGAGGAGGACAAGGTAATTCGATTCCATTTGGATGACGGGAAGGAGGACTTGGATTCAAGAAGGGTGTGAACGAAGGGCGAGGTTGAAGAGAGCACGAACAAGGGTCGTATATAACGCGACTAGTCGAGTTCATTGGGTACTCACGATGGATTTATTGGTGCTGTATTTCATTGTAAGTTATCATCACCTGGAGGGGTGAATGTTCGAGCCAGGAAATTGAAGATGAGCGAGGAGTTAGGAAACTTTGCACTTAGAAAAACAACTAGAATTTTTTAAGCCCGTCAATGAAATTGTATAAATTACCCTCTGCAGTATATAATGTGATAATTTGTAGAAGTGTTACTGGTTTGAGTATGCTGATTTAATAATTATTTATAGTAAATAAGTAGTTTACTGTCCGAAATAAGGAACAATTTATTTTTAGATCATATAGTGTACGGTATTCTTTCCCAATTCAATGATGAAATGATATAAATGGTAGGTTTTATTCGGATGAAATCGAGATCAAATAGTTCACCTCACAAAATCTCCGTTAAGTGTTCAAACGATCCACATGAAAAGGGCTTACGCTTTTCAAAATGTGTACTTCGTTGATTATTATTAGTGGTAGTCTACCGGTAAAGGTAAGTTTTGGCCGGTAGAATACCAATAATAACAATATTAATCATCAAATTACAAATTTTTAAAAGCTAAATTTATGTCCATGTGGATCATATGAACTTATAATAGAGCGTGGCGAACTGTTTCATTTCAATTTCAGCTCAGCTCCACTTCGCTGATGCAGTGAACAAAAATTTCAGCTTGGTTAAAAAATGAAACCTTTCATAGTCCCAGAATATGACGGAAATGGAAGTTTTGCTATGAAAACGGAAGCACTAACCTTGTGTTTATTTTGCATTCGATAGGTATTTGATGGGCGGTGAGCAAACTAGCGGTGTGGGCAGGGCTAGTAAGTGGATTTGGTCTGGAGGAAAGGGAAAGGAAGTGTTAGGCTGAGTAGGTAATGAAGAGGAAGAGTTTCACGGGGAGAGGATGAGTGGAGACCGCGTTCGTGACCAAGCTCGTAATTCCACTTGCATTCCCTTGCCCTCCTCTCCCCCGCTCTCGGCAAACACTTTCACCCCGTGCGTACCGTGGCGCTGCATATAGGAAGGGGCGTCTCGAACGATGGTGCTCACTTTTGTTCGCCGGAGAAAAGCCTAGGGAGAAACTTTGGAATGGTCGTTTGGGAAGAAAATCCGAAGGTTTTGGTCTTTGAGCAGATAGGAACTGTTTTGGGAATTGGGAATATGGAGACCTTAGTCTTACTATCGAGCAGTCCAATTCAATTACAATGACTGGATTTAATGTTTTCCGATGATTTAATGCCTGATACTTTGAAACGAGAGATGTCCTCGATGAGGTGTAACAAATTTAATATAAATCCATTAAACGGTATTAGAGGTTACTCAAGATTTTTTTCTCTCGACATTTTACCCACGTAATAACTTCTATTAAGGTTGAAGTAGAAATCATTCCCTTTTCATTATGTGATCTTTCTCTCGCAGTCTGGATGCCTCATTCGGAAGTACCCTCGTATTCTTCCTTGTATTCATATAGGTATAACAAAATGTGTAACTTATTCGAATTTATTTTGGGTTTTCACTGAACAGGGGGTAATTTGTCTTGAACGCGTTATATATTAGACAACAGTCTAGTACATTGTAGTCTCCACGAGGTTGTATGAAATGAAATCTCTGTTGTCGTCGGCATACGTATGATTTTCAGCGCAAGCTTTTTGCTAGGGCGGGACGGGATATAGAACTTTGGGCTAAGAACGTGGGTGAAGATAAGAGAATGGTGACGAAACTAAGGGGAAAAGGGGGGTCACGACGGCACATATCGAAGAAAAGAGGAAGGGTGGAGAATAAGGTTAGACGGACGATGTAAGAACAAAGGGGGGGGGGAATGGTGAAGAGAGTTGAATTGATGTTGGGGAGTTGGTGGTTTGGGTGGAGACGAGAGGGGAGGGATATTGAAGTGGCGATGGAGAGGGAAGATTAGGAGAGGCTTCAAAATGAAATGTGTATCGGAAAAGGGAGGGCGGACGGCGTAGATGATGCGGGGGTGGAGAATGGACGAAAGGGGGAGCCGAGGGTATGGAGATGTTTGAAGAAGAAGAGGTCGGGGCAGGATGGCATGAGGGGGGGTGTTGGAAACCTTGGTCGGGGATAAAGGGAATATCCGAAGCATTGAAAAAAATAAGAGGATAAACAAATGTTTACAGCGCCTTCGCATGGATTTACGGAAGTAAATGCGGAGGCGATTTATATGAAAGTGTGGTGGGGGTTTAGCTATGGAAGTCGAGTTTGCTTTCGCGGAGACCGTGCTTCCGGAACGGGAAATGTGTGGATGAGAAGGGTGAATAATTAACCGGAATGGAAATTGTTCGCGTCTGCAGAATACACAGAATTTTCGAATGTGTTCTTTGGAGACCGATTCCATGTTTTGAAAGTATGTTTATTCTCAGCAATGTATGTTGATGTTTTTTTTGTGAAATAGAATTCGGTACTATCTCTTTGGAGTTATCTTTCAGGATAAAAAACGCCCTCGTTGTATCTGATTCTACTTTTGTAATTTCCATTTTATATTATTTCGCTCGTTCCTTGTAAATGCCATATCATTCAAGAATGTAACAAGAGTTATTCTCTTCGTAATATTTCGTATCCGTTCTTTAGTATGGAATTAGGTTCAATATTTATCAAAGCACATATTTAATTCAAATGAAAAATCTCTTGTTGAGAGTTCCATTTACTGCAAGCGAGGTAATGTGTGAATTGAGGACGTACGCATTTGATCCCGAAGGGGTGGGAGTTCAAGAGATAATTGAATTTTCTGATTCGAAGGATACACCGCCTGACGCAGGAGAGCTCGTTTTAATTATAAATCTGAATGCTTGTTTCTTTTACGAATAGCTAGTCGTCGCTAGTCGTAAGGACGCTGCGAAAAATGTCTTCCAGTTTATTCGGATACACGTCACGCGGAAGGATATGAAAGTTGCTGTCAAATTAAATATAACGATAATTAATGGATGGGATGTATTAAAAGGAGAAGAAAAATAAAATTCTCCCTAATGCAAGATTTCATTTTGTTGTCCGTCATCTAGAGCTGTGCGCGTTGCGTGTCATTTCAGTCCCAAAATGAAAACGTAATCTTCAAAAAGGATACGGTGGTGAGAAAATGAGGGAAATGCTAAATGTAAATTGTCCTTTTCGTAGCTACAAAATTTGTTTTCTCAAGATTTCAACGCCTTTCGAATATTAATTCAAGGAAATTTGAAATTAGTTGGGTTGAAATTTGTCTCAAATAATTTCGAACTCTGAAATTACTTTTTTGTCCGTCGTGGATATGTTATACTAGTATCAGCAAAGATTTGGGTTTTACCGTACGTGATTAAACCAACTTCTCTTTACATTGCTAAACATTTATTTTCCAATGGAATGGGCGTGTGCCAATGTCCGCTTCTACAAACAATTAACAGTGCCAAGTCAAGTCCTCTGGTTCAAAATAATGAAGTTAAATGAACCGAAGCATCTAATGTGATAAAATGATGAATAAATACACCTTCGTAAAATAACTTCTTATGTCTAATTCAGGTCCTTACTTATAACATTTAATTTCGTTCCAGAATAATGCTAAAATATGTAGTTACCATAAGTACCCGTTTATATTTCTTTAATGTTAAAGGATATTGTTTATCTCCGTATTTGGAAAAATTGCAAAATTATGACCAGAACTGCATAAGAAATATGATTAGGTAAGTGTGCCAATGAAATTGTAAGAATGTGGAGAGTAGATGGAACTGCGATATGGTGCAGCAGTAATATGCTCGGCAAGTCTCCGATTTTAGAGCGGTAGGGTGCGGGTTAATATAAGTAGCCTCCTTGGGCGATGCGCTGCTCCTTCCGCTCGACGGAGAAAATGAAAATAGAAAGCTAAATTTAGGGACCTTGGAGATTTCAACGTGCATTAGCATTGCCGCAGGCGGGCGCTCTATCCACCTCCCCCCTGGTACTCCTTTCAATCATCCCCCTGCACTTACCAATCTCTTCTTTGTGCATATTGAACTCCTTCCATTTCTCCTGCATGTTTTGGCCGTACATTTCATTCTGTTATTCTCTTTCTCCCTTCCCAATTCGAGCCCATTAATTGCTCTCTCTCACTTCACCCATCCCGCCTCTTCTCCTAACTTTCCTCTTCCCTTTAGCATCTTAAATGCTCATTCTAATACTCACCATGATTGCTGGATTTTCTTTCTGTCTTTCCATTGTGTTCTCTATTTTATAAGCCAGTTATCAATGTTATCTATCCCCGAAGTGCATTTAATTGAGTCACATAGCTTTATTGGAAGTTCTTGGTAGATGATAAACTTTAAGTTTTGTTAAACTAATTAATGATAGATTTTTTATGTGGGCAATTGATGCTTTAGCTGTGACAATTGATTTTTAAAATGTATAATTCCATCAGTTTATTCGATTTTATCTGAAATCCTCGAGTTTTAACGTCATATCTTTTACGTTAAGTCATAGGTCGTGGTTTTGAATCGTTCCTAGAATGTGGATTCTCTGTTGCCAAGCGATGAATTTTCCTGTGAGGAATATTCAATTCCATATGACATCAGCATTTTTAATACAGGAAATAACTCATAATTCTCTCTATTTCTGATGCGGGAGGACTGATACTGCATCCAATATTTTTTTCGATTTTGGAAACTTCTTGAACCCCGCAGTTTTTTAAGATATGTGATCAAGCCGATGTCTACCTTTCTTTTCCTCTCTCTTTGCCGACATCATGGTAGGTGTATCCACTCTGTAGTCGTAAGATTCGTTCGCTTGCTCTCCTTCCTTTTTTCCACCCTCCACTTCTCTCATTCTCCACCATATAAATCCTTTCATTCCCCCCTCCCCAGATCTTTCTCTCACACACCACTCATCCGTCCTCGTCTCCCCTCCCTCCGCCCTAGAATCCCACTTCCTTCATTTCCACCACTCTGGGTCCCGCGTCCCTCCCGCCCCTCCGGTTGTTGCCATATCCTCCTTCCCCTCATCCCTCTTTTCACAAAATTTCGTCCTGCCCTCGAGCCTTCCTGCGACCTCATACCTTCACGGGATCGGGAGTTGGTTTCATTCTCCTCCTTCCAGCATCCACGCACCCCCATACCCTCTCCACGCCACTCCTATCTCTCCACCTCTGTCCTCTCCGTTGTGCAAACATTTCCTAGCTACGCTTCCTTAGTTCATATACCCTATAGTGTGTCGGTATACGATATAGAGAAAGAGACGGACTTTTGCGTACACAAGGGTGGTGTTTGGCGGAAGAGGGGGGAGACGGTACCGGAGGAGGCTGGATCTGCCATGTTTTGGACCATCCCGCGAGGGATTGTACGGGGGTACGGGAGGGGAGGGTCGGGGAGTGTTTTAGGGAAATAAGGGTTAGGCGTAAGACGAGCAAAGGAGATGATTTCAGTTTTGGGCATATTATATTTGGACAAGCAAGATGAGTTTATGGCCGGTCTGTATGCTATAATTAACCTCCCCATCATGTTTGCTAGATTTCACTTCCCCTCTACGTTATTGCTTGTATTTTTTTCCGAGGACTAATAGGAATTTTTCCATGACGGGTGACTCAAGGTAAGGCTTTGTACGTATATTCCTTTCCCTTAGTTCTCTTGAATCCTTCGAGTAGTACTGGTTATTTCATTACGCAGCCATGTAATTTTCTACGCTCCAAAAACGGCGAGCATTCAGAGCGTAGGGTATGGGGGATGAAGAGGAGCAACATTTTTGTTTTTGGCATACTTTGATTAGCTTTTCGATGCTGAAGCTTAAAGGATAAGTAAAGTGCTTATTCAGACGTAATGTTATTCCTTTTGAATATGGGAAAATAAATGCAGTATGGTGCAGTTTTTTTTATATTTTACTTGAATTTACTGTATACCTAGAAGATTTTAATCTAAAATGATGAGCTTATGATGGAGTATTTTCATTATGAAATTACTATTATTTTTTCAAAACTATTCTCTTTCGTTGAGAAAACATTTCAAGCTCTGACTATAATTTCAAATAGAATTTATTATTTCAATATGTTTTGCTTGTTGCGGGGAAATATCCGAGGATCTGTTGGGAAAAGGGGAAGAAGTAGACACTTTGCTGTTGTAGATTTCTAGAAGTAAATCACATCAGTCGTCCTGGTTTTCTCAGAAGACACAATTGAATCTTAAAGCGGATTAGTTCCCATGTTCTCTTCCTCAAGAGGAGGCTGAGAGGGTTGGAAAGGAGTGCGGAGAGTGACACTGAGGAACGAATGGCCCCCGGGCCGGTCGATGGCTCTCCAGAGATCCCTTTGGGCTTGCGAGCGTTCCTCAATGAAATCCCACTTCAATACCGACACAATTTCCAACTCAGAATGGCACTCATATAGTATCTTAATCAACAACTGCTTTTTTAACCTATCCTTTGCTATTTCCGAAACCGATAGAATTTCTTTTTCTTTCCTTCCTCCCTAACTTTGCGTTAAGCACGATAGTATTGCAATACGGCCGCTCATAGGCTCCGCAATATTGCAATGTTTCCTTCCCCGTGCTGCATTATAGGCGGAAGATCTGCGTTACCTGCCATAAGGGCCAGTCCCATTGTTTCATGTGGAAAAGTGAAAATTATGTTTAATCCAATTTGCCAAGAACGCGCTTTTCGTACGTTTGCCGCTTTGCTAAATCTTAAAGTTCAACAATTGCTCATGTTTAGTTTTTCTTATTTCATGATTCATATTAGTATATTTGTATATGGTGGCTTAGTTTTAATATAAATCCTTAGACTTGGTAGTAAATTCAATCTGAGATATTTTATTTATGCTCCTACTCTTTTTCGATGTAAAATTGTCTCACATAATATTTTTCCAATCACTTTAACCTTTTATAACATTGCTTCTTCAATTAATTCTACAAGTACTAAATTACTTCTGAGAGAGAGAGAGAGTTAATCTACGAGTGCATATATTCACTGATTATAGGGATCGGTATTCCATTTTATATTTTGTTTCTAGAGTCGAAAGTATTCCAAATTTTTCTTGAAAAGTATTGCGGATTGCGCGATAACCACTTAAGTAGGAAAATTGTACTCTAATTATTCCTTGCTGCAAATAATGATTTTACCCTTATTTTTGGCCGTTTTGAATACATATTTGAATATTAATTATCTTCTACTTATTTTTTTGCGTTTTGTTATCATGACATAGCACCCTATTCCCTTCTATGACCTAGGTATTACTCCCATATAATTTACTCGTAATGTGGCGATTTTCGTTTCCCATTTCATTTTAACTCCATAACATCTCAAGTCTCAATATCATCTTATATTCCCCACTCTTTTAAGTTTCACAATACTGTGAGGATGAAGGTGTACCTCGTACATTCAATTTATCTGAAAGGACACCTCTGTAGTGACAATGAGTCGAACGCGGGGGCATGAAGGTAAAGTTTGGGTAGGGTTCAAGAGTGTGGATAGCTGAACCGTGTAAAAACACAGGTATGTGACGGAGCACCTTCAACCTCCTCTCTGCAAGGATGTAATTTGAATCCTCCGCGACTATGTACTTTCCTTTTCCTCCATTCGCGCTCTGTTTCTCGATCTCCTTTAGTGAAAGAACCCCTCCGCCCGCATTCCCCGAATTCCCACAGGCCCTCCTTAGGGACCCATTCTCAAGCGGGAGAGAGAGAGAGGAAGTGTGGGGGGGGGTGAGTGAGCGAGACAAGAGTGGGAGTCCCCCGTTGGAAGTAGTTAGGTTCGGACGTGGGCCGCATAAGTAATGGGTGTGTGGGTGGTTGTATTAGATAGGGGAGACAGGTAGGGTAAGACCTAAGAAAACCACTTGGGCGTCGGATGGTTCGAGAGGAGTGGTGAAAGAGGTATTCTGGGATGGGTCCAAGGAGGTAGGCCATGTTTTTTGGGAAAGGAGATGTTACCTAATGATCAGTGAAGAAAAGTGAGTTCTGGATGGAGGGAGAAAGGTCGACAGTTCGTCAAAGGTGAGGTGATGAAAGGCTTGTACGTGATGTACAAATGCGCGGTATCTTATTGAGCTTTCCGTGTCGTTCATTCGGCCTTTTCACAAGATACTTGATTTTTTATTTTCACCCTAGAATCATCAAATATGCATGCATAATTTTTTAATCAAATATATAAATGGTGGGAATGACGAAATCCAAGATTCGGTCGATTTCACTCATTGCCGACCCCGGTGGCGGTGGGGTAATTCCCTCTCCTGCCAACTCAGAGGTCGCGGGTTCGTTTCCCACTTAGGTGGGTTTTCTTCCACCTAGGACTTGGGTGTTTGTACTTATCGTTACTGCGTGTATGAATAGGGTTCAGATGGAAGAAAGAACTATTAATCTCAATCTCGTCTCAATGAAAGTCGTAATATAAATAAAATAAAGGGGTGTCATAAGAGATGACGAAATATGAGAGCTCGTAGAGCTACAGTAAAGCAGAAGGGACGGATTGGCCCGCTTAAATTTCCGTGCTAAATTTACATACCGCATATTCATAAATTTCGGCCCTCTTCAACATGGAAACCATCCCAGCACTTAAGAACCTTTGAAAAGGCAGAGACTTATGATAGTCCCGCGACTGCTTTTTCAAGAAAGGACCGTTTTTTTTTGTGATTAGAGAAAACACTCGGCATTCGATAAATTCAAGTTTAAATGATATGGCTGTCATTATTACATTCATTTCAGACAAATTGGTGTGCTTTAAAAGGCATGTATTGTCTCAATATTGCGCATACTATTATTGCTTTCTTCATTGTTTGCTTAACGCAAAATGCAGTATTATTTTGGTTTAAATTTTAATATGGAATTTAGGAGACTACTCATATTTTTAAATGAGGTAACGTGATCATACGTAAAGTGAAGGCATTCAGTATTGATCCGAAGGAATAAAATACGAGAAGCTAGAGGAAGGAAAAGCGACAGAAAACCCGTGAATGTGGAGATAGGAGGGGAAGAGAAAACCTTCGTATGGCGCAAGTGGCTGAAGACAAGGGTAATTAAATGGGGAAGCGGAGATGATTAGGAAGAGTTTGGCCAAGTATTTATAGCGAAGTCCCCTCTTCGAGTTGTAGAGTAGTTGGATAAGAAGGTTGACTTCTCCAGGGGAAGAAAGAGGGCTGGTAGGAAGGGGGCAGGGGCTGGAGAAAGCGAGAGAATTTTGGTTGACGACGGCGAGGTGGATCCATGTTGGTTTTAAGGTAAAGATGGATTGGAGGAATAACTTATACAACTTCACTCTAAGGAGAGGAATCATGAGGGGTACTGGAGGGGAAAGATTGGATGGGTTCTGGGAAAGTAGACGAGAGGTCCTGTAGAGCAGGAAGTTGGCGGGGAGTAGGCCGATGACTTTAATGGGAATTCTATAGGACGTTTAATTTTTAATCATAGTTATTGAGGTGATTTCATCCCTTTAGAACGTTCTTCATGCTTCATGCAAGAGTGAACGTAAAGGTGGCTGAAGCAAATATGTCTCCCAATTGAGAATATAATTGTACAGTATGCGGCAACATAACTTCCTTTTTTCAAACGCAAAACGCAACCAAAATGGAAGTTATGCTGCCGCATCCTGTAGTATATACATTCTATGTTTACGACATTTTATGTTTAATGGGCTCAAATTTAATATAATTATTCATCCTCTTTTTAAATTTCAATTTCCACAAGAACAAAATGTTTGCTCTACCCAAACCTCTTGAAGCATAACTTTGAAAATCATATAGGTATTTCAAAATGTGCTACTGCAAACATTTATATTAATAAAATATGAAAGAAAGGTATCTTACTTATTTAAGCAAATTTAAAAATATTTCTTTCTAGCACCACGTTTCCTTTCCTTCGTTGAAAATTTGGGCTTTCAGTGTAAATATTGGATAAAAATAATAAACCGAGCATTAAAAATAAAACCTGGATCTGGGTTATCGAAATAATGTTTCTTTAATAAGAATAATAAAATAACTTTTCTTAAGGCATATTTCAAGTTCATTTAAATGATTAATGCTTGGCGGATGGAATTAAAGTGGATCAATAATTTTTCATAAATGAAATTTTACAAATGTAACCGATTTGTTAAGAATTGGAAACGATCAATGTACGAATAAATACAAACCAAGATAGTTATGGATTTACGTCGGCTGCAAAAAATATCCTTCAATTTATATCATAGCCTAGGAAAATCTGTAAATAGCCATAAAACCGATGCAATCGACAGTAAAATATTGTCCCCCGCCTTTTTTTTCGACTAAATTCCCGTCTTGGGTGTGTACACGTCGACGACTCCGAGTAAAAGACGTCCCTTTGTCGCAATATGGAACCACAAATTACCTTCGTGTTTAAGACGGAAAAAGGAACGGGCGCACCCCTCTCTCTCTCCTCCCTCCACTAAATCCTCCGGTTCAATCTGAGACTCACGTATTATGTGCTGCCTATCGTCTTCTGGGTGCTGATTGGTCGACTCCTGCCACGCAAGCTTTCAGCTCTCCTCTTTCCGGCACTCCATACCTCCCTTGCCGGTCTTCATTCCCCCTTCAGCCACCCCTCATCCCGTGTGTTATCACCAGGCGCCGGTGAAAGGGGTGTTTCACGAGAAAAGAAGCCGGGGGTGGGGGTAGGGAGGAAGTGGGTTTGGAGTGGGGTTTAGGTAGGGGCATAATCCCTCACCCACCGCCCTTCCACCCAACCACCATCCTCTCCCTCTCTCCCCTTCACCCTCTTAAGAAGTGGACTAAACAACCCGGTCCCCCCCCACCTCCCCCCACTGCGTCCACCTTACCCTCTCGCCACCACCACTCTCCCTTTGTGTAGGCACACACACATGCCTCTTTTCACCCTCCTCAATTCCGATATCTTTGACTCGGAGGAGGCGTCACGTCTCCACTGAATTCTTCCATTCATCCAATAATTTTCCCCCGAGGACGAGAAAATCAGAGAGGGTGTGTGTGTGTCTATATGTATATATATATATATATATATAGTAAGTAGTATATAAAATGTATGCTTGTGTTGGTTGAGGAGATTGGAAGGAAGTGGTTTGGAAGAGGGGAAAGGAAAGAATGCGAGTGAAAGAAGAGATGATGCTAAGATAGAGAGAGAGGGAATGAATGGAGGGAAGAGGATAGAGGGACTGCGAGAACACGTGTTCCGAAAATAAAATTAGAAGGTATGTGAACGAAAATTCAAAATGAGGGGAATGGAGGGCGAAAGACGAATGTAGGGGAATGAAAGGGACAAAGAGATAGGAAAACATAAAAGGATGAAGATACGTGTTCCGGAAGGAAAGCGTTTAAATGCATGGAAGAGATGCGGGAGGAATATGAATAAAACACGATAAAGTTAGACTTCGTTGGCGAAAATAAATGGAAGTTATAAACTGAGCCGCAAGAAAGGATAACTTGACTCTGTTTTCAGATGCATACGCAGGCGAGTTCTGAGATCAAATAACTCAGTACTTTACTGAGTAGTGTTTTTATATTTTCCTCGGTAAAAGCAGCCGGAAGGCGGATAATCCTTTCGGGGTGAACCTACTTCTTTGAAACATTCATATTTTAATGAATGTTTTGCTCATGACCTGAAAATACCTAAGGACAAAATTAATTGAGCACAAGTTCATACGGGGTTCACTGAAAGAGTCGCGATTTAATTAATTTCACTTGTAAAGCCGGCATATGTGTGGTAAAAAAAGCTGACAAAAACTATCACTGAATGGATGAATTGGGTCCCCCAATGATGTCCTTAATGACTTTTGGGAACGGTAGTCATAAAGCAACTCATATTTCTGAACTCACTAACATTGCGCAAGTATGAGAACTTATTAGGGTCGTTGTCCTTTTCCATGTGAAATCATTCATTGTTTTTATATAAAACCCTTTGTGTTTCTAAATAATTATTAGCAATATTTTTTCGCTTTGTTTAGTTCTCGCCTTCCTCCCATAAGCTCATAGACATGCACAGCTATGCTATTTTCAAGGCTATGAGGTTTTCATATCGAAGGTTGGTATTCCATCGCACTGAATAAAATTGTATGAAGAGTAGCAGATACGAATAGAAAAGACAAGACCGAAAATTGCGCATGTTTACAAGTTGGATAAAATCGGAAAAGAGAAATCGCTATAAAAAACATACGAACTACTGTTCGCGAAAGTGAAGGTAATGTGAATACAAGAACGAGGCTGAGGGAGATGATGCAGTGAAGTGGTCGAAGGAAATTAGAAGTGGGTGTGGGAAAGGAGCGATGGGATGAGTGCGAGAGGTAGGAGGAGGAGATGAGTGGAAGGTTTCATGGGAGAGCGGCAGGAAATGAAGGTGGGCCGGCGGCGGAAGTTGGAGAGCTCGCCCTGACCGTTCGGAAAAAGGCACTCGATGGGACGGAGGGAAAACATGGTAGACGTGATACTGCCGGCCAACCGCATGGAGAGGGCGGGGGAATTTGCAAGGGGGCGTCAAGATATGTGTCAGCACACCCTTCTATATCATGTTTCCCTCTCTACTTCCCGACCTCTACCCCTCTCAAAGTTATCCTATGGATTTTCATCCTTTCAGAGATCGTGATGTTTTGAAATGAGCCAGTTATTTACTTTTGACAGTGAAATTCTGTAGTGTAAATAGAAATGATATATTCCTATATTATGAGTCCTATATTATTATGATTTATTCCCATAATGATTTATTCATACAATAAAACTCTCGTAGAACTAGTAGTATTTTTATACTAGTAGTATTTTTTTAAACAAAATATTCCGAATACTTTTGCAGTAAAATGTTTTTAGTGACTATAGGATCTATTTTGTTGCTTTGGTATGTTAGTTATAGGTTGACAGTAGAGTAAAAGGGTTACGTAGATTTGATTTTAGATGTTTTTTTGGCGTTATGTTGGCACTTATGTCTCTCACTTATGCCGAAAAGTTCGGCCATTTTGAATATTCAGTTAATTGTTGACAGCTGTTTTGCTTGGACATATTTTGGCTAGTCTTCGAGTTTTGCCTGTTCCAAAAAATGGATCAAAGAATCTGTATTAAATTTTGTCTGAAAAACGAAAGTAAGTTTGCGGACGCATTCCGAATCTTGATTGTGGCATATGGACAAGCTACCTTGGACCGAAACAACGTTTACCGGTGGTATATAATGTTCTTAAGAGGGCCGAGAAGATGTGACTGACGAAGAGCGCGCCGGACGCGCGAGCACGTCAACAACAGACGAAAACATTGAAGAAGTGAAGAAAAGAGTATTGGCCAATCGTCGAATCATCGTTAGAGAAGTTTCTGAGGATCAAAACATATCGATTGGCTCGTGCCATTCGATTTTTACCTATGATTTGGGCATGACACGGGTCGCCGCGTAATTCGTACCAAAATTTTTCAATTTCGACCAAAAACAGCAACCATTAACATTACTAATGAGGTGTTGGACTCTGTTCGGGACGACCCAAATTTGCTCCAGAGGGTCATAACTGGTGACGAATCATAGGTTTACTGTTAATATCTGGAAACTAAAGCTCAATTATCCCAATGGAAGCTGCAGCACGAGCCAAGACCGAAAAAAGGGCGCCAAGTTCGGCCGAATGTGACAGTTTGCTTGCAGTTTTCATTGATTGAAGGGGCGTGGTGCATCATAAGTTCTCGCCACAGGGTAGAACAGTAAATAAGGAATATTACCTGCAAGTTATGCGCAATTTACACCACGAAGCAATCCGCCACAAACGCCCGGATTTGTGGAAGAACAAAAATTGGCTCTTGCACCAAGACAACGTCCCTGCTCACACATTGTAACATGTACGCGAATATTTGGCCAAATACAACACACTAATTATGCCGCAGCCACCGTATTCCCCAGATATGACCCTCAGTGACTTTTTGTTGTTCCTGAAACTGAAGATGCCAGTGAAAGGACGACGCTACGCTACCATTGACGAGATAAAGACTGCATCGAAGGAGAAGCTGAACAAGATTAAAAAAATGATTTTTTGAAGTGCTTCGAGGATTGGAAAAAACGTTGGCACAATTGTATAACATCTAATGGGAATTAATTTGAAGGGGACACAATAGATATTCATGAATTAATAAATAATTTTTGAAAAAAACAGAAAAGTCGCGGTACTTTTTCAACATACCTCATAAATTATTCTTCCTGGGCCAACTAGCAAAGCGGAAAGCGACGGTTGAGGAAATTTTGCACCACCGCTCTTCTCCATTATGCATGGTGATGGTAGCGTAAATTAGAAAGATACAATCCCTAGAGAGTAAGTGCAATTCAACTTTCGTGCTCGGAGGGGATGGAAGAAAATGTGAAAAGAATCGGAGTGAAAGGATGACCATGCGCGCTTGAGGAATGGACGTGGAGAAAAGGGAATAGGGAATGAAGAAGTCGTGCACACTAAACAGGTCCTTGTTCTGCTCACGTGAGTGTATATATCTCGGGAGTGACCCTCGTTGTCCCTCTGTTTTCCATATCCCAAAAGACACGCGGGGGAAATGATGGCATATGAGCCTTTCACGTATTCCCCAAACTTTCGTATGCGGAGTTCACACAGAGAGACAATCATGCGCGCGCACTTTCATCCCCCAAATCTTGCCGTCTAAAACTGTCGCAGACGTCCCAAATCCCATGCCGCAGGCTTATTATTACTGTCCTCCATATATGCATATTCATTCTTTACTGGTGTGCCTAACTCGAATTCTAATAATATATTTAGTACTCTGGTTACCCTTGCGATTATACTCGGTCGAAATCTATTTTTTGTAACTTTTTTTTCATCATGCACTTTTCGCAAACCAGAACTCGGCTGCTTTTCTTCTGCTCTTTTCAAATTGTGGTATTTTTTATTTCATCGGCCTATTTAATGAAATAATATAATGTATTTTGTTTTTAGGTTTGCAAGTTCCGTAGATAAAAGGTGCACAATCTTTCCTTTTCACTTTCCAAATGCAGAAACGCAAACTCATATTCATTGCATTTCCGGCGATACGAAGAAAGCTGTGCTCTGAAAAGTAATGTACATAAGTATTGTCCATCGTTAAATGACGGGTTTTTATCTCTGATGTGCACGGAGGAAACGATATTTATGCACTCTCGGTGCTGTTACTTTCCACGTCTTTTGGGATAACGTAAAGTTGAATGTACCGTACAAGGGCCCTGGAATGGATGTGGGAACCGTATGTCTTCGAGATGTATTCTGAAGAGTGCCTTCGCACAAAAAACTTCGGCTTCCCTGTCACTTCTAGAGTCATATTAGCACAATGTGTACTTTTCCCAGAGGATCTGGAGGATGTTATTCGAAACTTGGAATTTAACGACTTCAAGCTAGGATTATTTTAAAGGGAAATATCGCGTACTGAGAGCGTGCGTGGGGATATTTCCTCCACATTTTCCAGCAATGAGAACGTCATTTCTTGCTCCTCTCTCAGATTGTCTATTTTCTATTCGCTTCAGAGACACGGATCCCTAATTGCCGTTCATCCCCTTTATTCGTATCCGCGTGCACCGATTTCATATCGCCCGCATTGCGCGTTATATGTCCCCTTCCCTTTTCCTTCGGCCTCCCTTCTCTACCTCTCTCACTTCCTCCGTTCCTCCTTCCTCGGTTCTCTCTCTTCCTATCAGAGGGCGTTTTCGGCGTCCCTCCCACGCCCTCTTACTCGTCCCACATCATCTTTCCCGCAGGCCTGGTCACGTAGTAGCTTCACGCCCGCCGCCAAAGCAGTCCGCGCGACAAAAAAGCGAAGGTCTGAGGGCGTAAATGAGGAAGGGGCGCGTGTGTTACTCAGGCGACGACGGCCACCTCTCACCCTGCCTCCCCACGCCTTCTCATCCTCGTCCCCCCCGTGCTACTCCTCACCCAAGCACCTTCTCATCCCACTTCTTCTCAATACCTTTCAGTCAAACTGCTCCCCACCCCCCAACAAGAGTCAGTCCAGACAGAGCCTCACGTTCCCAGAGTTTGCTTTTTATTTTGTGGCAGTGCTCCAGTCGTGTGGTTGCAATAACCTCACTTAATGATCTGCCGGCCGCATTAAAAATAAAATAACACCCGCGAATTCTCTCCACTCTGACACCTCATTCTCATCTGTCTTCTTCCTTTCCACCTCTCATTTCGCCCTCTGGTGGCCGTAAGGGGCGGTTTTCATTATCATTTGGCGCTTTTAATAAGCCTCTGATCATGTACGTTCGTGATATATACCATATATAAATTATCCGTGAGCACATATTTAAAATACTTGATTCGAGAATTTTCTCGTATTAATTTCCCAATCTTAGTGTTTTGAAATGTAATTGATTTTTGGGCTGAAGGGGTGAAATAATTTTGAACTTTCTCCCGAAATTCGAAAATATATTATGCAATTTTTATCTCTGGAAAGAAAGTGTAGGATAGGTATCATTTTATTAGATTCCTTTGCTTACAAAAAAGCTCGTCGAAAGAAAAGTTTTTTAGCGAATATTTCTTCTGAAAATATTTTTCATTAAGAACGTTATTTCGATGACAGGAAAATGTTTGACATATTTTTATCCGCATTAATAACTTCCCTCTTTTTTAGCAATCCTTCCCCTAGGTGAAATAAGCGAGCGAACTGACTTCATTGTTTTCCAGGGCGAACAGTTTAAAATTTTGGTATTTTCAAAACTAGATTAATATTTTGAAAAAGCAACTAAACCATTTTTCACATAATCCTTATCAATTCATTAATTATATAGTTGCACTTAGTGCGGATAGTAAAAGTTAAACAAAACAGTTAAATTTTGCGATTGTTCGCTGTACAGAGACAATATTATTTCCATAGCAGCTTTCACACCCTTTATGGCGTCTCCTTTCGCCATAATCATACTCAAAAATGACCAAAATTTCATTTATGACTGGTAATTGACTATTATTTTTCCATGTTGCCCCATACTTTCTTATTGTTTTCGCCTCACATTCAGATATGATATCATACGTACCCCTGTTTCCGTTCTAATGCTTCTCTTGTTGTCTTTAGCGTATTTCTGTTCTGTAAAGTATACGGGATTAAATGTATTTAAAAGTGTAGGCCAAAAATCTATTCTCCATGTATCAATTACGTGAATCCTATTTGAGATTCCTCCGGGCGTGATTTCTTTCTTGCTATATTTTTTTCCTTGCCTGCTCTCATTCCCACGTGCTTGCACCACTCAAAAATCCATCTCTTTTCTCACTACTCTTGGGAAGTCGACCTCCCTCTTGTCGTCAGAGCTTCCACCATCCCCTACATCCCCTTCTTTCTCTCTCTCTGCCCCTCCTTCCCTCTCTCGCCCCTGCCTTTTTCATCGGAGACGTCGAGGTGAAATATAAAACAAAGATGGGGAGAGAGGTGGCTCGACTTAGCGTGGAGGAAGGAACAATACGATCTTGGGAATCCACCATCCCCCTTCACTCCGCCTTCTTCTCGACTCCCTCCTCTTCGATATTTTCTTCCATAGTGCCCCTTCTCCTTTTCACCTTTACTCAATTTTTTTCACCCAACTCTCCATCCTTTTTTTTATTCTTTGGGATGCCTCGTACCTCGCAGCCGTTACCTCCTCTTACCTGCCTTCTTTCATTTAATCCACGTCCTTTTGTCATCGATATGTCTGCAAACCTCCCTCCGTCTCCTTTTTATTCTCTCCTTCCCTCACGTTCTTCGTCCCCCTTTAAAGCAAATCTTTCTTAAATGTCTGAGGGAGGGAAGAAAGGTATTCTCCTTAATGTGTGCGGTGAATCCTTAACCTTTTCACTCATTGCTTTTTTTTACGGAATATCCTGTCCTTTAGATGTTACTTCTTTTTTTTTCATTTGAGTCTGTACACACGGTAAAATAATGGAATGAATCCCATCTCGCTCGCCTACCTGCGTCCCTCCCTTTCTCTCGCCTTGCTCGCGCACTAATCTTCATCTTGTTTCCTTATGGATTGCGTCTTAATTAAGACTGCGTATATCACGTAGGAAATTGTCTTGTGGGGGGGACAGGTACTATATATCATATCTTTAGCTCATCGCAGTTACATTTCCATCTTTATAGGTATCTTTTCATCGTGATTCGTCGCTTTAAAAATGTTTCTGTGATAAAATGTTTTGCATGTGAAAACTGAGGTCCCTCAAGACTCCGAATTTGTAAAAAGTGACACATTGGCAGTTTTTCAGTGAATCGAACCGATGCCAACGAAACTTTCCGTTGCACTATTCAGAAACATAATATATTTAAATTGATTCAAACTAGTTGTGTATACCATATTCGTTCATTTTATTTTATTTACCCTCAGCGACGATACCTACGACGTAAAATATCAAATTTATCATAATTGCATTAGTTATATTTCCTAATGTTATTCTATATACGTGGGTGGTCTGAATAGTTCCTCAGAATTTTTCAGAAAAAGTCTTGTATCTTTGTTAGGTTGGAAAATTTTCAGACCACCCTTGTAGTTATCAGAATAAGTTACAAGTTTATTTCCATAACACAGTTAGTAATAATTTTTGCTCTTATAAGTAATGTCCAAATCCCCCACTGGTATTGTAATTATTTATTATCTGTTTGACTTCACGTATTTTTGAATAATTTACACGTAAATTAATATATTATGAAAGAACCAAAATTATTGTTATTTTAAGAAATAAGATACTTACACGAAAATGCAAGGATATTATGACATGATATATTGGTTGGAAAATGAAAGTTGAGTTTAAAGGGTCGATAATTTACTCGGCGACACTTATAAGAAATAATAACGCCCGTCATAATCTAATTGTTTTTATATCGTTTTAGTGATGCTTAATGTAAAAAGATCTCTTCATTGTATTCAGGAAATTTTGTATCGGATAAGAAAGAGAATTAATTTTAAAAAATGGATTACTTAATTACAGTAGCAAGTTAGAGGAAATTTTCTTGAGAAAGTAATAGTTTATCATGAAGATTGTTATAAGTTAGTTGTTCATTCTAATTCTTAAGGAAAGACGAGCGTAATTTGAATTGTCTCCGTTTTTTTAGCTGTGTTTACAAAAAACTGGCACGCAGTCTTGTTCTCAAAAAAATCATCAAACGCATTTTCGGAGAGTGGACACGGTGATACACGTCATACACCTGCTTCGGTTCGTAAAATTGTGACACCATAATTTTCCAAAGACTGTCTGGCTCATTCTCTCTTTCCGTTAAAGTTCAGTGACTGCAGCTCTGTAGTGCGTGATATTATTATTTGGTGGCCTTACCTTTTCAGGTAGGTTTTGGATTGCCATAGAAAACATCGGGATATTTTTTAGCTTTGTCAAAACTTGTTCTATCCGGCGTAACTTTGTGGAATTTACATAACATATTGAAATGAAATAAGAAACTTTGTAATGTGAGGGTGTATGGAATTACAAAGTTACTTTTTTCATTTCAATATACACAATCTAGCACTCCATACTACACAAAAGTGTTCTTCAATTCCGCGTACATTTTACCTTCTTTCATTCCAGTCGATATTCTTTTCTTCCCACTTCCTCACTTGCCCTTCCCTTGTCCTGCCTTCTATCACAGCCTCAAACATTTCATCTCTATTTGTGCTCTGCACACACCTTTCCTACCTCCTTTAGATTTCTTTCAACAGGCCTCTTTCCTCCCCTACCATGTCTAGATCCTCTCCGTCTATTTTTCTTTCCGTTCATGGTACTTAATCCATCTTTCTCCACACCCACATTTCAAAATCCTCGAATAGTTATCTATTTTCAATGACCAATTTCCGCTCCACACAATTTCACCATACCATATAAAGGTTTTCACTAATCTATGCTTAAAATTCTCACTCAACATGTCTGTCATTAGCTCCCACGTCATTGTGAAAGCTTCTTTGCCCAACGTAATTCTTTTAATAATGTTCCTTCTTTGACCATCTTGGTTCAAAACGGATAGGTGAACTGCCCAACCAGCTCTATCTACATTTTACCTTCCTGTTTTCAACGTTTGATTTAGCCTTCCTCCTTCTCGTAGACTCCGTAGCCATGCTTTTGTTGAAGTATGTATGGCCTCGTATATTCTTTCTCAACTCTTTGGTAAGCTAAAAGACAAATATCAACTGTGAAAACTGTGGTGGTATGATGGAATCTCTCAAGTCCCCTTTTCCCTTCCTGTTCCTTTTCTCTCAGCTGCTCCCGCACTACAGAGAGAGAGAGTTGCTTTTTGTTTCCTTGTTGGTGCTCTCATTTCCAGAGCCTTCGTTCTTACCTCCCTTTCGCTTCCCCGCCCACCCTCGTCTCCATTCTCGAGGAAGAAGCACTTCTCTCGGATTTGACTATCGGCACATCCCCTCCTTCCTTACCCGCACCCCTGACTTCCTCCGTCCCCGCATAGCGAAACCCGCGATTTCAGAGAACGAGATATGGGATCGCCTTCTCAATCTTTTTCCTTCCATCCCTGCGCTCTCTCTCTCTGCCGATATCCCTCCTCTTCCAATGTTTTATTCCCCTCTTTTATATCCCCGTGACTATTTCTCCGCCATTTTTCCTCCTCCTGTGCTCCACTGTATTTTGCATGACTCCTTTTGCTCGCTTTTAGCGGTCTCTTTTGGTTTATTCACCAGCAGTCCGCCCCTTAAACTCCGTTTCGTTTCCCCAGCGCGCTGTTATCCTCAACTGTCTCCGTATAACGCGACTCCCTCTCGAATTTTATGATTCTCGCTCTATTGGCACGGTGTAGTTATTCGAAAATTAACAAATTTCGGTGGCACTGCCATTCGCATTAGTTGAATTCTTCTTTTGCATGAAATTAGCAGCTGAATGAACACTTGCACTAGTGTTTCAAAAAGTAACTGTCTTTTTCTTCAAATAAGTTATTTAACCACTATATTGAGCGTGTGGCCTCTTAGAAATCCGAAGCTGGTTTTAAATATTCTAGTTGTTAACTAATTATTGCCAACATCGTCGTATTCCTTTTTTATGACAAATATTTCGTTCAATTTTTTAAACAATATGTTTTTGGGATGTTAACCTGTTCCCAGATGTTCTTTTGTTGTAACATGTTGAATATCTTCAAATATTACATCCAATATCTTCTAATTAGAAATTTATCTCGGGTTTATCTACTGTATCTACCACCGTTCAGTCAATAAAAGATATTTTAATAAGCTCTACCTATTAAACGTAGGTTTTAGACGGCACCTAACAACATTAAATTATTACATAGTTCATGGATTTCCCCAAACTCGCTTGTTACACATTATTTTCTTTTTATTTCTTTCTATATTCTCCCTGACTTCGTAACAATCGAAAAGTTTTCTGTGCCCCGTTTGCCTAACATTTTTCCTCACAATTGTGATATCATAGCCTTCAGAATTCCACAAACTCACAAATGTCTTCCCCACCCACCTTATCTGTTTTCTTCCAATCTCTCTCTCTCACTTCTGTCATCCCCTGCCATTTTTAAATATTTTCCATTAGTATATCTATCGGCATATCTTACGATTCTTTTTTTTTATATCTTCTTTATACCTAAATCTCAAAAGACTTCAATCTGCTCTCGTCTTATAGACCAGGTTTTAGATCCATACAGCGTCATGTTCTATACGAAAGGTTTTACTATTTTTTTTAATTATGTCTGTCCATAGAATATTGGCTACTGCTTCTCTTTTTGCCAATCATTCTCTCTTTAAAGTAATTTTCTCATAATATCACTACTACAAGTACTTCCCTCCCCATTTTCTACCAAAATGTTGTCCAAATATGTAAAATTTTTCACCTGATCAATTTTATTTCCTACCTTAATGTACTTTACCAATATTCATTTTAATTAATTTTATATGTCTGTTCTCCTGTAGAAGAAGGGTAAGAATTTTCCATGTGGTCATAACTTTTCGCAGTGGCTGGCAAATATTTTATGATTTCCTCTTTGTACCCTTTGCCAGATTACTTTGAATTTTTTTTCGGCTGCTGTATTTTTTTTAATGACGCAGGTAACTTATTTCAGGAAACTATCAGAGTTGAAACCGCATCAGGCTTACCTCTAATTACTAAAGCCTAATTACAATTGATAATGACCTATCTCTACCACAATTACATCTAGTAGAGTTGGTATAAGTAATTTCATCTTATTTTAAGTAGTCTTCCCGTTACATATTGGGGGCCCTTTATACTAATGGAATTTTTCCGTTGAAAAATATTCCGTCTGAATTTCAGCTGAATCCCATAAATAGATCTCAGTTAGGTAGCGACCGTAATTTTTATACGTTAGCCCAGTCTAATGATTATAGACTAAGCGTATGTAACAAAAAATGAGAATGCTGGTGGAGACTTACTATACACGAAACTGCCGTATTCCTTATTTCGTGAGTACATATAACGGTACTTTTAGTATCCTCTAGGCAATTTCCACGGAACTTTAATTACGAGAAAATAACTTTTTACAAAATTTGAGAGCAGCATCTGGAAGGCAAGCAGTTAAGGCTGAAATATGCGTTTGGCTTTCTTCTTCTTGCGGATTAACGACTCCATAAATGTGCTCGGCGATAGTTGGCACTGAGAAAACGAAGCAAATTTCTTTTGCTCCAGCCGACGTTAAGGGAGCCCAAGTTCACATTTCATCCACATCCGTTGTTTTATTTCCTTTGTCACGCGTCCGTATCTATCTCTTCTTAATTTCTGCTTCTGCTGCCTCGAATTCCTTTTCCTCACCTACACCTAACCGAATACAGATTTCTGCCGTTGCTTCGGTTCCTCTGGCAGTGAGGTGATCAACAATGTCTTTATGCTTCTTCCTCGGTAAGGGCGTGCGCTGCAATAATTCCCCAAGGCAGTTTTTGCTCGAATGTTTTTGGGAAATGTAAGGGAAAGAAAGACTAGCGAGTGGAGATCTTATGGCAAAAATTCCTCCTGGACTCCAGATTAGAAATCCAAGTCTTATTCTTTTTATATCCTTTGGGATTTAATATCACAAAGCGTCGGCGAACTTTATGTTTATTTTTTGCTTACACTATTATGACACCATTACAATAATGAAACTCGAAAATATTTTATCAGTAATAAATGAAGTACTGTTTTGTTTATTTTTAATGAGGTATTATTAATTAGTTTTATTATTAATTGCTTGGATTTTGTTTTATCCTTTTATTAAGGTTCTGTATTTTTTTTATTTCTGCAGTAGATATGAAGCGGTTGGCGGTTATTTTATCAATGCTGATGGAATAGTGATTTAACTAGGAAATGGTGAAAATGAATTACATTAATGCGAATGGGTTTGACAAAGCCTACTAATGTTTCTATTTTACATGGTATTTCACTGGGTAAAATATTCGAATTCACTGCATACTATCTGTATATTTTCTCTTTTAAGTCTTTATGTAATCCGCATTTCTTTTACGAAAGCATAAAAACTTTTGTCTTGAAGAAAAGTATGAGTTTGATCTTGCATAATTCTCTTTAGGCAGGTCCCTCGAGTTCATCTCTGGTCACTTGATCTGTTGCCATTTTTTTAAGAAATTAATTTTCATGTGGCGTAATTAGATTATTTTTTTCAAATAAATCTATTCTTGGTTTCATTGCAATGTTGATGGCCTGCCACTTAAAATGTTTGATGAAATGAATGCTGTCCTTTTAATCAGAGTTAGCGGAAAAAATGGTCAGTTAGCGCAGTTACCCTCATCAAATATCTCTATTGTATTTTCTCCTTGGCTGCTTTAATTTCACCATTAAGATGGGTACTTCGTCGTCCGGTGGATAGAGAATCATTTACGTGCAGTGGAAAATTATTTGGAAGAACATACATGAACGTAGCTCGCGATGCGTATGCCGTGCTGAGAATTCAGTCTTTACCAAGTTCGTTAAAATGCCTCCCATCACGACGACGCCGATTATCTCCCACCTCACATCAGTTGCGTCATAATCTTTTTCTACGCATTCACCCTTCTCCTATCTCGAATTAAATCCCAATTTCTTCCACCTGCCCCCCATCAGCCCCCAGAGAAAACAAAACTCCTTTGATCCCCTTATAAAAACCCTTTTTATATTCGTGCTCGCTCAAAAAAGCAAACATCCACCACTTCGTTGTCATTTTTTTCCTCACCCGGGGATTTTACCTGTCTTTTTTTATCCTTCCATCCCACCCCACCGCATTTCACCCCTTTCTCTCCCTTCTACATTTTCTCTGGAAAAAACCCTTCGTCAATCCATTGTTTACCAAAGCTTCAAGCGACTCATCACGGGCTTGTCTCTGGCGCCCTCGCAATGTGCTGTAATAACCCTTTTCACCTTGTCCCACCCCCACCCCCCGTGTCATTCCCCCTTTCCTACGTATACCTCTCCCTTGCCTCGAGCCCGTGTCCCCACCTCTCCCCCTCCTCTTCCGCCTTTATACCTTCCTCCTTTACCTTTCCTCCATCCTCTCTCTTCTCTCCCCTTCACTTCTCGTCCTTATCTCTTCTCCACTTCCGTAACGTTAGATTCGAAGCAGCCCTTCAACTAGGTCTCGTCTGCACCCCCGCCTTATTCTCTCCCGCCTCTCACCCCCACGCCGTCTCCCCTTTTCCTTCCTCACGCGCAGCCCATACCCCCCATCATCCGCTTGCTTTCATGTAGAACTTCTCTTTCTCGTCCTCTCCGCTGCGCAATTCCAGATTCCCAGCACCGTGTGACCACACCCACATCCCAAAGACATCCCTTACACATTCAGATCACAAATTCATTCCTTTTTTTCCTTCCGCTCGAAAACTCTTCCAGTAGGGGTTTTCCTAGACCACTCAAGAGTGGGACCAGTAATTTTAGTTGCTCAAAGATGTTTGGGGGATTTTTGGACTTGTTGACTAACCGTTCACATTTTGCGTTTCCTGGGAGGGGAAGAAATATCTCAAGTTGTTGGAAGATCTGCTATATATCTTGGGATTAATGCTATAGCAATGAATAAGTTAATTTTAAAAGGAGATGGTAGAGCTCACGTTGAACTACAGCCGATATCGAATGCAGTTCGCGTATTAAGGTTAGCGTTCTAGGTTCATTTTCTGTGCTACCTGCAGAGTCTCACAAAGTTGAGTTGTGCATAATATCGCATTTGAATGTTGTGCGTACTCATCGAGTTTTTCTGTGCCACCCATGAATGTGAGAACTTGAATCGGGGTGACCTTTTGTTCTCCTGCTGTTCTGGGTGATTTAACCTTCCAAATACATGTTAGTAGTAGGTTCTGCTGATTACGGTATGGATTTAAGTCGTCGTGTGACATTATTTTAACGTTGTTGCTCTCTGATGTCGGGTTATGTAAATCATAAGCAAGGTTTCTCATTACATTTAGGTTAATCTGAATTCCTATACCACTCTACATTCTTCCATGCTGACCCCATTTACTTATTTCAGATGATCTTGTCTTCGTATATTTTTCTGATACACTAATAATAATTGGTGACTTTCCTCAGTGCTGTCAGGGAAAGAGGAGCTTTGGTTTCCTCTTAGAGTGTTGGTTATTATAATTAATTTTAGCGCGATTTTTAACCACAAATTTAAAATTATCACCTATGTTGGAATAGTTTGGATGTAAACTAGAAGAATATATAACATTCTTGGGGAAAATACGGGGAAGGAATGACTATGTTGAGTGAACTATTATCGTTTCTATGAGATTTCCCCTCAGATGTCAACCATCCGGCGCTCACAGTGGCAAGTTCCCTATATGGTACGGAAAATGATGAAATTCTATTCCTTACATCCAATAATTAAGTGCTCTCCATCAGCTTAAATAAGTGTGTTATGATTGCTATCCACTGAGACGTAGGACATTTGTGTCCTTTGACAAGTCATTTTGGAGCTATGCTTTTTCCGACCGATTCAGACCTAGCGTATTGTCATCATTTTTGAAGCACAGAGATGCCACGCTAGCAAATAGTTTCCTAATAACAAATCTGAAATTCTTATCGCACCTTGTTTAATTTCCATAAGGCCCCATCTCCCGCTCTCAAATTCAGAGGACGCCAGCAAAATTGGAAACTCTGGCTAATGGAGTTTCCCGGAAAACGACAGCGAAATGATAATGAGCCGGTCTCGAAATTGCTAAAATCTCCGACCCCCCATCCTGGGACGAGGAGTGAAACAGAAGTGGCAGAGTGGTCGAAGGGTGATCGCGACGCTCTTTCTCTCATTGACGTTCTGTTTTCTCGGCGTTTGCCCTCCCCCATAACCCCTCCAGCTTCGCCCACCCTCCTCCGTCTCCTCTAACACTTCCAATGAACTTTCACTCCCCGCCGTCTCCTCTGCCTCCGTCGACCCCTCTTTTCTCCTCACTCCGCTGCATCTCCATCCGCAGTTCTCCTCCCTCGGACCTCATCCTTACACCCCCGAGTCATCGCCGGTCTCTCCCCCGTCAATGTTCCCCTCGTTTGCGCCGAGGAAGAAAGATGCTTGGTGGGGGGGGGGGGAGTGGTAATTAAACATCTCATAAATGAGTGCTTGTTCTTACGCTCGTGAGGATGAGGGGGAGCAATGAGAATAACTGGAAGGGGGGTGGATAAGTGGAATGAGAAAAAGTGGAGGGAAGGTCTTCTGGTGAGACATGGTCGATGGGGCGAGAAAAATGTTAGGCGAGAGTTACAAGTGTAATGTAACAATGGAAATGATGTCGTGTGGCAAAAGGAAGAACTTGGATAAAAATCCTACCATGACGTAGACCTCGATGGTGCAGCTATTACCGTACGTAATTACAACGCTACTTGGCGGCTTAAAACGATAATTTTAATTGTAAAATTCAGCTAGATATAAGCCTAAAGCCAGGTAACCCGTCAATAAAATGTCGTCATGAAATGAATTGGGTTTTATTAATTTGTGTTTATTTTGTCTCTAGTATATAGTGATACCTATGCTCTTGTTTGGGTATCGCGTTTTTATTGCCCCTTTGATGATTAAAATTCAATAAACCATGCTCGAAGGGCATTGAAATGTGTATAAATACGTTTTGGATTGCCATTATTACTTTTCTACAAGTTTTCACTTCCCAAAATAAACCACTCACATGCTTGCCTTCGGGCTTCTCATTTGGTTATCGTTAAATATTTGCAGAGATAAAATTTTATTAAATTCGAAAGCGTAATTTCAGTCTAATTACTAGCTTCGATAATATTGTTAAACTCATAATGAGAAATAAAAATACCCGTAAATTAATAGCTGCTCCTCTATCATTCGCAAAATAATATTTCTAAATTGGAAATGGTTAAGCGGCGTGGTTCCATATTAATGAACCTGTTTAAAGCACGGTAAACATGTTGGCTATGGCCTTGCACAGGTTTTTTGGTGTCATTATCCATCATAAATATCCCATAACACACAATTTCGAGTGCCAATGTGCGAGGATTTATAAATAGCTGGTACTTGCACGTGCATACGTGTAAAATGCTTTGAGCCCTTAATTAGTCTCTGAGATTTTAATTTAACCCATGCCGAATTGTTTTTTTTTAATATATTTACTGGCTTCTCTATGCTCAAAGGTAATGATTCCAAAATTCACGAATAAATGTTAAATACATGAGGGTTTGTTAATCGTTCTGTTTTTCGCAAATTGGTAAGAAATTGCATTCGGAATCGGCGTTTGAACGTATATGCAATGGAAGATGATATGTGTGTACATATTATTGAACCACCTTAATGAAAACTTAACTGTGGATGTATTGTCAAAGTTTGCAAAAAAAACCGAATGTCTGAAAAGTCGATAACAGTGTGCTTGAATTATTTTCAGTAGTTACTAATTCAAACCCAATCTATAAGGTCAGCAAAATTTTTTGTTTAGAAGAAATGAATCAGTTTGGGTAATAATCAACGTAAGGTAATGCTGGTGATTTGAAAAACTCAGTAAATTTGAAGGCATATTATTAAACCTGCCATTTGTTGTGGTCACCGGTTATACTCAGGTCTCTAACTTAGGGCAGCATGAGCATCGATAATTATCAATATAATAATTATTAATATAATATTCCCATATCATCATGTAGAAGATTTTTTACGTAATTAACAACATCTTGAAAATCATCCAAATATCTTGAAAACTATAGCTAACAGGAAAAACTAGTGTCATAATTGGATTCAGCACCCCAATTGTTCTTTAAATCAACATTAAAAGCTCCGGCACCAAACACACTGTTGGCCTGTGTAATTAATCAATGGCTGCTGGTGAGAATGGCAAGGTTTCCCAAATGTCCACATTAGATTGGTCCAAAGTCCAGCGTTTACCTCACCTAAGCTTGTCGCCATGTGCTGCGACCAAGCTTGACAGCTTGAAACATTCGTGGCGTGAAGAAGCCGATTTCCCCTCACCACGTCACGTGGGTTGTCTCACTGGTGGGATGTCGTGCACACCATTTATTTCAGCATGAGAGAGACGGCGTGGTGGCGGAGGGGAAGGAAGGCACGGTAGTCGTTGCTTGTCCCGGAAAGGAAAATTGATTTTAATTAGCGGTGGGTGAATTGGACGCGGGGAAAACAGCGTTTTTCTGATGGAAGGGAGAGGGAGGGTGGAAAGAAAGCTGTGTGGTCGTAGGGAACGGGTCTGAATCGCATGGGATTGACAACCGAGCGTTTGTGGAGTGTAGCGATGGAGGACGACGTCGGTGTGGGTGTGGTGGTGGTGCTGATGCTGACTGGGAAACGGAGCAGTTGGGGAAGCACCTCGAAGGGAAGGGGGGGTGGGTGAGAAGGACGAGAGAAGGGGAGAGCAAGCGAGGGGCTGAAGAGGGTGCGGTTTTCTGGGCGCGGGCATTCCAATACGTGCCGAAGGGTTGAAAACGGGGACGGATCTGGGAACTGTGGTAGAGAATTTATTTTTTTACTCTGGATTGCGCGGGGGTGGTGAAAAGTGGCGGAGGTCGAAGGGGTAGCAAGGTAGAGCGGAAAGAAATGATTTGACGTTCTATGCGCTCATGTGGATGAAAGGGAAAAAAAACCCTCGAACCCCTTTTTGAGAAATATGTTTTCAAAAACCCTTTAGAGATTAAAAGGTAAATAGATCGATGGTCTTGGCTCAATTTTTCCGAGGATCTCTATTTCCGAATTTGTAACCTCTTTCTCGAATCTATATCCCATTAAATCAAGTTTTACTATTGTAAATTTTAATGTTAAAGATTCCATAATAACTTTCATATAAGAGTTATGACATAAGGTTTTCCACTACACGCTTCCGCATCAGTATGCATTTTTATTTGGGAATAAATTAACCCTGATATAAATTCAAAATGGACAGTGCTGTTGAAGTACTTGCAAAACAACGAGAGCAAATGTGCAAAATTTCATTGGATATTCTCTTAAAAAGGTGAAATATTGCATGTGGCTAACACCTTAACATTTTCAAACTAGTGTTATGCGTGTTTAAAAGTCTACCGGCAAATAAAATTTGCTTATGAATTTCGACTCAACATTATCATATTAAATTAGTTTAATACAGTTTGGTTTAGTGAGTCAACAAATTTGTATTTCCGGTGCTTCATAGAGAGCATTATACAATTGCAATGAATTATCACTGAGTCAATAATGTCAGCACTTCCCTTAGTTTTATTGCGGTTGGTGCCTCCAAAGCGTTCTCGTTTCAAAATGGTGTCCAATAAATAAAGAATTAGTCATGTTTGCGTTTATGATTGTAGCATTTTAGCCAAATTTAGACTTCTTCGGAAAAAGGACGTGCCCTAGATTGTCCGGCATGCATTTTTTCAGTAAAAAATTAAAGTTACAATGTATAGTTAATCTCAACCATAAATTTATCTCCGATTTCCTTCAGATTTAAACTGCTCATCCCAATCTCGGTTTTCAGTCCTCTCGAAATAGTTGCTAATAAGGAATGTTCAAGGGGCAAATCTTATTACTGATAATAATTACTGCTTGCGGTGAGTTTTATTATAGTTTTATGTGAAAAGAAATTAATGAAGAGTGTAAAAAGTACACAATGTGTAAATTAAAAGCCAATGAAAAAAATTGTTCATCAATATCATTAAGTTTTGTCTCTGTGATAATTTTTAGCAACATTTTTGAGTTCGTTTTTGCATTAGAAATAGACGTTACTCTATGGCTCGTATTCCATTTTTGAGTTCGTTTTTGCTTTGGTCGAAATAGACGTTACTCTATAGCTCGTATTCCTTTGACAAATATCTTTGTAAATTTAATAGAATTCTTTCAGTTGAATTAGACAGCTATTAATGTCAATAGAGAGATTAATGTACAGTGTAGTGTATATAATGTATGTTTAGTATGAGATCTGATGGGCTCCCATACGGATACGATTACGGATTAGAAAACTATGATCTTTTCCCTTCTATACATATCTACCATTGGATTTTAGAATTTTGATTTTTTTCATCACTCAGTTTGAGGTTAAAGTTTTTTTAAGTGTTCGATAAAAATTCTATTCAACATTGAAAGATTGCTTTTAAGGAGAAATTCTTTGCTTAAGAAAACACTTTATACTCTCCTGTGCCTTGGATGGATTTACTGGTAAAATTTGATCAACATATGTGTTTTCAGTGCTCCTTAAAAACCGGAAATACTATATACGGACACTGTAGCGACTAGCGATGTTTGAAAGATGTATTTTAAAGTAATATGTTGTCATTATTCGAGAGCATGCCGTAATGTCATTGGGTAATTAGAAACTATTAATTTAGATATTAACATCTCCTATGCGCGTCCTATCATCCTTCAATATGTATCAATAAAGATATGTTTCAACGACGATCATCGTTTAGGGATCTTCCCAGGGTATTTGAGCGTTAGAGATATTCATTTGGAATTACACTTATAGCGCCAGATAGGGCATTGGTTTTCGTTTTTCATTATATTATGTCCTCTCCAGCTCAACCAACTTTATTGCCTCGAAAAGATATTACCATTAAGTTTCGCCTCCACGACAAAGCCTTTTTGTGGGACACTTGAAAAAACATTCACGAGAGGATTGAAAAAAGGGATGAAATCCCCTGCCCTTGTCACCAGCCAAAATCCTCCTTTCTCCCTCTCTCTCCCTGGCAACATACATAACAAGGGGCTGTGGATAAAACTCCGAAATCACCCATCTAATCCTCTTGTCCCGCTAACTTTATGAAATGACGGAGTGAGCTCACGAGCATCTGAGCCTTTCACCGTTCGTGGCACAGGAAGAGGGAGCCACGAGCAAATTACCAAAGGCACACTTGTTTAGCGGAGCAGCGATTTCTCCCAATTTGTGTTTTTTTTTCATAAATATCGAAGCTCGGAAATTGGAAGAGGAGGACTCCCGGAGACGAGAGACGGGGGTGCTCCCAGCACCGCATATTATAGTTTGAAGAGGAGTGAGAGGAATTTTGAGGCCGGAGTAGATGGGCGGAGGCGGAATATACTTGAGGGTGGGGTGTGTGGGACCTACGGAAAAGGAGGGAATTTAAACGGAAAGGGGCTCTTCCGACTGCTGGTGGGGCTGGCTGGCGGAGGGGGTAATTGGGGAGAGGTGAGAGAATGTGGAAACAGGACGGTCGGAGTGGTTGGGGTGGATGATATCGGGGAGAATGAGGGGAGATGGCAAGGGGGTGGCTCCAAGCAACCAACCGGAGTGCGGGGACGTCGGGGGTGCACCGGGAAGGGGGATGACGTTGGAGGGTCCTCGTGGGAGGGGATAGGATAAGATAGAGGTTGGAAGAGGGAGAGTAGGTAGGCACGCTTGGTGGGAAGGGGTTGAACGGGGAAGGACGGCGGTCGGAAAGTAAAGGGAGGAGTTTGATTAATTTATATTGCGTGCCTGGCTCACCACCGCAGCCTCTCGAAAGAGGGCCTCTTCCCTCCCTCACTCCCTTCCCCCCGCCCTTATTCCTTTTACCTCTTCATTGCCCCGGCGTCTCAGACTCTTCCTCGTCCTCTCTCGGTACAAACTCCTACCCTTCTCCTCTCCCAACCTTCAACGGTCCTCGTAGCGCCTCCTCGATTTTAGATGTCTGCCCTTCCAACCTGGAGACGACTATATACGCCGCAGAAAGCCCCATTTTCCCCTGCCTTCCCTCCGCATAGCAGTCAAGAGCGCCGCAGGATTTTTAGGTCGCCGAGGGTAAGCGATGTAGCCCAAAGTAGTGACTTTGGACTGCTGCTGTACCAACCTTTTAAGACCTCGTATCCAGGGTAACCCCGCATACCTCGCGCCACTTCACCAATGCAAACGTGAACAGCTTAACTCTACTGATCGCGCCCGCTTCACGGTATCGGAGCAAGGGAGCATTTTCGCTCCTTCCAGCGAGGCTGAGGGAAGTTAACTCTCTTTATGTAATATCAGCTGAAGGACTAGATTACTTTGCGTGATGGCGTTGAGGATTTCCGTTGTTTTGGGAATAGTTCATTTTTTAACTCTATTACTTGAGTGACAGAATTCTTGAATTCCAGAAACATCACAACAGATTTTCAATTTTTTTATCACAGGAGTTTGCCTCCATAGTTTATATTTTTAAATTTATTTTGGTAGGAAATTTAGGGGTTGTTGAATATATCATGCCAAAATTAGTTACAGAAAATAAAAAATGGTAAGGCCATTCTTCCACGAAAAAAATATTTTTTCATTAATTTCTGTTAATTTTTGAAAGGCTCGAGAAAATTTCTGGAACGGAAAGAGGAGGAGGTCCTCTTAATTCTAAAATGGAAGGAAGCTTTGTTGCGGGGAAAAAGGGCACTCTTGTCTACCTTTTTTTGTTCGTTCAGTTTAGTAATTCCTGTCCCACAGCCGGTCTCTTTGATTCTCTATATATATATATATATATATATATATATATATATATATATATATATATATATATATATATATATATATATATAATACGTTATTCCTTTCTTTCATTTTGAATTCAGGTCTACGAGGACTCTAGCCGTTCACCTTTCCCCAAACCCTCCCCATCCTTTTTAGTCAGGTCCCTCACCGTTCCCTATCCCTGAAAACCGCTTCATTTCCCACTTATTCCTCCGTTCCGCTCTGTTTTTTCCTCCCCTAGTCTTTTTCCCGTCTCGACCCCGTTCCCATCTCTCTTCTGTCCATTTCTATGTGATTTCGTTTACTCCTTTTACATTGACCCCGGCTTCCATTTACTTTCCCTCCTCTCTCCAATTTTCCTTTTCCCAACTCCACCGTCGCTCTAGTGCATTGCAGTAAGCGACTTCGTGCCCTGAATCTGGGATCATATTTTTAGGACTTCGAGATGAGGATCTTCCTCTTCTCCTCGCCGCTCATTTTCTTTTTCCTATTTTTTCCCCGTCTCTTTGTTACCGGAATCTATTTATTTTTCTTGCTTCTCTTTTGTATCATTACGTTTCTTTCCCGAGTTCCTCTGGTAATTTCGATTCGAATGCCTAACTCGTCACGAGGGTTGTCCTCTATCTTGGCAGGGTGTTGAGGAGAAAGGTTCGACCTCGGAAGGTCGAGGATCCGAAGGACTTTTTTTCGTGGCGTTTGTTGTTTGCCGTTGACCCTCTACCGCAGTGACGACGTACTCAGCGATGTATTTCGCATTACATATGTGTCTGTTTACATACGTGTATATACTCTTTTATGTTTTTCCCAACCCACTTCCCGTCTCTCACTTTTACGTCGAATTAGCGTAAAAACTTTTAGAGTGTTTCATATAAAATGAGGAAGGAGCGAGTCAGGAGACAATTTTGGAGCATCATCCCTAAAACTTGGCTCACTTTATTTTCCCAGGATGAATACCGATGAACCTCGTAATTAATTAGCCGTTTAATCATGGCTCAGTTAATATTTTTTTAGGACGAGGGGTACCTATTTTTATTGAGGAAAAATTTAACTCTTTCCGTCGGAGGAGACTTCCGTGTACTACGGTGTCGGTGTGGGTCGCCATTTCCTTTTAAAGCTCGTGACTACGTCTCAATTACTCTTCTCAAAGTTTCTTCACGGGGCCTCGCTGTTTTCGGTTGGCTCCAAAAGGAGATGGAGGGGACGCGCGGAGGCGGGTACTCATTAAGAGGTCTTCCCACCCCCGAATCAACTGCCCTCCGCCTCCCACCCTCTTTCCCACCCACCCCTGCGGAGGAGAAACTTGGCTCTGAACCAATAATCACGGTCTGTGTTACTAGCCCTCGGTCCCCCTCACCGTTGTACACTCTGTGAACCTCCCCCCTCCCTTTGCATATCCATCGGCAGTGTTGCGAAGTGGCGGCGAGGCCGGCAGTGAAGTTTTGCGCTTGCTGAGCATTAAGTATGTATTCAAATTTTTCTTCTTCCGCTTCTCCTCCACTTGCTCCTTCCGCTTACCTCCAGGTCTCCTTCCCGCCCGTCTCCCCGTCTTCGGCCTCGTCGACCCCAGCCGTGTCTCTCTCCCTCTCACCCTTCCTCCCTGCCTTCCGCCTCTCCGGGATTCAAGCGCCGTTGTGAACGCTCGAGTTTTGCATTTTTGCTGCTGCCGCCGCCTCCGCTGCGGAAGTCTCTCCGGGCTGAGGCCCCTTCATCTGCCGCGGCTTGCTATATATTTCAGCGAGAATTCGTAGGTAATTAGAGAGGGTATATCTTCGCCAGAGGAAAGTTGGGAGTCGCGGCGGTGAAGCATTACGTGTGCAGAATCCCTACTTTTGCTTTGATTGAGCCATGCAACGAGTAATTAGGCTAACGTTCTGGAAATTAAAATTTTTCCTGTGCTACCGTAATTGCGGATAAAAATTTTGAAAATATAATTGGAGAAAGACTAAATTTTTGGTCGTTTGAGCAACATTTTACAAATGAGGAACTTGATGTTTTGGAGCAGAACTTCGTTTCTGGTTGTTACTCAGATTAATATCTCAACGTTTTTCTCAATTAATAACAACTTCTGGGCTGGCTTTTATTCCATTCGTACTGCCATTCCACTCCTCCTCACAAGGCATGCAATATCAAACACTGGTTTTGCCCAAATAATAGTTACCAATATATATGCAAAAATGTATCCAATGTTAACCTCTCCGGAGGTAATTCTACTTGCACTTATATTTATTTCAAATAAGTAAGAAATTTTATTCACACCCTAGTAAAAGGTAACATTTCTGTTTAGTATTTCTGATGATTTTTGGTGAAATCACATTTCACTTGCAAAAATGCTTCCATTGGGGTGAGTGGTTAAGGGGTTTAAGAATGTTTTGTGGTATCATGCTCATTCCGATCAAAAATGAAATTACGTATCCATCGACACATGAATCAGTCATTTTCTCAGCGAAAGTAAAACGGTACCGAGGTGATTCCTGTTGTATTTCAATACGAGTGATATACTTAATAGTGGCGGGAAATGGTCGGTGTTCTCTATACTTCGGCCTGCGCTCACTGGATGCATAACTTCAAATTTCGTTGGGGAAGCTTTCATACCACTTGCCTTCCAATCCGTGTTTCCTTTCCCTGCCCCAGCATGGATATTTCTGCCTATCCCCTCTACTGCTCCATCGGCGAAAACGACCTGGAATGAGATTTTCCCTGACAGAATATGACCCCAGGAATAAGATCGAGCTCTGTCCGCGGGAAAAGGCAAATGGAATGCACCCATTTCATCCGCGGGAGAAGGGGCATCGTGACGTTGGAATCGAAATAACAAAAAATATTACTCAAAGGAATGGGAGTCTAGGGTTCGCATCTCCCCTCCTCTCTTTCCCTCTCTCCATCCCTCTAACCCCGCGCCTGCCATACCGAGTTTTTGTGACGAGTGCCACACCATGGGAGGAAAAAAGTCCATATTGCTTTTCGGTCCGCTCCTCGAGCGCCTCTTCAGGAAGGCATGGTGGGTGGATAGTGGCATTGCGATTTTGCGAATTCTTTTTTAATAGGACGTCCGCCATCCGAAAGTTCATTCCCCCCGATAGGTCCCTCTCCCATACTTCATCCCGTCTCTCTTTCGCGTGGAAGATTAGGTGGCGAGGTAAACGAAGGGGTCGAATGGTATTGCAGTTTGCATTTTCAGCCGATAAAGTGTGATATACACTTCCATATTATAGCCGCACGTGCCAGGTCTACAAAAGACCATTCCCATGATGAGAGTTAATCTAAAATTAAATTTTTACTTTTGAAATAGGCGAAGCGACTACTCTTGGAGTAAATACATTGTATCTATGATATCGTAATTCTATGGGGTTCAGTGTTAACTTTCAAACGCAGGTATATTTATTCCTCGTGTAAATATATATATCTATAATTCCCCGACATTTCCAGGTATACACTCATCAGGCATTATCACATTTATCTCAAGTATCTCATTTAAATACACGAGGTTTGTCATTCTATTTATCACAGTCGTGGAAGTCGCTTATCCAGGAAGAGAGTCGGTCTCCCTCTCTTCGGACAAAACGATGTCTTTCGCTTTTCATAGTTCTTAAAAACTAGACATGCATCAGGCTCAGAACAAGAGAAAGAAATATTCTACGAAAAAATTCATTGTCTATGAATTATGTCTAATATTGTGGTGCATTAAATTCGATGAAATTCAGGCTGTGACTTCTAAATAATTTTGTCGCTTGAGGATAAGCGTACGAGCAATATTAACTCCTTTCTCGACTAGCTGCGTCCCTGATTCGTGTTGTGCGTGAGGTGTTCAAGTGTCATCATCTTCGAAGGCCGTCCTGCGGATGCACCTGTCTCCACCCATTCTCTGTAAAATAGAATACTACAATATGTGAGTATTTAAAACAAATTATATTAATATATTTTTAGACATTATGTTCAGTGGGAACTGATTAAATTTTTCTCCGTAGAAATTTTTACCTTAGCCGTTGAAGATTCGTGTAACGGGTGAGTGTCTCTGAGACAAAGCGCTCCAAGATCTCCGTCCTCGAACTATATAGAACCTCATCATGGCGTTTTAATTTGCTCAGAAATACTTTCCACATGCTCGTGTTCGTGGTAATTCTGGTAGAATTCCCGACGACTCTTAGGTCGGTATCTTTGAAACGAAACAATTGCGTTCTTTGTTCTTGGGGATGTGCATCGTAGTGGCGCACTTCGCGTAGGCAGAAGAATAGCTAAATGCGCCCCAGGAAGCCCTTTCGTTGAGTCCTCGCCGTTCGGTCCCTTACGCCACAACTGCGGCCCCAGATATATGTGGTTAATTTGGGGTATTTCAAACATGCCTCTCAGACCGAACCCCATTTCCCCGTTTTCGTTTCTCTTCCCATTTCATGCCATTCTTACGGAATCTCCGTCTGCTCTTACAACAAGAGGGTCTTGGCACAGATTCTCCGCATATTTAATCCTTTTTCTGCGTTTCTATAGTGCGATAATATTCCTACTGTGACACCCGCTCCACGAATGCCTCTGATGATTTTTATCGCTAGAACAGAGAAGGAGCGGAACACTTATTTTATTTTTCGTCACTCTCGACCCCTCAGATACTTTTGTGCATGAAAATTTGTCTTTTTGGTTGTTTTTTATCAAAGCCTTTGTATTCTTTTTAACCCCCTTACGATGAATTTTTATTAGTCTAAACATTACCTCTGCGTTTGGGGTATGTGCGAGTATGTCCTTTGAGTATTCTTAGTTTTTGAATGCGCGTAATTGCAAACATCTGAGCAATCAAAGGTGCTTTATCATTATTGTTTTGTCTTTGCCATTTTAAAATAACTCCTTTTTGTGCATTCGTGTTCAGTATTTTTAATCATTAAAAAGTCGACATTTTTTGTCTTACTGTAAAAACGCATATTCGTGTTGCAATTCAGCTCGTCATTTAATCCCAAAACAGGAAGCTTGCGCTAATTGCTTTTCCCGTTTTGATCGACATTTTATTTTTTTCCGTACGTGCCGTTATACCATGAGATCCATCTAATGCAATGAAAAATATTCCACTGAAAATAAAACCACAACTCGTCAAGGTAAGGCTGCGTTAAAATTCACCCGGTGCACATGCGTGACTCGGGAATGAATTGCTCGTCAGCGACCTTCGATAAAAACTCTTATTTTAGTTGCATTTATCAAGGGCTTGGTATCAGCGATCAGCTAACTCGCTTTTTGAAAGAAAGACAATATGGAATGCATTTATTATCTTGAGAGCAGAAAAGTGGTCTCTATTGTATTAACTCCCGGAAATGTGTTGCATAAAGTATTGTTGTTCTTGTAGGTTCAGGTTTGCAGTAAAAAGATATCTTTTGCTTGAATGTAAGTCTATGTTATTTAAATCATTTTATGCACTGAATTAATTTATAAGCATTCATTAGCAAATATATTACATCTGCTACGGATCAGTTTGAAATTAATAGTTTCGTCCTATAAAATATAGTCCCGTACAAATATTTACTGCTAAAAATTAATTTTTATAAAAAATCGAAAGCATCTATTTGATATCAATAATTTAGTTCCTTTAATTTATTACGTATTATTAATTAGGAATTATACCCACTATAAAAACTCATTAGCCACATTAATAGGTCGACGAAGCCCGAGCAAGAAATTTAAAAGTGAAAGATAATCAGTAAAAAAGAATTTGCACGGGGAACTATAGATTCATGATATTAAAAAAAATGCAATTCCTGAAACGGAAGTAAATATACTCTTTGTAATTATTCTCTAAGCTTTATTGTAATGTTTTTCTTTTACTAAAAGCGTTTTTGATTAAAGTTTTTTCAATTCATTGTGGAAATGTTCCTGTATGTAACTTCTATAGGATTGCAAATCACGGGCAATTCTTTCAGATTTCTTTTGGCGAATAAATATTTTTAAGCAACAGATCTTACTAATGATTTATAACTTAACGGCAGAGAAATTATTCACACGAATGGTGTCTAATTTTATGGCCCCTAATAAAGCAAAATTGACATGAATACGAATTGGCTTCTACCTTTAGAATAGTAAATTCGTAGCTGGCTTCTACCTTTAGAATTTGCCACTGGTCAAGTACTGTTTGGACAATAAAAGACCGCGCAACAATGGGAGCAAGAGTTTCAAAGCATGAAAAACGAAATGGGGCGTATGTCAGTGAATACAAAATGGTAAAGACGGAAAGGGGAAAAGGCGAAAAGGGAAAAAGGCCGTTGACGAGAAAAGAAGGGTAGTGCTGGGTGTTTGGGAGAGTCGTCGGGTGTGGGAGGTGGGATCAAGGGATTGGACAAAAAGCCACTCGATTTCTAAAACCGCGGAAATGTCGCCCGGCAGGTTGGACGGCCTTTTCGCTCCAGATTCCTCTGTTTGACCTTTTTGTTCCTCATCGGGTCTCTGAAGCGTGTCGTCCAGGGGACCCTCCCACGCCCGACACTCACATCCAGCCCGCCTCGTCCCTTCCCTCCTCGCTCCTTCCGTGGCCCCTGTTTTTAAAAACTTCCCTCGACCGTCCCCCGCCGCACGGAGAAGCCCTCCCACAACTACGTACTACGCCCCCTCTGTGTCCCTTTCCTGCCGTCGCCTAACGCTACCAAAACTCACTCTTCTCTCTTTCATCGCCTCTCTCTCTCCTCTCTCCCCCATCCCCCGTCATCCCTTTACCCTTTACCTACTCCTCCCCACACCCCCTTGTCTCCTGCAGGGGCCGCCGGATCTGCTCCGCGGAGCGTGTGCTGCCCCCTATTCAGAGTGACCTGCGAGCCTTCCAATCCTCCTCTCTCTCTCCATCCTCTTCACATCCTCCTCTTCCCACGTATCCCCATCAAACCTTCTCTCCCTCCCGCCAGCCCCTCCCTCCTTCCTTATACACATTACACCCCATCGCTTTCCCAACTCACGCCCTCGAAACACTACCCCCCTCCCCTCCGGCCCTATCCCCTTTCGCCGAACTACGTGCCGTCCACTCCTTTCGTGTGAAGAGTCGTCGCCATGGAGACTAGTAATGAGCGGGTTGTAATCTTCAGGGGTTAGCGGTCTGGTCGGATCTTTTCGCCACGCCAGTAAAGGAGGTAGTTAGCGTACGGGGCTCTGTGGACTGGCCTATGACAAGGGGAGCGTGATGCAGTTTATCGGGCGTTTGCATTGCCCATATTTTCGCACAGCTCTGTTGTTAAGGATTTGCTTTCCGAGCATGGGAAACCCTTCATGATTCTCCAGTGCAAGTTAGTTAAATGAGTGACGTGGTAAAACTTATATCTCAATATGATACCAGAGGCTGCACGGAGAAGCCACGGTATTATGCCACATGCAGCAGACATGGAAGAGATGGTCAACGGATATTCAAATGTTTTTATCAAATTTAGTTTTTTTTTAAGGTTTATCTGTCAATTAAGTCGTAAGGGTTGATTAAAAATACCGAGTTTAATCAGTGTTAGCCTTCAGTGACAAATTAATAGAATTAATGAAGGCAGTTAATTTTCAATGGTCTCTTTCCTTAAGCCTCACCGACGTTAATAAAATTTTAGGGAGTGATAAGGTAAAGTTTTTATATTTTTATATATATATTAGGTAATCTACCGGTTAAGGTAGGTTTTTGGATGGACACAACTATCAAATAAACATTTTGTGACTCCCCACCTAGCAAACTAATCTATATCAGGTCCCTCTTCATCTATATTTTTATAGTTACCTTGAAATTTTTCATGCAGATAAATGCGAATATAATCGTACAAGTTCTATACCACACATTATCTAAGCTCTGGCTGAGGAATTTTCTAGTCTCCTATTTATCATTTGTTGTGAAATATAAGATTGGTGCATGTGCTTCATCGCGAGTTAACACTTTTATATTCATGGATTACCTCCAACTAGAATCCTTTCCAGACATTTCTGTACTCGTGCTTCCAGAAGTTGTGCAAGCATCACGACGAATGGGATTATGGCAGAGGCCAATGCAATATATTTCCATAGTTCACGAACACCCAAGCGCCGTGATTATCGGCTCGGTAAATTCGATCCACGGCGAGTAGCTGCGGGGGCGGTATCCACCCTAAGCTCCGATTCCGAACCTACAGCAAAGTTGGTTCGTTTACAAAGTAAATTTTGCACCCATGATAAGTGGAGAGGAACAGATAGCGAACAGGGAAAGGATAAGGAGCTTGATTTACCGCGAGAACATGTTCGTTAATTATCATACCAGTTCACGATGCCTTGGAGAAATATATGAATTTAATTGTAAAAGAACAACATGCCTAAATATTACCACGAGGAGGATTTAAATCGGTGAAATCAAATGCTGGTCAACCTAAAGTATTTTCGCGTCTGTGATTCCGGTAATATTTTCTATTCTTCTCCATTATTTTGGGTAAAAATAAAATACACAAAAAAGAAAATACTCTTTCCTTCCTTATTATTTATAATAGGCACTCTATTGTATTCGTTCCCCTTAATCGCCATCATAACGTCTTGGTTTCAGTTTGTCTTCTGTGAGAGTTAGGTTTAGTTATACGAGGTTTCTGTTTTAAGTGGTTCATCGTTTAACGTTTAATCGTAATATCGAGCCAATGGACCTAACCTATGAACAACGCTCACCGTCTTATTGTTAACCTGTTAGAATCACGACTATTGGTTTCCAGTAACGGTCACGATTTTGCCAACCGTTGGTAATGAGTGAATAATCCTTAAAAAAACATTTTTTTTTAATTTAAAGAATCGAAATCTATTTCGCAGATATTTTATCCTGGATCATTTTCATTACCTTTAATGAGTAATTTTAAGATATGGCCCGTAAAATTATAAATATCTTACAAAACATGATATTTTGAGAATTTATTAACTGAGGTATTTATGTTTTATTCAAAATGTTCTCGTTTTGAAGTTTAAATATGTATTAATAATAGCTCGGTGCTTACATCATATATTATATAAAAAGTGCCATTGATCGTTCAGTGGTGATCTAGTTGAAGAATATTTATTTTTTAAATTTCTTTCGTCATTATTGTTGTTACTGAATGAGCTGTTCTTTATTTTTACCTGATTTTTAAAAAAAATATGATTGGTAATGTTTCTTGGTATAATGAGTACTTAAATATTTCTCTTTTCTCTTTTCAGGGACATGAGCCACAACGAACTTGTAGTCATTGCCCGCAAAACTTTACGTGGCGTATCAGCTCTAAAAAACCTGTGAGTATGCCTCTGTCCTTATTTTACAGTCCAACTGGCATGAGATTAAAGGAGTTAAAATAATTCTCGAATTTTTCAGTTAATTAATTACTTAATTATTTTAATTTTCCTATGATATTTAACTTTTCATCAGCCTTCATTCAAAAAAATTAATAATTAAGTATCCTGTTGTCATTCTAATCAATTCAATAAACAGTTTTGATAAAATTCTTTACAGCAAAAAATATGTTATACAATTTATTAGGACGCATTGAAAATGACTTCCCTGCTGACCCAAAATTTATTTACATTTCAGCCAACTCGACAACAACCAGTTGACCTGCATCGATGAAGCAGCCGTTCGCGGTTTGAAGGATTTGGAAGTGTTGTAAGTATATAGTAATCTGTTCCCGACACAATTCTCGTATTTTGGCCAGAGTCCTCTGCCTTTCCAAGATTAATCATAAGCATAATATATAATATTGAGCTAAATCTGTGATTTTTGAAATTATGAAATATTAAATTATTTAACTACTCTCACTTTGCTTATTGCTTTTGTTAAATTCAAGAGTATTAAGTGTATTGGAACCCACATGAGGTACAAGCAATCATATAAAATATTGTAGTATTTTTGCTTGTGCTAGGGAAACCGACAATGGTAATTTCCTAATGCTTTATAGGAATATATACTAGAAACATATTGTGCACAAAATTTGTGTGTACCGATGATACAGCTGTAGTCTGGTGGGTGGAATCGTTAGACACAAACTGGACGGTCCCCGGTTCAAATCTAGACGATGACTCTGAACACCACCAGTCAAAATTAATATGATTTTCGAATCAAATCTCAATGAAAATCTACCGGAAGCCCAGGGAAAAAATGCCTACCCTAAATGTGTTTCGCGCTAAGTAGAGTTTATTCCCTTACGACCTCTCTCCTCGTACTTGAAATCGACCTTTGAACACTTGGTGTAAGGAGGAAAGCAAGGAATACCGTTTAAAAATCCGTTGTAATAACGTATACCTAACAGTTTACTTAAACATGTTATCTTTTTTCCGGTATCGTCAGGACCTTGAACAACAACAACTTGACATGGCTGGGCCGCGAACTTTTCGAGCACATGTACAGGCTCCGAATCCTCCGGTTAGGTGACAACAGCTTCACTTGCGACTGTCGTCTCTCCTGGCTTCCGAGGTTCCTGCGGAGGTCCCCGGCGGCTGCGTCTAGGCCACCTCCCGCAGCAGCTGCTCTCACCACCATTGGCGCTCCTGCTTCCGCTTCCTCCCCTCTCGGAAGCTCTTCATGGTCGGCGCCAAGGTGCGCCTCGCCCAACCACCTCCGCGGTCACGCCATAGCTGATTTGCACGAGGCCGAGATGAAGTGCTCCGGTAAGTGCAGAAGTTCATTATACCCTTAGCTCCTCAGGATTCTCTGACATTTGTCAATTTCTTGTATACCTTGGCAAATTACATGTATATTTTCAATGACTAAGTCTAAAGCTAGAAGAGATAGGCAGAATCACTGCGGGCCATGGTCTCTCAGGATTTGTATCAACTTGCTCTTATGTCCAAATTTTGGGAAGGAAAGAGAAGGGAATCATGCTCTTTTGGAAGTCCATCTGTATTTTTCCATTCCAGTATAGGTCACGTATTATTTTATCTACATCTTGACTTGTCCTATCTCCAGATAAGTTTGTAGCGGTCTTGTCGATACTGCGCACCCGAAATTGTGACATCGAATTTTTCCCTTATTTAAAGGTGTCATTTATAGCTTAGTATCAATTCTCTGTTATCTACTTCTTACTGTATGCAAACCATTATTTTCATTCCTGCGCTTTATCTTCATGCAATTCGTACTTATCGGTGAGAATTCCATTCTTTTGTCTCGAGTATCATTGGATCTGGCGGTACGATTGAAATTCCTTTTCTTAGAAGCTTAAACTTGTTCACGTTATGCATTGCCGTAAATATTTCACTCTCAGGATTTTCTGCCTTTTTGGATAGTTTTTATTATTTTTTATAAATGTATCTTCTTTTGTTCTAAAGTTTGTGTGCTGCGTTTCCTTTTCATTAGTTCCATCACCTTTTCTCTAGTCCAATTCAACTTATTAATTTTAGGTTTCCTTCTGGCTTCAGCTTTAATTGTGGATTGCAATAGTTATAATTTGATATTTTTACATTTTTATCACACCGTACTCGACGTCAGCTTTTGTTATATGTTCTTTTCAAGAGTTAAGAGGCGAGCCATTTCCATTTCAATTTTCCTGACTTATTCAGCTTTCTTTTAATTTCTTCAGGTAACGCTTAATAATCGTTGTCGCATTACAACGCTTAATAATCTGCTGTTTTCATCGATGATCAAAACTAATCAGCTATTTACCAAAATTTTTATTTTTTTCCACTCTATGTTACGATGTACCAGATGTATTAAAATATTTATTTATAGTAATCACGCTTTTTTGAGTTAATTCTTTTATCCAAAACTAGTTAAAATATATCCATTACTCTGTCCATAATCCCTAGGTTGTTTTTGTCATTGAAATATGAATCCCTGCATACAAAATATTGAGGAAATTGTTAGATTTCAAATCTTGTGATCCTGCAAAGCATTGACGTATGTAGATCGACAGTATGTTAATTTCACGCCAAAAACTTCTTGTATTTTGCCCTCTCTTAAGGTTACTTCAACAATTAAATAATATTCCGAGCAGCGGTAAACATGTCCTTTAAACATAAGCGCTTCATTCGCGGAACCATAAGATACCTGCTTCATCAAATTCCGCACACGAACGTAACTCTATCCGGCTTTCCCTTAAGTACACACAGAAAATGGTTAATTCATTCGTTAGTGAGAGGAATTCGAGAAGAAGTCCAACGTACCGTGGAAATGTAAATCGTATTCAACAGGTAAAATAGGGAGTTAAATGCTCTCTCTCTCTCTCTGAAAGGCAAGGTGCGTAGGGCACACTAGTGAGAGGTAATGCCGCAGAAATTGAGACGTCGGGGGAGAGTGGGTCGGAGAATGAGAACATGGCAGGAGGAGGAGGCGGCATTAATGGTCTCATGAGTCCCGGACCGTTATGCTCCCGCGCCCCCCGCACCAGTCCTCGGGAGGGGATTTGAAAGGGATGGGCTGGTTGCATGGCGATTGCTGCGCGTTGGACCGCAAGATCTCTAAAGCGGCTCTCCGTTGGAGGTTTATTTCTTTGTTCAAGGTTTATTTTCAAGTTTATGCATGCTACACTGAACTCTCATCATTGACAGGTATAGAAATTGTGAAATCTCTCATCGTTGAAGTTAAAGATTTCCGAAAGATGTTGGGTAAACTTTTTAAGTGACTTAGTAATTGTAATGTTAGATTTATGGCATTTTCTGAAGAACAGTTTTCGTACAGAAATGATCTCCGTCTTCTTATTTTTAATGGCTTTATCTAGTTTCCATATTGCTTGTAAATCTAGTGAGAAACATTTTATTTATGTTTGGTTGAATCCGTGTAAATTGGACTTCATCTTGAGCAGTATTTGATTGCGTCATTATTATTTCGCGTACGGCCAGTGAGAAAAATAACATTTTATACGCCATAGGATCATATGCGTGTGGTATTGTGTTATAAATCCATATTGATATTATCATTAACCATTTTGTTGATGCAAAATGATCTGCCCCCAAAGTGGCTGAAATTCAATTGAAATTAATTGAAAGAAGTTATGTACGATGGATATTGTTTAGCTTGAATTATAAATATTATAATATATATATACTATAATGTATAATAAATATAATATATTATTAATAAAAGATAGATCAAAATTATATGTTTTCGATTCATATGCAAATCAAGTAAGCTTATGCTTCTTCGACAAAATATCTATTGTTTTTGCTACGTAGAAATTGCTGTGAAAATATTCTCTTTTACGCAAAAACAGTTCCAAGCATTCCAAACGGCCTTGAGATATAGAGTGAGAGGCTTTTCAGCCAAGTAAAAGTTGATGGAGGGTAATTATTTTCTTTCTGGGAAACCCTGAGGTTCTCCATTGAAAACACCGAGTGTTATTCTAGCAGGCGAGAACGTAATGTCGGGGTAAAATGCCTTGTCCTTAACCCAGGATTCCTCTCTCTCTTCTCATATGCGTGTGTGTTAGGTATATAAGCATACGAAAGGGTATTTAGATAGCATCGGAACAATAGCTAAGCTTTTCCAGGTAGACTGAGGGAGTTCGTAGGAGCTCTGAGCCCTGAGTTTGAAGGTGGATTGGGAACATACAGTGTTAATGTGACAACTTGAGGTGTATTACGAATAAAACCGAGGAGAAACAATTGAAAGCATTGCATAATGCCTGTGGGTTTTTTTTTTTTAATTTGAGTAGCATATAGATCAAACTGATGATTAACTAGAATTCCATTTCTTTTTCCATCACTCTTCTGAAAGAATTTGCATCGTGTAATCCTACCGTCGCAATTAAGGGTAAGTGTCATTCAAAGTTGTTTTTATCAAATCAATAGTTTTGCTAGAAAATCTTATTTAGGATTAGAAATAGTTCCAATATCTTCCCGTTCAATCAGAGGAAGTACTAATTTGGTAATCAAATCTAGGTCGCTGGTGCAATTAATATTAATAGCAAGGCAATAGCGTAATTCGCGGCATACAGCTCCTATATGAGAGCGTTCAATAAATTTCGCTTGGCCCAATAACTGCTTTAAAAACGTATTGACATGGTTTTGACGCCAAAATAGTTCTAACCAACTAGTCGCTACGCTAAAGTTGGTGCGTTCTTTCGATTCGGCATTTTTTTCCACCCTTCGTGTTTGGTGGGTAGGTGAAAGTTGTGTGACCGTAATTGCTAATTCGTAAGCGCACTGGGGGTAGCTTTCATCTTCCTCCCAGCCCCAAAACACCCGAAGCTCACCACTTCCCCTTCATCTCTCCAACCCTCCTCGTCCTCTTTGCTCCGAGGATCTCTCTTCTCCTCCATTCCTCTTTCGTTCTTTTCATCCTCCGCCGCCACCCCCACCCTCCGGCACCGTTCATCCCAATTCCGAAATTGGTCTGCTTATTTTTTCAAGTAGTTTCGTTTTCCTCTGTTTCTTGGCTCTCTCTCTCCTATTCTTTCTCTTCCTTTTTCATTGAGTGATACACATCTCTCATATCTCTCGCTTTTTGTTGAAGGTGCTTTAGGTCACCATTGATCCCCTTTTAATCCTTCTTTCAGTCGAATTTGTATGTAGCCTGAAGGGATCCAACGTTCTAGTGATATCAAAATCGACGGACATTGATAATGTGTATAATAATAGAAATTAAATTATGTGTTTTATTAATTAATCAAAATATTTGGAACAGGAATTAGGTTTTCACACGTACGAGTATTGACTAGGAAGCTTATTTTCAACCTTCATTAATTTTTTCAAAATGCTGGTTTCATTTGTTTGAAAACTTTAAGATCATGTTATTTATTGAAATTATATAGCTTTATTGTAGTATTATTTTTAATGTTGCAGTATTTTTATCATATTAACTTAGTATCTTGAATACAGTGGCATAAACAAAACAAGTTTAGCGCACATTTAGAAGAGAAATGGAATGAATCAATATAAAATCTTAGTTTTAAAATTTAAAGTAAAAAGTAAGATCTCAAGAGTAAAAAGTTGTAGGACATCGCTAACACTTGGCATAAAAATTCATCCATGAATCATATAGTGGATATATTCATTAAATAAATTGGTATCTTTATCCAGTTCAAAAACCATTGAGTCAGTCCCGCCACACTGTGGACAACTTCACGTCAAAGTGTGCCCTTTGGACAACGTCAAATATCTATGTCTTTTCATTACTTGGCTAATCCCTTTTTGTCCTGCTTATTTCTCTTCCACACAATTTCGAATTAGTTTCTCACGTCTTCTTTCCGTGAATTTCCGCGTCCCCTTTATACAAACACACCGGGTCCGCTCACAGTCATGGCCACCCTTTGTCATCCCTCATAGCTTATCTCACCCCTCCCTCATTCTTTCTTTCTCTCTCTCACGCACACGGAAGAGTTGGTTCACTCATGCTTTTAGTTAGTGAGTTGCATTCCGTCTTACTTGTGGAAAAACCTCGAAAATATTTCAACTTCCTCTTTCTCACTCACTTTCGTTTTAATTGCATAATAGAATATGGTAGTAACTCATTTTGGACAATCATTTCTTAGGTACATTCTTTGAATCAAATTTTATGAGGTTGCTGAGGAGGCTAGTTTTATACTTTTACTAATTTTTATGCATAATTTATATACTTGTGTACATTTCTTAACGTTTTAATTGCCTTTTTAATCTCATTGTACTATGTCGGGCTAAATCGTTCGTCTACCTTTCTTTGAATCAAATTTCGATAGATTTTTCATTTATTCCTAAAGAAAACGGGTTAACTCTTTTTCTTGATTTTATTTACGTCCTCACTTTTGTGGCTTACACGTCAAAATTTTAATTTATCTCATCAGGCGTCCGGAGAATGAAAAAGTACACGAGTAGTTATTGTCACACTGAAGCAAAAGAGATATAAAGATAGATAAACGTCTTTATTCCGACGAAATTGAGACCATAAGGCTCCTACTTCCATTTAATCCTCCGTCAAGTGCATAGTACATGACAACAACAATGATAATAATAAGGGGAAAAAAAAGTATTGGTAGAAATACCGCTGTCAACCGTAACCAGGTCTTGAACGTGAAACCTCGGCCCTGTCGGATAACTTTGACATAGCTTATACGGAGGTATCGTTGTAAATTATCTGATTTAAATAAATTTTGAAAGTAAGTCATCACATTTAATTTGGTTTTCACCCTCTCTCAAGCGTTTACTATTACATCTGCCGGCTTTCCCATGGCGAGTTTTCGTGAGGAGCTGAATGTAAATGACATTAAAATCGTACGAATTTCGCTGAAGTTATCTCCGGTGGTAACTTCTAGGTGTTCGAAATTTCGTGTGTTATGACTTCATTGCTGAGTGTCGGTAGATTCCAATCGATTCGACGTATCAGTAAATCGCTGCGGAATTATCATAAAATTTAAATGACATCATGAATTCGTAATCTCGTCGAAAGTATTTTTTTTTGCTTAACTTGCGATAGATTTTTATTTTTCCTTCAATTTTGTAATTCCGATATGTTCTCTTCTCGTCGCATTCCAAATTTGAGTCCTCTTCCTCGCGGCTGATTTTTCCATATACCTTCCGATAGCATTATAGTTTTCATTCTGAAACGCTTTTTTTTTCTCGCCGAATTTCCATAATTTTGCTCGTTTGTCCACCGCTTCCAATTCCATTTCTTCCTTTATTTTTCGCACGATCGTCGTTCCTCCCTTTCTGTTTTAACGCAGCCGCTCTTCTCCGCCACCAACCGAGCCTACGACGCGACATCCCTTCCCACTTTCCTCTGATGGAGGGAAGAGGTTTGCGCGTGTCCTCTGGAATGACCACGTTTTCCCACAGACGACAAATAAACCACCCTTACTTGTCATTTGTCAGCCGAGGGAAGGGCTCCGGTGGCTCCTACCCTTCGCACTATGCGTGGTCTCAACATGACCATTCCTTTTCATAAGCCACCTCTGCATCCCCTTCCTTCCATCTATCCCCGGTATATATGGCTTATGTCAAGGTGTATGCTTCCAGATAAATGACTGGCAATCAGTATAATTTCTGTTAAGTAAAAGATATGAGTCCAAAATTTTAAGTCATAATTCCAAATCTAAAATTCAGGTTTTATCTTGCACGCTTTTGGAAATTTCTCAGGAGAGCTCTTTGCTAGTCACGAATCGTTTTAATTACCAGGTTTTATCATCACTTGCTGATTGATGAGTTCTTAGAACCTTTAGCACAATTACATTTCCTGAGAGTAATTTGGGGAAATTAAGTTTATCATTAGATGAACTTTAATACTACCGCTGTTAAAAATTTCTATTTGATATATTTCCGTCTATTTGTACCTTTAATTAAGCCACCCGCCACTCACAATATCTTGATAGCCATCTTATTTTTTTGCCTTACCTTACTGCCTTTTTGTCTTACTTTGTAATTACTTTTATAAAAGTAACATAACAAGCATAGCACTAAAGAAAATATGTACTTATTATTAGGTAATCTACCGGTTAAGGTAGGTTTTTTGGATGGACACAACTATCCAATAAACATTTTGCAACTCCAAACAAAACCCAATCCAGCAACCTAATCTACATCAGGTCTCTCTTCATCTCTGTGTATTATGTACTTAATGCCCATGTAAATTCTCAATCTAATGCTAAATAAAAAACAGCTGACATTTTTGTAACGAGGGAAAAGCCGATGCAGGTACCTTCGCCTTTATTGAATAATCATTTAAAATAATAGTTTTTTCATTCGATGTTTTCAGGTTTAACTTTGTGGAAATCCATTGTTACTGAAGTAAAAAAATATCTTTCCACTCAGTTTTATTCGGTACCTGAGGATGACGCAGATGCGTCGAAACTAGTCGTACCGAATAAAATTGAGTGGAAAGATGCCGGTTACGGTTTCGAAGATTACTTTAAGGATAATAGTTTTTCAACTTTTTCCGGTTTTTTTCCTCTTATCATAAGGATGCTCATGATATTAACAAATTTCTGCTGCGACAATTATCACATGTAATCAACTTTCTTCTTATTTAATTGAGAGGAATCGGAATATTCAAACCGCTATAACTGATTTTTTATTCCAGTCTCTTAAGCAATATTTCCAACGATATTTGCAAGCCATAGTTTTCTTCCCCCATCATTGCTGGCAGCGTTCGTCGTTCAATGTCAGGGACTGTTTTCCATTCGTTACACAAGAAAGTGTGGTCAAATATATTCATATCGCAGAATTGTAATCAGTCCGTTTCTAGGCATATGACCTTTTGTCCCCAGGGGACGGGACCCACTCCCGTCCCCCACCACTCTGGCTCATATTACGGCTGAATCCCGATTACCCGTACGGCTGTCCTGCCCTCCGCTGCACACACTGTCATTGACGTTGTTTTCCGAAGTCCGAACCCCGGAAACTGTGAGAGAATCGTAGACGGGCGGAGGAGAGGGCGTGGGAGTGGGTTTCGGAAGCAAACTTGCCCCTGGCTGAAGCTATAAAAGGGAAGACGAGTGGGCGGAGAAAGGACTAGTGGGGAGGCGAAGACGTTAAAGGGAGGCGTATTAGACGACTAGTCGGTGACATCAAGTCTACCGGAAGGAGTGGTGAGAGGAATTGGGCGGCTGGCTTGTGGTATAGACCACGGGGCCCTGAGGCGAAGTTGGGTGGGGCTGGAACGGGTGCGTGTGGTTGTGCGTGTGTGTGGAGAAAGTAGTAAGGTCTAGGAGAGAAAGACGATGAGACGAGACCATCCTCGTTTATCCCCAAGACTTCTGGAGGAGAGATTCTGTAATATATGGGAACTTCCTTTATCGGATATCTCCCAATGGCGGCCACCCACATCTCTTCATAAGTTCTTCATTTTACCCATTTAGAAAAACCTCATAAACCTTAACATTTAATGTAAAGAACAATTTAAGAAGAGTCTTTATCTTCTATTGAATAATTACAAGGACTAGTACCCTTTTCTATGCGAAATGAGGAATTATCCATGAGGAAATAGGAAGTACCCATATTTCTTGCTTCACGCAGCTTCTTTAATATATTTTACCGGCTTAATACTGAAAAATACATTTTTGAGGAAATAAAAGAATGTTTTGTAAAAGAATCTTTTGTAGGAGTTCATTTAAAAAAATAATAAAATTGCTAATTAAGATGAAGCTGATGCTATTGAGAATCTTACGTTAGCAAATATTGAAATCACAACAATTGAAGTTGCTAGCAATATTCGTTGAATACTGACAGTCATTTCTGACTTTGGTTGAACTAGTTGGACGTATTTTCTGAATATTAAGAGCAATAGAATTTTCTGATTTAATATTGAAATCCGGGGAAGGTAGGTTTTGAAAATAGTTTAAAAATCACGCCACATCAGTGATGTATACATATTAATTCAAGGAATATATTTTTCTTCTAAGGAATTGAAATATGTTCATGCAGTAAAGTCGGACTGGATCTGAAAGGGGTAGCCTTCTGTGTACACTAAATCTGGAAATCATATAAAATTCATTAATTTTCAGGTGTTGCACACAAGAATAATTATTTTTTGCAATTCGAGGGATAATAAAATCTCAAGTAGAATGTCACGAGCGACCCAGGTATCGTGATGTAGATATCCATTCATAGCTCGCATAGCATTTGCATTCTGGATGTGAGATTTAGCTATATTTTACGTTACGTCGTATTTGATAAATATTCTCTGGTATTTGACCATACATCGATTATAAATAGTTAAATATCAATATGAACGAAGTTTGTCACTTTTCTCTTCACCTTCATATTACATGTTACGATATTTAAAAATCCGAATTTGGAACCGCTTGGCACAGTCAAAATTTTACATATGCGAGTATTCACCACTGTAATTAGCTTTAAGATTGGTCTGGATAGTACCTAATTTTGTGTGCAATCTACGCATTCTGGGAGTAGGGTCCAATTTCTTCGCTCTTCCATGGCGAAGTTGCAGTTTCCCAGAAAGAATTTGTATCCAGAAAATCAAATATGGATTTCCAAAATGATAAACTGAGACTCGAACCCAGGGCATTCCAGTCAGTAGCCCAATGTTAGGCCCACTAGTTAGGTCGCTGACATCACGCGGACAAAGTTTTGCATCGCAAAGCATCGGGCTGACGACGCGATGAGATATCGCGAGATGAGCGCGGTCGTTTCCTGAACCCACGCGGCGTATGGCTTGCTCTCGCCGGTATGTGAGGCGGATAGGCGAGCGAGAGGGAGTACTCCGTGTCCCGAGGGATAAGGGAGAGGAGGGAAGGTTTGGGTCGGGAGGAATTGGTCGGGGAGAGAGAGTGAGTGGGCCCGCGAAGAGGCGCGGCGGCGGCGTTTTAGTGGGCGTGGCACTCGTGGGCATGCTCATCCCAAGCGATTGAGATTGATATGGGTCGAAAGACAATGTGCCCCTCCGAGGGGGAAAGGGTCAATGGGGTGACGTGGTCGGGAGTCGCGGTGGGTATTGTGGGGTCTCGTGTGTGGGGGAAGGAAAGGTGGATCTCGGATCTTCTGAGGAGGAGGCACACGAACTCGTGCATCCTCCGTGGAGGGCGGGGGAGAAGGAAGGAACCAAAGGGAAGGCTGGCAGGCACGCTCCGTGTAAACGATGCCTATGCATGTTCCCTTTCTTTCTGTTCTCTGAAGGACGGTAAATGCACACTAGGTGGAGTTGACTCGTAAAGGAGAGGAAGTCGTTTGTAAGGGGACGAGATTAAATAAAGGGGAGAGCGGGGTGGAGGGAAGGGAGCCCGATGGGTGCGGCGCAGGTTTCCTGTCGGGGTTCTGTCTGCGAAGGTCGCCATGGTGGAAGGCGCGGACTAGGAGTTCTTAAAGCTAATGGCTCGAGTGGAATCTCATCTCTGCCATTGCTCAGTTGCGTGAGCGCAAATAGGAGTGCTGAGGCCTGGAATTATACCCGCCTGGGCATTTTGTCTGTTCTAAGATATCTTCTAGGACACTTTACTGGATTTATGTTATCACGCGTAAAAATATTCATGTTTTATAATAAAAATGTCATTTGAAGGGCACTTGGTGTTCCTTTTAAATTAATGGTAAAATTAATGCTAATCGAAGTACCAAAGATTTTAAATAACTGAAATATCCTCCAGGCTGATGAAATGTTTTGATGTAATTCATAATTCGATATAATTGAAAACTTATATAATCATTGGTGAAAATTTTCTTCAATATTACTCTGCAATATGTTTATCAAGGTAAGTATTTTGAAAGGTGTTTAAATACTAGTAATTGCCTTCCTTCAAAAAATATGTTAGGCAGTACCCATCGTAGGTGTTACGTTAGATAAATTGCCTTAGAGTGCCGTTGATTAAAATTGAAGAATATTATGCTTCCGATTAGCATAAATCACAAAAAGAAATTTGCAAGGCTAACGGAACAATTGCACGAAAACAAACTATTAGAAAAACTTGAACCGGTGTGGAATAGGTCAGGTGTGTCACGAATTTCTGGTAGAGTGCAGGCAATTTTTTTTTATTTTTTATTCGTAGCTTTTAGCTAGCTCGTATTATTAGTCATAGCAAAGTTTGTGGTTGACTTGATGGGCCACCTGTTCTTTTCAAATGTGTAAAAGCCACCCACCTTCTATACAAGATAACTTATCTGAAACGACTCACCTGTGAAAGGGCCTAACGTTCATGTTTGTCGAATTTAGATCACCCGTAGAAGTTTTTTTTTTAATTTTCTGCGTCTGGATCCAATTAATTTCTGCTTGTCATTCTGCCGAGTTTTCGTTGATTTCTCCCAGTGGAAGTTGAAGTGGATCCGATGTGGATCCACGTGAGCACTCGAAGAATATTAATGGTGTTCCTAAATGCAAAAGACAGCGCCAGTCAGGGACGGACATCGTCGGAGGTGGCGGGAATATCGGGGTCGTCGTCTGCAAACATTTCACGTTTCACGACGGAAGCGCAAGCCCGCGCTCCCAAAACGATCGCATTTGCACTCGGTCATGTCCGCATGCATATGCATGCTGCCAGCGATGAGGGGTGGGATTTAACGGATGGAGTGGAGATGGACGAATCCATTTGGAAAATACTGAGCATCCCCCTTAGTTTCGTCCGTCATCGCGTCCATAACCTCTCCCACCCCACTTCCTCTCCACCCTGCTAAAGCTCCTCGACCCATGGTTCCCCACGCCCAGCACTCTACCGCCCTTCTCATAGAGCCGGATAATACTGCTCCTATCACGTCACCGAAAAGGGCGGAATGACTTTTGGGGAATTTGGAGGAAACGCGTCCTTTCCCCCGTCATTCCGTAAATAGGGCGGAAAAATGCCATATAGAGAGGTATATAGAGGGGAGAGAGTGGGAAGGAGACAGGTAGGGGACGAAGCCAAAGGCATTTCTGGACTGAGCGAGTTGCTCTCTAAAGAATACCTGCGGTTGTTGGGTGATATTGGTTCCAAGATGGATCGGTTATTTCTTAGCCAATGGCCCCTTCACACCAAGCTTCAAAAGACAGAAATCTTTGAGGGGTTGGATGCGCTCATGAAAGAGGAAGAGCTATATTCTTAATTTTTAGCCACAAGGATGATCCCCTGCCAAACTCCATCCCTTGCCCTCAAACGCTTACCGTCCTTGAGAAAATTCCTTATATGATTTCCGTACAAAGCGTGTTGCAGCCAATGCATATCTAGCATGCTTCCTTGCAAACATTCTAGATATGCAATAGCTGATAAATAGTTATTACAGACGTGGAAACCAATCGGGTGTCCATATATTTCTTTTGCTTACTAAGTATACACACATCTTCGTGTTTATTTCACTTTTAAGACTACTATTATTTGATTGAATTTCCTCATCTGGAACTTTCTTTTTTATTTTTTCTTGTTTGATTTTTCTTCATCGATTCAATCGAACCTCAAAATATACTCGTATTCATTGTATTAATTAATTTGTTCGACAGACGAATTTTTTCACTCGCTCTCAGTAACACACTTTTAATGATTGGGTCATAGCACGAGATATTCATCATTTGGCTGGGCACCACCATTTCTTGGCTTCTGTCTACTTAATTCTTGTGTAACCCGTTCTTTTTTACGCTCTCATGCATGTATTTCGCAAGGGATTTCCCTGATTGTTTACTGCATTTGTGTGTTTGTTGTTGACTCTTCTTTGTTTGAGCAAATTTCCTAGGTATGCGATACTTTCCTATGGAGTGTATTTTGAATTGGTTTTTGTAGTTTTATTAAATTAAGTTATCTGAAAGTTTTAGTTAGCACCCAGAAGGTGACATTGGTTTCTAAGGTCCTTTATGTGCGTTAGAGCTTTAATGAAAACGAATTTTTTCCTTTGAAAAGTGTCTTTAGTTTTCCTTGGAAAGTTTTACTACTCAATTTTCTGAACGGAGAGTTTTTCCGAAAGAAATATGTTAATGATATGCTATCCACTTCTTTTTATCATTACTTATAGTTAATTTTAATTTCCACCTTCACCTCGTGTTGAATTGCATCTACCGTTTTTTTTTACTTGATAGCTTTTCTCGTTATCCTTTTAATGGCTCCTTCACTCATTTCACGCTTCGAAATGCCAGGTTGTTTTTCATACCTCGAAAATAAAAACTTTACTGCTATTTTCTTTGCACATATTCCTTAAATCTTTATTCATTTCCATAAAATTAAAATAGTAATATGTCTTTCGTTTATCAAGGTCTACATTTTTCTCTCTCCACAGTATCGTTTATAACACCACTGAGCAGAAATGAAAATGCTACTGCTTGCTTCATTCTCCTTTATTTGAGCCCATGAGATGTCATACCGTGTCCTTCCTTGATTTATGCCATTTTTTGATATACCTCTGCTCTCTCCCCCTTAATCGTGTAACATTTCTCACATGTAAAATCGCTTAGTTCTACGTGTAATAAATCCAATTCTTATATTTCTATCGGAAAACTAAGCATAGCACCTCTTAAGTAAAACGTGTTGTCCTATATGCAATGGAAGTTGTTTTCAATGGTCTATGCGATACTTCCAGCGTGATAAGATCATTAATTTAATCATTGGTGCACGTAGTGGAAAAGTGCAGAAGTGCAAAAGTGGAAAACGTATGAGTAATCATGTATGTGAATATTTTGTGTTGGCTTTCTGCGAAATACCATTGATTATATTGAACATGAACATTTGAGCAAGAGGTACTAATGTCCTATATACATGACCTTTTTTTGATTTTATCGCACAATGATGTTTTGTAAGATGATAATAAGCAAAATAAGCAAATTTGTAACCCAAATATGACTTCAAAATATTCCATTTCTATTTCAAAATATTCTGATCAATGGTTTTGGTAGGATCAATATAAATTTCTCGGTGATTTTTGCTTTATTATTACTGTTCATCTTCAATTTTTTTGCAGAGCATCTATGCACTAATTCGTGATTATGCACTGAAATTACATAGAAATTTAAGATATGATATTCAGTGGCTGAGAGAAAATGTGATTCAAAGCACAGATCGAAGTACGGGAGAGGAAAACGGATCAGAGTTATATAAAACTGAGGGATACAAAAGAAGTGGTTCTCCTCACATAGTCGCTAGGATTGTCAATTTCACAGTCTGTGATAATATGTCATAATGATAAAATTTAGTGGTAATTTTCCACAAAATCTAATGAGCACTACGCGTTTCAATGAACCCACATCATGTTAAGAACCAAAATACATTTTTCTCCATGCGAGTCCATGGAGTCCGCGTATATCCTCACACCCAAAACTGGGTGTGAGGATATACGTGAGAAACTTGAAAAAAATGGAGTGGAAGGGGAGGAGAGAAAGGGTTGGAACCGTGTTAGCTATTTTTAGGGTGGTTTTTTTACCAAAATAACGCCGAATAGGTAGAGAAGGTTTTTTTCAATCATAACACTAAGTTCACTGCAACTCACGCCGCCTTTGAGCATATCCCTATAGGGTGCGTAAAATATCGTCCTTGGCCTAGATTTCTTACATATAGATAACCTCATTCCGAGAAATAAGTTCAAAATAAGTAATAAAAAGGAATAAGTTCAAAAAACACTTTCACTAAGATGTTAAAATTGCTCTACAACATGAAATACAAGAGTGAATCTAATAAAGAAAAGCAGAGTGCATCTGTTAACCCATGACACGTGTGGGATAATTTACGCAGGTTAAATGGGAAGACGTTTTAGTAATAGAATTAAAGAATTATTTAACTTTGAGTTTAAATGGCGAAAAATGGTTCTGCAGTGTGAGATTGTGCATCATAAGAAGAAAGGGGAATAACTGATCGACTCGAAACTTGTCGATCATTCCCCTCTCTTAGCTCTGTCCTTCCATACCACGCCAAATTTTGGTTAACAACCCCCGTGAGAATGTCTAATACCTTTCCCACCCTTCCACTCCTCCACTTCAACCCTTCATCTATTTTCCACCTCCCCCAAACTGCAATCTACCCAATGTAAACACAGAATTGGGTTCATTAAATTAAGAACACCATGTATTTTTTCACTGTGGTGTTCCACTTTGTGATGTATTTTTCCATTGTGTTCTTCATTTAATGAACATGAACTTCCACAAAGTTGAGCCTGAAACAATTGATTATACCGAATTGTGTGGCGAACATTGCATTATGGATTCAAAAACATTGCAAATGCATTGAGAGTGAGTATGCAGCTCGTATAAGCCTTAAATATTATCTGGCAGGTCACATAATGGTCTACTCTTGACATCATAGAATCTTTCCGTACCTGCGATAATATTAATGAATGCCGCCTTAATATCCTTAAAAGGTGTATTTAAAAAAAAGCACACTTATAATTAATAAATTAGGGACACATAAGAGGACAATCACGAGAATCATCTTACAAAAACAACTGAATGATCCTGAGGTTTGTAAAGGGACTGAAATCTATTGAAAGTATCATCTACTCCCAAAAATTGTATACGAGGTACCAACTCGTGAGACAATAATGCAGGTTCGGAATTGAGAGTATTAATGATTGATTTTTCTTGATACACACAGACGTAATAGGTGCATCCAAATCTATGCTTTTGTAATCACTGAAAAATAAAAGTGTATAAAATATCAATGGAAAGAATGTTTATCCTTTTCCGTAAAATTTATGAGAAAAAACATAAGTAATTGTATCAGTGCTACATCATCACATTAAATTTACTTTTTAACGCAAATATTTGCCATCATAGAACTAATTTTAAAAAAGTATAAGAAGTGGATATGTTGAAAGGAAAAAATATTCTAGGTTAACACGGAGGAGTCAGCTGTATTAGTTTCACTTTTTTAAGCTGGAATCCCTTGATCATTTTTATAGATCTTCCCGTCCCGATGTTTGACACGTCATGCTTGTGTCGTTGTCCTAGCACAAATTACAACACTGATTGTGAAACTAAAACAGTTTCTCTACTTATGCCTAGATAACGTGACATCCAAATCTTTTGCTGCGAAAATCAGTCGGCTTCTCTTCTACGTCCTCTCCGCCTTCGCCCGGTCTGATACGGCAACGTGCTCGCTCGTACGAACGCGTACGCCCACGTTATGTTCTGCCGGAAAGAAAAGGGGTTTCCGTGTTGAGAAACGTGGCAGATGACGCAACCCCCGCCACCCTCAAAAGAATCTTTAATTTCCCCTCCACATACACACACACGCGCGCGCGTGCAGGAATCCACCCCAAACCCTTTGCATCTCTCGCGTCAGATATCTCGGTCCCATCATCTCGTCCCCATCCCGGCTCCCCTTTAGGATAGACACTCCGCTGCCGGTGACAAGGCTTGTAATATGAGGGTGGGAAACAGGGTGAGAATAGGTGGAGGAAGATATATTCCCCCCCCTGTTCATCTCGTTTCGTTCTGTTGTCTCATCTCTCTCGCTCTCTCCTCCGCGAATCCCCGTTCGCCCACTCACTGCCTCGGCGGAAGTTCACTCCGGAGGACTAACGCACCAGCGACTAGCACGGCATTCACCACCCTTGACACTAGTCGTCGAGTCGAGAACATACATACGCACACGGCCGCTTTCCCTTATCTTCCCTCCCCCACCCCCCGTCTCTTGGAGAGCGTGGATCCGTAAATGAGGAGCTGCTAGAGCGGGAGGATATTAAGGTGTCGCCCGAGATCGCTGTTGAAGGGTCGTGCGACACGAGATGTCACCCGCCTTTTGTCGTTTCCTTCCGCCGAAGCTGACGCGTTTCCTTGTTCCCGTGAGCCGGCGTGGTTTTTTTTCGGCACTCGGTTGAGACGGTTTAATTAAAATTAAATCGAAAATTCAGTCCCGAGAAATTGTCGTCAAATTCGGTGAGGATGAGCGAGTTTAGTGTTTCGCGGCAAGATATTCTTGTTTCCTATCTGCGCCGTGCTCTTCGTTAACATGCTGCGACGATAAGTAAATTTACTATATTCGGTCATGCAACATCTACTCGTAAACTATGTATTCTTGACCTGATATGGAATTACGAGTGAAGATTATAACGATGTCTCAAAATTTTCTTGAGTCGAATGAGATATTCACAGAAGTTACTGGTATGACTCACTTCCGTACTTCAACTGTGGAAGAATGCCCCATCTGCATCAAAGAAGTGCTGCTTTTCCCCTAAAAATGCCATTTGAAAAAAGGTCATTTGATAGCGATGCGTGTAAGCATTTAAGGCACTATTTATTGCTGAGAAATATCGATGTCATCTTGTATTTGAATCATATTTGAAGCATTTGGAAAGCGAAATGGCATTTCATAGGACTGTCTTCACCTTAAATGTTTCGCCAAAATACTTCGCACCACCTTACTTCTCCTTTGGTAACCGTAATCGAAAATTGAATGACAGATACAGGTATATGTATGCATGGAATCATGGTAACCATTTGAAATATTTTCGTAGTCTTGATTGTGCCATAATGTGTATGGTATGTGGGAAAAAATCGTTCAACCGGATAGGCAAAAATTTCATGCCCATTTCAGATAAGCGGCATATATGTCATTTTCCTAGGGAAGCTTCAATTCGGATCTTTTGCCCAAATGCCAGTTAATTCTAAATGTTGACGCCACCCTCCAATTTGTGTTCTAGGAGTTGCCTGTCCTAAATGACCCTTCGTAAGTTAGTAACTTGGGCGGCAGTTCGCAACCGCCAAAGAAAGCATTTTTTCATTTAAATGAAGTATTAGAGAAGTTATTTCCTATCCGGCTCAGATTAAATTTTTTAGTCATAGACGAAAGACAACCAACATTGTGTGATTTAATAGTCAATGGTTAGTAAAGTTCGCATCGTTTAATTTATCATTTCATAACACCATTAATAAGTGGGGCCTCGAAGATTCATGGACCTTTACCTGCGTCGGGAAAAGACTCCTATCATTATTCATTATTACTTGCATTTCTCTTCATTTATATGATATTCCGATTTTTGCTCGTACTTTGGAAATGGTGTAATCGCTTCAACTTTTTTTAAGATAAGATTGTAAAATTTGAGATTAATCCTACGTACAGCATCGAGCATACTTTTAAAATGCATTCATTTTTGTGAAAGCCACTCTTCCGGTCTTTCATCCGAGGAGCCTTTGCCGATACTGCATCCTTTTAGCGTGGATGCGGAGTTGGAGAATTTTCCAAACATAGGTGAGGAGGACTGGTGGAAAATCTCGGGTTGGGTATTGCGTGCAGGCCTCGGTCCCAGTCTGCTTGGGAGCGCTTTACGGCCGAGCGCCCAATAAGGGCTAAAGAGGGAAGAGAGAGAGAGAGCGAGAGACAAAGAGAGAGGGAGCGATAGGATATTGAAACAGCCAAGGGCTGAAGTATAGCGCGCTTTTGCCTGTTTACGCGTGGAGTGTCGTATAGGGGATTTGTATCATCCACCCTCCGCCCCTCCTGCTCCTCCCCGTGCTCCTCGCTCGGGCAACGGACTCTGCAGTGGTGGCCGGGGAACATCTGAGGCGGCGGGCGGAGGAAGGTGATGGAGATGGGAGTAGGGATGGGGGGAAGGAGTATATGGGACGTCGAATGGCCTCCGGAATGGACCGAAGCCCTACATAAAGGTGATGTACTTCGACAGCCGGGCGGGTGGCGTTACCTTGCTCCGCGCCGTCGGCCATCGCGGTGGGTCCATTGAGTGCGTAACGACGGTGTGGGGGGGAGGGCACCTCTCGCGGTTAGTAGGATGTTAATAAGAAAAGGGCGGTAACCCCCGCCCCCATCAAATTCACGTAACAGCGCCGTATTTCTCCCTATTATATGAATCCCTGTGGTCCATTAGAGGGGGCGGAGAAAGTTATGAGAAACGTCGACGGTGGTCCGTCATCAGCTTGTTCCATGTTCCATCAGCTTGTTCCATCCTTGTTCGTGTGTGTTTCTGTTTTATCTATTCGATGCATTCATTGTCCTGTACATACTTAGGTTTCGGGAGTACTGTGTGACTCTCTAATCCTAGTCGCCATCAAGTTATTTTATCTTTTTTTCCTAGGGATTGCGTTTGGTGGCAATGTGTTATTATCCACTCATTCAGAAGTTTTCTCGTTTTCGTCAGAAATGTCACTGGTTCGACAAATTCATGTTCTAATGGCGCCGGGAACCATTATAATCTAGAGTATTTACTAGTGTGTTATTTGTATGGAAAACATCTGATTTTGTTAAATCAAACTGAATTATAAGTGTAGCCTTTGTTTATCTGTTTTTATGGGACCATTCACCATTTGTTAGTTACTGATTATTCAGTGAGCGTACTCTTTTTAGTTCATATGAGCTAATATTGCCACGCTGTTAATCTACCAAAGATTCGATCAGAGGTTTTCTTTTAGTTCAGTTGGATCCAATTCAGTTTTCTTGGCAGCCACATAAAGATACCGTCTACAGTATCGGAATCTTGTTTCCTCATAAATCTTTTGTCGCAGAAGTCGTGTGTTTACGAAATCCAATCATAAACAATCCCACGACTATTGTAAAAAGAAAAAAAAACAAACTTTATTTCTCAAATCTTTTTTTTTTAGAATCGATTAGGTTTGACAATAGTTCGAGCGGTGTTTTCAATTTTTCGTCTTAGAAACTGTATACTCCTAGGACCGATTCTGCCTATTTTATACGCTTGCAATTTTCTTAGACCGAGCTACCCTAATAGCAGAACTCCAGCCCTATTATGTTTGGAATGATTTGATTATTTCCGAAGGTATATTGTTAAATACGGTATATTCCAAGAGGATATGGTATCAAATAACATATTTTTAAATTAAAGCGCAATGAAAAATATTCATTATCTAAGCATCTAAAATTTATTTCATCTTTAATAGGATCCAACTAATGTGCTATAATCTTATTAGAATCCCTATTTACATGGTGGATATTCGGCCATCATTATTATTTATATCCTCCGGCAAATTTACTTATAATTTTCATTGTCAGAGAAACACAGCTGTATTTTAAATGCTTCATATTTTCTTCACGGTAATAGAAAACCTCGTATCCATCTCCGTTAATTCTTTCACAAAACTAGTGACACTGATTTAAAAGATCCACAAAAGCAGTCATAATAAAAGATATAGTAGGAAATAGGCGTTTCCCAAGGTATAAGGGTAAAGTAAAGTGTGGAATACAAAAGGCTATTGATAAAGAGAGGAATAGCATAGTTACGCAGAATGAGAAAGGACAAGTGGAATGATGAGCGTTCGTGGCCTTTAGGGAGGGAGATCTTTCATTGGAAGCGGAGCTATTCGTGGCATATGAGGGATGAAAGAATGGAGGAGGTCGACATAAGGGGAGAATGAAGGACGGGAAGGTGAAAGAAAAAAAAAGAACTGTAAACAGAAAGGAGGTGGAAATTGCGAGGTAATGACTGTGAGGGAAATAATGGAATATTGGAACATTTTTCTCCCCGGAAATAGCTTTTCGATATTCCTGCACTGCCTAGAGACATTCAGGGGAGTAGACTAGAGTTAGAGCGACCACGTCCGGTGGTTTACTGAGTCCGTCGGTCCTGTGATCGAGGCTATGTCCTAATGCCTCGGAGGAACTCTACAGCTTTCTCTGGGTTTACTCGTATTGATCTGCGGCGCTAATATTCCGGAGTGATCGTGAACTGTGAAGAGGAAATTGGGAATCCCGTCTTTTCAGCCAGAGTTATTTTTAGGGATGTATGCAAACGATATAGTATATACTCTTGAGTTTTACATGTATTTTTATTTGTTTTAAACATACGGTTACGAATAGCATGTATGGCGCCACATTAAGAAGGTGCTACTCATCGCAATATGTGTATATTCATATGTATATACACATATGTATACACATTATGTATTATATATATAATCTTGAAAATGACGCTCTCCGGCGACGCACAAACACACAAACACTAAGATAATAAATATTCCACACACAGAAACATAAAAGAAGGACACTTAGAAGCTAATGACGACGGCCGTGCCGTCGAAACGTAAATATCTACTGTAAGTGTCCTTCTTTTATGTTTCTGTGGGTGGAATATATATATATATATATATATATATATATATATATATATATAGATGATTTCTTCGAAGTAACACGGAAGTGTTGAATAAAATACTTAGACAGTAACACACAGCACGAGAACACATAAACAGAACACTCACAATAATGTCTTGATAATTTCGACGGACTCGAACTCCGTCTTCTTCGGAAGATAAGATATGACTCAATATATATATTATTCGACACCCTTGAATGAAAATATTTAATTGTCTTTGCAAGTGAGACAGGAATTAAATAATGGAAGTGAATGGATTGATATTCTCAAACTATGACAATAAAATACTTTTGGTTTCATTAGTTAATGTAGCTGTTTTCAGTTCATTTGTATTTTTTTCTAGACGATGGTTATTTTTGTCGGCAAGAATCTAAAATCTCAGATAATCTCACACCTGTAACTTAACAGGTCTTAATACACATTACAATTGCATGTTCAATTTTTTAAATCGACTCCGAAGAAGAAATATTTCTACAGAATGTTGCATATTTCGAAGAGAAGATATTAAATACGATGCCAGCAATTTGATTATTCAGAAATTTTAACATGACTGAAATATGTGTGAGATATGTTTCTGTGAATGAGGACAACTTGTTTTGACAGAAAGCTTGAATCACAATCGGGAATGGATAGAAAATTAAAGGTAAAACTTATTGTCTTCCTGTATGTTATCTACCTAATAAAAGTATTGTTAACACGCTCATTGACCAATTTCCGACGGTATATATTAAAGCAGGTAGCAATAGCACAATAAGTGGAACAGTAAAAATATTAAATAAACAATATTCCCTCCTCCTAGGAGTATCCTATCCCTTCATTGTCCCCCGTAAAAGAGAAGGAAACAGCACTCCATCAAACCCGCTGGATGGCCCTATACCTCCAACCTGATGCGATTCCAATGTCTTGTCCTTAGGCCAAAGGGAGAGTAGGAGCCCTCCGGGCCCGACGGGGAGAAGGGAGAAAAAACATCGAAATTCCATTGTTTTCTTACTTCCTATAAAACCCCTCCGCACCCATTTCCGATGGCGCTGTCTTAGTCGCCCCTCCCGCCCCTCAAGTACTCCTCCTCTAGCGATGAAAAATCGAACCGCGCCCTACGTCACGCCCGTAAGGATTCCGATCACGTTCAAATTCAAATAACTTTTTTTTCCTTCTTCCTCCTACTCCTCTCGTCTCCGTGTCCTCTCTCTCTCGGCCTCACTCCCCATTGCGGTTCTCCCAACCCCATCCTCCTTCCGTCTCTCCCCCGCATCCCACTTTCGATTCCGAGATCTCCCCCGATCCCTCCCCGCCGTCCTCCACCCTTTTCTCTCGTTCAACCTCTCCCCCCCCCCTTATGCTTTCCCGATAAGGAAAAAAGGAAGACAGGGGCGGGTGGGACCCGTAAATGCCTTCTCCGGGCTGCGAAAGGGCGCCCAATCGAGCATAAAGTCCTCTGGGAAGTAAAAATACGGCGGGAAAAAGTGGTTACTAAAGCAGGGAGGGTGGTAGGAATTTTTCTGAGGTCTTTTGGCATCTTTAAATTTACCGAAGGGTTAATGGCATAATAGCATTCGCTCTAAATCTCGCTTTCTAGCGAAGAACCCAACTTGCGTTATTTATTTGCAAAAAATGATGGAATGTATCAATCTACATCTACGTCTTACCCAGGGGGTTTCGATCGGGGCGTGTGGCAGGGGATGTTTAGGCTAAGTTTTTATAGTTTACATGGGATAGACGTGGTTTTTTCGTAAATATTAATCAAAAGAAACCAGAATTTTACGTTTAATTCTTTTGGACGTGCTTAAGTTCCTTGTGATGCACCTCCCTTGTTGATAACCAACAAGAATCGTTGAATTTTTTCCGTTCTTGTACGAGTACAACGTGTCTCAATTCGATATCCATTTTTGACAAACAATATTTTTCCCTCTGATTAAAGTAGCCGAGTGTACCGAAAATCCGAAAAAAACTCGTAATCACTTGATGTTTTAAGTATTTTTTGGTCATTATATGCTTTTAAAATCTTAGTAATTTTAGTGGTAGGCATTCGGACAATCTTACAGGTATGCATCTTTGATTCCCAAATATTTTAAATGCATTTACTGAAATCTATAAAAAAAAATTTCAAAAAATTAGTTAGATAAGGCGCAGTGTAATTAAAACCCATTATTTTCTCATGAAAATATCCGAAATCTCATTTATATATACATTTAGAAACATTAATTGAGGCGACTTCCTTTCATTGCATCGCGTAACGGTTATCTTAATATCTCCGTTCTTGTAATATTCTAGGGGTTAGCCATGAATAATTCAGGGGTAGTGCGTTTCATAGCGCTGCTAAAGCTTATACTGGTGGTTAAAAACCGCTCACTGTATCATCGGTGTAATGAAGGATCGGGCGAGTACCAGAGTGAGAGACTCTTGTGGTTAATGTCACGGCTGAATTAACCGGCAATGGGAGGGGCGAGAGAGTTTTGGGTTCTCATCAAAGGGGTTCACGTTGCTTTTCGAAATACGTGCAGGAGGATCAATATGGCACGGGATAGGTTGCGGTTCCGCAGCGAGATTAATTTGAATTTCGACGCGTTAAACGCTTCGGTTGGGGAATGAAGTGTAAGTTTGCGTCCGCATGGAAAGCGACTAGTTGGTTATATTTATGGGTTTACACATCCATTGTAATGAATTCAAATTCTGTGGGAGGTTTCTCTAATGATGTATTTGCTGTCGTTGAGTTTTTGTGCTCAACAAAAGAGATAGTCTCTCCGAAGAATCGCACTAAAGTATAATTCCTGTTTGTTTGAGGTTTTTAGTCTTTAATCTTTTTTCAATTCGTACTTTACGCATCTTACTTATTATTATTCTTGATTTGGTAATAAATTAAGTATCTTAAGTGGTAAGATGTTTCAGCAATAATTAGTCTAGATATCAAGGTTAAATGGGAATGTAAAATAAATAGCTAGGGGGAGATTTCAAACAGTGGTAAAGCTCACCTACCCTGTATTTACGGTAGATGTAAGAATAGACCAACAAATATATAATAGGAGCTATTAGATTTGAGCTACCTGAAGAAAGTATCACTATGTGATTGAAATTGAATGGTAAAGTTGAGTAAAAGATATTCAAAAGGGTTCTTAAATTCGAAACAGTGGAAGAGGAGGACACAAACAAAAAGTATGTACCTGTATGTATGTGATATAAATGAATATTCTGGTTGAAATTTTCAGTAAATAAGGTAGAGAATTTATGATGAGAAAGATAGTTAAAAATCATTAAATAATGCGGTAGTATTGAGTTTTAATAAGTTATGGGCATATAAGATAACAGAGGAATCCCATGTAAAGAAAAGATGGTGATGAATGCAAGGAAGAAAGAAAGGAGGGAGACCGAAGTAATTGGATTGGATTGGGTGGGGAAGAACTTGAGGAGATACGGTTTCTCTGGAGAATATAAAATGATGAAGTAAGAGTCATTAACTATGAAGTAGAAATGTCAAATAAAATCAGTCGCTTAGGATTTTGTTATGCTAGATTATTTAACAAACAAGAATAAAGGAAGAAAGCTTACCACATTCCGCGATCTAACATGGGCGGTGCACAATGACTGAAAGAGAATACGAGTAAATTTTTGGATCCTCCAAATTGATTCCTAAGTCTCATTCTGTAAATCAACACCACTAACATGTATTAATTTGATTTGTTTTTCTAGTAGGCTCTCTTTTTTTAATTCGAATGAAATCATATTAAAATAATCATACTAGTTTAAAGATGTATTTACAACTAAGGAAGAATTGTACTGTCATTATCTTCAGTGGCCAATTCAAGGAATGGTTTGTAGAATCCAAGCTGTACATTGCGTTTACGGTTTTAATGTCTTTTCGTAATTCGTCTATGCCTCTGTCTTGTAATTCTTCCCTTCTCTATGTTTCCTTTAATTGTGGTCTTCAGGAAATAATCGCTCCACAGGAAACGCCCACTAAGTCCCCCACTTCTTCTTAAGCATATGATTTCCATCGATTCTCAGGTTTATCTCTTTAGCCAATGTTCAAAGTGAATCTGACCCTTCGCCAAACCGTCATTACTCTTTATCAACGTATTTATATTGCTCCTAATTATTTTCTCTGCTGCTCGTGTTGTCCACGTCTCAGATACATAGACCCTTTAAACCCTTGTATTGGTTTTAATGAATCGTTTTCTTCTGTCTATATTATTACTTTTAGCCATAAGCAGTTGTTTTTTTCTGATTAAAAACCTTCTTCGCCATTCCTATTCTGCTTACTAATATCTCTCTTGCTATTTCCATTACTACTGATTTTTCTGCTTAAATTCGAAAGCTTGTCCATTTATTCTGGTCTTTTTTTTCGTATTCTAACTTAGAACTCATCTTCCCTACTTCGACGGTAGTTCATGACTTTAGTTTTATTTTTTTTATACTGATGTTTTAATTTTACCCCTTCTCCATCCTGGATTTTCAAGTATAACTGTAGTTATGCACTCGCATAGTTATATTGTCCGCAAAGTCCACAGTCTGGACTACCAGCAGCACTAAATATTAGTGACGATGATGACCCTGCCTGCAACTGCTTCTTATTACTTTCTTTATTTAACTTCTTCGCTTCCTTTCTTTGTTTCCTTCTGTCAGTATGATAACAAGGACAGTTTCTTTTGTTCCTCTACTTCTGAAGTCAAATCGGTTCTCATTTAACTACTCTTTTTCTTCTTTTAGATTATTATTGTCTTAATGTTTGGTAGTCAAATGCATAGTATTTTGTGCAATTTTAGGGGCCTTGTGTTTGGAATTTTTAATGGTCTAATAGTTATATCGAGTGAGAAATATATTTGAATTATATAAGGAATTGTACTAATACCATGCTTGAATATTATGACAAGGGTTGTATACTAATAATTTTTAAAAGCATTCCAATTAATGTCTCACCCACTTGACATGTTATTCTAATTGGGCAATTAAAAACCGCCGATTACGTACTGTATTTTACTACGGTTTATGATTCACTTTTGAAGGAGTGTAGCAAACATCATAAAACGATGTAATGAAAAAAGCTTTGTAGCATTTCCATAGATTTTTATTTCGACACGGACGGTTCGACCGACACCGCAAAGACGACATCATCATGATCATCAAAATTCAAAAGCAAATAAAGTAATTAATCGAGACTTCTTTCAAATGTGTTCGCCTTTTTGTTTGCATCCACAACTCATTCATATGTCTTCTAATTGCCAGTCAAGATTGTAGGATTTATCTTACGTAATGAATTTATTTCAATGAAATAATAAACTTGTAAAATCCGTTAAATATGCTTTTACAAGGCACAATTAACGACAGTGTGCTCTGAGCTTTCAGACCTCTCTGATCGTCAAACCTTCCTGCCTTAGAAAGAATCAACCCTAGGTCTGTCGGACTAATTGGCCAATCATTGGCGTAGGACTTTAACGCACCAACAATTGCCGGTTCTACTTCTAAATTGCTTTGAACTGGTCTAATTACAACAACCGTTTGTGACATGGAAATCATTGACGAGGAATTCTCAGTTGTTCCTAAACAGCCACGGCACTTTGATTTCACGCCGTTGCACTGCAGTCAGTAGTGGAGTCCGTTGGAGGTGGTGGGGTGTTGTTTGTGTGCCCCTGGCAACCGGGCATCCTTTGTTCAACCCCTTTTCCCATCCCCTCCCCGCCACCCAATCTCTGAGAAGAAGCGCACGCCCCCTTCCGCGTCTCCCACGACCTGCGCCGCGGGGCGGAGACGGAGGGTCGCGGGCGACGGGGCGCGAAGACTCGGTTCCACAGGCTCGCCCGAAGGGGCGGGGGGGGCACTTCTGTCAGCCGACTCCCCTCCACAGAAGCTCGTCGTCGGATAGGCAATCATCCCTATCCTCACTCCTCTTTCCTTCACCGTTCCCCTTGTTTCTCACCCCCCCCCACTCTCGCCCGTAACCATTGCCCGCACGCGATAAGGGGCGACGGGGGAATTGCGGGTAGCCGCCGAGAGATGGGGTCGGCGTGGGCGATGAGAGTTGGGGAGAGGAGAAGGGGTTGCCGGAATCGAAACTCTTTGGTGGGGTGGTTGGTTTTTGGGGGAGGTGTGTGAGGGGGGAGGAGGGAGGGAAAGAGAATGAGAGGGGCTTGAGGGCCAATTCACGGTCGCGCCGCCGTATTCATTTCCCCGGGCCTCCCCCCATATTCCCACCCTCCCCATGACACCACACCCCTCCTTTCCAACCGCACCCACACACACAACGCACCCCTCCCGTGTGCTCTTTCCGGGGGATGGTGCGATGTGGGTTGAAGAATGCGTACCCTCGCGTTGCGTCTCGGTTTTCCCTGCAATGGGGGTTTTTCGGATCTCGGGATTTCCGAAGGGGTATTAAATAACAAACCCGACGGTTAGGGAGTCGATTATCATTTGTTTTTAATTTAGCGTTTTGATTCAAATTGGTCGGGAAACCTAGTTTCACTATCCACGTTCGTCTCTTTTTCCCTAGTTGTTTTGCGAAGTAAAATAAAACTAATGGTAATGTTGGTGATAGTTATTTAATATTCTCGCCAACAGCTATCGGTTCATATACGTACTGCCTAGTGAGGCGCTACATCGCTTGAAGGCAACTATGACATAAATACCGACTCCAATTTCAACGGGGAGATATCATAAACCAAACACCTAAGTTACTGGTAATGAGAAGTACATCGTCGGCCCTATACGCTCGCAGTTTCGTTTCCTCTGAGCAGACAGATCAGCTACATTTAGTATGCGCATCGAAATGGGTCACATTATTTCTCATTGGGAGGCGGGGAATAAGTAATCTGCAGCGATAGCAGATTTGCTGATGTTTTCTCGTAAAGTGTTTTTAATTACTTCTTATCCTGTTCTAGTGTTCCCGGAGATTAGTTGGGACACTTTGTCTCAACTAATCTCCGGGACTGAAGACTGAACGCCCATTTCTCCAGTTTCGCTCGGTAGACGTACAAAAGAGCTCTATTCTTATTCCCATGGAATGACCCGTTCCCATTTCATTATATTAGTACCGTACGTGTGAACAGAGAAAGCATCAACTTCTTTAATGTAATTGACAGATTTCATGTGTGACCAAATGCCCGCCACTACACGCCCTCGTAGCGAATCGCAGGATAAAAGGTAGATGTAGACTAAAACGTTACTCGATGTGAGAGCCTGAATTATCTTATATGCTACAAGAAAAATGATGCGGCAACATACGAGTATTTCTCCTTCGAATCTTCAGTTTGAACCTATTTTTCTTTCAGGGAGCAGAACTGGTAAAGGAGGAGTGATAGCGAGGGAAAGTTCATAAATAAAAATGGAACTCAATCAAGTAAAACTCGGTACCACTTCCGCATATAGAAAGAAAAGTGAAACGAAAACTCAAATGAGAAATTAACTGACCTCGTGAAAAACCCTTGAAAGGTTCACAAAACACTGGTATTACATATTGGCTAAAGGTATTTTTCCTTTGTAATGATTAATCCTAGTAGTCCGAATATTAACCACCTACGAAAGTATACCCACTGAATTTCTTGACGTAAAATGTCTAATTATTTTTTTTAATATTACTGGCTCACTCGTGAATCCTGGAATACTAGAAACTTCGTATCTATTCACAAATTGGTCGTACAGTAAGCATAACTACTCACAGACTTAGTCAAGTGTGTGTAATTGCTAGTCATAATGGGGACTTAAGGTCAGAAATATATTTACCTCCTAAAGGTTGCTTCTAGGCTCGCACTGCACTTCATTTTTCGAGGATTGTATTTCTCACCCTTCATCGCGATTTGGAATAATGGAATCCGTTGAATGCTTAAATGTTCACGGTTTTAAGCGTGGGAATAACCATTTGATGCTCGCTACTCCACGTCGTAAAACCGGCTAATCTATTTGATTCTCAAACTCGCTTACGGACTCGCATAAACATTACGGCCTCCATTTCCAGGAATACCGTCATCGGTACTATCTACTTCGCCATAACATGCCTTCAAAATGGTTCCTTGCAGCGGACTCATGGCCACACAGGTTAATATCGTCGAACGAACCATGACTTTTGAAAATTATTTACTGGTGTTCGATTGCACTTCATTCCTACCATAGTATATTCCCATTGGTCACACATTTTGGGCATTCTATTCATTCGTTTTCTTTGTATAATCACCTATTTGTAAACATTATCGCTTACGTCATATCAGTGTTGAAGAAATGTGGATGTGGCATCACTACCATGATCTTTGCCTTGTGTTTTCACTATCAGGATATTTTTATTCGTAGCACTTGAATACTTTTGCGTGCATTCATCGGAGTGGTGTTATTTCATCGATCCAATCCTTTTTTTTACCTGATTTCCACTCCTTAAGATCGCCCGTGGAGGGAGGTAGGGTTGGTTACTGCCACGTACATTTCTGCGTTTTAGAGGTCGTGCATGAGACAGAAGGGATAAAAGTGTACCGTATGGGTTAAGCAATACCAGTGCAATATTGCCACAAGAACTGATTCACACGCACGAGTATTTGGCCTGCATATTGTACCAAGTTTCATAATGCTACGTCTACCTATCAATAAGCTAAAGGTACAGCTTAGTTAGCACGTATGGGCTCGTGATTTTGTTATGGAAGCGTAATAATAGCTCTTTAAGAAGTGTGAAACAAAGGGAGTAAGATGCATTACTGGAAGTGAGTCAGTAGCCTTGGGTTAACGATTCTCACTTTAAATATCGAGCCGCCTGTATAAACTTTGTCTGTTTGGATCAAATGCCATTCACGATGGGGGAATTCATATATGATGACGGCATTTAAAGGCTACATTGAAATGTACTTGAAAGATGATTATTTTTGTTATTGATTGATTCAATAACCCCTCATGTTTGCACGAATTCCTTTTCCCGGTTGGTACAACTCACTTCTTATTTTGTTTGTCATTGCAGAACAGACTAAAGTAACCAAACACAGTAAAACTATTATTTGGATGAATATTTTCACGCTCATTTGAGAGCTTTAAAACATCGAAGTGTGGTCCAACTGGTTTGACAATTATTTACTCCGATGGATAGACACAAATCATAAAAAATGGTCACGTGCCAGCTTTTAAATAAATTTTGTGCTCAATATTGGTTTGGTCAAACACGTCATATTCGCTATAAAAACTATTCCATATGCATGCTATTCGTCAACACTTATTCTAATGATTTTTGTACGCATTAAGATCTCTGGTGATTCATATCATTTCTTCAACCACATGTTTTCTCATTACATTATTAGAATAAAACTTTGAGATTATCTTACAAGCCTTGGCTCTTTGTGTAGGCTTACCAAATAGAATCTTCATTTTTGTCGACGTCTTCCTTTATTAGGCGAATTATCCGCAACTTGTAATGTCTCAGTCTGTTCAGGTTTGAGTGGTTGGTGGAGTGTCGGAATGGGCAGTGTTAGGGAGAGCAGTGAGGCAGGGATGACCACCATCACTCCTGTTTTTCAACGTATATGTTAAGAAAATGGTAAAAAAAAAGGCAAGAGAAACACAGATAGGAATGAATGTCGGCGGGGATTTCATAGAATTATTTGGACTTGGGGATGAGCAAGCTTTAGTTAGCCAATCAGCGAAGGGGTTACAATCATTGAGTGCATTAGAAAGTAATTAGTTTTTTTGGGGGAGGTGACCAACAGCTGAGGCCATTTGCCCCATCGGGGATGGACAGGAAAAGATGAAGGGTGGAGAGAAACCCAGCGTCCGCATTAGCCTACTCTTAACGAAAGGTGCCGAGTGTTCCGCAGCTTAACGTTCCATCCGACGGAAGGCGTACTCACTTAAAGTGCTCTCCACAAAGCACCTCCAGTAGGATTCGGGTTATCGCTGAAAAATATCTGCCCCCCCCCTCCGGGATTCGAACCCGGGCCCTCTGGGTGGAATGACAGCGAGTTAGCCACCGCACCACCCCGGTCTCTACAAAACAAAGGTAAAGAGGTATACGAAAAAGAGAAAGGCTAAGTTAAACGTTAAAAATTGGTCATGAACTAGAACGGGTGGAAATTTGACATATTTTTGAAGAAAATGGTACGAGAATGGTTTACGTTGTAAGAACATAAGAAGAATTGGGGAAAAGAAGCTTTTTTGAGAAGTAATTATGATAGGGATGTTGAATTAGAATATTGAGAGACGGCTCGTCAAAACTTTCATAGGGAGCGTGGATTATTATACGCGGAAACGATTGATGAAACAAGGTGATAGCCACTGATTAGAGGTTGTTAAAATGTGCGTGTGAATATGTGGTGGCGGTGAAATATAGGGATAGGAAACCAAACGAATTAGTACTAGGCATGGTGGGTGAGTAGAGACAATTTTTGGTTTGATATTTAAAGACACAGGAAGCGTGGATGTGCAGTATTTTGATTGACGATGAGATGTTGAGGACAGTGGTAGAGGAAAGGACATTGTTAAGGGAAGTCGGGTTAGGAGAAGATTGAGCAAGTCCGGCTGAATGAAGAGAGGAAGGAGGTATGCGGAATCAAAGAAGAGTTGTCGTAATGTCGATTTTCAGGTTGTGCTTTGTTAGGATAAGAGAAGAAATGTGTCATTGCTTAATCCTGGCCCATACATAACCACCTTAAACGGTAGACTTCCTAATAGTAATTTCTTCATTGAACTGTGACAGAGGAGGGGAGAAAGTCAGAAATCTGAGGTAGGGGAAGTAGAGAAAAGGCATGTTTTGCGGAATGAAGGGAGATTGAAAATATTTGGAATAGTACTTGCGTCAGTCTCCGTTTTTAACTAAAACCTGCCCTTAATGATAGAATACCATTTTACATTTCTTTATTGCAAGTAAGTTTTGAGAATACGTAGTAATATGTATACATCTCACCGATTATTTTATTCATAATCCTCCACTGTTGTTACTAGTTAATATTTATAAGGGCGCGATAATATTTTCTTTTAATTTGTTGGTTTGCTTAACATGAATATCGTTAAATAGTAAACATTTATGCGTTTTATTGTTGCCCACAACATCACGATATACTCCATTTTCAATCATATATGGCTGTTGGTTTATGCAACATTTGATTTTTCCCATTTTCTCGAGTAATTATCACAAAATAGGTTTAATGAAAACTTTGTTGCAATTTTCCACAGTTAAACTTAAAAAACTTAAAATTTAACTGTGGAAAATTGCAGCAAAGTTTTCATTATGTCTCGATTCCACAATATCACGCCTGATTCTTCACTTTTCGTACAAAATAGGTTCTTTAGCCGCAGACAATAAATTAATTGGAGTCAGTAGTTGATATTATCCCCATTATGCCATCATTATTGGCAGCTTATACTTAAAACAGCAACACAATTCACTTCGAAAACGGTGGCCATATAACCTTCCTAAATAGCTGTAGTTAAGGTCAGGTCTGTCGTTAAATATATTCGAACAGTATCTCACCTTCCGTGGGAGCAACAACAAAACACTCCTGTCGATCAGCTGAAATTGGAAGCGACGACTGGACTCGTCTTGATCGCTTTAGTGCTCTTCGCTGAAATCGAGGATGCCAAAGTTTTGTCTTCTTCTCCATATACGAGCCGATCACATAATTAGGTTAATAAAGCTGTTGGATAGTCGTCTACCGAAATTTGTTTTGGAGCTCATCCAACGGCGTCGACGTGTCTCTATTCTGTTACTCTGAGGATAAATACAGTGAAGTCCATGTTTTTTTGATGAAGGGCGAAGAAGGAGATATCTTTTGCGACAAATGTATAATGCAAAAGTTTACTGCTGGCGCCCCGGTTGTTATCTCCATGCATCCGTGTCGTAAAATTCCGATTGCAAGTCGTGAGTTAAGTCAGGACGTTTCGTTGACGGTTGCGGAGAGACGGGATACGAGAGAAGAGACCAGGACGATTGCGCCATAATGATTTAACGACCCAACGACTCCCGCGGCTATCAACAGTCGTTTAGTTAGTGAGAGAAATTTAGCAGTGGGACAGACTGGATGTTTTAATCGAGGAAATGGAATTGCTCATAAAGATCCCTCAGCTAAACAAGCGCGCCACTGAAATTAATTAGTCTTGAATATTTAATCACGTTGGCGTCTTTCAGGAGGTAACTTTAACCTGTCTTTTACACATAACGAGCCTACAAAATGGTTATGACCCGAGTCCTTGCTGCTAATTTTTCCGTTCTCTATGGATGGAAGAACGACCTATATTATTGGAACTGGTTTCTGCTTGGTTTGCCGAGGTCAAAAAATGTCTCAAAAGTAAAATGAGCCTGTGTTTAATGTATAATTGACCTTTCTTTAACATTCCTTACTCTATGTACTAGTGTATGCCTTTTTTAATTGATAGAATATAAATATAGGGATGCTCTGTTGAACTTATTCTTTTAATTTATATAGTAGGTAGTACGCCATATCAAGTAATATTCCTATAGCACATACCAATAAGTCTTGCTATGGTTATGTTCTGTTTATGTTGAGTGAGCGGATCAATAGACTGCTGGGTGACTAATTCCAGGTTCTAATCTTTGATATATCCATGGACTGCTAGGGAAATCCAGTCGTTTGATATTATGGAGATCAGGTGTGGATGTGATATGCATGAAGAACGGAAATGCATTTCATTCGATAATTTATCTTAGCGCAATTTATAAACTCGTGAAAATTTTACGTGGCGTGAAAAATGGCCGAAGAAATGCTAAAACATGGTAAGGGATAGAAAAGGTTTTTGGTATAATACGAGAGAATATAATAAAGTTTAGACAAAGAGGTATAGGTGGAAAAAGAAAAGGCATGCTAGACAGAATAAACGGAAGCAGAAAGTATTACGCAATGAAGATTGGTTTATTGTATCCAGATTTTAGAGCATATATTTAGCGTCGTGTTAATTGCAACTTAGAAATGTAATAGTGTGCAGGTAAGTATTCTTCTTCTTAAAAAACTAAAAAATTGTCTTTTTTGTCGTGCTAGACAGGGTTTATAGTGTAGCAATTCTTAGTCATTATATCCAACAAAAACCTATCTTCATCGGTATATTTATCTCAATAATATTACTGTAGGAATACGATCGTTTTTGTTTAGTTTTTGATTATGTTTAGAGTTGTTCAAAAATTACTGATACAAAACGAACGATACACAGGTAATATTTCCCCTGTTCTTTTCATGTGACATCCACGTGGTCGCACGCAGTAATTCTTGAAGCTGCCCTATGTGACCCCTGTCCGTACGAGACTCGTAGTCTCAATTCCCTATTCCTCGTGTTTCTGGTGCTTCAAATGCTTGAAACTTCTGGGTGACTTTCTTCCCTACCGTCATCATACCCCCTCTCTCCTTGTTCCCTTTATCCCTAATTCCTCTCCACCCCCACACGCTCACCTCTGACGCCTTGGGGTCCCTCCGGCAAGAACCCTTTTGTCTCTCCCCTCAGCTAATCTGCGCCCGGATTCTTCATTCTCAACCCCGGGCGTGTGTGGGTGCCACCCCGTAATGGCTTTTTACTCCTGACGTCGTCTGCCACGGTTTTCTCGGGACGGGGATGGAATTCGTGTGGAGTTTGAGGGTGAGGGTTTTGGTATCGGGGAAAGGAGGAGAGGTTTTGGGGGAGGGATCAGGCGAACTTCTTCTGGCATGAGGAAGGGAAGATGGGATTAAGAGGGTTCGAGAGAGTGTGAGAAGGAGGGAGGGATTGAGTCTTCTCTCCAAAGACATCAAGATTTCCAGGAAGGGATGTTTGGATTGTGTAATGTTGCTGGGCAATCGACACCGAGATTAAGCGTGGACCGCTCACGACGACTAATTCTAACACCTGTGAGGCCGAAGGGTTGGTTACTTGGTAGAATCTGAGGGACTGAACATCCATGAATAAGCCTTTAAACAGCCATTTCAATAATATAATGGAAGCCAAGGTATTACCATACAGTAAAAACCGTTATAAAATTCGAACTAGTAGATTATCAGCGAATTTGAATACATTATTATTATTATTAGGTAATCTACCGGTTAAGGTAGGTTTTGGATGGACACAACTATAAAATAAACATTTTGTAACTCCAAACAAAACCCAATCCAGCAATCTAATCTACATCAGGTCCCTCTTCATCTCTGTGTACTTCTTTCCTCCCTTCATCCCGTCCAACATCCCTATCCTGTTCCTGCCCTTTCCTCGCTTGCCCAACATTCTCCACTCTATTATCTTTCATCCATTTTTCCTGCCTCCATAATTTCTCTCAACAAACCCCTCTCCTCACCCACCATCTCCAGTACTTCCTCATTTGTTTTCCTTTCGGCCCATTTCACCTTCTCTATTCTTCTCCACACCCACATTTCAAAAGCCTCCAATCTACGTCTATCCTCCTGCTTCAGTGACCACGTTTCCGCGCCGTACATAGCTACGCTCCGTATCAGAGTTTTTACGAGTCTTGTTTTTACCTCCCTACTCAACGTCCCCGTCATCAACTCCCTCCTCCTTGAGAAAGCCTGCTTGCCTAGCGCAATTCTTCTCCTTACGTCCCTACCACTTTGACCGTATTGGTCCAAAACACTTCCGAGATATGTAAACTGTTCTACCTGCTCTATTTTTTCCCCTCCTATTTTAATGTTTAGCTTAGCCTTTTTCTTTCTGGAAAATCGCATAACCTTTGTTTTATATATATATATATATATATATATATATATATATATATATATTAACAAGCTAGTTGATTTTTCGGGTACCAGATCTTCCTGGGAAACCATAACCGGCACAGGGAAAGGAACTGGCCCCCTACCCTGATGTGTGAATATTCACACGCCGTCGGGCTTAGTATATGGGTGAGCTCGACCATCACCTACTAAACCGACCTTCGGGTTGATTACTGTGTTTATGGTTTTATATATATTAACATGCACGCCATAATTCATAGTATACCAGCGGTAAAATCACTCCCAAAAAGATAAGTTTAAGTTATCTCTTAGCATTAAATTGACAGATACGGAGAAGATGAACCACTTAGCTGGAAAAGGCAGAATTGAGTTATAGGCTGGGTGACAGTAAGGTTTATAAACCGAAAACATCATTTGTCTTACTGAGGCATTTTCCATTCACCTTTTTAGTTGTAAGTTGGCGTTAAATAAGTTGTATGATTATTCATGTAAAAATTATTTCTTATGTAAGCCGTCCCTTGCACTTGTAGCGGTTTCGGAATGTCTGAAATAATTACTACAGATCCCCATCACGTGTCGAAATTCATGTTACTAAAGTAAAATAATGAGATTTAGTCCTCAATTGGTAATTAGATCTTTACCGATTTTTCAAACTTTCCTACGATTGGTTAATTATACCGTAATGAGTCTTGAACCACTCAATTTTATCTATCAGAGCTTAATGTCTTCCATTTCTAATCCTCTCTTTGATTTCCAAAATGCTGATGAATTCTCTCCCTGCTCTTTCTCACCTCGCCAGGCCTGATTGACCGGGGAGCTGGCATACTCGGAGGCTTCGGCGGTGGCTCCAGCGGCGGAGAGTGCATGAGTGAACCTCAGTGCCCGCACCCTTGCAGATGTGCCGATGGAATCGTCGATTGCCGTGAGAAAGCGCTGTCGCAAGTGCCGGACCACCTGCCTGAGGCCACCACCGAACTGTAAGTGACACTACGAAAGCACATAAATGTACACTGCCTGGTAAAAAAAATCACCTGGAATGCAGGTGCCAAGTTAAAATTCAATGCACGTTTTGTTTGATGATGGTTTAAACCTAAAACCATCCAAGCTATTGCTATGGTTTGTTGCAGGGGTGATCCAACACCGGATATGTAGTGTCAAAATTAGGTGTATCTTAATTGTTAATTACATATGTAAAATAAAACAATGGAGAAAATGATAACTATAGGTACATACACTACGGTACCTACATGTGGAGTACTTCTCTGTACACGTGAGAGGGAGATATGTTCCTGTTATGAAGGAGAGGGGCACTTAACTAAGGTTAGATGAATTAGTGACAACCTACACTACACGGTATTGAAGCGTAAATGATGATGAAAGTCAAGAAATGCGGAACATATTTGATGTAGGAAGGAATGTGTCATATAATCAGGAAAATCTGCAGTTCGTGAATACCTCCAAACGGCGGACTATATTGGGTGTTAATAGTGAATTATTATGGAAGTGAGTTCACGTTTGCATGGAGCTACAAAAAGATTGCCTTGACGAACATATGTTTTGGAGATGAATACTTTTTCTACATTTGAAGGTCACCTAGACTTTGAAATTTAGTGTTAAATCCCCCACAAGGACGGCATACATTTTGGCGTGGTACAGAAATAGAACACATGAGAGCCTTGTTAATTCTATTTTTAGTGGAGATTTTGAAATAGGCTCAAAATAAATAATTGGACGGACATTTTCTGGTTCTCCACTTGTTAAGTTTTAGTTCAGTTCAATAATTTTTCCTTTCAGAACTCAATGGCATGAGAAAAATATTCCGTCAATCGAAGTGTATGACTTTGTTATACATACACGCAATATTAAAAATTCCATGTATATGAAATCATCGCTCGAATGTGTTAGCGAAAAAAGTGTAAAATTTTGTTATGTCTTCATAATTTCCTTGCGTTAAATCTTGCAGTTACCCTCAATTAACTGTGATAATAGGATATAGTCTACTGAATCCTGTGAACAAGTGTCTACTTTTCTAAGTGAGTAGGATGCCATTTTCTTCCTGAAAGATTTTTTTCTCCCTTCGTTAACTCTCTCTGTTTCGCTGTACAAGACGGGATTCGTTTACACCTCATGATAATTTGGGCACTAAGCAGTCTCATTTGTTTTATGTAATGCCCTCTAAAACGCACCACCGCCATTTATCAGTGAAAAAAATCACATTTTGATCTCCCTAAAAATTTTATTCCGAATGACTCCTCTAAAGCTGAAATCACCAAGGGGGTACGATTTCGGGTTTAGATAGCAGTGCCTTCACTGAAATTAAGTTCCAGTATTTGCAGGAAAATAATTCCTCTTCACTGGATAAATCTTGCTGCGTTCTCCTTGGGATGGGGCAAAAAATATATCAAACGAACACACACATATATCCTCGCACGTAAATTAGCGCTAGCTCACTCCAAAAGCGAGGGTAAACCTATTTATCAATCTATTTTTGTGATCTCTAAAGTGCTTGACCTTTCTTTTTTCCGTTTTTCTCTCTTATTCACCGTAGCTCCTCCATCTTTCTTTTATTTCAAAACTTAACCTCTTTTTAAATAGAAACGTTCTTTCATCTCAGTCCCCGGTCTTGCAAAATAAGACGTTCCAGTGTTGGCCAAATATAAGCTCCGAAAAGTCAACAGATACGTGTGCCGCATGGGTAAATAAATATTACTGATTTTATATCTATTAATAATAGTAGCTATTAAAGGGTATCTAGATGGTATCCTGTGCTGATCGGAAAGTAGGGCGATGGCCTCCAGCGTGACTCACCAAAGCTGGTAGATTTGTTCGATAAGATTCCATCGGTGGTAAAAATATATTCCGACGTATTAAGTGGTATTGATTTTATGATATTTTCATATTTTCCCAAAATTATGCCTAAACGTGATGTAATGCACGTTTATGATTTCAATTAATTAGTATGAGTACGTAAAACAGTTAAATAACATTGCCATTAAATATTCAAAACCTTTGACCAAATAATTTTTCATTAAAATTTTTATCCATAATTACTTCATTATTGAGTGAGCGTATTTATTTTGTGATATTTTAGCCTATTTGCCTCACTACTATTATTTACAACGAATGCACAAAATATCCTTTCATTTGTCATCGGATTCTCGGATTTATATTGTTTTCTCGAAATGTCGTCTCACATTTCCTCATTTATATTTTTTTACTCCTTTGCATTTGTTTGTATTCGTATTCTTCTCGTTGTGCCACCGAAATATTTAAGGATATCACTGTATTATAAACATTAAGGGTTAAAAAGTGTATATTTTTGTTTAATTTTGGTGTAATCATAAAAATTTGAGAATAAGAACAAATAATATTTTTTAAAATTACCTTGTTGTTCATCTGGTTTTCTTAACTGAATGAATGAAATTCTATTTTCACGTTCATTATCACTAGACTGTGCAAAACAGTTACGGTTTACTGTGTGAACTGCTTTTTATTAACAATTGCATCAATTATAGTGCCTTTTATAAGCATGTAATGAAATCATGTAAAGTAAATAAGAGTGAATGAAAACGAATTAAAAAAAAATCCTTATTCTAGACCCAGAAGCAGTAACCTAAAAACAATTGTGTTTTTGTAAAACTATTTCAAAAAATATCAACTAAGTTATGGTATTTGCGGAATAAATAGCAATGTAATACATTATTTGTACCTTTGGCTCTGTTTTCTACGATGTGGCAAGATTAGCCGTAGTGTAGCAATATTATTTATGAAAGCAATGGTTTATTTTTCTTCTCACACAACAGGCGCCTGGAGCAAAATGAGATCACTGAAATTCCACCCAAGGCATTCGCTCCCTACAAGAAGCTGCGAAGAATGTGAGTACCCTTAAGATTTCTTTTAATACCATTTCGCAGTCAACAAGCATCCCTGGAGACTTTTGTCTGAAACAGCAAGAGCCCATCGTTTGGTCTTCATGGCTTCAAATCAACCCCTAATTAGTATCGATCCCTCAGCGAGGTACCATCGAAGTTTGTCTCGGACTAAAATAACCAAATGGCAATTTTCCTCGTCGTTTACACGGCAGTGAAAGGCGCTATGTTGAAGTGTAATCGTTAATTTTTAAGATGTGCTGAGTTCATTCCATCGGCGGGAAAGCCTTGCTCGATTTCTTCGAGCGATAATGTTTTAATGCAACTCCGCGCTGATATCACCAGAGATAAACGGCCTCATGGCCGCCTAAATTCGTGCTTTATCCGCCGAGATCCCGAGAGAATTTCCACGAAAATTCCCGGCCGACATCGTCTTCATAATCTTCTCTCACGCGACTTGCACCAGGGGAAGCAGAAATAGGATTCTCTAAAACGCCACTTGGCGGTGGCTCTCCTCCATGTTCAGAGCCGACATCGCCATGCCGTGGCAGTGATTTTGTCATTACATTGCAGTTGTTTACGCAGTCAGTGGTGGGCATCTCCGTGAAAACGTTTGACGTCGGTAGGTTTCAATTACTTCTCTTTCGAATCAATTTATACACGGCCCTATTCTACCTGTTTAATTTCCATTTATTCATAGTTGTGCGAGATGTATATGACTTATGCACTGGTCCTGGAGTTGAAGCACGTTCCGTTTGTCATTAGGCTCTTCTGAAAATTTTCCTGTGTTGTGCTTGGGATGTTTTCATTTTAGGTTGAGAAATCGAAGAGATGAATTGCGAAAGCAATTTATGGAATTCTTGATCGTTTTAAAAACTATTATATGTAAGTACCATCATGTATTCATGCAGTTTTTTAATACCATTCTGCCGTCGCATTAACTACATTAATAATAGCAATGGACAAATTTAAGCAATATTTAAAATTGAAGTTTGTTGAGAATTACACAGGCCAACAGTGTTTTTGGTGCCGGAGCTTTTAATGTTGATTTAAAGAACAATTGGGGTGCTGAATCCAATTATGACACTAGTTTTTTCCTATCAGCTATAGTTTTCAAGATATAGATATGTTGTTACTTACGTAAAAAAATCTTCTACATGATGATATGGGAATATTATATTAATAATTATTATTGATAGATTGAGAGAAAAAACTTCTGAAATATGGTTCGCGAAGGAAATACTATTTCCTGAAATGTTAATGTAATATTTTTCGAAAATGAAAATGTCGAGTTATACCGTATTTAGTAAATCGCTTAAAATGCCTTTATTAATATTAGTGCTAATATTAACAGTGTTGCCGGTTTAGTACATCGGACAAATAAACGATATCAATATTTTCATGGATGAATGCGAGAGTGTCTTTCTCTCACTTGATACTCTCATGTGGCCAAACTACAAACTCTGATGCTCTTAAGACAGTTTATTTGTTGATTAATTTTTAAGTAAGAAATTTTCATCTAATTAATGGATTTATAGATTCAATATCATAACATTGTTAGCAAATTCTTTTCAGATGTCTTTCTCTGATAGAAATTGATTCGGGAGGATATGAACTATACACACTAATCAATGGAACATTTTGGTCGTTCGAGAAAATCTGCAAAGTACTGGAAGCGAACTATTATTCCTAGTGCATTACTAATTCCTATGATCACAAAATAGAAAGCTCTCACAGTTAACTGAGTCTCTTTCCAGGCATAATAGTTACATGAGAACAAAGGCGAAACTAAATACATGTTTACTCACCATATACTAAAAAAATGGTTCAAAATATTTGAATAACTAGTAAGATTTTTATGGATGGTATTCTTACTTTATTATTTACTTTTACTTAGTCGAAAACGAAATCTTATCCAATACATGATATTTATAAATTATTATTTTTGGTATTCTACTGGTCATGGTAGGTTTTGGTTGGACACAGCATAAAAAATTGTTCAAAAATACATTTACTTGTCTCTGCAAACAAAAAGCACAACCTGAAATCGGGCACTACTCAAGGCCCTCTTCAATTGCGCATACCTCTTACCTCCATTAATTCCATCCAACTTGCTTATCCTGCCTCGTTTGCCCAACAGTCTCCTCCTCTCTGTCACAGACTTCAACATCCCATCGTCAATCAAAATGCTCTGATTCCATCATTTTCTGCCTCCTTTTGATTGATCTAAGCACTCCTTTCACCTCCTCCACTATGCCCAGTACTTCCTCGTTTGCTTTCCACTTTTTCCTTATCAGATTTTACGCCCCGGTCAATTCTTTCCTCTTTGTTTAATCTCCTTTACCTAATGCAATTCTTCAACTTATGTCCCTATTACTGTGAAATAAATATATAAATTATTATTAGGGAAAAAATCGACGCTAACCTTCTTACCAAATAATATAAGGGGTAAGGAGAAATATTATAACTGGAAAATTAATAAAAAAGTCGTCTGAGCAGAGATGCACGGACCGCAATGAATTACTTTTTCTTTTCAAATTTATTCCTTATTATTTGGCGGGTGTGGGTTGTGCCTGAATACAGCCTTCGTCGGCGATTTTTCGGTCATCCTACCAATTCTCGGGCGATTCGGTTGGAAGTGATTCCGCCTTGACATGAGTGCACCCACATTTTCTGATGGGAGGCACACTCGCTGCGTGCTTGAATGTCACCGAGGCTGGGAAATTGGAGTTGCTGGACGATTCGAGCGGCATTCTGCGGGCAGTGAAAGGTTTTGATGGGAAAATGGAGGCACGAAGGGCGAGGTGGAAATATGATGTGAGTCAAGGCGTGGATGGGCTGCTAGAGAGGCTGATGATCCCAGATGAGCTGGAGCAAAACGAGACTATCGCTGATACCTAGTGCTTCACGTCACCGTGCCGGATCGAAACTGTGCTCCGAGTTCGGAAAGAGGTAGTGTACTTTAATACAAGAAGCTGAAGTGTGCAAGTTAAATTGAGCTTTGTCATTTTTCATCATGTATAGTTAAGTTTTATGGGTCAGAAAGTAAGATATCGGAGAAAATACCTCAGTAATCTTAGTTTTCCAAGGAGAATAATAGAATTAGAAATAAATAGTGTAGCAAAAAAATTGAAAATTCGCCAATATTTTTATAGGATTAGGAAATAAAGAATATTGCAATTAGATAGAGAAACTTGAGTACCTAGCTCTCGCACCTTGACCAAATTGTGATCGGATGAAAGATCTAGACCCGTTAGAAAGAGAAATGTTCTTATTTATCAGTTGTTAAATGCGTTAATTAAGGAAAGTATATGGATTGGCTTCTGTGGTAGTCGAAAAATATAATAAGAATATTTAAAACTTTCTCATGTTACCTTTGACAATAAGACCCATTTCCCTTGAATAATATAATTTTTCTAGTTAAATATATTATTTTTGTAATACAATTAATTTTGTAATTGTCGATGTAGAAATTTCTTAAAAACCAGCATTCGGTAATAGTTTTCGTAGTATCATTGATGTGGGAATTTCTTTATCGGTCAGTAATTTTGAATACACGTAAAAGTATCACAACGTACCGTAGTATTTGAGAGCCTAATGCAATAAGGCGATACATGGTAAACCATGCTGTTGTTGTTAAACAAAAATATGGATTATCAGATACTTTTACTCAACAATTGAAGTGGAGTGTGAAATTGGTAAAGCCCTTTAAGAAATTGGTAAAGACCGTTATCGTAAATAAATGAAAACAGCGAAATTCCATTTTTTTCACCTTTGATCGATACTTCAATACCCGGAAAAATTTATCTTTTCAGAGAAGTGAAACACTGTATCTCTTGAAAAACTTCACATTTGCATGCTAATACGATCCTATAAAGTTACGAAAAACCTCTGTCCGACTTTGTAATTTCGTAAAAGCTTGTAGACGGTGCATGAAAGCACCGATTAGCGTATTAATAAATGGCTCCGTTACAATTGAGGCCAAGATTAGAAAGACGTAAATTTAGGAAGAGAAAAGGTTAGCGGATTTATTTCGTCGTGTGTGTGTGAGAGAGAGAGTGAAATTGCGAACGAATTGTCATCCCTCCTTCAAGACATACAACCCACTTTGAGAATATATCAGCTGTTCAATAACTGGGCGTTTTATCTGAGTTCATATCACTCCTCAAGAAAGATTTCACAAGATTTATTGCCGTGGTAATATAAATTTCGGAATTCAGTTTCAGCCTATCGGGTCAAGGAGAGAACCCTACAAAATCACGAGTTTGAGAATGACAGCGTGATTTTCTTTTATGAGCTGTGAATTTTCTCGCTGCCTTCATATATTTCGTAAAAGACGTGGTTTTTAACGCTGCCGGACTCGGATGTTTAGCGCCCTCCCGGAACGAAGATAATTTAAGGAGAAAGGGAGTTACGGAACAGGGTTTCCTGTAAAAAAATATGGGAAACGGACCGCGAAAATAGTGACAAGGATTTTGAGTGGAGTGGTGCCGTGCGCGAGTAGCAATGCATTACTCGGGCTGAATGGGTTCCGAGGACAAGTGGGAATGGAGAGTCGGGCGAGAGAGGAAAAATTAGGGACGAGGAGGAGGAAAGAGAGGGGGTGTGGTGGGGGGATTAAGAGAAATGGAGGAAGGTGGTGTGGAGAACGAGAGGGGAGAGAAAGAGGCAGTCGGGAAGGGATGTGGGAAGGGCCCGAATCGTGGCGAAGAGTGTGAGAGGAGTTATGACCTGAGCAGAGGAGGGCATTCCCAAGGACAGAACGTGGTGGCGCGTAGAGAGAAGTCGGACAGCAGGAGGGCACAGGTCGGCAAACGCAAAAGGATAAGCGGTGGACCGAAGTTGAGCGGGAGCGCGTGAGGAGGAGATGGGTGAGGGGAGGACGACATATCACCGCAAGGAGATGACTTGAGGGAGGGTCGTTTTGTCAGATGCCGCACCCGATGCATTTGCAACCATCCTTTACGATTATGATGTTGTTGATTTTCGGTAGCTGCCGCGCGCTCGGCATTGTCGTCGTTCCATCTCTCTCCGTCTCTGCGTGGCGCATCATCAAGGGGAAATGATGTTGAGAATAATTATTCCCCGAAGAATCATTGTCGGCCCACGGCGGCGGTGAGACCTACAGCTTTCGCGAAATTCGGGTCGGCGGTAATCCTGAATCCTTAAGCAGCTGCCGGGAACCAACGATCGTATTAATTTCTTTTACATGTGCGCATCTTCGAACCATCTTCTCGTTTGAGGGTCGACCGTCGAAATGTTGGGTCTTTGATTTTTTTTAACACCTTCTTGGATCTGAATTTCAGAACGTTTTCAGTCACACAACCTGCTTAGAAGAAGCCTAATTACCGTGTTAGCCTTGAAGACGATCTCTGGAACGGATGTGATACATCGTTACCAATCCGAAAACATTTCTTCGGCAACGCCCCAGAGCAGAGCTGCTTCATTAATCAAATCTTTTATGAATTTCAGTCACACTTACTGTCATAATTAGAGCCTCATTAAACCGAGGATGGATGACTTTTTTACGTTGATATTTATAACTAACTCGATTGTGTAGCCCTCTCTGTACAGCACCATAGTCCTGTCTCCGCAATTTTTCCGCGTCCAAGCCATTTTTCTACGTCCGAACTGGCGCCACCTCAAACCTTTGCTGTCGGGGGATGTGCCCTCACAACTCTTTTCCCATGTCGTTCTTTCGTAACTGACGTGGCGCAAGAGAGCGGATGGCACAGCATCTATTGAAATCAGAAATAAAGACATCGGGAAGGAAAATAATTTCAAGAGTTAAATCCCCTCATTTAAAAGAATATTATTTAGCACTATAAATCATATTAATGGAAGGGGGTTTTGATTTTTTGATAAACTTATGGTTACACCCCTAATTTCAGTGTCGTAAAACTCATTCAGGAGCCCAATGTTACTATCTCATTCACTTCCTGATATTTCTTGACCAATACCCCAGACTCATTTCTCGGGAATGTATTTCTCTTTGTTATATTTCCATAAGTGTTCTTAGAATGAAAAATGCATTTTTTAATTGTTAGCTATCAAAGGTATTTTAAATATGAATTCCAATTTATTGAAGTGTGCAACTCGACGATGATTTCGCTTGGTTAAATTTAAATAATTCTGAAGGTTTTTATTCCATTTTTATGTATTCATTAACAGAATAATCTATGAATTTATGGAGAATTTTTAGGGAATATGTCTTCTGACATTAGATTTTTACTTTAAACAGTCTTAATTTTTACAGCGAAATCAAAGCAAAGTAAGTTTATAGCTTGTAGCGTATTTTTAGCCTCTTCATTCCCAAGGGAAAACTCGCGAGTATGATCTGACTTGGTTAATTATTGTTCTACTGATTCTTTCTGTAGCGTCTCAATATTAAATCATTACAGAGAAATTGCAACAAATCATTACCCGAACGTTCTTCAAACATATAGTTTATATAGAGAAAATGCTGTATCATACCCATTCTTTAAGTGGAATTAAATATGTAAAGAAAGATCTTCGAAAGCGAATTATGTAATTAAATAGGCATCGTCCTGCCTTCTTTCTTTTGGAGTATTATGTTCAGAATTAAAATCCATATTTCTAAAATATATGACAAAAAATAGTACTTTCAAATCGGTGCGTAAATAATTTTTATATTAATAAATAATTTCTTCCAAATATGATGTTATACCTACTTAATAGTATCACTATGCTAGAACGAAGTGTGCCAATTGTTCCATGTCTGTCATCTCTTTCCATAGATTTGTGTGAATTTGAGACTTTTTTTCAACCCGTTTCCGTTTAAAATTGGATGGCTTTACTGATATAATTTAAGGTTGACCCGTGTGCGTGAGACACGAGGTAATAGATTGAGCTGTTTTCAAACAAGGCGTGGTAGTGGATCCTGCCTGTGGCATGAAGTGTCAATGTGGATAAGGTTTTCATCCATAGGAAGGAAGAAAGGACGGGGATTGGCAGCATAGGGGTTCACAAGAGAGAAAGGAGCAGGAATAGGAATTCGGCCGCTGACAGGAATATGAGCGCCAGCTCACTACAGGCTTTCACTCCCAGGGGAAATTCTCGACTGGAATTCTAGAACCCTCCACCATTCTGCCTCTACGGATTTCCTATCCAGTGCCTGCTTTGTCAAACTGAATTACCATTCCCCAGCGTCCCGTTATCCTATCGAGATCCAAATTGTCCATATAATACGTCCCTTAAGGCTAGAATGTTGTAGTTTGCTCTGAGTCATGAACAATGATTTTTAATATGAATATTTCAATTTGTTTTAGGAAAAATATTTCGTCGCGTATAGATGTTACATTGCAAAATGTATTTAACAAATTATTTTTAATACACTTAAGTACAAGCTTGGGTGACGTTTGCTCCTGTTATCATTTCTTTCGCTGATGCTCCTTACATCCAGACAGATTCATCCTACCTCTTTTAACTTTCCATTTGTAGAATATCTTCAGGTACACACATGTGGCTCATAAATGTACTAGAAGCTTAAAGGTCGAACAATTGTTGTTGAACAATTCTCTCTGCGTACCTCCGTGCGTACCTTGATAGCCTACTGGATGCGATGTTTGTTACGGACCGGCGGGCCCAGATTGACATTTCGGGACTTCAAATACAGACTTCCACGCCTCACCTCAGCACTGCCAATCAGATATCAGATCCTTTAGGAAAATCTCAGACGGCACAGGAAGGGAATGTGTGGAGTTACGAACACCGTCGGTCTAAGTAAGAGCCCTCAGCTATCACATTCAGCTTGATATTAGCGATCATACTTATACAATTTAGAGAATTACCCGGACCTTTGTACTAATTACTCATATAATTTTAAGTATAACAGTTGTTTTGAATAATTAACATTGAAATTGTTATTAGATTTATTTGGCATTTCCATTAATGCTTTAAAAAATGCTCTTTTCTCAAAAATTGATTTCGATAATGCATGAGTTATCCTTCAAAGGCAACTTCATTTTTTGGTCTTAATACCTACCTTTAAAATTTAGGACTAACACAATTTTAATATTTTTTTGTTTCTCTACATATTTCGCAAAAACACGATGGAGAAATCTCGGCGCTGAACCGAAGCGACTCATTCAATATGTTACCATAGCCATTAGCTTTTATAGAAGGCGACACGTTGTTCCATTGATCAAACGTTCTCTCTCTCTCTCTTCCCCCATATGCATCGCCCAACGACGCTCTCACAGCCTTCACTCGCCCGGGACGACATCGCCGGCCGTGGGTATTTCTGAGTTTTGGGGAGAGCGGGAGGGAGAGAGAGAGGAACTGCCTGGGAGGTTTTCGGTGCGATTGCGGAAATTGGGGGTGGGTCTCAGCGAAAAGGGCTCGGGCGGGATTGAGAGAGGGTGTGGGGGAGAGTACGGTGGTAGTCCGGAGGATTCAAATCGCGGTCGAGAGGTTTCGTATTGGCGAGTGAGGGGAGGGTGGTGGGGAAGAAGGGCGTAGGGTTTTGGGGGAAGGAAAGGGCTGACAGCCGAGGGTGAAGTCTAACGTATGTGCGTCGGCAGTGATTTTGGCCGTGGGCCGAAGCCGCGGTTTCGGAAACCGACGTTTTCGGCGTTCGCTGCGGAGAATAGTTCATTCCATTACGTAAATGAGATCCTCCCGCTCCCGACCCCCCTCGTCCCCTCTTTCTCTCTCTCTCCCTCTCGATTCCGCTCCCTTTCGGTCATACCGTGTATTTTTCCTTCCCGCCGCAGCTTGCGCAATCATGCGAGCGGGAATTGGGAATTTCCGAAAAGAACGAAATTAAAAGGGAGTTAGCTTCGGACTGTTTCGCAGGAAATCGAATTCTGACGGGGACGTCGAGAAAGGGGTGTTGTTGGGGGGGATGAGGGGTGAGGGGGGGGGGGCTAAATTTATGCCGATGCAGGGGTTGGCGAGCACTTTCACGCCCGCCACGCGAGGTGGGTGGGGAAGGTTGAAAAGCGGGAGGGTCAGGGCAAATGAGTCCGCGGCGGTTAGTTAGCGGGGCGGAGGAATGATTAAACGACTGATATTAGGTGCGATGAAGTGTTTTATGTCGCCCGCCTTCTATTCGCCCACCTCTCCCCCTCCTGTCTGTGGCAATCTCCCACCAACCCATTCGGCGCCCCGTGCCCTCTGTCGGATTTAATTTTGTGGCGAGAAAGAAAGGAGTGGGAATGGAATTAATTCGCGGGACGGGGACTGTACTAATCGTTGTCTTCCAAAACTTGCGTTCTTCCGCGAATAGCTGGGCGAAAAATGAGTTACCCCACTGAATGGATTGCGTTTAACCTATTTAGGGTCTTTAATTAAATTTCCGCATGTACCCGTTGAAATGCCTCTTTTCTTTTTACAGCCGCCGCGTCGATTTCTTTGTAGTTTCTTTACAGAAGTGTTGTGAAACGTATTTGCTTGTAGGTAATTCCGTTGACTCTCATTAGGACATTTGGTTCCCGCCCCCTAAATCTAAGGACTGTAGTTATGAAGATGGGGTTAAATCCAATAAGTTCCCACCTAAATCTTTGTTTAAAATCTTTTTCATCTTCATCTGATACAAGAAAATAAAAATAAAAGCATCAAAAGTCGCTCCTCTAGATACTTAAGTCTCCTTTAGATAGCGTTCATAGGTGATTTTTGAGATTTAGAAAGTCGGGTAAAAAACTCATCCAAGTTACGGTCTCATCTGGTCATTTCTTTTTCCCCTTTTTCATCTCAACTCTTATGTGCGATCCTGTCTTCCCTTCTGCTTCTATCGCGGATGCTTCTAGAAAGAAAAAACGAGCGCTCGGAAAAAGAATGAGGGTCGAAAATGGAAGCCCGAAGCTGTTGGCTTATACCAAAAGAAACAGGGAGGCGAGTGAAAATGAGAGTAAGTAAAAACGTGCGGGTTGATATATTAAAAGGATGAAACTAAGCCTGGAAATAAATCATAAGAAAGGAAATCATCGAGAGAGATAGCAAAAAGGAAAAACTTCAGGATTATTCCTACGTGCTCGATTTCCTCGTGGCAAAAATCGTACCGAAATATCTCATTTTTTTTGCTCCAGGGTGTTGAAAGAACTAATTTAATAATGTGCCTGAGTGTGACATTCATGTAGCGAATTAAAAATGTTAAAGTGAAAATGCTCTTTTTTGGGAGTTAATACTCTTTAAATGTGCATTAAGAAGTCGTGATCTGGATGAAGAGTACTTAGACTGCGTATTATAATTTTAGCTCCCAACGTAATTTATTTGAGAAAAATATATCCCTTACATTTCACCACCGACAATGTATGCAAGGCAGGTCTTCGTCGTCAAAAGTATGATTACCTTTCATGAAGTATATGCCTGGCTACCATTCTTTGATTTGTTTTTCAGATTATTATTTATCACCGTTTTTTACGTATTCAAGAATATCGAGAGAAAAAAGTAATGCTGGAAATAATAAACGAACCTATGAATTTGAATGTTTAGTGTTGCTGTTCTTTGCGGAAAATTAAGTGTAAGGAGAGATGACGGCTGTGGAATAATACCTGTGAAGTGCGTCTACAATGAAGAATGAAGCACATTACCTTTTGAAGCACGGAAGAGAAAACCTGGCGCCTTACATTGAAACGTGATAACAAAATTTGTTGCTGATAAAAACAACCAAGCAGAAAGGAAAAGATGAAGATTTGGCCAAGTTCAAAAAAATAATGCATCAGATTAGTATGAGGAAAGTAGCTGATGAAGACGGGGGGATTCGAGGGTTGCCGGGAGGGATGGCCCGAAAATTAGTGGGTTTATCTTGAGGGCGTCCCATTGAGTCTCAGGGAGGAGATGAGTAGATTCCCCGGAGGACCTCAAGTAGGCCGAGGGGGAGTTTCTACGTGATGAGTGTGTTCGAGGAAAGTGTGGATGGGAAGTTGAAGGGGGGGGGGTTGTAGGCAGCAGAGTGGTGTGGAGAAGGAAGGTGGAGGAGAAGGACGGGAGTGTGGGTGGAGTCGGAAGGGTAAAGGAAGGAACGGGGAAGAGGTAGAAAATTAGGGAGTGGCCTGCAGTTGTTGGAGGTTCGGGGGAGGAGAGCGCGAGAAAGTGGGGAGGAAAGTCAGAAATAGTGGTATAACATGGTTAGAAGCTGCATAGAGAAAGTTCTAACCAGTGACTATTGGGAAATTTGATGAAATGAAACGAATCTCAACTCATTTCTTATATGTTAACGACGCTTTGTCACCATGGGGTTGTCAATTGTCAGGTAACGCTGGGTTTGAGAGAGTGTCAAGCGGCATCATTAAGAGAAGAATAGTTGAAGTAGGAAGAGATTAACTCTTGATTTGACATTGAAAAGTTAGATGAAGGAGGGAGTAAGCATTCAAGTTCTGAGAAACACGTGTCTTTTGTGTTCACTCTTATACTCTAACGTGTCTCTGGTTTGGATCTTGTGCCTCTTCAACAATTGCATAAACCAAACATCAATGTTACTGCACTCTACATTCTGCCTTCAAGATCTGCCACGTTCGCCCTTCTTTGAAAATTGACAGAAAAAATGAGATCGTCGAAAACTCCCATGGCAAGCGCTCGATGAATTTTTTTCGTAAATTTATCGGATGAAAGATTATCTTTTTTTGGTATTTACACGTATTTTAATGCTATCCTTTTATTAAAGACATCTCGTATCAGCAATAGATAAATATTCTAGTTTTTTTTTGTTTTGGTGATTATTTTCTATTGTTTTATTTTACTTACCTGTCTTGCCTTTAAAAACTTCTCTCTTTGTCGTTTGCCCTCCTATCGCTAATCTTCAATCGAAATTATTTTCATTATTATAAAATCTCTATTTTTATGATTTAAGTTTCTTATGATACCGTATGTGCAACTATTTGGCCAATATTTTTCGATTATGGGAAAATATTTAATGAATAATGTATAAAATTTATTTATGTCAGACGTAATCATGGTTATTATTTTCTGGCATGCATTTCCACACATGCACATGCATGTTGCCCAAATCACTTAGTTTGTTTTTGTGCCAGCTAATAATCTAAATTTCGCCTTTTGAGGACCTCTTAACTCTATCCTTTATGTGTCTCAATAGTGAAACTCTTGGTATGCTTGGTTTACAGCTTTTGGAATGCTTATGGTATAGAGTTTTAACCTTGCCTACTCCCCTTATAAGAAAAAAAGGCCTTGTTAGTATTTAAATTAGAATTATAATTCGTATTAAAATGTTTTCATGCAGTGGAAACTTAGGAATTTAATAACTGATTAAGTCGTAGTCGTAAACATTTGAAATAATATTACTGGCATGTACTGTATACATATATACAACGCTGATTTAAAGTGGTCTTCAGTTCAATCAACACAATATACCAATTTTCTACGTGTTGATTTACATTTCTGGGGTGGTAAATCAGGCAATCAGATCATTCGTGTTTTTTGTTAATCAATGAAATTGGAGCAAAAATTTAGACAAGGCTTTGCAATCGTGGATCTGGATGCAGTTGAAGTGCGCACTCATCAATAATGCAATCATGAGTGTGCAGATGCTATGCTTTCGTGATGTTCTTCCATAGTCGGAGCATTAACATTGTAAAGATGCGTTCGAGAGATCGATGGCACCAAGTCAATAATCTTTTAATTACTACCTTTGGCAATTTAACAGATGGCGACCACACGCGTAGTATGGTGATGGCCATTTTAATTTATCCTGTAACTTATTTATCTCCTTGAGCAGCTCGGTTTACTCAGACAACTGCTCAATTACATCGGCCTATTTCTGTAGCAGGTCATTACAGCGCCACAATTCCGCCATTATTGGTCCGTCTTGATCAGACGTGATTAAAGTTTTGAGGGAAAGATAGATAGAGCGCAATTAAGCAATTTTTCTTGTCCACCACTTACTCGGCAGCCATCCGAGACCAATCTCTTCGATCTCCCTCGCAGACGGGCACGTATTTATAATCAAACACCGAGACGCTTCCCCGGTCCCCTCCCGCCACCGCCTCTGTATTAATAACCCCTTCTCGTCGGCACAGGGGGAGAGGTGGTCCCCCGCAGTCTCGTCCCCGGCGACCACTTCTAGGGCCACCCCCCCTCCTTCCTTCCTCCAAGCCATTCAGTCTCCCACGCTTTCAAATTAACGGCATTGCTTCATCCCGCGCCACTCGGGTTTTTATCCGCCATCTTGCGGCGGAAAATGAGGATGGAGATTACATCGCGCGACCGATAGTCTTGCGGTGGGTTTATTTTCATTCTTTTATCGAAAATTTCTTCCAACAACTATTATATTTTTTCGATGCGATTTCTCCTGATTTTGCAGGAAAGGTTGCAATTTTAAAAAATATATCTCATTCTTCCGTTAACATTTTTTGGGAATGTAAAAAGTTGGAAAATACAATTTTCTTCGCTTGAAATTGGTCGAATATACCTTGGTGATAGCTGTTTGTAAAGTTAATTTCATCTGAGATGCAATAAAAGCGAAAGAATAATGATTGAATAATTATTCAATAACTGGTCAAGTTAGTCACGCCCTCTGCTGTATGAAAATATATGCAGACGTTACAATTTGTTCATCATATTTCCGATTATTTTTTAGTTACCAGTGCAAAGTAAAGGATGTATTGACAAGTAGGTCTCCAATCTCTGATATTTAATTTTTAACCAAAGAATCTAGAGATGGTGCAAAGTCTTGGTGAGTGAGGCAAATTGAACCAAACATTAAAGTTGAGAATAAGTCATTAGACATGTGATTGAGGGGGAATAAATTAGTTACTATATGTACTCATAGTTGCAGATTTTCTTCGAACTGCAATCTTTAATGATATCGGGTGTAGCCTCGATGGTTCCCCATCCTTGTTAGTTTTGTGCATTTTTAAGGATTCAAAGTGCTTAACACTTTGCGATGATGAACTCAGAGATATTATGTGCTGGAATGGTATGGTTACTGATGCTTTGAAAACTTTCGAACAATAATATTTCATACTTCATAAACTTTAACATAATTATCCAGCAGACACAACATTTATAAGTGAAAAGTTTGTGAGCACTTAGACGTAGGTGTTTCATATTTTAAAATTATCTGCTTGTCATTCAGTAATTTTACGTGGTTATTTTTTGTATTGGTAGTATGCACGTTCAACTATTATAGATTCGAAAGTTGTATGACACTATTTATTTTGAAGTGGTCTATGTTAATATTAGAATGAAAACCAGATTATTTAAATTTAGAATAAAGTTTTCACCTTATCATTTTTGTCATTTTCCGTTCCTTCTTCTATAGTCACTTAAGCATGGTTTTCCCAAGTCGCGTGAAGTTGTTCATATTTTGATTCATAAGTTGCGTGATTTTAACTAATTATTCGTTTTTTTAATGAGGTGAACATTCTACAGATATTTTGAGTATTGATAAGGCGATCCTGTAAGTTCAACGCGGAACTTTTCCATGTGTAAAATATCCCATAAAAAGGAGCGACAGCGAAAAAATAGTAGCTTACCTCCGGTCGCGCCACGGAGAAACTTCAGGCCACAAATAACCTACACAATCTTCTAGCCGAAGGAGATGCGTAAATGTAATTCCCCATTCGTTTTTAAATTGCCTTTCTGCAGGTCGTGTCCCTTTTGGTGAGCTGTACTTCCTCTTCACATGATGGAAGGCCGTAAGAAAAAGGTAAGCCATAAAAACTGTAAATGGTTTTAAAGACCTCACATCCATCGGGCGATTTTCGAATTATAATGATCTCCGCTTTCAAATTCACGGCTTACCTCTCTCTCTCTTTTGATGTTGTAACCCGTCCGACTTTTATATTTACGAGTGGGAAAGCATAAGATAAGCTTGCTCACCTTCCTCAGCACGCGTAAGAGAGGGATTAGCTGAAATAATAAATAACTTAATGTGCCGACTTGATAAAGACGACCGTGGGAATTCGGAAGGAAGTTCCTCTACATTATCCATAGTGAAAATCAATAACTTGCTACATTTATTATTAAGAACGAGTATCATTAGCGTTATGAGGGTAAAATACTGACTTTTAAGTACATACGACACATAATTTGGCATTTTCAAAGTGTTTTATCATTGGAATTATTAATAGATCTGAATCATTTAGAGCGGTTCCTGAAGTAAACTAAATTTTCAGTTGAGAATTTTTGTTTGCTGCTCGCTTTGTTTTTGATTACTGTTCCATTCTTCTTTCTATGTCGCGCTATTTATCACTCACGAAAAAAAATTGGTTGAAGTTAAAACGTTCTGCGTAAACCACCGCCGCAACGTCAGAAGCGGATATCTGCATCAAATCGATCCCCTCATTCCCATTATTCACCTCAAAACAAGTCTTTACTGGTGCCTTTTCGAGTGCCGGAGGTGATTTTCTTTTGATAAACTACTCTCCACTCCTCTCTCTCGCTCCTTCACCTCCCTCCTCCCATCCCATCGCTTTCACTCGCTCTTCTCCTCCGCTCTCCACAATCTTCTTTTTCCCTTATAGTTCTCCTCCGATTTCCTCACACAAGCAACGCAGCCGCGGCGATGAAGTTTTATTCTCCTTCTGTCTTACTTTATTTAGCCGTCCCTTCTCTCTTTCTCCCTTTCTCTCTTTCCCATGAACTCTCCTCTATCCGCAGCAAACCCGTTTGAGGAAGAGTACGAGCCATTCTTGGAGTGTGTCTGGGAGAGCCTGTGTCCTTCCCTTACTATCTCTCTCCCTTTCCATGCGCTAACTTTAATAGCTCTTTCGCCAAATACGACCGCCCATTATCCACGCTTTAACCTCATTCCCCTTGGCCAGTTCGTTCTCCTCTCTCCCTTCTCTCTTCTTCCTCTTTCTCTTTTCCTCACATGGTTCCCTCTTCTCATGCCCCGAATTTGAAAGCTAGCCCCGGACAGAAGTTTACGTTTCTCGTTTCTTCTCTTGTTCTCTTTGATTTTATCTTGCATTAAGTTACTCGCTGTTTCTTTGCCTTCCAATGATTTGGTCCTCATAATCCTCCATCTATTTTGCAGCCCTCCATATTTTTAAAAGGTATTATCCGACGTAGCTTTATGCCACGTGATTTTTGCATCTCAACGACACCTAGGTCATGGAAAACAATGAAAATCTAAAGAGGAATTAAAAAGCGTTTTGTGTCTACATAATTACTCAAATGTATACATTTATATAATTATATAAATAGTAGGTTGCTGGATTGGATTTCGTTCGGAGTTACAAAAAATTTATTTGATAGTTGTGTCCATCCAAAAACCTACCTTAACCGGTAGATTACCTAATGATAATAATAATATGTATGGATATGGTATATATATATATATATATATATACATTTAATATGTTTATATAAACTTAGAAAGCAACACACAACATGAGAACACAAAAGGAACACTCACACGTTATTCCTTGATAATTTCGACGGAGTCGAGCTCCGTCTTCCTCGGAAGATTAGTTAGGACTAATCCTAACTAATTAGGGCTAGTCCTAACTAATCTTCCGAGGAAGACGGAGCTCGATTCCGTCGAAATTATCAAGAAATAACGTGTGAGTGTTCCTTTTATGTGTACTTATGTTGTTTGTTGCTGTCTTAGTTTTTTTCACACTTCCGTGTTACTTCGAAGAAATCATCATGTGGGTCATGTAAGTAATCCTAAATAATTTGTTCCTGTCCTGTACATTTTTTTATGAATTGGTGAATTCGCCTTAATTTTGAGATCGCATCATTTGATTTGTCTCTTTTCTTTTCGCTATTCCATCCTTTGGCACACATGGTTAGGATGCCTTGGGAATTCTCAAGTGTCTCACCTCTCTCCTCCCGATCATTAAGGGTCGTCAGTTGTTCCTCATGTTTATCTCAGAAATCTCCTCCAGCCTTCGGACGTGAAAATGCCAAGTGATTATTGAAGTTAAACGAGTTCTACTAGGCGGAATAACATTTGATGCACTCAGCAGTAGTGTTGCATTTATCACGCTAAATTATTCCAGAGAACCAGCTTATCTGTACCGATACATTTTCATTATTTATAGTGGGTAGTATTGTCGTTATTCTAAACGACACTTTTGCTGTACCGAGTCAAATATCTTCTTACGCATCGGGCACGTAGTGTGTGTTTCTCATGTATCTCATGATGAATGTTACACTACAAAAAATTCATGTTTTTTAAATTTTAGCTTCAAAGCCGTAAAGCATATTTATTAATTGATTAGTACTTCTTGTACTCATGTTTATAGCTTTTATATGTGTGAAATATATCGTAATCGCTTGAACCTATTGCTTCTGACGCCAAGTGATATATAGTTACCATTTTTCAATTACGAAAACCTGAAATATTTACTGTACTTTAGTCCTTACTTTACTTTAAATGTAAGTGGACTTATAAGGGTATCGTCGGAATGTTTCACCAATATTCCAAAAGTCATTTTTGGTATAAAATATCATATTGCTTTTAACTGCTTTTAAAAAAATAACTGATGAAGCATTTGCTTCAAGTTTTGGTAGAAGTTGGCTGTCAAATACACGTACACAGGATACTTTTAGTTAAGCGCGTATAAGTCGGTTAAAATGTGATCACACTCACTACATAGATATCTTCTTTATCTCTGTGTCACTAATTGAACACTTTTTAATGGAATTATTCGCATACATATGCAACGTGAATTATAAATTCTTCGATTCATAGTACCGCGCTCACAGATAGCTGGAATTACATATTCTTGTAGGTAGAGCTTTCAGCTAATGTCGTTGACCACTTTTGAGTAAATAACAATTCCAACGACATGGAAGTTAACTTAATTAAAAAAGCTCCATAAAAAAATAAGCTTTTCGGGAATAGAAAATCTTCAAAATTAGTTTTATTGTTTGAACATGCGTGTTGCTGTTTCTTGAGGTTGAAGTAGCTCATATCATCACACATCAGAAGGAAATGTCTTAATTTCGAAACTTTTGTAAAAAGCGGCTCAAATTATGCAATTTGTAGTAATCGTACCGCTTGCTGCTAAAAAGCATTGCATTGAACTCAAGACCTCGCGTTTCGCGCTCGTAAGTAAAATTGCAATGGCATTAAAAAGCCTTTTTCATGAGACGATTTCACCATCTCTTCTTCCTTTCGGTGCTTTGGATTATCGCCCCGAGTGATCACGTCTTCAGTTCCCTGTTCTCTTTCCTCGTAATTCAATTCTATCCAATGATCCGGTCGCTTTCACCCGAAATTGAATTTTCCCGAGTCCCCGGAGTTATTATTGCATCATAAACCTTTGCCTTAAAGTCGTGGGCTGACTCATCCCTTTACAAAGTTATTATTCCCCTAAATACATTATCTATCCTACTTTTTCGTTTTTTGAACCTCAGTAACAATATTCGGTAGCCGAACCGAGCGTGTACTCGCAGCGCTCAAAGTCTACCGTTACCAAGGAGCAAGACCTATTACATCATCTTAAATACTATATATTTAGGCCTAAAACGAACCTACAGACCTGTATTCCCATTAAATTTTTTGGATACGTTATTATAAACTGGTCCTAATGTAATTATCCATCGATGGTATATTGAATTCCCATTAAAAGTAATGGTGATTTGACTTATTCTTCTTACATTGTCACTAAATATTGGAGTCGTGATAAAGTAACACATTGATTGGATTAAGTCCCTTGAGAGTAACCTCATGTCCTAGAAATTATTTGTTTTTGAAGAAATTAAATCTTTTTGCTTACCTGAAAAAGGAAAATTTAACCCACTGTATTTTATAATATGCATTGTTGTTCTCGTGTCATTTGGACGTGTATAGGCGTATATATGCATTTTGACTTATTTTTAATGTATTTTTACTTTTAATTGGGACTTGGTTGCCATTTAATTGTGCGCTGGATTTTTGACCGGAGAGCCCGGGTTTGATTCCCGGTTGTGACTCTGGGTACTATCAGCTTTACCCAAGCGGTGTGATTTTTCGGCTACCAGGTATCCACAGGCGGCCCCGGGAAAGGAACTACTTGATGTGAGTTTCACCCTCCGTCGGGTTTAGTACTAGGGGAGAGCTTTACCGTCACCTTTCAAACCGGCCATAGAGTTGGTAACTGGTTTTTGCCTGTACCTTTAATTCTATTTTTCGGTAGCGCATAATCCTTAAGCGATTTCTCTTGCATTCGCATGTCATACTTCATTCTCCATAAACCTTGAAGTTATATTACTTGCTCCGAGGAAATACCGAGATTTATAATACATCCCTCCAATAAACCCATCGCAGTCTTCAACCCAAAGACGCGTTTGATAGGGTAGGATAGAGCCCTCTCGGTACTAAGCCCAAAGGCGTGTGGGGAATTCCCACACTCGGCGTAGTCAAGTTAATCCTCATTTCACTGCGAACCCTGCAGTTTCTCGGGAATTAATGTTAAACCAGAAAATTATCAACCTTGGGTGGAGTATGAGTGTCTAGATTTGAATCCGGGACCTTTTGACTACATAATCTAACTCTACGTCCATTAGACTAAAGAGCAGCCATTTATTCCCCTAAAAGAATCTGAATTTTTCATAGATGCTTTGAGTCTGCTTCTCTCTTTCATCTAAAATTGTCAGCTAATTATGCTTCTAATTGATCTAGTACTAAGTAGACGTCTTAATTTCATCCACTCTCTTCCCCTACCTTAATACTATCTCCCATAATAAAGGCTCTTTAGAGTCTCTTGCCTAGATTTAGGCCAAAATTATGTTTTGCTGGATTGTTTGAATGTGATATGCTTTCTTAAGCCGATCATAACGTAATGCTTTTTTATGAAACGGCTTAATATTTACGGTTCGAACGGAGAGTGAATGAATATAAAATGTCGAAATAAGAACCGTCATGGAATGCAGTAGCAAAATCCACCCTTTATCTTGAAATAATTTTAGACCATAATTCATTTTTGAGGTTTCGGGAAAAAAACTTGGATTTTTTCGCCTTACGTGTCCTGATTCTGGTTTAAAAACATACCGGTGAAAATAGTCCTACGGACTGTTTTACGGTTTATTGTATTAATTAAAGATTGGACTTGTATTATTAATCTGTTACTTATAACATTTTATTCAGCCTAATTTATCTAATACAGGTAGGTTTTGGGCCGAGATCCGAAAGACAAGCAGTGCCTGATGAAAATTGACCATATGGAAACAAAAGTAATGAAATTACCGAAAATTAGGAATGCTAAGTTCTGCATTTTATTAGGAAAGAATACACTAGAGCTGGTGGAGTAGTTCACACATTCGGGCAGCATTTTGGAGGGAAAAGAGCATTTTGTTGAAATATTAGAAGAAGGCAAGTGATAGTTTTTTTTGTCTAGTACTAAGCAAGCCACCGCTAGGGTGTTTGGTAGGAGGTGATTATGCACCAGACTACTTATGAATCAAAATACTTTCCCTCCTAGCGCGATCGGTCAACATTATTCTGATCCCTTATCGTAAGTGTTGGTGGAAGAAGTATTTACAAGAAGGGATAAGACGCAAAGAAGCAAAGAAAATATTACTGAGCTTTAAGGATCGGAAACCTAGTTTTCGAGGCAATATGATGTACTTGTTTAAATATTGAGCTAGAAGATTGGAGGACTTGGGTATTATGACTTATTAGGATATTCAATGGTGTGATGGAAGCAAGAATTCAAGGTAAGGGGAATAGAGAAAGTAAGAAAATAGGTCGTGCAGAAGTCATGAAGGCAGGAAGAAGATACAATTGATCGAAAAAGAAAATAATGCTGAGATAAGAATGGGAATTTAAACTGATGTGCGAGTTTCACATAAAGTTGGGCCTGGTATTAGGTGAGCTCTATGCTTATGTATTCAGGTATCAAACCAACCTTGGGGCTGATAACTGGTATGGTAAGAAGAGGAAGAACACTTGGTACGAACCCTAATATTTGTTACGTATATGCTTTTTATGTGTGTGCTCATTATTTCAAATCCATTTTTTTAGATATCCATTTGGGCTTTAAGGCACGTTGTATTACACGGTATTATTTACCATTATCTTAATGTATCAGTATCGTATTTAATCCTTAGGTAATCCACGTTGCTGCTCGGAAGCAGTATAGTTTTTGGTTCCCTCGCAATCCTCTCCTCATACCACCCCATAGCCACGCACTTCTTCCCTCTCTGCCCGTGTCATCCCTTCACATGCTCTCCCCCATTCCCGTTTCCTCACGACCCAGCACATAATGTGACCAGTCTGATAAAAGATTCCCTCGCACGCCCTCCTGCTTTCACTCCCGTTTACTCTCCTCTCCCCACCGATCGTTTCGTGCCCTCCAGTGCACCCTCCCCCCCAGTGTGCCCTCCCGCCGCCCCCACCCACCCTTCGCCCTCCCACTCTCCGCATCTCTCGCTGCATCAGGTTCTCCGTGCACTTTTAGAGAGCCTCTCTCCCGGACCGTTTCGGCCACCCCCCAATTCCTTCAGTCTTCTTCCTCACCACCCGTCGCCTCCTCCTCCTCACATCCCACTCCCTGTCGTCTCCTGAATACGAATTCTTACAAAAACCTCCTTCCCTCTTCCCCCGCTCCAGGAACACCTCCATCCATTTACAACTCAGCCTTATTCCCACCACCCCTCCCGTTCCCTTCCGTCGTCGTCTCCTCTTTTAAAACTTATCCCCCGGAGCATCCTTTTTTTATGCGACCACCACCCCCTTCCCCGCCCCCTCCCTTTTGCGCTACGAGGGGTCATCCTTGCTTTGCACCTTCGCTCCTCTTTCCGGACCATTTCCCATCTTCCTCCCTCGCCCTTACTTCGCACCTCTTATCTCTCCTTTTCTTGCAAATCATCCCCGAATTTATCTGACCCGACTAGGGAAAAATTTTTATGAATTTAAGAATCATTGGCTGATTTTTTTACGTGTAATGGGCTTCGCCACGTTCCGAAAGCTTGCTCTTCTGAGAAGAGAATTTTTTAAATCAACAATTGAATCTCTGTCGAACGTCTTTGTGAGTCTAGAGCCTGTGCCAGGGGTGAAGTTCGTTGCAAAATCTTATCTAGCACTAAAACTGAGTTGTTTTGAAATTAAGAACGTTGTGTTTCAGCTGATTTTCTTGCTAACTATATCAAAAAGAATTTTGAAAGGAAGACAAGAGGAAAAAGCATTTTAGTTCTCCGCTCATATTTTATTTGAAGTTCAGTATTTTTACCTTAACTACAAGGTATAAAAATTGAATTAAAATATAATAGTAATGTTTTCACAATGAATACGCTATTTTATTTGGTTGATTTAGTTGTAATAGAAAAAAATCGTGCGTGATATTGTAGAATTGAAACAAAATGAAACACCCGATATTGCAAATCCGCTGTGTAGGTTTTTTTTTTATCACGGCTTAGGTTAAGTTGTTTTACATTATGGTCAGGTAATTATCAGATGATTCCGATACATTGCTCTCTTTACTATAAAGAGTATGTAAATCATAGTAACTACGGACGTGGCAAAAAAAATGTTATGCTGTGAAAGATTTAATTCGATAACCAATCATTATATTGCAGCAGCCAACGACATATCCGAGCCATCGATATGCATCCGATTTCGCGAAGGAAAATTAAGGACACTCATCCATGTGCTAGAAACGGTACTACCTTTTTTTTGAATATCTGTCGTTACTTAACCAGATTCAGAAAAGAAGAAAATACTTCAATGTATTATTCAACGCTCAAAGGAGCGTGAGCCATTTATTTTTTTTTCGTGCAGGAGCGTCGCTTTCCTTTTTATTCCCATTCCGCCGCATGCAGTAAAAAAGAGAGATACGTCTCGTGGAATGAATCTTTTATGCAGGCCGGTCCATGGCAGCGGCGATTTCTTATTCTAAGAGTATCAGATTCCCTCGTCCCATTCACTGCTGAGCAACAAGGATTTACTGCGCCATTATGTCGGAGAAAGTGGCACAGAGTAGATGTTTTGTAATTTTCCGTGGAATGCAAATTCTTTCCTCCATTTAATGGCCCTAAATAAGACTCCGGTGCAACACTCAAGAGGACATAATTTTGGGTTTTGTGCCGTACCGAATGTTGCGTCGTTGATTGTTAATGTTTATATATTTTTATTTGTTGAACATAAATCGTTTATAACTTTGGGAGCACCTTCAGTGTAATGGAATTCATGAATAATAATCTGAAATAGGCAAATATTTGACCAGATATTCTGTTTTCATCGGTGTATAAATCTAGTCGCTACCGTTTCAATTGGCACACATCAATATTATGTGCTTTTATTTCTACTAATAATTTTAGGAAGCGTTAAGTCATATTTATAAACTTGTTTTTAATATATTTTATGCGATTATTTATTTTTATAATGAAACTCAATGGCTTTGTAGCTTGATTTGGCGGCTGTAGTAACATTATGTAAATTGGAACATCGTCTTAGTACTGGAGTCCAGTGGTTGCCTTCCCAGTTAGTTATTGTTCATAACTCATTTGTAATCTGACCCATTTTCTTTGTCGGTAATTCCTTTGAAAGAATTCGGAAATGGTGACATCGAACCTTATTTTGAACTGAAATTAGGTGACTTAAAATATCTTCCATTAGGCAATTAGGGATAACGTGTAGGATAACTAGTTATTAAGCTATTATTTACATTTTGGTACTGAAAGAAGTTACAACAATGTATTTTTACCAATGTGAGCTCCAATAATATGGTTAAAATTTCCAATAATATGGTAAATACTTTGTATCAAATTTTCGTCACTCGTAATTCGTAATATGACCTCAAATTGGCCGAAATTAAAATTATAGAAAACAATTTCTCAGAAACGTATCCTGCAAATCCAATTAACATGCGGAAACACGAAAGACGTACTGAAATGGAATGGTAACTAACAGATCGAGTGAAAGCAGCGTATTGAGGGGGTTTCATGGCGTGGGAGTGCTGTAATCAAAGCTTGGGTCATATGAAATTCGGCATTCCCACGCTCAAAATGCAGGTTATTAAATTTTTAATGCCGTGATCCATTATTCTAATAATGGTACCTCGAACTGCATTTTATGTGGATATTTTTCTTCCTTACATTTTCTCTCTTTAGCCCGTGAATACAATGAACACAAATCAAAGACAACTTTGGTCGATTTATTATAATTTTAAGTGATAAAGTAAGCATCATCTAATATCTCAGAACTTTACATTTGTAAGTATGTTAAATCCGGCATCATTACTATATTCTAAGTCTTATTATTTCCAATCTTAATTTTTCTCCCATATTTTTCCTGTCGACCGCTCCTTGTTCAAGAGTATCCTTTCACTATCTTAGTCGAACGAATGTTATGAAATGCCCGAGAAAAAATACATTGCATATGGATTAATTTTCTGTGTCATAATCAAGATCAACAGAACCCTTCCTCCATTTAAAAAATGAGAAATGAAAAGAATATGAGCCGAGAAATAATTGAGACCTCCATTTAGAATAGGAGAGCATGGAGGCAAACGGAAATGGAAGTGGTCGGGATTAAGATAAAATTTATCTGTCTAAAGTTTTGTGACAAAATGCCGAAGGTTATTTTTGAAAAACTAATCCCGAAATATTTTATTGCTAACACCGAGTGAATGATAATAAACACTTGCTGTCTTGGTAGGCGAGACCTCTATGTGAAGTTAGGGGAAATTTAATCTATGCAAGCCTATGTAAGGGATTTTTTCCTTCGTACAACGTGTTAGAAACTGTAGAAATAAATGAAAAATCAAAATATTTCAAAATAAAATGTACGTAATCCTGGTCTTAATTTCGTGACAAAAATCATAAGTTCCTCTAATGGCCTATGACAAAATACCCCCGCCGCACGTTCAGTTTTCGGCTTACAAGGTAATGCGTTGATGCTGAAGCAAAGTCATTTAGCTCCTTTTTAATCTTTATGTAATCTCAATGGAGTAGTTATAGCTAATCTATTACCTGCCTCCGTCTTGTGAAGAAAAGAAACTAAGAAAATTTCAAGGCCTCATATTTAAGACCTGGAGCGGCAAGAGAAGTTGTGTTAGATAGATAAAAACTTAAAATTAATTACGCATGTGATAAACTCGTAAATCGACTCTTAGTCTGTGCAATTGACTTTTCCGGAGCAGGTGAAAGAGGGCTAAAAAAAATCGCTGCTGAGAAATATCGTGCAGAGATAAGAGAGAGGGGGTAGCAGGGGAATGGGGAGGAGGAAACGAGGGGGAGAGGGGGTCATTGGCGAGAGACGGTGGAGCACTCGAGAGGTGGGAAGAGTGGAGAGAGGCTGGAGGTGTGGGGGAGCCCGGGGGTGTGGTGTGGTGGTGGGGGGGTGGAAGGAAAAGGGCTTATCTGCGGTCGTGCAAACGGATGAGAGAAGACTGCTATACTCCCTCTCGGCGGTTGCAAGGTGTGCGGCGGTCGGATACCCCGCCGCCGCTTCGTCCCAATTTTTTTGCCTTCCTTCCAGTATTTTTTTTTCTGATTTATTTTTTCCCCTTTTCGCTGGCTCCTCCTCCTCCTGGTTTTCGCCACACGCACCTCCTATTCCCCGCCACAAACACTCGCACACAAGCGCCGGGGAGAGAGACCGCCATCGTCGCCGTGTTCTCCACCGAAGTGACTCCCTTGTTGCCTCCCTTTCTCTCTTTCTCGTCCATTCCATTCGTGGGAATAAGCGAGAGGGAAGCGGAGAAGAGACCGGGGGGTGGGAAATACTCTCGCTCTCTCTTTTTTTTATTTCTTCTTCTCTTGTAGAGAGAGGAAAACTTGAGGTCGAGGGAGGAATAGGCGGGTCGTGGGGTGTGCGGAGGAGGTGTGGAGGGCGGCGAAATAAAAAGACGATAAAGCGAAATTGAAGGGTGAATAGAATGGGCGGGTCTGGGTGTAAGAGTCGAGGGTGGGGGGGGGGGGTTAGAGTTAAGGAAGGCGGAGCAGTGCTAAAGGGGGAGTTTTTCCCTGCGAAAAAGAAAATAAAGAGCTTGCAGTCCGATGTCCGCTCCTTCTCTTTTTCATCTTACTTCCCCGTCCCCCTCCTCTCCTCTCCCTCCCGTCATTTTTTTTCTTCTTGTATCGGGGGAAAGAAGGCTTTCGGGAAAGATGACTGTCACATAGGACTGCATTGGAAAAATTCTGCGGAAGATGGGGAGTCCCTAAATGTATATTTTTTTCCCCTTCTCTCCTCTCATCTTTCTCATTCCGTCCCTCCCCCTCCTCTCCATCCACCCCCGTCAACTCGCTCCCCTCCCGCCCTCCAAGTCCTACGGATGTTCTCTTTTACTTTCATTTCCAGTCGATCGAACCACTCAATATTCATGGAGATGGAAAAAAATGAGGGAAAGATTGTGTCCCACGTTCAAAGAAGAATTGCGCAAGAGTGGTGGGTGATATCGAAGGAGCCCCTCCAACCCCCACTCTCCAACTCATTCTTTTTTTTTTACTTCAGAAGGGAAACTTTGGTCGATGTGAGTGGAAAAGAGACTTGTTGGATAAACCGTGGCGCTGGAATCGCAAACTTCTTGCGCGGATAAGAAAAACAAAAGAGTATTCCCTTTGCGAAAATTCAGAGAAAAATTTCGTACTTGGTCCCTGATAAGTCCAGGAAATTAACATAAAAATAGATTCTAATGGTTGTTCATAACTGTCCAAAAGACCATGCTATTATAAAATTAACATTCATCGGTGATTTTTTTGCAGTTTGGATTGAAACGTTGTCGGCAATCAGCAATATGAACTAAAAATATGGCTGTTCAAAATTATTCAAAGGTAAAGGAATCACTCTTCTTCACGCAATTCGCTAATAAACATGTCTTTCTCTTACTGATGCATACAAAGTTTGTATAAAAATATCGGTAACAATTTTTCCTTGACGTGTGCGTGAAGTCCTGAATTCAAACCATCGGTTAAGTGTTCACATGATCGCAGATCGTATTGGCATTGATAAGATGACAGTGGACACCATAATCACTGAAAATTTAGCGATGAGAAAGATCCGCGCTATACTCGTCCCGTAGGTCTTGACGGACGACCAAAAGTAGAGTCGAGTGTCTGCTGGCGAAAATCTGCAACGCGTTGAAGAAGACCCTGACGTTTTGGACAGTCCTGACGTGGCCTTAGCAGACTATTTCCCATTCCCAAAAGTGAAATTCTCCCTCAAAGGACACCGCCATAGGACCCCAAGTGCCGTCAAAGAAGCTTGCACGCATTCTCTAAAAGTTCTTTCGGAAGGCCTACCAGAGAGCCTTCGAGTCGTATAAAACGCGCTAGAAAAAGTGTGTGGACGCTCAATAGTTGTAATTTGAAGAATTTTTTGAAAAAGGCATTGTATCATTTTCTGAAATAAATCTATTTTTACGAATTATTTCCCGATACTTTTTATACATATCATGTATGTGTATGTACCTGATGGATATATATTTTACGTTTATGCATCATCGTTCTGTATAAAGATATGTGATTACTAAATTAATTTGTGAATATGTAGGTTATTGTCTGAATAATAATTCTAGACGTTAAGAAATATCGTTCCCAATATTTTACGAGGATAATGGATTGGATCAAAAATAGATTTTTCAACCTTGCATCGCGTACACGAGACTGCGAAAAAACTGGATAAGCGAGCAGCCCAAAATTATCGCAATCGTCTGTGTATCGTGGCCGTAAAAATTCACGCTGCACACTGAGCCAAAGGAATGTATTTATGTACCAACTCTGCGCCTCAATGATTCTTTCCCTGGCATTAAAACCATGTTTTCCGTGGCCCTTATATTCTTGCTACACCTTGGCACGTGAAGCCGTATCTTTATGATGAAGGTTAACCCACCTCTGCGATAAGGAGCTTCACGCCCAATTAACGTCCCTCGAGTCCGCGTCCGTCTTTCATCCCTTATCTAGGAAAAAAGGAGACGGCCCCCGTGGCCTTCCTCCCTATCTCATTGCTACTCGATTTATCCATTAACCGCCATCTCTTCATTGGACCTCAAACAGGGCACACCGCCCAGTCCACTTACAAAGTACCTTTCCTTACACTTCTCCCGGTTTTTTGCTGAGTTCACCATTCCCCCTACCCTTATCCTGCCCCCCACGATTCTCTCTTCATCCCCCTTCTCCCACCAGCGCGAAATATCCACCCCGTTTTCATCCCCTCAGTCCCCTGCCCCGCGCCTAAGGTACACACTTTTCCTTTCGCGCCAGAGCCAACATTAAATTTTTTTCCTCCAAAGTCCATTCACTTCTCCGTTTTCTCATCCCCTGTCACCTTTATCACTTTCCCCCCAGAGCCAAATTCCCCAACCATGGTACCCTTATCCTTTTCCCTCGCTCATTAACGCCAAGCAAGAATTGGTCAGTTGGAAGAGGCGTCAATGTTTTCAGGTCCTCCGCCCATTAGGGAGATAGTGCTCCCTCTCTCCCACCCTTTCGTTCCCGTTCCTTTACGGCATTCCTTAGACCCCTCGCACATATTGCTGTCAGTCGAACCATTCCATTTCTTGAATTTATTCCGACTCTAATTTCATTCGTTCCTCTACCGTCTTCGTGTATTTGTTTCTTTTTAACATCCAATATGTTGTTGGGGGAAATTAAGAAAACAGGGAAGCTAGATGGATAAGTTATACGATATTGGAGAACGTGGAAGAATGTTGAGTGGTTTGCGATGAGAAGAGAAAGAAAGGTTTTCTTGACTGCGTAAAATGTGATATAAATTACGGATAATTGATGAAAGGAATGGTGTGTGGTAGAACACTGTTTGCAAAACTTACCACTAATGAAAAATTTTCTGCAGCGAGCATTCCTCTCTTTCCTCGTTAATCTCCATACAGTAGTCCATCTTTGATAATCCTTCCGCTGAAATTTAAGCATTTACATTCCTCAACTCTTCACGTTGCCTAGGATAATAGATGGCATTACTACCTGATGGTATGTAGAGGAATACAACTCGTAACTCGGTCATGGAATATTTATTTGAATAAAATTAGTATATTGCAATCCTGCATGACCTCAACCGTTATGATTTTGAAGGAAAAGGATAGTCGTCATTCACTTATACAGCTAAATAATGTTATTTCAGGTAAAAAAAACATCAGTCGAATTCGAATTATTTTTACGGGTTAACTCCAGTTTGATGCCAAACGTTACTACAGTCTTTCCCTTAGAAATTTCATAATATAGCTAACTTGATTAAAAAAATTGTCGAAATATGTATTGACGTCTCCTGAATAAGTCTTTGTTGAACAGCATTCAAAAATGAATCTAAGATTCCTTGAGTCGGAGATTATCATCAATTGGCTAAACATTTTTAGTACTGCTTTCCAGAGGAAATGAGGGCTGGCTGGCGTGAATTTTAAAAATACCGGTTTTAGGTCTAATTTTCAAATTTGCGGAAACGCACTGATACTATTAGCAATAGATTTTAAAGAGAAGGAGATGTTTACTTTTGCATGAAGGGGACGATCATACATTGAGTAAGTGGCTAACGTGGTATTTTCAGCATTCAAGAACAGAGTTGAAGAATTGGGCGTTAATTGATTTGAGAGGGTGAATTTGAGCTAAATACGTAAACGTGGTTGGGGATAGTGTAAACGTTTCAATATGTTCAGAAGGTGAATTATTATGGTGGATGAGTGGAGTATGAACGAACAATGCGTGAACGTTCATCTGTTGATGGGTATATGAGTGCGTTCGAGCAAGTCTTGCTAGTAGTCTGAAATCAATTTGGGAAAGCAGCTCAGGAATTAATGCAAAAAATTGGCATAAAAACGGCAGGGTTGGCCTTCAACATTTTGTTATGAATTACATTAATAAGAGGGAATCGAACGTGCGACCTTTGAAATAGCGGGCAAGGATGTCTATCCCACCATACACGAGGCTGTTGAATGTTATTGATATAAATTTTCTTTTGAGGGTGAAATAGGACTAGGTTTAGCTTTTCACTGGACTATAATTTTCCTTATTCTTATAAGGAACTGATTTATCTCTAGTGTCATCCTTGTATGTGAACTCTTACTATTGATTCGGCAATTTACTTTCAATGAGATGTTTCTAGGTAATTCATGTAGGTCAATCATGTGGGGTGGTCGTACCATTTTGAAAGGGAAAAGGCATGAAATTTAAATTGCGGAAAATTTGGGGTAAGTATGTTAAAATGAGATCAGGGTTTTAGTCACGAATTTTCATCATCGAGTTATATTCGTCATTTTCAACGCGATGAAAGACGAAAACGCTGTCGCCCATCTTCAACATTTGCAATTAGGAACGTAACGTAAAGGGATTCATTGGCGCTGTCACGAATCGAATTGAGTCGTAAGATACGTAATCCCATTTTGTGTTACCTAGGAAAATATTGCTGTTGGAACGTTAATATTAACTGAACTTTTGGGGAACAGTTGTCTGATTCTTTGGTGACTCTATAGCAGTGTAGAATAAGACTCAACAGCTGGAGGTATGTTCGATGGGCCGAACAGTTACAGGAAGAGTTATGAGTTTTCTGTCTAGTTCTTTGATGAGTATTTCCGTTAGCTTTCCATTTATCAGTTCAAATATTTGGCATAAATAATTACGAAATCTCAAAAGCGCTTATTGTTAAGCTATTATTTACTCGTAACTATTAATACACCCCTAATTTACCCAACTATTGAATATGACTAATAATATACTACGCACCATTCAATTCGTGCGTTAACTTTGATTCTATGTCGTTGTAGAATCAGGCTTAACAGTTCTTAACGGCGTTTAATAAGGCATCTGTTAGTTTTCGGGGAATTCCAGTGAACGCAGTAAGTGAGAACGATAAGATAGAATGCTGGAATGCTTATACCTGGTGGATAAGGAGAGGGAGAAAGAGAGTTCGAGACGAAGTATCAGCGAACCAAAGACAACCTAGTCTTTTTCTACGATCGATGCAAAGTGTTTCCTCCCTGAAAGGCGCTCATCGAGGGCGGAACTCCTTCCTCAGAGGATCCGCCGCGGCGCCAGCGTGCTCCACACCGGGGCGGACAAGGGTGAATGTCTCTGCGCCACATACCTCAGGCCTTCTCCCCGTCTCGCCTTTATGCCCCGCGTGTCACCGCACGCACTCTCATGCCTCCCACGCCTGTCTCCGTCGTGGTTCTCGCTCCCTTCTCTCCCTTCCCTCGCCTTCATCCTCATCCCTCATACTTTCCTTTCAACGAGTGTCACTACGGGGCACCAATTCTCGCCCGACCCCAGAGATAGAGGGAGAGAGAGACCGACCTTATGTATGACCCGCGGGCATGTTTGGGGACGGGAAGGGGAAAGAGGGGACTATTCGGTGAAAGGGGGTGGAGGAGAGGTTAGGTGAGCGGAGGGTGGGATGGCGCAGGGGGACGGGGCAGAGAAGCGAGGTGAGAGGGAGCTCGAAAGAGGGTGGAGCGAGGGGAAAAGGGCGCCTCGGGGTGCCGAGGTCGGGAGGAGAAACTTCTCCGGGAACGGTTTGTCGGATGCAATGGTGTGTGTCCGTAGTGTGTGTGTTTTTGGGCGCGCGTGTGTGAAAGAAGGAGTGCAGGATGGCAAGGGCCGAAGGCCGAAGCGCGGGGTGAAGTGGGCGATGCTTGGCGTCGAGGGGGTGGGAAACTTCCCCAACCTCTCTTCATTCCCTCTTCCCTTGGGGGGTGGGGGGAAGGTTCATCTTTTCTCGCCTCTCAGAAAAACTGCCCCACGACCCACCCAAACCCCTTACCTCCCCGAGTCTCGACCCCCAAGTCTCTCCCACCTCTTCCTCGTCTCCCTTTCCCGGTTCGGAGATCACGGGTCTCCGCTCCGATGGAGACTCAGCGTTGACGCCGCCGTGAGGAAGGAGGGAGTGGGAGAGAGTAAAGGGCTCTTTTAGCTGCTAAAGAGAGACGGCTACTTCCTGAAAAGGTCGCATCCTGGTGCCCATCGGCGGCGGATTTCTCGAGAGCCATTGGTTCTCTATGCGCCCTCGTTTTGGGGCCCTTCACTTTATATTTATACGGTTTTCGTGAAAAGCAAAATCAGCTGGTTTATTCACACGGAGCGGAATATAGGTTTTTCAATAGATACGTGGGATTATCGCCATTAAAAACTGCATTATGCAAATTGGAGTAGCTCCTGCTATTTATCGAAAATATTATAATAGTTTATTGTTAGTGAGTTTAGCAGTTAAGTAAATTCGTGGTTAATTAGTCCTTAAAAGTAAACAGTACCATAAAATTAACAGTTTTCGAGGTTTTGTATCAACAATTCAAACTGATAATTGGAAAACCAAAGGAAGCACTCATCATCTGATAAATTTCTTGCTGCATCCTAGGGTAAAATTATTTGTTGTAGTTAAGCGTATGTACTTGCATGCTTGTGGAGGTAGATGGGGAGGTAGATGTGTGTTTGCATACACGTCGAATGATGGGATGTTACGATGAATGTGTGCACTGCTGTAGATTGGGGTTTGCATGTGTGTGTTGGTTTTGAATGCGGTATTTCTTTTTCCTTTTTTGGCTGGTGACCTAACACCCCCCGCCACACGCCCTTGCGGCGGCTTGCGGGGTATTATGTAGATGTAGATGTAGATCACTAGCTAAAGAGAGAACTCAATAATTGCTTGTCGAGCTGTTCAAACTAACAAATGTCCATAAAAGTTTTTATGCCTTAAGAAAGATGGAACTGTAAATATGTTGGTTGGTACACAACTAGACTCGTACTTGCTAATAAATCTCAAATTATATTTGTTATGCCTTTCAAAATGAAAATTAATACTTATTATAAGATAAACGAGGTTGCGGTTATTTCCGCAGTTTAAACTTTCATATTGGAGCTTTGTTCAAGAAGAGCCTTCTTTCGGAAGAATGGAATTCTTTAATAACTGCTGCAAAGCATAGTCGATGCAAATCGGAGGTTTTGTGAAAATACGCAAAGACGTCGGCGGTGGGCGTTTGAAGAGTGAGATGACAGTGAACGTAAACATAAACTCATCCGCTGGTGGACCGGAAAGAAGGAAGGAGAAAGGGGGCTAAGATAAGAGGATAAAGATAAAGGAATGAGAAGAGAGAGAGAGAGAAAAAGAAGGAAGTTGTATAAGGGTCGATGAAGGCTCATCTGAGATTATCTCGGCGGGGGAATCCAATGTCAAAAAGTTTTTTGATGTGTGCGTGTGATAGGAGGGTTGAAGTGGGGCGGTAGTGTTCGGTAGCGAGATCAACGGGAAGAGGCAAAGGGAATAAGAGGCGGGGAATAAAAATATATCTCGGAAAAGGGAGCCACGTTTGGGAAATAGAGTTCATGATATAGAGTGAAGAGAACCGTGGTAGTTCGATTTATGACGAAGAGAAATCTAAGGAGATATTCATGTTAATAGAGTGATGATAGCCCATGTGATATGCCCTAGGTATGAAATGTTTTGTATGCAACTGGTTCATATTGGCTTCTGCTTCCGCGTTTGTCAATGAACTCAAATCAGAGATATTATTGGGAAGGTACTTTCTTATTCCTGGCATTAGCTAACTGCATGCTCTTTCTCATTCTAGGAAATCATTTGGAAGTTAGTTCGGCGATGGGTGATATCTTAATATCAATGTAATAATTCAAATTCGATTATTTAACTGCATTGAAATATAATTTTCCATGATTTGTTCATCAAGTGTTAAATGAAGGAAATAATATACTCTTATTTACGTGTTCAAATGAATTATTTCATTACTTTGTAAATGGTATGTTATTACATGCCATTCATTAATAACAGGATTTATTTTAAATTCATAACAATCCTACAATCCCGCTTAGGCTTAAAAAAATTGACCTCTCTTATTTTCGTATGAACTCAATTTTGCAACCACAGACTCGTATTTTGATTTTGTTTAGATTCTGTTCGCATGTGAATACGCCTTATGAACAGAAGGAAAATTATTTTTACTTAGATAAGTGCCTAACTTTATGATTTATGGTATACGATATAAACCATAAAAAACACAGTAATCAACCCGGAGGTCGGTTTAGTAGGTGATGGTAGAGCTCACCCATGTACCAAGCCCTATACGGCGAGTGAATATTCACACATCAGGGTAGGGGGGCCAGTTCCTTTCCCTGTGCCGGTTATGGTTTCCCAGGAAGATCTGGTACCCGAAAAATCAACTAGCTTGGGTGGAGCTGCAGGTGCCCAAAGTGCCTTGCCCGGGAATCGAACCCGGGACCCTCTGGTCAGCAGTCCAACGCTCTACCCGCTAGACCACCGCGACCCACGGTATACGATATATCGAGTAGAAAATTGCACACGTGGTTTTTTCATGTAATTTCAGATGATGAAATTTCTGCATTGTATCTTACATGAATTATGTTTATTAAGTTTGCAGCCATGGAAACATAATAGTTTGCTAACTAATCATATTAATTTAAAAAAGTCTTTTGCATTATTCTGTAGTGTGAACAGCATGAGCTTCACTTCCGTTCGCATTGACCCCGACGCGGCCAAGGGTAAAATGCCAGTTACTCGAAAATGCAATTTAAAAATAGCTTGGATTTCTTCAAAAAGTACCACTTAATATTTTTTCCCGTCACCGTCTCTCATCAACAAGAGGTCGATGTATGTAAAAAGTGAACGAAACGAGGTCACAGGTGAAACCGCTAACCTCCCCATCCTCTTTTCTCAACGTCGTTAATTGCCATAAAAATTTGCCATTAATGAAAATTTCCTTCGCTCTTTACCCTGTACGCAGTCCGTTTAAACGCCTCTTTGGTTGTTCCTTAACTACTCATTTCTAAAAAAAAAAAAAAAAAAAAAATAGTGCATGGTTACTGCAACCTACGTCTCCTTGACATTATGTGAGGCTTCTTTTGCCGATGTATGAAGGCTTAATTAGGAGGTGTAAAGAGCTACCACCAGTACATTAAATTAATCCAGTTCCAAAAAGAGATTTCTTACTCGAGGAAAATGTTAAAATTCTCATAAATTATTCTTGCACAGAGTAATCTTTATCTTTACTTTTATAAGGGGGAGTTATATTTTTATACCACCCGTTTTTCATCTTCCTATGATTTCTATAAAAATATTGATTTTCATTTTCGTAGAATAACATTTTAGAATTAGAATTTTTGCATAGAATTACATGCACCTCATGAGAGAGAGGCGTTTACAATTTTAAAGAGTAGTGTCATGATTTGGTTGAAAAATTACGAAACTTTATATTGTGACTCAGTGTGCGAGCATTACATTTCCTAATAACTTTATATGATCTCAGTACAAATTAGAAACATATTTCAATGAAATTTTCTTTTGTTTATCAGATTCAATTCTTATTGGCTTAGTATGCTTTCAATACTAATGCTTTCGGTCTTTCACTGTAGCTAATCACATTTTTAATGCTTTCAGTTCCAAATATTCCCATCAAAAACAGTGGTATTTTTTTCAGTTTCAAGGGAATTCTTCTCTCTGAGATAAAAAAGTACTTTTATAAGAGGCGGACTGAATACAAATCCGCTGATAGGGAAACAATTTGAATAAAACGTTAAAAGCATTCGGATTTAAGGAATAAGATGCAAATCTCCTAAAATGCTCGTAAAGTCAAAAGATGAAGATAAATTATTGTGTGACAGGAAATCCCAATCCTATTTAGGTCTCTGAAGAAGGCTGAATGTAACTCGACTCGTTGCCATGCTAGTTGAGTGCTGGTCGGCTATCCGGAAGGTCATGAGTTCGAATCTCTTCTCGGGAGAATTTTGCTGTCGCACATGAAATTTGATGTATACTGCCATTGTTCTCTTACAAATGCCTCAGTTGACACATTAAGTCATACTTTGCTTGACATCTAGTTTACCAGTTCCCAGGGAGCGTGTCATAGACCCTTGACCTGCGGATTTAGACTTAAATTACGGGACAGACCAAACGAACGCGGCGGCATTTTTTATGGCACGAATTTTTTATAACTCTCAGACATCTCAAATTTCTATTTGTATACAACGGTTTTTGCTGGTCTTCAAGAAATCACCTAAACCAAACCGAAAGAATTCTAAAACCCTAAGTATACTTCTAAACTATAAATTTTACTCACGATTGCATGTGCCTATTCAGTATCATCGCAACTCAACCTACCGCGTCAGTCCGTATCAACTGATGACAGTCATACGTCACAGAATAATAACCATCAGGGTTCCGTGGAATTTGATATTCCAGACGATGCGACTTGTGACGGTTTCGACTTCTCGATGGACGACAATGTCTCATGCACCGCTGCTATATAACTTACCCTGTCCAATAAATACGCGAACTGGGACCATAAAAACTTCATTTTGTAAAATATAGTCCACATCGATTTTGTTTTCTTCAAAGTACTCTCCATTCGTTGCTATCCACTTATTCCATCTTTTTCACTGTTTAAATCACCCTTGGAAGTCCTCGGCAGTTAGGCTTTTCAGTTTTCTCGCCGTTTCTTGCTTTATTGTGGCCACATCTTCCCAGTGATGTCCCCTCATCGCATTTTTTGCATTTTGGGAATAGGAAAAAGTCGCAGGGGGCGAGATCTGGCGAATAAGGAGGATGGTGATTGAATTTTTTGCCAGAAACTGGCGAAAAATCAATGCAGCTTGGGCAAGATTTATGCACTAATTTTTTTAAACCCAAATATTCGGTTAAAATAATGTAAACTGGTAATTCTCCTAAATTCAGTCAATCAGATATCATTCGGACAGTTTTTTGACGATCGGTAAGGACAAGGGACCGCACACGATCAATGTCGTCGTCAACATAGGTTGAAGATCGTCCCGGCCTTCCGTCATCCGTGACTTCTTGTCGGTCATATTTAAAACGCTTAATTCACTTGAAAATAGATGTTTTCTTCATAGCATTATCACCATGACAGCTATCAACATTTCAGTAATTTCTTGATAACTTTTACCGCACTTCAGTAAAAACTTAATGTTGACTCGTTGCTCCGTGATTTCGTCGATTTCCATTTTCGACAAACAGTAAAAACATGAACAACACAAAATAACATAACTGGCACCATCCGCACAGCTCGACGATCCGCCAAGCACAGACTGCTCATTGGGTCTCAAGCAACTAGCGCCGCTAGTGGGTGGGGCTATAGTCCGCGTCATGGCCGCCAGATTGCACCAGTTTTCGCGTAATATTTGGGCTGACCACGACTTAGCTTAGTTCCTAGCAATTCATCGTATTTATATTTCCTGTACACGCATAGCAGATATGAAAACCTCTTTCGTTTCTATAATTTCGTAAATTTCTATAACTTAAGGGAATTTATTAATTAAATTCCCTTTGGGTTGCTGTGTACTAGTTCTGGGCAACTTTTGTTTTGAACCATCCCATTTACTGTTCCAGGAAATCATGATTGCATGAATACCCCTAATAATTAGGCACATGAGGTAATGGAAAGATTACATTGCTTAATGTTCCTTAACAACCAAATATAAACTGAAAGTTTTGAAAAAGTATGCATATTTATTTGCCTTTTAACAATTGATTGTAAATATAATGTAAAGAAAGTTATAAACTTGAAATACGAACATAATCAAAGCATTATTGTGACAGTACATTGTTTTGAACATATTGTTTAAGGACTGGCTTAATGAGAAATAGGACTCGGAGATTAATGTATAGAATGTCCCTATGGTAGGTGGGAGTAGGAAATCTCTCCATCTTTGTCATTCCTTCCATTAATGTTGCATAACCTCTCTGGTGGATTGGAAACGAGTGGAATGCTGGAAAATATGCTTCAAGGTTAATTTCTGAGACTCATTTTAACTAAAGGAATTCATTGAAAGGAACTGTGCGCTAATTCCGGACGCAGCCTTATCTTTCCATTATCTTGCATACAACTCCAAAATTTTACTTCTTCCACTCGAGTAACAAGGAACAACACAGGGAGATTGAGGAAAAGGGAATACACGCATCCGCTTAAATATGTGAATTATCTGCATTATAGGATTTACATACGATTCTTACGGGAGAGATCACACGGGATGATTGATGCCACGAGTTTAGGCATCTAGATATGGGATTGAGGAGAGTGAGGGGGAGGATGAGAGGGAGGTAGTGACATGGGGTGCGGAGGGCGGGGTTGAAAAAGGATTAACGTGTAAAACGGGGCCCTCTGGTGAGTAATGCCCGAAGGCTGGTCGGAGGGTGGGAGTGGGAGCGGGTAGGAATGAGGAGGGAATATAGCGAGACCGAGTTAGTGAGGTGCTTAAGAGGAAAGTTAAGCGCCCTGGAAGTTGGGCTAATGGAATGAGATATGCGCCCGCCCTCTACCGGCACCAGAGATACAGTTTTATCCCTCCCAAAAACCTGCCGCGCTCCCTCAAACCCCGTTCCCATTTCCTCCCATCCCCTTCCTCTATTCCCGGCGTCTCTCCTCCAAACGTTAAAAAATTCTCCCTCTTCTCTAAATTCTCGCTATGACTCCCCCCCCTCCCCCCTTAACCCTTCCACCGCCCGCTCAAAATTTCACTCAAACCTTCGTGCCTTCTCCTCTCCTCTCTGTGTTTCCCGAACCGTTCTCCTTCTCCGTTTCAGTTTGCCTCAAACCCACCCCTTCTCCTCTCTTGCGATCAAAATCCTTGCTCGATGATGCTGAGAATCTCCTCAACTCTCCCCGCATTCCGACCACCCCCGCTCTCACGGTACCACGCGACTCCCGGCCCATCTCTTAACCCGCGTCCTCCCCCACTCGCCCCCTCTTCCCTCCCCCCGCCACTCCCCGGCGAAGGGAACCCCTCCCGCCCTCGGTCCCTCCATCTCGCTTTTTTCCTTCGCCCTCACCGTGCTCACACTTACACGTTTCCCCGCGTCTCGCCATTCCAGTTTTAAGGCGGTGATTAGTGTCACTGCATATCAAGTGGGTCGGTTTTTATATATTTTTCCTCTCATTCCCCTCCCTCCCATCCCCCACCTCCCAAGTGTCGAGCTAATCAATGCGGCGGCACCCGTGGCGGCCTGCGGAATTTTCCCAGGGAAAGGGGTTATTTTCCTCGGGAGAAAGTTGAAGAGGGTATATAAAAATAATCGCAGCATCAACTTCATGGGAAAGGCCAGTCGGTACCGGATTTTTCATGATTTTTCTCCTGTCGGATGGCTAAAATTGAAATTGCTGTTTAATGTTCTTTTGCCTTTTCTTGGTCTTATCTTTATTTTAAACAGTTTCAGTGGCTATCAGACGAAGCAGCAATATAACTACACAGCAGCGATACCGCGTGCGTTTAAAAGCATAAGTTTTCAGTGAGATTGTAAGTGTCAACAAAAATACTGTTGCACATTAAATGTTTGGTCATGCACGTTTTGGTGTTTATTTCTATTGCATGAAGCTCCGGTGTTCACAAACTGAAATTTTCATCTCCCCTCCTAATTTTCTGTAAATATTTCTATGGCTTCTTTTGACATTGTTTAATTATGATGAGTTTTTTCCCTGGAAGGAATGCAGCTGTCATTACCCAGAGATTAAAAATTATTATTTGATTAGAGTCTAGGTGCGTCACAAACTTCATGTGGATTATTTTTTTCTCCGTGATATTTTGCTCTCGAGTGACTTTCCTGTTTTTGTGCGTGTATAAATTCGTGTGTGATAGTCAGGAAAATTTGTAAATTCGAAGGTATCTCCAAAGCTTATACAATTTTTCCACTTCACTTAATTGCTAGAATCAGATGCGCTGAAAATGTGGTGGACATATCTTTTTGAGACATCTAAAAATCGATACTCTGACCCATTTCCTAGCTAAATGAAATTTGAACTGAAAAATCCGTGCCATTGCTTTTTTAGGTTGATGTTAAGTGTATGAACCATAAAATTTTGAACCGGCATGCGGAACAGTAATCAAATATCAACATCCAATTTGTCCTTTTGAACGTTGCGTTTTCTATGTTAGTTGAAATTTTAGGCTTGAGTTCATCTTCAGAGTCAACTGTTTTTTATGTAAGAATTTCGTTGCGTACATGAATTATTAACTGAATGTGGCCGCTATACTTGCCGCAAATCCTATTTCTATTCCATTCATCATAAAATCCGATTTATCTTTTATTTATGGTTATTTACGTACTCATCGAATCCCAGTAGTTTTTAAAAATAAAGATAGTTTATGAAACTTCCATGAATAGAGAAATTACGTGAAATTAATTACCGAAAATGGTGGCGGCAACCCAAAACTTGTATTAATAAAAACAGACATGGGTGTCCTAGGAATTCACTTAAATATTCGCTGCCATTATTTTTGTTGCTGACGTGAATGAGCGTTCTATCCTCCAGATATATTTCCTTATAACGGACGAAACTAATTCCGCCCATCCCCATTCTCCGCGTACAATTCCTCTTGCACGTCTCCTAGTGGCTTTTAGATCCAATTTTAGTCCAAGATAGCGTGATTCCCTCGGATCGGTTTCTGTGAAAGACACTGCGAAGACATGGTTATCCCCTGAACTTCATCCACTTCCCCTCGAGTCTGGGGGGTAGGGGAGGGGAGCGGCGACTAGGCGCATTGCTACCGGCAAGTTTCCCTCCTCTCTCTCCCTCTTCTATCCCCTGCTCCATCCTCCTTGCCTACCCGCCCTTAAGTTCATTTTAGTCTCCCCACTCCACCCTTATCTGGACTCCCTCTGCTCTATTCTCTCCAACGCCTACCCCCTTTCGCCTCCTTCCCTCACCCCTCAATCTCCTGGGTGGCGGATTTCAGATCCGAGGACAATGTTTGAGATTCCTTGTCCCGCGGGATTCCGCAGTCCCCGCCTCCTCGTTGCCCCCTCCCCGACCCCCCTGCGGCATCTCTCCCTCTGCCGGCTTTCTTCCACCTCCCTGCCGTCCTCATGAGGGGAGAAATAAGGAAGAGGGATGGAAAGGATAACTCTAGGGGGAAAAGGAAGGAACTGTGCGGGAGGGGACGAGAAGATAAACGTGGAAGTGACTGCAGGGAAGAGAGAACTACGATTTTGAAATATTCGTCTCACACATTGGAGTCGAATAATTCTGGGATTAATATTTACGTTCGGATTACGTAACGAAGTCAGATTACGCTTGCTCCTCTCACTCCATTTAAGTTTCCGACTGACTGAAGCAAAAAAAATTAAACTCCAATAGAAGCGTTCAAATTTATATATATATGCGTTCTTCAGGTTTGCCAATTTTATAGATGTTTTTATCTCGGAGTAGTTCTCGGAATCTATTTTTCATCACAAATTCAATTAGTGAAGATATTTTCGAACAAAAAGTATCACAGTAATTTCTTTTTCTGAAAAAAATATTTTGTATTCAACTTAAGGCCGGACTTAATTATACTGCACTTCCGTCCAACGGACGGAATACGGAGTGCGAGTGCAATAGACCTGTCTTGTAAGTTTTCAGCCATATGCATATTCGTAGTATTTAGATACTGAGCTCCATGCGTGATTTACCATCTTCCTATTTTGGATGAAAAAAGTTTTAGTCGCTACCTGGTTCGTTTCTCGAAATTGCAGCGTACAACGGACAGCTTTTTCAGATACAGCGAATCTTTTTCTTTTGCGATACTCCTCCGTCACTTCTTTTCTCCTTTCTACAATCTGGGAATCAGCTTCTACATCCTGTCATTTAGAAAACCTTGAAGCATTTATAGGTCGAACATAATTGTTCTGAAAAAAAAGTAAATAATGAGAGCTTACTTAATAGGAAATAAATAGAACCGGTAATGAGTAGAGAATTATATTGTGCTTTCTTTTTCGGTGGAGTTGCTAATGGAGATAGATTTCGAAGGCAAAAGCTTATGAAGATGTTTATTTAAGCTTATTCCATTAATATGAATGGATTTGGAACTGAGGCTGTATATTATTATACCTGTTTCTAATTCTTTCTTCAATTAAAAATATAAATGATGAAAAATTACGGTCAAGGAATAATGTTTCTTACTTTAAAACCAATCCCGATACGCTTCAACTTTATTATTTTAAACCTCGAAGTTTTATAAAAAAAAACAGGATTTCATCGAGTGATCAAGTGGTCTTTGATTTTATATTACGAACATATGATTGCAAGGTTAAACTGAATATCACAATATTGGCGAGGAATCGATAATTTCGGTGAAAACGGTTGAAATCACCACATCGACCTTATGTCACAATCAGGAGATACTGGAGGTGACCTCGTCATTTCTGAGCCCGGTTCAAATTTTATCTCAGATTATAGATCCAATTATCCCCAATTTTAGGACAGCGTAGACTTAGTGAGATAATTAAATGACTTTCTGGCATTATCGACATCCAGAGAGCAACTCAGCGTGAAAAATTAGCTTAGGACTCAGGTCAAGTTTGTATCAATGTGAACTAAGCGTCAGGGCGCTGGGTAATTCCTGCTTGTTGGATCGCTTTTGATCAGTCAATTCTTGAATATTCGTATGAATCACGGGGTGTAAACATAAACGAATGAGATCAAAACGGACTCAAAGATATTCTGGCGGTAAGGTCTTGGTGTTTGTCATTGACCTTTTTTTTGCCAATTTGACCATTTTGTTGGTATTGGCCTCTAAAAGGCGAACAAGTCGCATCTGGTCCGCACTAATGTGTTCATGACGGTACTCAAGTTGCTACCCTAACGAAACGATGAAATTATAAGTTAATTTGGAGTTATTTTTTCTACGACCGTGGCTTTGGCACGAGAAGAAGGGAATGCTCTAAATGTGGAAGATCCATCTACATCATCTCCAGTCACCTTGCGTCTCCAGAGCACTCTCTCGTCTCCACCCAACCTATCTCCGCTAACACCCCCAATTCTTCCCTTAGATAGCCTTATACCTTGTCATTCAGTGCCGCCGCCAGACTCGTAAGACGTCCCACACCCACTACTTCCCCTCAGCAATCATTTATACCCTCTACATCATGTTAGCCTCGATTTTCATTTTATTTCTTCCTTCGTCTGGAAGGAATGATGGTCGCAGATGAAAAGGAGATTTTATATTTTTTTAAGGGATGGTGGTCCGGAGATTTGGGGAAGGGGAAAATTGGGCATGACGATGGTCACTAGTTTATTTTTATTCTCCTACTGTCCGCCTCCCCATTTTGAGCGCGGGAATGGCTTCGATCGGGTAAGAAGCGGTTCTTCCGATCAAAGGGAGCATTTTCGTGATTAAATGAGGGGGACCAACTCCCAGAGGGGCCGCTTTCGGTTTAAGTTTGCCTCACGGCGGAGAAGACATTTGGATGGTGAGGCATTAATTTTGAAATGGACGACGGATGAAAGGGAGCACATGACTCTACGATCGGATCGGCACAAGTTCGTAATTCCTTTCAATGAGTATGAAGTCCCCCTCTGTACCTAGGTGTCTCTGATCACGGGTACCTCCCGTGACAATTCTCCAATCTCGATGCATTCACTGCTTACCTCCATGTGATTGGTGCCAGAATTTCTCCCTCCGAATACGTTTACACTTTATAAAAACAGACACAGTAAATGGTGTATCGTATGATGGATACACCTATACCAATAGTAAGGAGCGGGACTTTGCCGATCAGAACGTACTTTAAATATGAAGTCATACTCCATGCGTATTTTATACAAAATATTCGTGTTTCTTAAAATTTCCAAATGATTATGACGTAATGTGTTTTCCACATTTATTCTGGAATGCTTAAATTCATTGAGGAATTATTATCTGCTCCCTCGTCAAAATGCCGAGTATATTCAGGGGGTGCAGTTTCCTTATGTATATACCTCTGAAAATCGTTCGCCATAAAAGCAATGAATTCCGAAACTGTCCAAGCGTGCTGCGCATTTAATTAGAAAGGCTATTGACTACGTATATCATAAAATTGGCTTTCCTAATAAAAAAAATGCTAGAAAGTTTTATTGGTGCTTCAGTTAACCTTATGTGCGTAATAAACACGGAGGCTCTGATTCCCTAAAAATCGCCACAGGCAGCATATTGCCAGCATATTTTGAAGCGGAACAAGGGAGAAGAATCTCTTAGCGTAATGGGTTTTATTTTTTAAAATACTTGCCCAGCTCATAAACACAAGCACTAAAACGAACCAATGATTTCCGGAACCGCATTACTCACTTAGGAGGACGAAAGAAGAGGACCACCCACTTGCTTTAATCAACCCTTCGATTCCAATTACGTTACATCGTCCATTAAGCGAGATCCGAGTTTACGGAGGAAGAAGTCGGAGAGGGGTATTAAAAAAAAAAAAGTGAAGGGGACTTGTTTCGTTCGCTTCTCTTTTTCTTTTATTATTTTGAAAATCCGGGGCTCTGTCTGTCTCTCAACTCGATGGCGACGCCGACTCCTTTCCGGTCTCCCGCCGAGCGGGAAAGGAAATATATAAATAAGCAAACAAAGAAAAACACGATCCGGCGCGAAAAATAAAACATTATCGGAACATTTTCCTCACTTATTCCTGAGTGGATCCATCCCGCGTCTCCACCCCCCTTTGCACGTACTCGGCCCAAGGGGGACAGGGGTGAGGGCGATTGGTGGGGGGGGGGACGTGGGATGGGATCGAGTGACGGAAGCGGGATGAACAAGGGTTTTGGGCGGGGACTAAGGAGAGGGGGCGGATGTGGGTGAGTTCGGGGCGATGGTATCGATTCGTTTTTGTTTCTAAAACGACCGATTAAGCGCCACCGACGATGGGCACAGTCGATTGCCGCAGACGCGAGATAGACCTGGGGGATTAGAGAGGGGAAAGAAGGAAACTCTTCATTTTCTGTTCTCCCTGTACGTATATATATGTATGTATACCTATAAATTGTTTTTTTCTCACCCGTGCAGTCATGCATAACAGGCAGAAACAAAAGAGGTGGTCGAGTTAAGATAGACTTCGCCTCAATCATCGCTCATCCTCCAGTCTCCCCTGCTTTATCACTATTCCCATCCCAACCGTATTTCCCCCCCCCCATCTCTCTTATTTTCATCTTTCTCTCTCTCTCTGCCTGCCTTCCATTCGATCTGTCTCCCTCGTGTGATGTCGAAGCGCGCAAATCGAAAATCGGTTATCGAATCTCTTCCCCTCATCCCACCGAGCTTTTGCGACGACAATAGGGAGCTGCTCGTCCCGAAAGAAAAGAGGGAGGAAGGAAAACAAGAAGAAAAAGGCCTGAGAACAGATCCGCTCTCTACCCCGTCAGTGTCCCCTTACATCGAACCGAGGGGTAGGTATACCCCGACGTGGGGTATACGTACCTCTCTTGGGCGGTGAAGGTAAGCTGACCCATCGGATTGGAAAAGAAAAGTGAGTGGGAGAAATATTGAAGCTGGCACATGGCACTACTCTAGGGAGAGGAAAAAATGAAAGGAAATCACACTCACACACACACATTTATATGCCTAATCGAACGGCGAAATATGATGCACGAGAAAAGGAAGTGACGCAAGACAAAAAGCGATCGAAATGGAATGTGTAAACGTCTCCCTTAAAAAATATAGATTGAGTGAGGTTTACGTAGTGCGCTTGTAGAGGTTGAGTCTTAGATAGTGGGCATGCGGGGAGGCAAAGGGTCATCCACATGAGATTTTGAGTCGAAGGAACGTAGAGGGGCGATTGAGGACGGACATATGAACGGGTTGATGAAAGTAAAGCGGAAAAGAAAGTCAGTCGAGAGGAACGTAGTTGGATTAAATACAGATTATACGCGTGATGCAAAATATCGGTTTCTGCAACTTTCCTCACATTTTATCTCAAATTTCTACAACACTGAGAAGACAATTTTAAAAACTTGTGACGCCATTGAATTTCAATCCGTCCTATTAGTTGTCGATTAATGTAGTTTTCCCGAAGTGTATCAGTCAACCTGTTCTCTTTGTGATTTATTTTTATGCATTCTCTAACGCTAATCCAAATGATTTTTAAATGCATTTATTTCAAGATTTAATAAATAAAATATGGAGGAGAACGTGTTCAATTGTGCGTTTGTATATCATCTTCCTAGAGTACTCCTAAATGTCGTTTGGCCTGGCTCAGGTTTAAAATCTTAATTTCTAAGATAAAAGGGTCATAAAAAGACAGTGAAATAGGTTATAAAAAGTGTTGACAGCATAATAAATACTGGTGATTGGCAGATAAGTCATTTCGAATCCAGATTTTATGGTAGGAATGTAGTGAAATTTCCAAAGACTTGTCCTTTCGGAATTGTCTCGCGTGTCTGTTTGCTGATGAAGATTATGCTATATCTATGAGAGCAATCAATCAGAATTTATGCAAAATCACCGAGAAAATCCTCACTAGAAGAAATCTAGGCGTGTTGGTTTGTTGGGATCGCTGGTCCAACCAACCGACATAGTAACTGATCAGTCTCATTACTCCCGCTAAAGAATCTGGGAAGATCTATTAATAATGACGTTTTTGTAAATCAAACCACTTTGCCTTTCCACATAAACCAACGGAACTAAGGCCAGTCTTCACCTGAAATTGACCATTAAATACCGAGTTTATGTGGAAAAGCAAAGTGGTTTGATTTATAAAAACGTCAGTATGAAGATTTTCCACCAAGTTACGCCAGAACCTTTTTTATTTATCTATTAATAATGTAACTTTTTTTGTTATGTTTTTCAAATAAAAGTATTCCTTAGAGCTTGTCCTCTGTGCAAGTGTTCGTTAGAGGTGGGAATGGAGTTGTTGACTAAGTCACAAATATTTTGTCTGCTTCTTTTCATGCCGCCTAAGAAAGCCTCTTTTCCTATCTCCATATGCATCACATTTCTGACATCCCTTCTATCAGAATCCTCGACATCTGATTGCCCCTCAATATCTAGATCGAAATATGATTGATGGAGTTAATTAGTGATAACAGTCTTCTTCTTCGAAATAAACACACTATTAATACATTTCAAAATAAAGAGGGGAAACGTAGTTAATCCAACGACTCCTTATGCATTTGTGATCTCTCAGTTAGTAATACAACGAGGGGCGGGGGATTGCGTGAGACTCATTGCCCTCCGAAGGCCTGCCTGGAGTATCCGACTGCTGCGGCGGAGCACCGTCGCGGTACGATATTCCAGCACTGCCATTTCGCTCCAGGTGATACTTGGGCGTCTCCAGCACCTTTCCCCCGCCCAAAAATCCCACCCCTTACTCACCAGCTTCCCCCCGCACCCCCGTTCTCTTCCCTCCCGTTCGTGCCAGGGAGGAGGAGAGTTTTTTTAATATCCTCAAAGGAGACGAAACTGGAGTTCCCCGCGCGCGTAATATGTTTACGCAAATTGCATCGAGAATGGGAGAAAAGGGGAACGCGGGAGTTAAAGGAAGAGGCAGGATTCAAGAGTGAACGCGAGTGAGTGGGTGAGTGGTGGTGACGAGGGGAAAGGGGATCGGGGGAGGGTGGCGGAGGACTTCGCCTTGTGATGCGAAGAAGTTGGATGGTGGGAGAAGACTGGGGAGAGAGGGCGAGAGAGGAAATGAAAAAGTGGAAGAGGGCGAGGGAGGAAAGGGAGGCGTAGACGGTGGGATGGGAGGGTGTGCAGAACCGTGCCGTTAAGGGATGGGGTGTGTGGAGAGGACGGGAGGGGGAGTGGCCTGACGCGGGCTTTTCAGAGTTTTGTATTTCTCATCATTCCATTTGATCTCTCTCCCTGTCCCGTCACTCCTCTCCAACCGATCTCCTTCCACTCCTTCGCTACCCCTCCTCCCTTATCCTCTTCCATCAAATTCCCTCCTTCCCTCTCGAACTTTATTGCTTCCTCTCCTTTCATCCACTTTTTTAAACCTCCTCTTTCCCCTCCCTCTCTAAATCCTTCCGTTCCACTTTTGAGCGTTATGTCTAAACTTTAACTGCGAATATTTCCTTTTTGCATTCACTTTATTTATTCTCGGAATCTCTCTCTCTCTAGTTCCCGGGTGTGGATGTTTTCCAAGTTGAATTTCCCCGCACCTCTCAGTTTCGGCTTAAATTAGTCACGTGTTTTACATCTTCTCCTCATAATTTTGGAATCTATATTGGTATCCTAATTATAAATTGAGTACAACGAAGCGATAAATGCCGGGGAGTCGCTTTCTCAGATTCAAGATTTCATGAAAATACGAGTATGTACTGTGAAAGACTTTTTCATTATTTCCTACGTAGTCTCTACATAGAAATTTTATGTGAGAGGCATGTAGCACTGGCCACAAATCTGTAAATAGAGCGCCTGATAGATAATATATTGATAAAATGAAACGTTTGAATAGTTTATCTGCCCGGATATCATTTAATATTTCGCTGTATGAAGCAACAAAAAAGTCGGAAATGAATAAGGAGAGTTAACATCCTGTGAAAGAACAAGGACCCACTGCAGAAAAATCTGCCGAGTTCGAAGTTAATTTGTACCAAATAACGTGAGTCTTATTATTTCCTTGAAACATTTCATTCCGAGCTGGAAATTATTTGTTTTGGAAAAGATGTATTCCGAAGTTTATTTCTTTGAATTATCGTTCTAGTATGGCATGTGTTAAGTGCGCTGGGGCAGTTCTTCGTGAAAGCAAGTAATGTGCATTAGTGGAACACATTCTGTATGACTACCTACAGACATTGGCTCTCTTTATTTTAATGCTTATTTAATATTCCTGCAACGCTGATTAGCCTACGAAATGTTCACTAGACTGCCTCTGAATGGACTACATCCTTTAAACGTCAAATGCGTTTGCTACTGCACAAGATACGAGTGCCTAATTTTTAATCCCAAATTATAAAATTGAAGTCATTTGTTAATTTCGAAGGGTATAGAAACGTGGCATAATGGCATTGCAGCGTAAAAAATATGTATGCTCTTCTTAACACCAGTGATACCGCCACGTCACCATCAAGGTTCGTTGTCATGGATCATGTTTATGCCTAGGATTCGCCTAGTTGGGGAAAAACTGCACCGGTATTTCACAAACATTTTATTTTCAGTTGTCGTTTTATAAACTTTTTAATATAGCTTCAGAGATGAAGGGTAAGGACGGGACGAAAATGATGCTGGGACTGCATGACATCCAAGCGAAGCGTTTCGGTGTCCCATCCTCAACTAACTTCTCCTTAAAGGAAACGATCGCCTGCGTTTTTTCACTCTCACTCACCCCTCACTCTCCCGCTAGTTCCTCCTCTCTCTTCTTATTCTCCAAATTATCCCCGTTCTCCGTCTCCCATCGTTCGCTCCTCTTGGGGTGCCCGGCGTCAGGGCAGGGTGGAAAGGAAAACCATCCCCCATTTTTTTTCCGGAAGGGATGAAGAGTCGGGTATGGATTTTGAAGAGTCGGGGGTGAAGCGGGGGTGGGAAGGGTAACGGGGGTGCAGGACGAGGCTTGAGTGGGGGAATCTGTGGGAGGGGAGCGATCCCAGCGCATCTAGTGAGGGGGATATCCCTCCTACCCACGTCCTGGGGAATTTACCCGTAGATTTTAATGGACCCCCAGTTTCCCTGCCCCCTGCTCCTCTTCCTCATCTCCCGAAATCCCCCCTCAACCGCCCGGAGCCACCCCCGCACTGTCTCTCTCTCTCTCTCTCCTTCATCCCTCTACTCTCGTCCGCTCCGGCTCTCATTCTCAATTCAGTTGGTGGCATAATATTGCTACGGAGACTTCGTTCTAAAAAGAAAATAGCGTGCAACCTAGCTTATTTTTTTCCCCGTGGATGTTTACTCGTGGTTTTCGAGCGATATTTTGCCGTTTTTTTTCCTTTATTCCCTTCGCCTTCTGTGTGAAAGGACGATTTTGGGCGATGGATTTGACTTATGGGAAATTTTCCTTTTTGCATGAGTATGGATATTTGTGAATTATTCCACCCTGCCTTTGGTGTTTCGTGTAAGGGTTTTCCGGTTTATTGCATTTATGTAACATAAAAGTTTCCGTCATTCGTGAAAAGATCCATTCACCCAGTCTGTAAACCTATTCCAATGAACTGAACGCTTTAATCGAAAACTGATATACCTGTCAGTGAGTGCACCACGTTATTTAAACGATATCCGGAAATCATTTGTGGTATATCCTCACCTCTACCATCCGAGTCCAAAGATCTAGCTGCTTAAATGTTATCGAATTGGAATATAAACATATGTTTCCATCTTTCAATTTAAATGGCTTGTTTAGTTATCTTGTAAATATTACTCGTTAAACTATTTTCAGTGAAAGTCAATGCTTTAACGGTTTCATATAAATTTTAAGTTGTACCTTGCTCTTCTTACTGCATTCTACAAGTAGCTATAAATATTGGTTCACGTACATCCTCTCGAAACCACCTTATTGCCCAAGTGGATGACTTGAATATTTCATTTCATTCCTACGTTAAAATTATTCATTTATGTTCATCCTAAATGCCATACATCTAGTTTTCGCTGAATTAAATATTTATCGTTAATAGTTGTGCGATTTGTGGCAACTTTAATGTCTAAGTGCTCTCAATCTATTAATTAAAGTTTACCAAAGAGCTTTTGACTTCTTATCTACTCACGAGAAATGGAAAATCACGCTCCAATGTATGGGAAAGATTAAACCGTTGAACACATCGTAAATTTAGGCTCATGAGATATAATATTAAAAGGCTAATGAATGCCGAAACCTATGGATTTTACGATACATACATTCAAATTGCAATAATCGCCGGATGCACATGCCGCCCTTTTGACCATCATAAAACATTCTTCAGTGATCGAACCAGACGGATTTAAAATGGAGCTGTTCGAAAAAAATCTCAGGCTGCTTTTTCTAAACATACTATTTGATTTCTCCGAGCACGTTTCGTACGTCCACCTCTTCAGTAGGAAGGACTAGATAGATAAAAGTCCTGCGGCAGAATTAATGGGTGGTTTCGAACGGACCGTTCGGAGAAAATAAACTTTGCTGGTCCTCAATAGTCTCAAGAACGATTGCCCGAGCTTGACCATTAATTCTCCGGTCATGGCGTGTTAATCTTAAGGCCACCTACATCGCACGTTGGGAAAGTTGCGACTCCATAATGCGAACCAGATATATTATCTTGCGTGCGAAGCGATGGAGTGGAAGATTGATCCAGAGCATAGGATGTTATCGATTTATTGCGATTAAATATTTTCACAAGCTATTAAATCATCCATGAAACATTTTGAAAAAGCTAAACTTTGTAGGAAGAAGGTTGTTTCTTTTTCTGAGGTCGTGAAAGTTGAAATTTTGGCATGCCACAGTTGCCGGTATAAGTTCAAAAATATAAAAAACTGTGGCTAAAAGCAAGTTCATTGCCTTACACTCTTCTATAAAATTGTTCGTGGAGTTTTTCGAGGAAAAGCTCGTGCACGAGCGCAGATATTTTAAGTATCACCAATTGGATCATTCTTAACGTACAAAAAAGTTACCTATCATCCACCATGCAAAATTTCAAATTTCCCGGTTGAAGAGCTCTGTATTAATATAGTCTTTGATAAATACTCTCGATTTAGTTCATTTTGCCACTCCACGAATAAATCATAATTCGTTCAGAATCACGATATGTGCCAAGCGGAAATTCAATCCACAGAATTGTTATGAGGTAAAATACTTACCGTGTTACCCCATCTGTTACCGACACTGAAGGTAGTGCGATGCGTCGACACCCTATTACAAAAACAGTTTGTAATTTAACTTGGATTTGATGAAATAATGCAATTTGGTGATGATTAGCGTCTTATCAGTCGATGGCTTTGAATGCCTTAATATCAGGTTTACGTGAAGTCAGTCGGTCACCAATTATTAATACCGTTCATGTTGCGACTGAAACTACTATGAAATTAAAAAAAGACTGTGGGAAAACTCATTTAGTGAAATATAACTGTGCAAAATGAATTACGATTTCTGTTCCCGAATGAAATGCATAGCTTACCTCTTTGATCTCTCTTAGTCGATGTCAACCATTTGTAGCCATAGGTGTATGTAATGGGATAACATGGTGTCTCAGTGCGAACCCAAACAAACTGCTTATCCTGAAGAAAACAACTCCCTTGTTTCCTCAGCCCTCCCCTCTTAAAGCAGCCATTAAAGTCGCGTCGTTTCTCCTTTCCTCCTTTTTTCCTCGTAGCCGAGCAGTTTGGTGGGAAAGACGCAGAATTGTAATTTTATGGTGCCTATCCTCCCCCACAACCCCTGGTCTGGGCATTCCTTAAGCGTGACGCGGCACTTCCAGCTTCTTAATCGTTTCCTCCTTGACTTTATTTTCTTTTCCCATCCCTAAGATTCCCACTCCCCTTTGCTCACTTCGCCTTCAGAATTCTCAAACAGCAATGAAAATCGCCTTAGCTCGCCTAAAAACAATTCATTACTCTTTTGTCCCTCCTCGCTCGCTCTTCTCCATTAGCACCCCAATTCGTCCGCTGCTCTTTTTTTTACTCCATATCCGCCTTAATTTTTCTTTCCTTTTCGTTACAATAATGATGTATACCTTAATCACCTCTGTCTTTGGATAATTCTTCTCTCTTAACCCTTCTTCTAAGTCTTCTTGCTGTTATCAAAATTACGCCCACCTCCCCATATTACGGTCGTTTTTTACGTAAATAATGAAATTCCATATCCGACATTAAAAATATTAATTATCCACGTTAATATTCCTTCAAAATCCGTCTTCACTTTACCGCTCATTTGGAGTTTATACGATTCGTATTTCATTAGTCATATCGGACTGTTATTTTATGGAACCTGGATAATATTTTAATTGCATTCTTATAATATAACACGACTTAATTCTGTGAAAATGCACCTAGGGCTGAATACGTGTATGATTGTACATCATTGAATGATAATATAAATATTTACACAGCACTTCAGTTTGCCATGTGGCATATGTTTATACACTAGATACAGGCTTCGATTGATATACTGCAGCAAGTGTATCACATGACTTAGATGCTGACCTTATCTACTATTTACTGTGAAAATAAACTTATGGCCTTTGTTAATACATTAATGCAATGATTGTATTTTTTGTCTGGCTGTGAAGGTATGTTCCCCCATTTGCTTCTAAATAATGAGTTTATGACAGGAAAAGTTTTACCGTGTCAGTGTCGTTACATATTTAAGAAAACCACTGCACAAACACGCTATAAATAATGGAATCTGTTCCTCTTTCAATCAGTTAATCTTGTCGAGTTTTTGATTTATATCGCTTAATATTGGTATCGTTTTTCTCCACGGACAAAACTAATGTTTATATAACGGCAGCGCTCAACAAAATGACAACTAGGTCTTTTCTGGAATTTCCGAGAATCCTCTGCAGCTGTAAAGGTGTAAGTTAACGACATTATTCCGATCGTAATGAAATTTTCATTTCTCTTTTGATGAATCCATTAGACAGTACGTCCTAAATTTAGTGAAAAGATATTAGGGATCCATATACATGATTGTCTGAAGGATGTAATCAGGTGTTCAACTATCCGCGTAAAAATGAAACTGAACATCTGTCGCTGGTTTCTTTTGCGTTATCATTTCATATATGTAAAAAATAAAACTTATACGATTCTTTGTGTAATAGAGAATCGCTCATACTTTCCAAAAATTCATCTTTTAAAAAAGACCCGTGAAAAAACGTTAAAATACACCTAATCGGGACTCGTGGATCCGAGATTTGTTGCCCTCCCAAACTATTCCCCTCCGCATTTGAGCCTGCCGCATTTTCAGCAAGATCACACGAATGTTCATTAATGTCAAGAACTGGGACCTTGCCTCGTAGGCCATTGTTATGGGCACATTAGTGTGAGCACTTAATTGTGAGGTCACACCACATCAGGAGCTGTTGTGGTAATTAGGAGTGTTCGTCAATACTTTTCAAATGTAAAATTAGTGATTCTAGAAGAGTCCTCGTATTTACTTTTAGATTCGGAGTTCCATTTCGTCGAACAAAATCCGACAGTTATGATGATGGGCACGAGCAGGGAGTCGAGTGGGGAATTTCTCGGGGGGAAACTAAGGGGTGGAAGAACTACTGGAGGGAGGGATGATAACTCCTCAAGGCGACCACGAAATGGCCCCCTTAAAAGGACCCTAAAAATTTGGAAGGGGAAGAAAAGAGGGGAGAAGCAGGGGCTCGGGGATTTTCAAACTCTCGCTATCCTTAAACCATCCCCTCTCTCCCTTTCCCACACACAACGTTTTTTTCTTGGACAGTTGAACACGTTCTCTCCCTCACCTCCAATTAAAAATATCTCCCCAAACCCTGCCCCAAATGCACCGCGGCTCCCTTCCTCTGCTTCAGGGCCACTCAAGTCATTCGCGTCCCCTCTCCCCCTCTAGCCCTCCCCATAAGGAACTCTCGCCGCCACCCCTCCCCGCATAACTTCCTCTCTTACGTATCCCTCCCTCTTGCCTCGTCTTTATTCTATAAGACCTTGTTTCCTTTCTCTTTGTGCACCATTGGAGCAGCTAAAAAGAGAGAAAGAGGGATAGAGAGAGAGAGAGAGAGAACCCTCCTCTTACTCTTTTATAATACTCCTGCTTGTGCTTCTTAAAAAAAAAGAAAATTAAATAAAGATGTAACTACTCAAAGCCCCTCGAGTATCACTTGGCGAAGTAAAATCCACGATACTCTCCCGCTCCACACTTATTCAGTCCAATCCGCCCTTGGTCTCCGCTTTCCCTTCTCGTTTCCACTTTCGACTCTTTTGCTCATTTAGATTGCAATTTAAATTAATTAGTGTGCTCATCCAAACGACCTTTGAATTTCTTGTCGTTTTTTTTTTCTTTAGCTTCGTAAAATCGAATGATCCCACAGCCTAAGCAGCTGAATATGCTTTTCGGCATAGACTGCTTGTTTTGTAATGGGTGTATCGAAAATGTCGGTACAGTACTCTTCAGAGATAATTCTTACTCCAGATCGGAGTGCCGTCATATTGCTTGACGCATTATTATTTTATTTTTTTAAATAATTTTTTGTTTCATTTTAACGTGAATATATGTTTCAGTATTTATTTGATGGTTGTGTCCGTCCAAAAAACCCACCTTAACCAGTAGATTACCTAATAATAATGATATGTTTCAGTGGTACTTTGAATAACATTGAAGTTAGGTTTACGGAGCCCTACGTTACATTTACTGCGTACATAACCTCCATGTTTACGTCATATCCCCAAAGAAAACTGGTTAAATGTTCTTTTTCTTAGAGAAATGCCTAATGCTTAATTTCTATGAGAAAAACTGGATGATATGCCTATAATTACTGTCGGTTAAGTTATGAGTGGTTGGTTATATATAAATTAACGTTCCTATGTTCATTATTTAATTTATAAGTGGTTTACATTTGAAATAATACGGTGGCTTTCACCCATACTTCTTCACTAGTCATTCACTTCATTGCACCTGAAACACTGAAGTCAGTAGTTCCAATAACAAGGGTATATTACCCAATGAATAGAACGTGTAGAAAGTATGGAGGCAAAGAGAATTGAGAAAAGATGAAAATTAAAATACCCAGTCAGAAAGTTTATTTACAGCATGTACCAGTAAATATAAATTCAGGTTTAATAAAAAAATTAATATACAAATATACTTGTGTATACTTTGTTTTAAGGAGTGACTAATTAAAAATTGCGTGAATGTTTGACACAAACAGTTTTCGGGGCAATGTTCAAAAAACCCTTCAAAAAGACGTCTGAACTCGATTTTTATTATATTTTCTATTTGTGGATTTTTGAACAGCTATTGTTATCTTGTTTGTTCGTCATCCATTGACCTTCGCCTCTCGCACTTCGAAGAAACTACTTAGCAGTCGTATTTTTATACAGTCATGTCATCCCACGCACTTGGAAACGCTCTCCCTGAGAAATTTCTGAAAGGGCTCAAGGGCTTTCATCGGAAAAAAATTATGCCGAACCGGAAATAACTAACTATTTATGTTGTTCGCAATCTCTTACCCCTTCTTTGGCTACATTAATAAAACTTGAGCCATTCGCATTTCTTATTACTGTTTTAACGAGGGCATAACCTAGCCAACCTTGCAGGCCCTAATATATAACGGCAACTTCCTCCTCTCATCCAAAAACCTCGGTGGTGTCGGTTACATCTGCTGAGTGCCTGATGCACCAAATCTCCGGGGAAGAATTAAGGGAGTAAATATTGGACGTCAAATTTAACGATAATTTTGTGGTTGAAACGTTCCCCATAGTGATGGATAAAAGTTTTTACATTGTTGAGTCGAGTAAACACGACACGAGTCGAGTAACACATCTTTTAACACTCCACGTAGCTTGATTGGATGACCGTTCCCAGGGTATCGCTCCCCGAACTAGGTCCCTGCTGTCCTGAGAAAATTTCTTTGTAAGATTACGTTCATTAGATGTTTCTGGCGTTCATCCATTGCTTGGGTGCCTGACCAATAACACCCGTTGTACGTTCAGTGCTTCATGAGCTTGGGGAAGATCGGAGAAGCCATGTCGAATAATCTCATCTTCAAAGTTTTGCGTTAACGCTCGCGCTAATGAGTCCAAAAAAAATCCCCGCCAAGTATTTTGACGTTCGGGGTCGGGAATCAGCCTAACAACACCCTCGAGATTTGGTTTCTGCAAGATTTCACCCGGTCCTAAACCCCCCTCCACAAGGGCGCAACCCTCAACCTCCTTTCCCACCCATTCCGGGCGAAACCCTTAACCACCGTGGTCGCCCCACCCTTTCCCAATTCGTTCCCTGAATTATTTCGAACATCCATTCCCCACCCCCGCACTGTTTCCCACGTCCCCTCCTCGATTCCACCATCCTCCCTGTGCCCCTCTCTCAATCCCCGTCCAAATGCGTTAACCACCAATAGACCCTCGCGTAGCTCATAGCTTATTTTTTAATTTTTTTTAAGCTGGGGAGGATTGTGGTGTGCGCGCGGAAGAGCATTGAAAAACGTCAAACGAGGGTGGCTGTATAGGGAGCCGTGGGAGGAGAAGAAGGAAAGAGGTGAATAGTTCACCCAGTGGGTGCGGAGGGACTTCCGGTTTCGAAAAAATGGGCGTAGCGAGGGTGGTTTGTATGTGTGGGAGTGACGGGGGCTAGAGGGGGGATTTGGTTTATTCCAAAGGGCCACGGGGGTGGCGGTGGGAGGTGGGGGAATGGGAGTTTTTTATTTGCCTCGGGAAAAGTTATTATGCCATTTTCTTCCCCGCTTCCTTTCTCTCTTTCCTCTTCATATTCGCTCTCAATCCCACTCATCTTCCTCCACCCCTCAGCCATCCTTTCACCCTTCTCCTCTTTCTTCCCCCGATATAATTTTAGCTTCCTCAAACCCCCGTTTCTTATAGTCCTTGGCCCTCGTCTTCCCGCTCCGTAGAATATTTAAGATTTCTGCCCGTGAATGTGGGTCTTTTCTTTAACATCGAAACACTTCTGGAGGTAATAAAACATTTCAGACGTTATTGCTTCTGGTTGGGTGTTTCTGCCGGGATGTTTCAATGCGTTTCTCGGGATTTATATGCCCATGGGTGAATAATGTCTTCAAAATTAGTCTGGAAGTAAGATATGTGAAAATATTATGAGGAAGCATGTTCATGAATTGAAGTGAGGTGATAACTCTCTGAAAAATTTGACAACATGTTTACCTAGGTGCGTTTATTTAAGGGAGTGACAATAGGTACGGATGACAATGAATGGGTCATACATTTTATCGATTCTATAGTTGAAAGTTATAATATTTGCATGTTTTTTTCTTGCGTGTGATTTTCTGAAAAAAGGTAAATTTTAATTTCCTCTAAGTGATTTGCGTAGTTTTCTGCATTGAATGCTCATAAGGTGTCAGATATTTTCAGAAAAAGAGCTGTAGTTGATATTTATATCGTTGATAGTTGATGATTATGCGAGTCGAAATAGGACGGGTAAATGCATATGTATACTCGTGTGTGTGTTTGTATATATATAAATACATATATTTGTATATATATATATATATATATATATATATATATATATATATGTATGTATGTGTGTATGTATATATATGTGTGTGTGTGTATGTATATATATATATGTTTATGGTGGATGGTGGTGGTCTAGCGGGTAGAGCGTTGGACTGCTCACCAGAGGGTCCCGGGTTCGATTCCCGGGCAAGGCACTTTGGGCACCTGTAGCTCCACCCAAGCTTCGGGTACCAGATCTTCCTGGGAAACCATAACCGGCACAGGGAAAGGAACTGGCCCCCCTACCCTGATGTGTGAATATTCACACGCCGTCGGGCTTGGTACATGGGTGAGCTCTACCATCACCTATTAACCGACCTTCGGGTTGATTACTGTGTTTATGGTTTTATATATGTATATATTTAAAATATATATATATGTATGTATAAATACATATATATATATCAAAATTAGACGTAGTTATTACTTCTCTTTGCGTGCTATTCAGAATAAATATAAGTATTGAATCCATTACAGGTAACATTTATTTTCAAATGAATACTCTCACCATTAAATGCATTTATATTTTTAAAATAAGCTTTCCTTTTTCTTTTACAGCGAGAAAGACTCTCGGTACAAGTTTCCTTACAATAATTTCAAAACGGAAACAGTTCAGGACATTTGAGAATCAGGGATTTGAGAGTTTCCTTCAAATTTGGTGGAGTTTTATTCGATGGGAACAAATTTTTATGAAGGAACTTCATAAAAGATCGCTGGCGAAATTAAGATTATTCGGAGAAGAGGCGAACGATGTGAGGAGGGCGGCTTTCAGTTTGTTGGATGGGAATTTTGGGGTCGGGAGTGATGGGACGCGATGATACACTTGGCATGAAATGAGAAGTTTTGAGGAGGAAGAAAATATCCTTGGCGATATTAAAGACGAGTACCTGGTCTTAAAACACCCCCTTTCCGCTCTCTTATCCTTTCCTTATTAGTCGTCGCTTCAGTCCGTACTACTTCGTCCCGCATAAACTTCCAAATCTTTATCTTTCGCGCTTGCCTCTCGAATCGCACATATTGAATTCTCCCTTTTGCCCTCTCCCCTCTACCTTCTTCGATGAGCGGAACTTCTTCGCAGCCCAAAACCTCACGCGTCCGCATCTTGGTCTCTTTTGGCGGCCCACATTCTGGTCACTTGAGTAAAGAAGGTACGCGAGGTATTGATCAAATGTCATTCCCCTTCGGCTCCTAATCACCAAGCTTGGAGAATACGCTCAAAATTCACTTCTGACCCCAGATACACAATTTTTTCGTCTTATTCAGGAATGTGGACATAATTATTCAGCACAGTTTAATAACTGATTGCGTCTTCGTAAAAATCTTTTCTTCTCTTCCTTATATTGTACCGATTTTTATTCCATATTAGTGGGATGTTTTTAGTTGTAAAATGTTGGCTATTCTTAGTAAACTGGTAAATTTTGTGTACTCTCGCCCTCGCTATACGCAATTAACGTTTTGTAATTTATTCTGAGGTTAGTTTCATTGGGTAAATGTCTAATGTCGCCGCTCCTTGATGAGTCTAACTTCCTATTTCGCACATATTTTGGTATCAGGATCAGTTCTTTTCCTTTTCCTCATGGTTTACACTCACATGGTATAGTTGGAGGAGTGTGGAGACCTTGAACTCTGAATCCTGAGGTCAACAGCCCTAACACTGGGTTTGATTGTTCTTACCATTTCCGTTTCCTTTCAAGTAGGTATTTGTCCATAAAATACCTATTAAGAATATTTTATAGAAATTAGTTCCTGGTGCTTTTTCGACTTCAGGAAGCTTTGGTTTCCCGAAATAATTTTTAAAATTGCATTGTTTCCCCATAAAAATTCCAAATTCTTCACGTACATATCATCGCTCGCCGCCTTTCCTGAGTGTTCTTTGGCGGTGACTTCCTTTCTCTCTCTCTCTCTCTCTCTTCCATCCTTACCCTATCATTTCCTTGCTTGCTTACTCTCATCCACTAACGAATCCCCACGGTAAAATAGCTTCACTCTTGGTATTGAGGTGGGGCAAGTTCGACTTCAGGGATCCTCTGTTTGGTGACGCTCCTGTGGTCTTCACCCATTGCCTGGCTTGCTTGGGTGTAGTTTTGTGGGTAGAGACATGAAAAGGGGAGCGAGTGAAACGCTATGAGCAGAGGCGAATAGTCCTGGGAGAGAGAGAATCAAAACCCCTTACATTCTCCTCCTTTAAACCACTCAAATTCCGTTCCTCGAACATCCTCTTCTAGGGATACGCCAATATTTGGGTCATTATCCCGATTAGTCGAGTCACTCGAGTATTTCGGAAGCATCGCGAGGGCATGTTCGTTATTAGACTGTAGATGGTGATGGAGACGAACGTGGAAATCATTAGTTGTGTTTGCCATAACTGAATATATTAATGAGTATGATGACTTTCTCTTATTTGTAATAAAAAGATTGTATTTAATTGCAAGGAACAAGGCTCAGGTGGCCTGAGCAGCTTCTTTCACGGACTTCATTGTGGGTGAATCGTATTGAGATGGAATTCTTGAAGGAGACTTCATCATTCTCCGTATTTATAACCTTATTTTCATTAAAATAGAATAAAAAATATAGTGTTATAAGCATACATTATCCTACATTTAATTAGAATAAGTGGGTGAGGAGAGGGGTTTGTTGAGAGAAATCCTATGGAGGCAGGAAAAATGGATGAAAGGCGTATTGAGCGGCAGTGGAATGTTGAAGAGGGTAATAGAGGGAAGAATGTTGGGCAAACGAGGAAAGGGCAGGAACAGGATAGGGATGTTGGACGGGATGGAGGGAGGCAAGAAGTACACAGAGATGAAGAGGGACCTGATGTAGATTAGGTTACTGGAGTGGGTTTTATTTGGAGTTACAAAATGTTTATTTGTTAGTTCTGTCAATCCAAAAACCTACCTTAACCGGTAGATTACTTTTAAAAAAATTAGAATAATTAACCAGTCAATGTAGGTTTAAGCATCTACATTGACCGCCTTAGTTATTTCCTAAATTCTGTTGCAATTATCTGTAAAACTGTATTGGTTTCAATGAACATTAATTATTTGAAAATCCACTTGCATTTGAGGAAATATTTTAAAAACGGTATTGGCATGCATATTTCCATTCATAAGTGCATCGTAAAGGGGTCATGCCTTCTCTAATATACGATCTCCATTCTCATTCCAGAGACCTGAGCAACAACCACATCGCCAAAGTTGCAGCAGACGCTTTCCTGGGGTTGAAATCGCTGACATCGCTGTAAGTATTGCACAAATGTGTAATTGATATTTTCAGCATCATAATTTTAAGGGTACAATTGATTTAAAAAACGCTCTGTTCTTTAACTTCTCCTTCATTCACGAAGTAGTTGCTCTTTTTTCTTCAATTACACCTAGTCCATTTTCGATATGGAAAGTTGTAAGCCACTTCTTCTAAATCCAATGAATGAAGTTCAAAGTTCGGTGTAGTTGCACTGAAAACCTCGTACATTTTCGAATTTAGGCGTTTGTTAGCACACAAATTCCCAACCATTATAAGAATTTCTGATCAGTATTATGACCGCTTTTTAGTAATAGCAGTTATCCCCAAAAACCCCAATATGTACCTAAGCAAAAATTATGGCTTATTTGTGGCTGGGAAAAGTACGGTAAAAACTCAAAAATGCACAAACTTAGGAAAAAACAACTGAATCCTTTGTTAATTTCCTTCTGCGCGAAGTAGCAGTAAATGTCCATGGTATTTGCTTTCCCGTCATGCCCTGGAGCCACAGTTTTTCTTGCAATCACTTCTCCTCACCAAACTCCCCCACCCATCCGTCTCTTAAGCTCACGGCTGAGGAAAACGCTGCCGCAGCCTAGACATCCCCCGGCTCATGCAAGGTCGATTTGACCGCCGTTCCATTTCCCCTCTCCGTAATAGCGGGTTTCTCCCATTTACGCCTTATTTGATCGTCTCAGCCCCTCCTCGCTCACCGATTTTTCCCTCACCGCCGCCCCCTCCTCCTCCCCCGTCCCCGCGCCCTCCTTCCATTAAGACTCGTCTCCCCACTCTCTTCCTCCCCCGTCTTTGCTTCCTTCCCTCGGCTCCCGTCAAGCCATCTGCGCGGGTGCGAGGGGGAGCTTAAGCACGGTTCACTCACTCTTCCCCTCGCTTCTTCCCCGCGCCTCGCTCTCATCCGACGTGTTTGGTTTAGCGTAAGGAATGAGTGGGTGGTCGCTGGCGGAGGAGGGGCTCGGGAGAAATCAAGAGAGAGAGACAAGGGTGAGGGAAGCGGGAACGAGAAGTTAGTGGGCCGAAGCCTGATTGTCGATTCGGAGAAGTGGAGGGCTGGGGGGTGCGGTGAATGAAAGTGCGCAAAAGTAATCTCGGTTTCGATGGCAGAACTGTAGAATATAGGTACCTTGTGCTGTCGTTAAGACAAGCCTCGAAATAACTAGATAAGGTGTATTGCCAGAGCCAACTTCACTATCCCAAGGTAGCGATCCAAGGTGCAGTGTGCTGTATCACCCCAACCTCATCTGCTAATCTCTTGCCGAGATCGTAGTCCCTTGAAATGGAACTTCAAACAGTCTCCCGTTTTCTCCTATTTTTTCCGAATCTCATTCCTCCTTTATCTTACGTCAGAATATAACCTCTTTGATCATTTAGTTAGTTAGTTATGAGGATTTGACCTATTAATTTATACTTTGTAATTTGCTGTAGAAGTAATTAATTTGTGTAACACAACTTGTTTTTTCCCAAGAGAAATTGAGTTCGGATTTCATCAAATGTTTTATCAATTCGCTCTATTATTATTAAAAATTTGTGTCTCCAAACCCTTTAATGTAAATCACCGATAGATATTTAAACAGAAATGACCAAAAGGATAGACATCTTTAAATGTGTTTTTCAGTAACGTTTATAAAACTGTGGACTTATGAAAGAAAAATAGGATGTTTACTGCAATGGTAACCTTTTATGTTGCAAAGTTTTACGTGATGCCGTTTGTGGTTGTGTTATGCTACGTTATTTTTGAACGAAAGATTTTGAAATGAGGACTTCAATGTAGAAGGCGGGGAACTTCCTGAACTTATGAGACCGAAGGGAAAGCCAACTATGCGAGACCAAACTGTACGAAACCAACTAGGCGCATAAACCAGATCGAGCTAAAAATCGAGAAAAACTTTGATGGGCGTGCCAGAGCACTTATAGGTGTTGCGGGGTTTCGTAACTTCGCCAAGGTTTGGAAACATGTGTTCTCCAATCGGGAAGAAAATCGGCCATGCGTGAAACGTGAGAGAGGGGCAGTTGCAGATGACGTGATGGACTGAAGACCGAGAAGGGGGGTTGCCGGTTTTGGAGCTGATGTGCGGGAACAGCCCTTTGCGAAATGCTCCCGACGAAAAACACTCAGTCCACTCCTCTTAAAGCGAAAGAAAGGAAATACGGTGGGGACATCCAAAACGTCCTAAACTACTGCAAGCCTCGCTCCGCCGAAGTTGTCGAATCTTAAAGCTGTTAGGTGTTTATAACCTGAAGGGGGAGTAAATACTGTTAGTCATAACAAAGGCAGTGTGTATAATGATTACTGGTCATTTTATTACTTTCCATAATGAATTCGAAATAAGTTCTTTTTTTTTCATATTTTGTTTCACTCTTGGGTTGTTACAAAGGTTTGATGGAACGTATACAAAAACTTATTTACCTGAAGCTCTCAGCAGTGGAAATTTTCAATTGAGGTCAAATTTGACCTGAAGATGTGTGTGGGTTTGGGTGAAACGTATGTTAGTCAACCTTTGAGAACAAGTCGGAACAGAATTATTTGTTCAATTGATGGACAGCAAAGTTTTAATTACTTCTCAATTCACATAGTAACATAAAACCAAAAAAAAATAGGGCTCTCTACACTGCTCTTATCTTTCTAAAAATATAGCATGTATGTGTCGACTAAATTGTCTGGCATAAGCACTTGTAATAGTCGTTTTCGATTGAATAAATACCTTGCTGCGGTTCCTGTAAATGTGGGTCGATGTCCCGGAAGAAATTCCTCTACGATGTATAAAGGAAGTGGAACTCGGGATAGGGATGGCTGTGTGCATTCGCATATCGTCTACTCTTGTGCAAATAATATTTTAGAAATGCAGTTACGGTGCAGGGAAAAGAAGACGAACTTTTCTTCATAAGTTAAAAATAATTCAGCTTATCCGTTGAACACCGTCTTCGTGAAAAGAAATAACGTATTTTTTTTCGAATTAAAAAATATTTAACGTCAATGCTATTCCAAAAATCGATTTACATAGTATCTTAACCACTCTGCAAGTTTTTCGGAAATTCAAGCGAGATAATAGGGTGTCTGTATTTTTATTGTATGAGTGGATATCTCTGGCGCTGTTATGGCTTCGACTGCAGCAACAATGGCGTCCTTTTCCTCGATTTCCTTTTCCTCCATGTTCAGAATGACAGAGAAGGATGATGTTTTTCCCCGTTCGAGGTATATAAAAGACGTTCGGCATGACAGCAAAGCTCGGAAAAAAGTGATTGGTGGAAAACCGCTCAGACATTTTTATGCGACAGGCTTTGGCGCTACTCTCCGGCGGTCTCTCTCTTGTTTTTGGCCCACTAAATTGCATGAATATTTCCGAATTCGCTCAGAATATGCTGTAAAGTTAAGAAATTGATGCATCATCGTGAAACTCAAAAAAAGGAAATCTTTGAAGTATATGCTAATTTTGAGGAATATATGGAAGTACGTTTCATCAAAAGGATTGATTTCAGGGCACGGGGCCATTAAAACATTATTTCCTCAAATTAGATCCCATTTACACCAGACGAAATTAACTGGCCAGCATAAAATAGTGTAAACTGGTGTTTCTAAATCGTTTTTTATCAAGAAATCACCGTCTGGCCATCGAAAATCCATGCATATACGAATTATCCTCGTAATTATCCTGTCCCTTCTGGTAGCCCTTTTAAGTTGTTTCAGTAATATTAAAAGGCCTTGAAATGATAGCTCCTGTTTGCAATGCTATTTTTTCTTTCATAAAGCTTTTTGCATTTCATTTTTGTGAATAATCACCCGGAACCCTGTTTAATTTTGTGAATATCATATCCTATAATAGGAGAATGCCAGCTGCTGCCTATTTTTGAGAGGTCATACGATTCGAGTAGAATCTACGTACGTATATAAATGTACAGTACTTAATTTTAAGATTAACGGCGTCGCAAATTAAAATCAATTTGCGAGTAACTAAGCTCATATTTCACAGGAATTAACGGATGCGGAGCAGAGAAATGTTTAACAATTAGTTAGAAAATTTTTGAAAAACTATTAATTACGAAAGAAATGGTTTGGTTTTTCCTGTTGATCACAGAAAATAATGCATGTTGAGCAATGGCACTACTCAATGTGCATCCAACCCACAGGTTGACAACTAGCCCAAGATGCCCAAGACTCCGACCTTCTCTGATGTTTAGAAGTTAAATCGAATTGGGGATGCCAATTTACTCGGTTACCTTAGGATCATCCCTATTTTGACAGAGTGCTTGTCGCAACCAGGACATGCCGCAGCCTCATGAAGGAAGGAGGCGACGTGGCCTTCTTCGAATGAATACGAAGCCCGACGTCTGTGCAAGCCAGGGGGGAGGAGTGGAGCTCCCTAGGTTCGAGATTTTTGATTGATTGGGTTACGCATTGGATCGGACGGTGTTATTAGTGCCGTGGAGGACGGCTCGGAGGAGGGCTTATTTTGCCCGTTTGCGGGAGATCAGGCGGGGAGGATAAGAGCGGAAGAGGATATAGGGAGGGCTCAAGGGGCGGGAGTCATATGTGCTAGAGTTGCGGAACCGGATGCCAAAATATATGTAAGTCGAGAGGAGGGTGACTAAGGTGGCAGGCAGGGGCCCAGCGGCGTGACGGCTGCGTGTGCGGCGGGAAGCTTACGCACGCGTGTTCTCTACTAGGTGAGGATGGATGCTGGCCAAAACGTCTGGAGATCCTATCGTGGGAAGGAGTGGGCGGTGGTGAGTGAGGGATGGAAGGGAGAGGGAGGGAGAGTGAGGAGGGTGGCAGGTAGTCGGGGAGCAACTCCAAAATAACAAGTTAGATCACAAAGCGCGATATAGGACCTCTTGAGAGGTGGAGCAAGTGTATATAATAAGCGAAGTTTCATCCGTCATGTGTTCGCTCCTTTGGTAACATTCTGTGTTGTGGCGGGCTGTCTATCGTAATCTCGTTCTCTCTCCTTCCCTCTTCGCGTCAGACGAACTCGAAATCCAACAGCCGTGCGGTTCTTCGTGAAAAGAAAATCCACTCGTTTGGTTCCGCTCATGTTGGAGGGAGAATCCGGATATCGGCACAGGATTGCTTCTAGGCCGCAGAGATTTTCAAGTTGGGATCAATCCTTCCATCGGGAGCACTCCGAAGTGTAATTTGCGCCGGTCGTGGTAAATTTTGGCCATCCGCAAACATCTAGTTTGCGTTCATTTCCTCCCGATGGCCTTCGAAGATACTTTTTCTTGAACGAGTGCACATCGTCCCATGCATGAGAAACGCAGTGTAAGCACATTCAGTTGTTACTCATGAAGACGAACCCAGATTGTGTATTATTAAACAGAAGATTAAATTGAAAAATCTCCGTTTAGGCTCTTATTTTTCTGCGCTGAAGTAATTAATACAAATTCACCTGTACTTCTCCACAAGATACATTTCGGTGGTATCAGTAGTCTTAATTGACATTACAAATGTTACTCTATCACTTTCCTCTTTGAATAATAATCTTCTGCTTTGTCTTTTTAGCCTCAACTTATTCGGCCATCACTCGGAATATGGCGAGTAATTACATTTTTTTGTCACTTGCAACTATCCCATCTGTGATCGGGGAATGAAAAACAAATTGTAGAGAAGAACAGTGCACGCCCAGAACTAATTTGCATTCGACTTTCAAAATTCAAAACAAGAACCGCTTTGCGAGGAGGGAACGTTGGCGTTTGTGTGTTCTCGGATTCTTGAAGGATCGAAAATCAGCACTATCGAGCTCGGGCTTAGAGCGTTTTCAGAAGTGAGATGAGGCGGACATATTTTCTTTCGGCGGGATTCGCACGGGCGATCGTGATTCCGAGTGAAGCCACTCGTGATTTCACGATCTCTTCCTCGACGGTGGATAGTGAGCCTTTCTCGTCGCTCCAGTGGGTAAAGCACCTTTAAAAATATGGTCGTGGGAACAAGTCGTGAACTCCGCCGGGCAGCGAAGGCAGGGCAGGGCGGTCGATTTTGAGGCAATAACGGAGGAAGACATGAAGGAGAGGAATAAAAATCAAATACTTTAATAGCTTGCGTTATATATTTTTTCCACGCTAATCCTAGCGTTTCAAGTTTACATTTCAAAGCTTTTATCCCCATTTCTTTCTAACAGAGTGAACCGTTCAGATAAACCCCACCAGGGTTTTCATTCAACAAGTAATCCGAATGTAATGGCGGTTAATCCGCTTATCTGCCTTTTAAATAATCCCGTGATTTTTCCTCTCGGACATGTTAAACAGTAAGTAAAAGCTTTAGTGTGGAAAAATATCACCCACCTGGTGGGGTTGATTTAGCCTCATTTGATTTTTAATCAATGTTTGTTCATTCCCCATCATTTCGAAACTAAGGAATGATGATCAGTGAGTATCGCCAGCGTCTAACAAATATAAAATAATAATCCCATGGTATGATTATATCCTAATATTCTCTACCTTTCTGTGTGTTTCAGCTCGGCAACATAATAAATAGTTCATTTATTTAAAAAAAATTTTACAGGACGCAATTCATCCATTTTTTTCAACCAAATTAGCATGTTCCAAATCCAGCTCCAAATAGTGAAAATGTACTCTCGGCTTGGTATGAGCATTTCATGGAATAGCTCTCGTTCATTTATTCTGGATCACATTTAATATCAAGTAATTTTTCTCAATCGGTTGTGAAGGGTGCTTAAAATGTGCATGGATGGCAATAATCATTTACTGTATGTAAATATTTGCCAAAATTTTGCACTTTTTGAAGAGTAAGGTGAACATTTCCGTAGACCACGTCACACTTAAAACAAAAGTGGATCGAATAAAATTACTTTCGCCATTTTATTCCGTTTTCAATAGCAATTCCTACCGTTTCACTGATAACGATGTTCATTATTCGAAAATCACTATCGTAACCGTGAATAAATAAAATATTTTCCAGTTTGCCGAAATTTAACTTGAATGTTAGAGATATAAGTAAACATCATCATCGCATTTAGCATATTATCACCATAATTATTTCCTATGGTAAGTCTTTATGGTGAAGCACTCTATAGCATCCAAATATGACAAAATCTAATTGGCTGGTTTTAGTTTTAGAAATCCACATTTATTCATTTGTTACTCCATGCAATTGGGTAAGGGGATTTTAGGGTTTAAAAGCGATTTTATATCGGTAGTCTGCGTGTGTCAGGTGATTTTATGCTAAATTTTCATATTTTTCCCGATGGATGACTAAAAGATCCCTTCGATTGTGCACTAAATAACAATCGCCACTTGCCTCGAATCCCGCCAAGAAAATATCTCGGAATATTTTGCATGTATGCTCCATCATTATTTTGCGATTTCCGTCCCTCCCAATCTATTCGAACGTTTTTCTTCTCTTTTCCCCCACTAATCCCTGCTCACCTCCTGTAGCACAGTTCGTGACAAACGCTCACGAAAATCACCCCCGTTTACAGGGGAAAATGCACTCGCGGGAGAAAGAGAGAGAGAGAGAGAGAAAAATAAAAATGAAGCCGCGACCCTCCTTTTTTAGAGGTCAGGATCCCAACAAAGTCTTCCACGCGAGGAGTTGAGAGGTCTTATGGAAATAAAAAATATGAGACCGATTTTTTCTGTCTTTTTTCCCTGAAAACCTTTTTAGATTCCGAGTTATGATTTCGCCCTTTTCCACTGCCGCAGAGTACGAGGCAGCTGTAACAGATGGAGCACGCTTCAGAACTCAACCATTCCACACACCCCCACGAGCCCTACTGCCGGCCCACCTCCCTTCCCCCCTCCTACCTCTTTCACCCGCACCCCTGTTCCTTTCTCTATCAGCCTTTTTCTTTCTCTTACCCTTCCTCCTCCGTTTCTATGACAACCCTCACCCCACCTCGCTTCACGGAAATATTTCCCCCATATTTAACCTCAGTTCCCCGATTCTTCCTCCCTCTCCCTCTCTCTCCAGTCTTTTATCCGCAAGATATTTTTATGGCTTCTCCGTTTTCTCTCCCTCTCCTACTTCCCCCGCAATATTTTTCTCACACATTCGGCCCCTTGTTTCTCCTCCCAAATTTAGGGCTATCTCCCTCTCTTTCCTCCCCGTTCCCATACAGTTTCTTTGTGCTTCTGTTGCTCTTTCTTTCATTCGCTTTCCCCCGGTTCCCGCTTCTTTTCCTTTTGCTCTCTTCCTCCCCATCGCTTCTTCGCTTCCCGTCCAACTACCGCAGTCTCCCTGGACGCACTCTCCCTTCTTCATTCGGCGATACATTTGCTATTATATCTCAGTTTACTCTGTAGTGCTCTATTTTATCCCTCTTCCTTTTCATTAATTTTATATAATTGCGCATTTACCTCAAAGGTTGGAAGTTTTTAGCTCAGTTATCAATCAGTCTCCTTTCGTATTCTCTTTCTTCCGTATACCAACTTATTAGTGAAATGTATGTGTCAGTTTTATTTTTTCTGGTTTGTACCATTTCAAATCCGTTAAATGTGTACATCGGATAGCATAAAGTTCCTATCAAATAAAATTTACAGTAAGCATTATTTTTCATTTCAAGAGCATACAAATATTTGGGGTAAATTTTTAAATTGGCGGATTTCAGGGACTGTGAACATAGGATATATAAGGTTACCAATTTTTTTCGGGCGCGAGACCGTGTTTTTGGGAATGATATTAGCTAATTGGAGTCTTGCTACGTTAGTTAAACTGTAATTTTTACCTACATAAAATAAAATTTATGACAAGCCGTATGTTAAATTTTTACGTGTCTCGGAAGTGTTTTGGATCAAAATGGTAAAAGTATTAGGGACGTAAGGAAAAGAATTGCGTAAGGTAAAGAATCTTTTACAAGGAGAAGGGAGCTGATGACAGGAACGTTGAGTAAGGATGTTAAGAAAAGACTCGTGAAAATTAGATGTGGAGCTTAGTTATGTACGGCGTGGAAGCATGGTCGCTGAAGCAGGATGATATGCGTAGATTGGAGGCTTCTAAATTGTGGGTGTGTGGAAGGATGGAGTAGGTAAAATGGACGGAAATGAAAACTAATGAGGAAATACTAGGTATGGCGGGCGAGGAGAGGGGATTTTTGGGAGAAATCGTAAGGAGGCAGGAAAAATGGATGGAAAGCATATTGATCGGCATTGGAATGTTGAAGACTGTAATAGAGGGGAGGTTGTTAGGAAAACAAGGAATGGGCAGGAATAGGATAGGGATTTTGGACGGGATGAAAGGGGGAAGGAAGTAGACAGAGATGAAGAGGGATTTGTTGTAGAGTAGGATTTTGGGTTATGTTATGTTCGGAGAACCAAAATTGTAGATATTGTGCCCATTCAAAACTTATATTAACCGGTATATTACCCAATAAAAAAATTTTTCTTAAACGGCCTACTCCTTTATTTTGATTTAGATAATTTTAATAGGTTGTTGGAAACACCGTTAGTATTCTTAAGCATAATGAAACTAGATTTTTTTTCTAAAAGGGCCGAAGGTTTGTGAAATGATGTTTCGAACCTTAGATACATGAATGAGGGATGACGGATGAACATCACACCAGCTATTAGACGAGTATACTACACTTTTTTCTGTGTCTTATTTAAATCTCTACTGATGATCCCACAACATCGGTTAACCATTCTCACAAAATAGAATCCACAAAGAATTATTTCTCAGTGGTCTCGAGGCGTGTGGTTTTTGGACACTTCCTGCCCGCTGAATGGAAGCGTCTTTTTCTTACATTCCTTTACGTGGATCCCACATATTTCGCCCGTCTCCTTTATTCTCCTCCCTCCCTTTCTCATTCGGTCCCTCGCCTCCACCACTTCGTCCCTTTCACCCCTCATCTCCCTTTCCTCCAAAGTAATCTCTTTCTCATAAACTCTTCCTGCCCTCACCAACTCAACCTTCTCACCCAGCGATGATTTTTTTTCTTTTGTCGTGCTCCCGGAGACGATACATTCGGGCACACGCAAACAAACCAACAGACGATGAAAAAGATCACAGCAGTGGAATAGACTTTGAAACTTCCTCACACGGCCAAACCGAGCTGCAAAATGTCTCTCGAGAAGAATTACTTGGTCCAACTAAACCCTATCATCATTTCTGTTTTTGTTACTTCGTGCGCCCCGGTTTCTTTTTTGTCCCTTGGCCGTACATCGTCCTTTGCACGAGCCTATGCAATTACTTGCGCTCCATTTCACTTCCTCCTCTTCTGGGCGGTCAGAATTAAACAACGAGTGTTAAAGCGAACGCATATTTACCTTTGAGGAAATAGCTCCAGTTACATCAAAGGGAAGATGAAGGTCGGTTGACATGAGGCATGAAAAATTTTGTCAATAGTGCTGTTTACCTATCACTTCGTCCACATTTTGGTGGCCTTCGTCATCGCGTGTGTTAGGCAACCTTTTTCATTTTTCAAAACAGCATGGACAACTAGGAGAAGTCTTTGAGTATTTGTGGTTGGGAATTAGTTGTTCATCTAATACATTAAGTGAAGTATACGTATAAAACATTTATTTGTCCGCAATGCAAGTCTATAACTTTTAATATTGAAACATTGAAATTGGAGTACTATCTCAAGGTACTCCAGCTTAAACCGTGTCATTTTGGAAGTTGCTTGAACCCGAGGTAAAGTGACCTCCGATGCCTCTTCTCAATTTATCCTCAAAAATGTGTCGCTGTGTTGACTCTTGAGTAGCCTATTATTAGGCTTACAAAGAGTTATTCAAAAATTTATTCACTCATATTATCGAATCAGGTAGTCTGACTGGACAGGTGGTGCGCCTTTATTCATGTCAGTCGTCTTCAAATTCTGATTCGTTCGGTCATAGCCATGTCCATTAGCAAATACGAAGACTATTCGTTGACTGTGGTGAAAATTATTTGAAGGAAGTCTACTTTTAACATGCGCAATTCTGTGTGGCTTACTTAAGGGTTGATTATGCTGAAAATGTCTCAATTTTTGCATCAAATGGAAAAACAAAAAATATTGCTTGACAAAGGCGTTAGTCAAACTATATTGAATTAGACTTCCAAGAAAATATTACTTAACGTTTTCATGCATAAAGTTTCACATTCCATTGCTGGTGATGCACGAAGAGTAACATTTTTCGTGGAATTCTAGGGTACCGCTGTTAGTTTCTCATTATAAATAGAAATAATAATTATTATTATGTTGGTAGTCTTCCATTTATGGTATTTTTTCGATGAGCACAGAGTTAATGATGTCAAAAAAAAAGAAGTTGCCTAATTTAGATGACCGAGTGGCTGTATTACTTTGTTTAAACATTAATACCCTCTTCTTTAGCTCCTTTAAGTTTTCTTAAACTATCTTTGAAAAAAATTATTATCAAGGTTTTGAAATAAACGTTTTATTTCAGGTTCAGGTTTTATTTTTAATTATTCAAAAGTATTATTATTTTGTAAGCTTAAATTCGGAATCTGAACAAAAGTTATAAATGCATGTTATTTGTCCATAACGCACAATTCTTAATTGTCCTCTAAGCTGTAAATCTTGGGCAAATATAATTGGATCGTTAAATATAATTTAATAACCCTGAGTCTCCTTATGGGTAGGATACAGTGTAAAATACATTTAGGTCACCAGCACTCCATGTTGTTTCTCTGTAACGCAGGCATTATCGTCGATTACACTTAATGTAGAGACATTTATATATTATTTTTTCTATCGCTTTCATGAATTGAGTTCCGTAAAATCAAGCCGGAAATAGTTTCCTTTTGGCTAACAGAGACAAATGCTTTCACAGTTTGGCCACTTTCTGCCAGCATTTCACCCATGCTTGAAGCGACATCCTCGACCGTTCGTAATCTTTTCTTTAATGCGATGTCACGAAAGGCACAACGTCCTGGGGATAATGCCGTTAATCGTCACCTTCCTGTGCACAAACCCCCCTTCCAAACTGAGTTCGCTCACATCGCCCTTGCAGCTCATGCATCCGTGGAGCCAAAACGTCCGGCTTCATTTAGGCCTCCCTCATCCTCCTCCCTCTTGGGAGTTCCTCCCTCCTTCCCTCACCCGGCCACCTGCATCGAAGGACTTCTCTTTTCCCCCCTCTCACAAAGAGATGACGGCCGTGCGAGCCTCCTGCTGCCTCCGCCCCAACGGCGGCGGCGGCCAGTGTGCGCAGTCGGATTCTGCACGCTTCACTGCCACCTTTGATTGAGTCTTCCTTTCCTCCTCCCATACGGATCCACGGTCAACTCCCTTCTCCCTTTGGGGGAAACGAGTTGACCGTGTGGGGGAAGGTTTTTTTTTTAAGGGCATCGGCACCCTCGCGCTCTACATTTGTGGATTCAGCGTCATGCCATATTTGTCTATTCACCTGTGTATAGGAGTAGAGAGTATTGCCATCTTCCCATTTACTACGGGGCGTTTTATTTCAGAACGACAGTCCGGTGTCGGAAAAGTTAAAGAAGCAATTTTAAATTACCGTAATATTTCTAAGTATCTTGAAAGTTATTAACATTTAGTCTTAACTATGTCATGTTTAAGACTAAGCTATTAATATATGTCATGTACGTTGTCATATTCAACGGTCCATTGAACCGTTTTTATCTTATTCCTCAATACTTATTTGTGCTAACAAACATTTTTCAATGGCATGCTCTGCAGCGTATTTCTAAAGCAAAATATGTGGTAGTTCTATTATATTTATGGAACCTTAATTTACCTGGAGTATTAATAATATATCTATTATGAATGTAAGTTATACATTTCACAACCTCCATTATACTTATTCTTCTGAAGAGAGAGGCTCCTACGTGTTCGCAAAATTTAGTTTTATTGGCGAACAAAATATATCTGGAGTCTAAGGACAATCTCTAAATTGTTAAAAAAATATTTAATGTAAAATAGTGATGAATATTATGTCTATTCTATGGCAATATTAATGATAATACTTTTTCTTTTCCAGGGTTCTTTACGGCAATAAAATAACTGACCTACCGGCTGGAGTATTTTATGGGCTGTCCTCTCTGCAGCTTTTGTAAGTGTGAATTAACGAATCCTAAAAACCTGTGATTTTAAATAATTTTTGCGAAATTGATAAATTTTCCCGTAACATTCGTATTAATTGTTTGCATAAAAACATTTTAGTTATTTTGAAAGTGTACCGCTAACTTCCTAACGAATCTTAATGTGGTTAAAAATTCTTCATTTTGTTACAGGTTGCTGAATGCGAACGAAATTTCCTGCATTCGGAAAGACACCTTTAGAGACCTTGTGAGCCTTAATTTATTGTAAGTACCTTATATCTTAATTTGGCAAAGCTTAATTTAGTGAAAACAATGATTGTACTACAAGAAACGCATCGGTCCTCACTGTGGATTCCTTTGGGTCAAGCCGGAGAAAAATTTACCTTGAGTTTAATTTTTTAATTCCTGGTCACAGTTCATTTTCTTTTTGATCTGGGCACAACCGTTTGCGTTGTTCTTCTCTTTACGTTATTTAAATAAAGACGCCAAAGCTCTGCTGGTGTAGATCATTGTCGCAGACACGTAATTTTCAGGCGTTTATTTAGCTTCATTAATCTTAAACATCTTTCAATTCCGCTTTTCGGGAAAATTACAGGCCGAATCCGAGGGTTTTGTTTCAAGAGAGATCTTTTTCCCTCCCGTTGCTAATGGAGGAAAATTAGAACAACTTGAATGGTGATGTGATCTCCTGTCGAAATTTTCGTGTAAAACGTTTCAAAAACCTCTCGCTAAAAGGGTCCGGAGTGGTCACTCGGGACCCCAAAACTCGCCGGGGAAACGTCAATTAACCCGCTTCCCTTTCTCTCGGCAATCTGGAAGCCGCGTTGAACACGCGAGAAGAGGTCTTCACGACATTTTCTCTTCAGCGTGTTATTTTTTTCCCTTTTTATTTTTACCCCACTTCAGTATCGCATACGTAATGATCGATCATTTCGTAAATCTTGATGAATGGCTCAGATATATCCCGGAGACGCACTTTCAGTTGTTGCTGAAGAATATTCTTTTTCCCTCCACGACCTGTCTCGCTCCACTTTGGTCCAAAATTAGCCTTTTTTTTATTTTCTTCCTTTAAATTTAGTTATTAGGAATTACTCTCTATTTGGAATTGTTCGGGTTCAGATGTTTTGTTACGCTATCCGATTGATCCGTGAAACATGGAGAGATTAAAATCGCTTCCAAAATAACTTTGGCTCGGGAAATTTGGTAGGACTGTAAATTATAGGTCTTGGCTTTTTCCAAGAAAGAAAGAGGGATGAAAGTAGATAAACGCCCGTCGTAAAGCGTATCACATTCAATGGTGTAATACTAACGCCTATATCTCTAAAATACAGGTACATTTTCCATTCACTAGTTATTAAGATCCGTACAATTTTTTTTTACAATTCCTCCAATTATCACAAAATGTGACCCAGAAATACTATACAGCTTTTACAACCATTTTAGAGGATTTTTTATTGGCCTCGATTTTTGAGAAATAGGTCAATTATCTTAGTCGGCAGTCTCTCTCTCATATCTCTTAAATTGTCTATATACTCATTTTTTTGTGGGAACGGTTTTAAATTACGGTTGAATATTGTGTCCACTTATCTCCATGCCGTATGAAAAATTACTTCTTATGTTTTCTAGCGGAGTGGCAATCAGTAACTAGCTATCATTAACGACTACTAAGGTAATCATCCAATCCCACGTGTACCGTATCTCTAACACGAGATAATGCAAGATTCGTTTCGTCCCTCGACGTCTTATTAGTATGGTAAACGACACTATTGCTGAACTTCCAACACCACGTTGCAAGTAATCTATTTAGCTAAATTCGCATTCATTCTTGACGAAACTGTTCAGTGTAGTTCTCTCATTATATCTTTTTTTCTTTCAGATTTTATAGTCGTTCCATCACTCTATGAAAAAAATATGATTTTTCTTCATAAGTGATTCATTGGCTTATCATATTCAATGGACATGCTAAGCAGGTACTTACAACGTAAAACCTGAAGGGATTTACAAGGAAAGGAAACTAAGGCATTTCACCAGCACATAGTTATTAGTTTAAAAAGGAAATGTATGCATCTTTATCGCACCCTGTAAGCCATGACAAAGTCGTGTGTCGGGGGGTGTAATGACATCAGTGGTAAACAGCGTAATTGTAGGCGGTGAGGAGGGGATCTTTTGAAGCGGTCTTATAAGGAATAACCTGATGATTATAAGATCTATGAATAGATGCATATACTTTAACTATCTCACTTCGGTTTAATATTATAACTTTTAATTCAAAAGGAAAGTCAGTAATCTAAAGTAGTTTGGGTGTCAGTTCTCTTTATTTTATCAAGATAAATCAATCTTCCGATTTATGTTGTCTTAATGATCCCCTCCTTATCAAAATTAAATTCCAATATGTTTCCAGTTTCCATTTTCTCGTGGGTTGCATTCTTCGTGAACGACAGCAAGTCCATCATTGTTTACTGCATACTTTGTGGAAGTTCTGGTAATTCTCTGGAGCCTATTTCGTGGATTTGAAATTGAGATTTTGTTAGTCGAGGGGCATATTGTGGCGCACTTACCGTCTTTAAAATATCTAATTCTCGCAAGGTAAAACCTTGTATGGTGGTACAAATGCGGCTTGAATCACCACACCGATTGACCCCACCTCCTCTGAACTGGGGAGCTGATCGGTCAGAGACCTCGCGAAGGCAACTCGTCGGCCAAGGTGCCGGATCTCCCCGCTCTCCTCCTTCCCCGTCCATTCCTCTCTCTCTAATCACCTGTTTCCCTTGCCACTCCGATCCATACACACACTCCTTATTCTGTACGGGGTGAAAAAAAACCATCCGAACCCATTAATGGATTACCACTGGGAAAAGCGCACTGGTCCGGTGGAGATCGGAGGGAAACAAAACACCGTCGGGAGAGGTACGGTCTTCAGGAGCAAGGAGGAGGAATGGCGTAAAAGGTTCGAAGATGGGGAAAGAATTCCTGCGAAACCGCATCATCTCCTGTGGTGGTGTTCGAACCGACGCTGTGTGGTTCTAATTGATCAATAGTAGTGAGGAAATAAAATCCACCGTAGTTGGTCTCCACTAGTCGAAATTATCCTCGCTGGCATTGAAATGTGCATCATTTCAAATTGGAAGGAGGGAGGGATATTATCTTTTCTTGTCTTTTACCTGAAGTCAACTTGAATTTTGCTTTTCAAGGAGGAAGTCGTGGATTCTCCAGAGATCCCTGATTCTTCTTCCCTGTGGATGACAAAAATATGTGTTCATATGTATGCACACACATTTTATATGTGTGCATATATAATGATCGGCAGGGGGGCCAGTTCCTTTCCCTGTGCCGGTTATGGTTTCCCAGGACGATCTGGTACCCGAAAAATCACATAGCATACATAGGTGGAGCTGCAGGTGCCCAGAGTGCCTTGCCCAGGACGACCCTTCGGTCAGTAGTCCAACGTTCTTCCTCCTGGACTACCGCGACCCACACATATATATCTAAATGTATGTGTGTGTATATAAATATATATGCATAAAAAATCGTAAGCAAGGGATATGTTTCAGTTTTATCTTGATGTGACAGTCTGTTGTAATGTGTCGGATAATTTAAATTATTCTTATCGATCGCCATCAAATATCATCACATGGGAAACATTCCGGGCACTGGCTCAAGTCCATCAGAAGTTCTTACAATATTTGGCAATAATAGTTCAAAAACGTTTAAGCAGAGCGTTAGGCCACATGCTCCAAGAAAAAACTTAATAATATGGATATTGTTGATAAATTTCTTAAGAACTGTTATGTGCCCGTCTTTTAACTATTGCAATATCCTTTTAACTTGTTGGATTGGCTGCGATACGTGTGTCGTCTAGTGGCGCATCAGATAGTTTTGCACAAGAATGAGGCACTGGGCCATAAAAAATTTGGCAAATAGTTCGAAATATTATATTCAAGACTCAGAATTCAGAACAGAGCAGTCCACTAACATTCAGGTGTGTTGGGAGTCATCCGTTAACGCCGGGAAGATTTACAAGTATCTAAGCGTCGTTCCTCGCTCACCTTTTCCAGCACTTGAACTTTTTTCATGCGAGAACGTTTTGATACAATCTCCTCGGTAACCAATGCATTTTAAGAGAGGCCCTTAATCTGAAGGAAAGAGGGTATGGACGGAAGTGAGGGAGAAGGGTGTATAAGTTCAGATAGCCATTTGATGGAATCCAGGCATTTATGAACCTGTAACATACCCATTGTCGTTATATGGCTATACTATTTGCATAATTTAGTATTTTTTTAAAATGATTATATGGGAGCCACGCGGAAAAACATTGTTCATCACGTAACCTTAATTAATACAATATTTAAGTAGAGATTAATGTTGACCGTCAAAACATACTTGTAATAGCTATTAAGATCATAGGAATGAGATCATTTCGCGAAATTTCCCTTATCTAATGTTTACACATAGTAAAAAATTATTAATCAAATTAAAGTTTATGTTTTCATTTTCGGATAGTCATCAGGGTGTTCTTCGTATGATTCTCTCTCTCTCTCATATTTTTTTGGCAAAAGGATTCGTCAGATATGATTTTTCATTTTTCTCCGTCACCCATAGCAAATACAGCCGCTCGCGCGGTGTGTGCGAATGATTAAATTTCAATATTCATTTTACGTATATGTTTTCCTGACACCCCCCATCTGTACCAGCCCCGGTGGTGGCTCACAGGGTGTATCGCAGATTTGTGTGTATTTTCTCAGAGTAAACTGACCACAGTATTAATGTGTACAGTGAAATCATAATGTACTTATTTACCGGAACCCAATGTCGAGGAAAATAAGCCCAAAATAATTAATTGAAATTGCACACCCTGGTGACCAAGGTATCAGATATATTTACTGGGTTTTCTCACCAGCGAAGTCTATCCTATATTTTCCCCTCCTGCATCGCTATTCCCACTCAAGCAATTAAAGCGCACATTTGTGTGCACAAGTTCGATGGGGCATTAAAGAGCCCTCCCCGCCTTACGCCTTAAGTGCGTAAAAGTGTTTGCGAATCCAGTTGGTCACCGCGACCGGGGTTCCCCATCGTAATAAATCGCTTTTCTGCTTTCTGAGTTATTGTTGGCTCTCACCGCCGGAAGAGCTTCATTTAATTTTCGAGGAAACGGCGCGACTCATCAAATGTTGACAACCTGCCGCGTACTTTTTTCGTGGAAAGCAGTCAAGCAGTCGGGTGGATAGTCTTTTAATTTTTCATCCGCGCACTCACTTTCCCATTCCAATTTCACCCTTCCCCTTGGCTCCAAATCTCCCTCCCTGCCGTCCGACCCCCTTCCTCCCACCGGGTCCTTTGCGATGACTTTTTCGCTTCTCCTCTCTCCAACATCCACTCTCCCACCCTATTCCGTCTCTCTCCCTACCGCCTATTCCTCCTCATCCCATCCTACGGCACTGACTCCTATCTGGTTGTCTTTGAGACGCTAATTGGACAGCGCCACCCCGAGGAAAAATGACTAATTTGAGTAAAGCAGATAACGATACGGAAAAGGAAAGAGTGAAAGGGGAACAGGGAGACAGGAATAGCGCATGGGGGAGAATAAGAGAGAGAGAGAGAAGGAGGAAGGAAACGTCACAAGTCCGACTTCCGGGTCGGTCGTAATTTATTTCTGTGAAGGGGTTCCAGCGGGATGATATACTATCGCCTTGTCTACCTTTGCATCAACTTTGTATCCCCTCCTTGAGGAATGAAATGAAATCTTGGTTCTCAAACCTTCATTTTGGCAGAAGTGTTATTCGTAAAAGACCCTGGGAAAGAGATTGGTTTTCGTGTACGCTTACAGATTTCCCTAACCCCCGGAGGGCTATTTCCTTATAAATAAAATAATCCTCGAAGTTCATTCGGCCACCTACAACGGTCGCCTAATCGGATTGTTAAGAGTTATACTTTTTTTTCTTCGATACAGAAACGCCTTTCAATTCCTATTATTCGAAAATTCTCCAGGAATGGCATAAAACTCTTATATGAGTTTAGTCTTTAATCAATGAAGAAAGCAACACAGAGGTTATGTGTGCTTATTGAATTTTCTAATTCATTTTGCGTTGTCGCATGTTAGGGGGAAAAATGTTATACTGAATATGTGAAATTACCCTTGTCCCTTCTGTAGTTGAAAATTATGTTTTTTCTCGTGAATGATTTTTCTTAAGTACTTGCTGTGGCTGTGATTTATCATTTGTATCACTAAACAAATATTTAAGCAAATTCGCCAATTTATGGCCACGAGTTTCGAGTTTCGAGTTTTTATTCAATTTGCGGAATAGGTTAAGATTTTTTAGCCTGTGTTCAATTTTACAATGCTTATGTTGAATTAACTCTATGATGTACTCATCAGGCTTTATAGTATTCCAAGATTTGTCGACTTCAGTCTTCTTTCCTTTTAAGCAATCTATTCTCTCTATGTCCCGTTGACTCGATTTTCCTCGATCTTAGTCTTACTCGTCGGGCCTTTCTTTTTAATTTCCTTTCTATCGTGTATCTAATAAATCTGTTGTGCTCGAGGTATAACCGGATCCACCTGGTTTTTCCCTTCCATGGGAATATTGCTCCATATGCCATTTCTTCTCCCGCTTTTACGATTCGTGTTCTTTCTCATTTTTTTCTCTTCTACTTCCCATTTGATTTTCCGCATCCAACCCCAGGATCATATTTCGAATCGACAATTGCGAGTTGAAATACCTGCACTGCAATATTTTATCCGTTCCACGGAGAATTCGCAGACACGCAAATTCCCATCGGTTCCCGGACGCACGCAAATATTAAGGGAATAAACAACATTTGATTTACGAATGTGTCCGATTCCACATTTCATTCCGGTAAACATAAGCGGATCTGTTCGCGAATTCCAGAAATGCGTCTGCGCCCTGCCGATAGTCCCATTTCCACGTTTAAAATCAATCCAGGCAAGGGAGGGTATGGGGTCGCCTGAGTCCTGCGACGCTCAAGCTTCGCCCACCGGTCACCCCTTCCTGTCAAACTCCACCTTGGATTTATATCATGAGATTACCCAACTCTCCTCACATTTTCTTTATTTATTTCAACCAAGCTATAAATATTTTCGGAAATGATTTTGTTTACAATCGAGAGAAAATTCGTGGGAGAGAAATGGAAGAAAATGGAGGGGATATTGAGAGTTAGCAGTAAGCGTGGGAGGAGGAAGGGAATAAATTGATAATATCAGTTGAATGAGGTGTGGTTGGAAATTTTAAGAACTGAAGAGGTTAGTAGAGTGTGGAAAATGGTGCTCGTATGTGTCATGAAATAGTGTGTGTAATATCGTTCAACAATTCTCTCAAACTAGCTCTGGGCGGTAGAATGCCTACGAGACGTTATAGTATATTCCTCGTATGGTAAAATCTTTCAATTAGCCTTTTTAAAGTCAACTCATCTTGATATTTTTTCACAATATCAATATTAGAGATGTATATATCGATTGTCTGTACAATTTTGATTATAATGTCGTATTATGAAACGGAACATTGCCACATGAAAATCTTAGTTATTGGGTGAATATCATGTAACCGTAGAAATAAATTTCGAGATTAAAACGTTAGGATTAAGATTCTGGGAGAAATAAAAGGCGGCAACAAAAATGAATACATTTTCTCAGAGCTTTGACGGTCTTATCCTCCTTAAATAAAGCAATTATATTTTGTTTCTCCTCAATAATTTTTTTCTCAGTAATACCATTTTGAATTTTTACCACTTATGGACACTAATCTGTCTAAGCAAGCGTACTCACGGGCAGGCTTTTAATTTGTAAAATGAAATAGCTCAAAAAATTATCTTATGCGACAGCAATTTTTTAACGAGTCCAAAAGGACATTATTTTCCGTCGACTTGCGCTATTTATCTTTTTGTTCGCAATTGCGGAGTGTATGTATGCTCGATGTCTAGGTTATAGTCGGGGGACATGAGAAGTTTGTGGTCTCCCTCGGGTTCCTAAAGCTGTAATGACCCTTCCGTCTGATGCCCTCTCCGACCTAACTTCTCCCACTACAGCCTCCTCACCCTCGACCACGTCCACCCCCAAACCCGATTTCGTCCTTCGTCGCGCGAGCTTAATCGTCGTCCTCCCGACATCCCACTACCCCACCGCCGTTCCCGCCTCTCTCCCTCCCCCGCGGTCGAACTCATTTGATCCTCGATCGACTCGCAATGACCGTGGGATTTGGCCGCTGTCGTTACAACGCGTAGCAGTTAAACGTAGGAGGAAATCCTCCCTAAACTCTCTCTCACGCCCTCCCTTCGCAAACCCTCTCTCTCTCTCTCGAGCCATTAGCGGTCCTCCGCTGCACGTAACATACATAGACGGTCGCCCGCTCTCCACCCCCCCCTCCCTCGTCCACCCGCACGACACACACGAATTCCACCACCCACGCAAATTGTGCGTGGTAGACCATTCCTGGAGGGAATACGAGAGAGGAACGGGGCGAGGGAGGGTTTCCCTCGCCGTTTCCCAACTTCCCTCATCCTCTCCCTCGCCTCAGCCCCCCTCCTTCACCCTCTTTCAGACACCCCCTCAACCTTCCCGTCTCCTTTGTGGACCCCCCGCTATGTCACCTCTTGTGAGCGACCACCCACCGACGCTGCTCTCCCTGGCGGGCACTCACATTTCGGGAGGGCACCTCTTATTAGTTTTATTTTTTTCCTTGACCGGCGGCAGGAATCTCACTTCGCGCCGCGCCGCCGTCGTCTATTCTCGAAAAACAATGTGACGGGGCGGAACAAGGAAGGGGAAGGTGTCAGGGTCCTTGACAAGAAGGCGGTTGAATGGGTTGGCGTTATTTTAAAAATCATTCAAGATAATTCGGGGAGTTTCGGACAGGAGGCAAGGTTAAGAGAGTTAAAGACGGATGGACGAGCGAATTACTATAGTATATTAAAGCCGAAGCGGGTATAATTTTACTATTACATGAGTAAGCACCACGTAGGTTATTTAGGAATGGATATACGAGTAAACATTGCAAAAAAATATGTGCATTCAATAAAAAACATTAATGTAATGCTAGAATCGGGAGTTTACGTAAGAAAGTATGCTTCTATCTTTTTTCTTTAGATCTATGTAATTTTGCCCAAGCTCTCGACATGTCAACATGTCGAGAGCTTGGGCAGGATTCAATGTAACGGATGGTGATTTTTTCATGCATGCGTTTTGGTGAGGAGTGTTCGAGGATTAAAAAAAATGAATTTTATAAAATTAGAAGTTGAATATTCCACGGTTAAGTATCAATGTTAAAAAGTGAAATAAAAATATTTAAAAAGATTACATTGAGAAGACAAAAGTGTTTGAGCCACGCTTGTATCCTATTTCCCTAAAACTTTAATCATAGGTTGCAGTGTTTCATGGAAATGATTGAATAACTGATAAATTACTAAAATTATAGTTCAAGTACGTAATTTTTATGATATCCTGTAGTTCTAAACTTGCTATGGCAGGTTCTGAACGATGAGTGCTCAGGAACTTAGGTGGCTTAGCCACGTCCAACCGTTTCCAGCCTGTCAGAAACAGGATATCTCAAAGTCCACCTACTCGGGGTCACCGAACTTAGTCGTCGCGACAAGAAAGTTCATTTGTGGCAGAGTGCAGAAAAGGGGAAATTAGGGATATTTATGTTCAAAAATCTTTTTGATCAGATGAACGTACGTTACTAAAACGTAAGTTTCCAAAATTGTACGTGAAATAGGTAAGCATGTAATTAATTCTATTTTTTACTAAGCAACGACGATGCAATATTTTCATAGTACTAGATTATTATTTTGAGCACTTTACATAATAAACATTGCACTAATGAGATTTGTATTACCTTAGTAAAAATAAATTGATTTTTTTATATCTGACTAGCTTTAATTAGAAGTGTATCTGAAACCCAACATGCTAAAGGGAGTAAATACGTTGAGGAAAATTATTATTCTCGTAATAATCTTCGAAAACACTATATTTTTCTTCTCACTTTATGTGTCTTGGGGTGGTGTCTCTGGATGCTCATAATGGAAGACATTTCCTCTCGCTTGCGTCGATATTCGTGAAAGGAAGGCGGCGTGAGGTGCGTCTCAACAGCCGGGACGTTTTCAGTAAACATTTTTCGCAGCGCGGGGAGAGATGACTAAAACCCAGGCACGGGTCCCAGTTGGCCGGGACGTGGGGAGACCATAAAGGCTACTTGGTTGGAGAAATTAGATCTGAAACCCGAAGTCGGTGGATGTCGAGTCGATGCGGTGGAAAGAATAACGGCAAACGTTATATCTTCCCCCCTCCGTCAACCACGGCAGGTTTCGTTTTTAATGTCCCCTGGGTGATGGGGCTAAAAGGAGCCGTGCGAGATGTGTGCGAGGGAGGGGCGGAGTGTGGGGCGCGGTGAGGAGAGTAAGGGTTGTGGAATGGGAGGCGGGAAGAGGCGAAGTGGGAATCGGGAGGGAGGAGATGAGGAGGCGGAAAGGGGACGCATGAATGTTATTTGGTTATTTTCGGGTTAGAACACGTTTCGCCCATTATGCCAGAAATTGGCACAGATTTCGGGGACGTTAGCTTGCGTGCGCGTGTTTTTAAGGTTTGGGAAATAAACCTATTAATAAGCGATCATCGGTCCCTCCCTTGTTTCTTTTTTTTTGAACCTATGTCCACCGAGAGAGGAATGACAAAAACAGTTTTTCATAGCGTCAGGGGCAAACGAGGGAAAAATAAATAATACGTTCGAATGAAAAAAAACTCACTATTTGTCGTTTTCTATCCCAGAAGCTATCGCCATTTAATCACTTTTTGCGTGCTTATTGCGTTTTTATACCAGGATACTCCTCCTATCCATTTTTTTAGAGAAGATGTCACACCGTCGAAGCTTTAGTTGGTATCAAATTTCCTGGGATAATGTTGGGTACATGTAAGATTTATTTAACTTACAACTTTAAAGAAATGCATGATTCGCTGCTCTCTTACTACCTAAAAAAATTACAGAACTTAACTTTAAATCATAGAGACGTAAGGAGAAGAATAGCGAAAAAGGCTAAGCTAAACATTAAAATAGGAGGGGAAAAAATAGAGCAGGTAGAACAGTTTACGTATCTCGGAAGTGTTTTGGACCAATACGATCAAAGTGGTAGGGACGTAAGGAGAAGAATTGCGCTAGGCAATGAGGCTTTCTCAAGGAGGAAGGAGTTGACGGGGACGTTGATTAGGGATGTTAAGACAAGACTCGTAAAAACTCTGATATGGAGCGTAGCTATGTACGGCGCGGAAACGTGGTCACTGAAGCAGGAGGATAGACGTAGATTGAAGGCTTTTGAAATGTGGGTGTGGAGAGGAATGGAGAAGGTGAAATGGACGGAAAGGAAAACAAATGAGGAAGTACTGGAGATGGTGGGTGAGGAGAGGGGTTTGTTGAGAGAAATCCTATGGAGGCAGGAAAAATGAATGAAAGGCGAACTGAGCGGTAGTGGAATTTTGAAGAAGGTAATAGAGGGGAGAATGTTGGGCAAGCGAGGAAAGGGTAGGAACAGGATAGGGATATTGGACGGGATGATGGAAGGAAGTACTTAGAGATGAAGAGAGACCTGATGTAGAGTAGGTTGCTGGATTGGGTTTTGTTTGTTTGGAGTTACAAAATGTTTATTTGATAGTTGTGTCCACCCAAAAACCTACCTTAACCGGTAGATTACCTAATTATAATAATAACTTTAAATCTTACGGATTACAATCATAAGGAAGGTCAGTCCAAGGCAAGTTCCTACATTTATGTTTGGATTTAAATGAGATGTTTAAATATTAGTAAATGAGAGGTCTCATATCACATTACTCTCTATCAAATAGGTAATTAGGATGAATTACTATTATTATGCCTTTAATTCAATGCGAGAACTGTTTAATTTACTCTTGGGTCATTGTGTAATTATTCTTGGGTCTTTTAATAAATCCAAATACTCCCTTCAGATAATTAAATACTGCCATGGTTATTAAAGATCCCGCACCATTTCAAGCAATATTACATTCAAAGTGTAATCCATCAATCACAGATTTAGGTAAATAAGGACTAATTCGTGAATCTTAGTTTATAGAATCTGATACAATTTTCCCCCTGTGAATTCAAAATAAGCACATCAATCTGTGATTGGACAATAACCACAGAATCACCAATCTGTGTATGCTCGATAAATAAATATTGACTGTCAATATCAACCTAAGTTTTCGTGATAATGATTGGTCTCAGGTCATTTGTCATAAATAAATCCGTCATTGGTTTGATTAAACTTCATCCAGTTTTTCTCCAAGGCAGCAGTACACATAATTTATACAGTTTCAGGTAAAAACAAAATCCTAGATGACGAGTTCCAGGAACGGGATTACTATAAAATTACCCATTTCTCAACACGCATATCCTCAAGGGCACCTTAGCGTACGAGAAGGTTGCGTAATTATGTTTGGTCATTATTTTCTCTTCGTTACTCAAGGGCATCGCGAATGTTACTATTGTATTAGAACTCCTGTCCTTTCGGTTGTCGGTCACTGGAGAATCCCCTTTCTATTGCGTTAAAACTGTTCTGTATTCTAGATTACTAGGTCCTTATCAGGTCATTTGGCTCTTGTAGCCTATATGTATCCATTTGAGGTATTGCACTACATGAACATGTGAATTAGGAGAGTAAGAAATATAACAGATACATTTACCTATTACTCGTTATTGGATCCAAAATGCGAACCCATCCAAATGAAATGTAAATGCGGACAGTAAAGTCATTCTTGTGCAATTGAGGTTTCCATAATGACTCCAAATTGTTGATTTCTTAATTTTTCGTTTCACAGTGAGATCGAGTATATTTGATTACATTACTGTAGTGAAATTGACCAGACCTCATTTAACGAGACCGCTTAGTAAGATTAACGCGTAATAATGGTACATTACTTAATACTTAATCATGGATTCCGCAACCACCACGTCGTTGATGAGACGGTGGTTTGTATGAAGTCCACAACCTGGGCAACAGAAAGTGTATAAATACGAGTTACGTTAATTATTCGAGACGAACTATTTAAGTAGTTTGTTACTTCCATTAAGAATTTTCTCGTTGTGGCTAATATCTTTGTTGGAAGGAACCGCGTCGCAATGCACTTGGTGATTAGTTCGCCATCAGTTGGCGCTCAAAAAAGTGATAGGACATCAGTGTTTGTTTTCCTCAACTCGATTTGGACTAATTACCAAAAAAACAGTCTAAAACGCATTTTGCCCCACAAATCTTGATTAATGACTCCTGAAATCGTTCCCAAAACCTTCACACGTCCCGTCGTTCGCGCGCAAGTACGAAATCCATAACACCGTCCATTAGGCAACCCCTTATGGTGGGCGGGACAGGGAGATGTGGCCTGGTAAAGGGGGGTTTGAGAGGGGGTTTTAAGTCCTCTCCCCGCAACAGTAGCCCAACCCCCCACCACTCCCCGTAGGTCAAAGCGACGTTTCATCCCGTCGACGGGGTGTATCGAGGGACACGGAGAGAGTCGCCACCGCCTCGGGGGGCGGAAGGAGCGGGGAGCGCGATGGGTTGGTTTTGCGACCCAAAGGTGCCGTCAAATTAAAGACGGATTTGCCACCCGGGTGGAAGGGGTTTCTCGGAGGAAGGTAGGAGGAGGTCGAGCGGCGGAGTCTGACGGAGGATGTCCGCAAGAAACCACGGGGGGCCGAAGCAGGGTTAGTTTGCGTGGGTGTGGGGAGACCATGCGATAGAGGGGGTTGGTTTATGTTTGTGTGCACATCACCATCACGTCTGAGGGTAGAAACCCCCGTAGATCCCCCGCTCGGCGGGAGGGGAGTGGAGGTGGTCGACGACCCTTCCGTCCAGAGAGTAGCCACCCCGCGGATGCGGACTGCATGGGACCTCGCGCGGTCGGGACAAATGCCGCGTGGCTAATCCCACAATGCAACGCGGGACCGGAAGTAAAGGCCCCGACGGGAGGGTGTGGGCGTGTGTATATACATTCACGAGAGAGAGATGGGATTGCAGGGAGAGCATCCGAGTTGTGTGTGTGGGGAGGAGTAGTGTTGGGCATCCGATCAAATTCCTATCTCTCCCGCATTCCCTCCCCCTCTCCCCGCTGGAACCACGCCCCTCCCCCACTCCATATCCGCCCCGTCCATCTGCGGTCCTAATACGATGCGTTCGACTGTGGGGAAAGGTTGTACGTTAAAGAGGGGAAGGGGATACTGGGGCGGGGGGGAGGGATTGCGGGGTGCTTACGTTCCCGCACCCTCTCATTCCCGTTCCCTCCCACCCCCCTACCTCATCCACGTCACTGCCGGAGACTTGGGAGTCCTGGCTTCGGCTTAATTCCCGCTTATTGCGTCGTAACGAAGATTTGTCTCCCTCGCTCTCTGATTCGTGCTCTCGGGTGAGGGATATTCCAAACCCCCTCCCACCCCATCCCCGCTCCCACTGCCGCTCGTGTTGTCCACTATTTCCCGCTTACGGTGTGTGCGTGCACTATAATCTACCCAAATGGTTTGTGGGGCGGATTAAAAAAATCTTGTTTTTTATGTATATACTTTTGGTCTCCCGACCCACATATCTCCAGCCTTCCCTTAAGCCATTAAATACGCGGTTTCCGTCCATTTGGTTATCATTCGCTGCCATGAGGATATGTTTTTTTCCCCTCCGGCTTCAATTTTACGTTTTCTATTTTTATGCCTCGATCAACCAGCGTTCGCGTTTGTTATTCTATGGCTCAGCTTGCTATTCGAGTGGATTGAATATTCATAATTTTTTCATTTCTGTAATCTCTTTTGGTGTGGTTGAAAGTAGTGTTGCATTGCATATTTTAAATCAATGGGATGTTTTGGAAGTTATTAGAAAATCCACAAGGACATTCTGTTGGTGGTTTCCAATTTCGCAATTGCTATTCATGCATAGAATACTTTACCGGATCATCAATGTGGAAGACGATTCTGATATTTGTTAAAGTTTATTTTTTGCTAGCGAGTTAAATATTCAACATTATGAATCAAATTGAAATTAAGACCATTTTTCTCAGCGAATTGAATAGTTTTCTTTAAAAATATCCGTTAGTTCCATTGTCGCATGTAGTTTATTCTCATTATTAAATATTTTTACTGTGTTGATTTATTTTTAGTGTGTACTTGCACTCTCTTCATTACCAGATGTAATTTTTAAAACTATCATTTTGAAATAATGTGATAGTTTGTTTCCTGTCTCTGAGATTTAGTATTTTATTTAAAATTATTTCTTCCAGGTCACTCTACGATAATAACATCCAGTCTTTGGCGAATGGAACATTCAGCTCACTCAAAAGTATCCAAACTCTGTGAGTACAATTCTTTATTTAATTTCTTAGTTTATCATGCCTGCGATACAGTTGTAGACACTTGTGAAACCATGTAAAACACGAGTGATTGAAAAAGCATTGACATAAATACGAGCTCGTATATGCTAAAAAATGAATACGGAAAACATCAAGTAGGGCAATTACTCTCAATTTTCAGTTATTAGTTGATTCCATTAAAGTCATTTATGAAAATGAATGCTTCAACAGATTCAGGCGATATATAGTCAAAGTTCCTCATTATGAGAAAATCATTTGCACTTTTACACATAAATGTGAGGTGATTATGTGGAAATCTGTGGAAAAGTGCAAATTTGTTTATCTCATAATAAGATGAATGCTGTTTTTATTGAATAAAATAACGCCGCTTTTATTGAAGAAATATTTTTTAATGTTTATTAAAACGATATCTTAGTTGGAGGAAGTTTCATTACAATCATGTGTCATCAGTACGTTGTCTATGTGTTGGTCTTGCTGCACATCATCGGTCGAGGAGAATTCTCATTAAATTATTTTGCAAACTTCGTCCTTAACGACTTCAGTATTGCACTTAATAGTTCGCTGCGCTCTCGAAAAAAGAGACTTCGATTAATAAGTCAGTTTACCCAATCAATCAAGGGCGTCGAAGTTCTTTAACCTTCCGCCGCTGATGTCACACGCACTTTACCATCCATCTTCCATCAGAACTCTTCTCTCCTGCCACTTTTTCTCATCTTTTTCCGTCCCTCATTCCCTTCGTGTCTTCCCATCGTCTCCGCCTCCAACTTTGTCGATCGCCCCATTCCCTCGTCATTTCTTCACTTTATTTGTTACTCACAGCCGATATAGTTCGACCCCCTCCCCGCATTTTATCTGACACCGGCGCCGCGATACCTTACACTTTCACACTCCACAATATCCTTACCTCCTTCACAGCGTCTCTCAATCGCCTCGCCACGCCATCTCCGAACACTCGACATCCCTCGGTGCGAGGACCGTAGGTCCCTCCCTCGCCGTCCCTCTCCCTTTTCTCCCATAATCCTCTACCAAACTTTTTTTTCTCTTCCCCGTGCACACCTACCTGCCCTCCTCTTTTATAACTCAGCCCGTACGCCCTCGCACCCTCATCGCCGATCGCCGCCTCGTCGTCGGCCGCCGTCCCCGAATGCTCTTCGAGCGATGCCCGCCCCATCGATTACCACACCACCCCTTTCCCCACAGGACCCCTCCCGGCTCGGCCACTCATCCAAGCACCGATCTCCCCTCCATTTCCCTTCTCACTCTCCTCCCACCTGCTTCTCCCCCCCTCCAATCCCCGGAGTCTCCTCCGCGCTTTGAATACTTTCCGCTGCACGTCTCTCATTAGTCCCTAGAGGATTCCCGGGGAGACTCGGTCGACGGCTTCGGGAAACGTTCGCGGCTCATGCGCTGCACGCATTTCCTCGGAGCGGAGAGTATGGGCGGGCGGGCAAGGAGAGAGATGGGGATATTGGATAAGGGAGGGAGATACATGAGAATGAATGGAGAGAGGTTTTTTGGAGTGGTTTTGTGGGCTGGGGAATAATGAGGGAAGGAGTGGATGATGGGAAAACAATTGACGGGTGAATTTCATCGATGGTGTTTCGCGGTTTCGCGGAATGTTTCAATCGGATGCCCGTCGTCCGCTCGGTATGAATGATGGGAAAATAGCGATTTGTTTGTTTTGCATCGAATTGATGGCTTGTGCAATGGGATTTTGATCCGGTATTGATTGCCAAGCATCTTTGCTCACCGCCTTTCTCAAAGGCCACCAAAACACCAAGGTGAAAATGATGGGTTTGAAAAAAATGACGTTATATTGTGATATCTATGGTTAAAAATCCTTTTTTCATCGGTTTTTATTAACTATTCCTGTGGAATTTCTTGCCCATTGCGTAGTCTTAATATGAATGTTTTTCTTGAAAATGTTATTTCTGTACTATCTTACGCCCTACTGCTCAAGAATGATGGGGGATAACTTTTTATAAATTTCGTTAAACTTCTTGGAGGAAGAAAGAAAATGTAGCTACATATTTTACATAGGAATATTATGAAGGCTTCATACCTTAAAACTGGAAAAAATATTTAATCCTGACTGCCGTAATTCTTTCGTAAAATACGTATACGAGAAAAGAAAACATTTGAGATTTAACAATAGATCAGAATGATACAAATATGAGATTTGCCCTCATTGATCATTATGCTGCCTTAGAGGCAGAATTGTTTATTTTTTCAATATTTCCTCATTTGTTAATGCATTTAATTTCCCGGCTATGGACTTTCCAAATTCGAAGCTTAATTTTCATCTCGGGGTCGTTTTTCGATCGTCTTCTGCCTGCCTACTAGGCTCAAAAGATCACAATTGCGGAGAAAAAAAAACAGTCACGTCGACCTTTGCCGCCACCTGCAATAAATTGCCTGAGCTCCTCTAGGCGTTCCTGTGGCCTTCGCTGTTTTCCTTTCCTTGTTTTACAGCCATCCTTCTTCCCATTCTTCCGTTGTTCATGTGCGCCATCTGGCTCCCGTCTGCCTTGGCTTCTTCCCTCCCCTTGTTTCCATATAAGGCCGCCCCCATGACTCCTCTCAATTTGTCTTTGTTCTTATCTTATTAAGCTCGTGAAGCGAAGTACAGCAACAACACCAACGATGCACTTGCAGATGAGCGTGCTCGTTTCTCTTTTGTTTAATCTGGAAATATTGCGTCGTGTCCATCTGCGAGGGTGCTCGATACATTCACGTCGCGAGGAGAGATTCCATAATAATACGTCCTTCAAACTGGCGTGCACGATGAAATCATTAGAAGGCCAATAAACCGCCTTTATGCCTTACGCCTCAGAAAGGTATCCAACGCGTTACTCACCATAAGTGCTGTGCGTAATGGTGTAATTCTCACTTGGGGGATACATTGGCATATCACGAATAATGATACGAATTTTCTCAGTCAAATTATGAAGTTTGAGAGAAAAAGGTTAGATTTTAGGTAAATTATCCAGACCCATCCATAAAACTCTATCATAATCGTGCTGAGTCATATATCACGAAGGAATAGGCAAATAAAGCGTTCCGAACATTCTCACTCCATTTCTGCGTCTAACAGAACTATCAGCAATAGTTGGCTTAATTCACATTATGCTGGCATGAAAAAGGGCTTGAATTATTCTCCCTTTGATAAATACAATGTTTACAGTAGCTGTTTCAATTATTTTAATGGAGCATTAGGCTCTGTTTAATTCTGTTTCCTGTGTATTTTCCGTTCAAACGTATTCCGCAAACCGCAGTCTAAATTTATAAGGCTAAAACAAAGAGGATATAATTAAAAGTTATAAATATTTATATGTGAATATACGCATATACTATATATTATTATAAGGTAATCTACCGGTTAAGATAGGGTTTTGTATGGACATAACTACGAAATAAATATTTTGTGGCTCCTAACAAAACTCAATCCAGCAACCTACTCTACACCAGGTCTCTCTTCATCTCTGCGTATTTCCTTCCTCCCTTCATCCCGTCCAACATCCCTATCCTGTTCTTGCCCTTTCCTCGTTTGCCTAACATTCTCCCCTCTATTACCATCTTCAACATCCCACTGCCGCTCAATACGCCTTTCATCCATTTTTCCTGCCTCCATAGGATTTATCCCAACAAACCCCTCTCCTCGCCCACCATCCCTAGTACTTCCTCATTTGTTTTCCTTTCGGTATATGATGCACGAGTTTCAAAATGTAAAATTTCATCTGCATGCTGTTGTTTAAATAATTTAGAAAGGTATCAACCGTGTTGTTATAATCTTCGTAAGATACACATATAAGATAGTACATTGTTCTTTTTCCGACCCGGAACACATTTCTCATTTCTTTACTATTCGGTGGTTTATTCATATAAATATTGATAATTGTGGTTGTTTCCAATGTTACCCCCAAAAAAAGATTTTGTAAAGTCGTGTGTATTTCAACTCCCTTTCTATTTCAGGATGAGTGGTTTTTTATAATTATAGATGAATGCATGATAGAATTTAGTATTGTATTCCTCCGAAACGGATGATGGAATGCCATCCATGCCTAAAACGTGACCGACAATGGAATTGGAACAATGAAAATTAAAGTAGCGGACCACCTCCCTTCCGCATCTACAGATGCATTCCACCTCCATTCCAACCAGGGAACATATGACAGGAGGTTTTGGAGCACCAGCCATTATGGGAAAATGATGACTTGATCATATGACCACATAGAATATTAGACTTAGTGCGAGAGCCGTTTAATTATTATTATTTTTCATGGCTGCTAATTGTTTTTGGATCAAACATTACTTTGAATGAGTTTGATAATATATTTTCATTCTCGTCTTACGGAGGCGTCGCCCAACATCATAATGCGTGCTAAGAAATATTTCTTAAACAACACAATCATACAGTTTGAAATGTTTTCGAGAAAAGCTCGAATGGAATTTTCCTTCGCCATACACTGCAAACCTGGCAACTATTTTTCCCCTTTCGAAGGTTTTTCAACAAATTGTACCGTTTTTTAATAATATTTTTTCTCTGAATCACATTCCGTCCATATTATCAAATGCTCTTCACGTCCATGACACATTCCACAAATCTCACTTTCAACCTTCTCAATCCTCTGTTTTCCGTCCTTTGCCCTAGAAGTATTCGTTCCTGTTTCGGACGATACCAATCCTTAATCCCGTCCGAAACAGAAACACTGTCTCGTGATCAAAATTTTGTGTCATTCGACTAGGTTAGTAGATCTTGGGAGTTCGAAAGAGGTTAATGGTGATACCAGGGTAATAAAACCGGATCTTGAGAAGGATCCTAGGGTTAAGATTGTTAGAGGATCGTAGGATCTTAGAGAAGGAAACAGTTCATTTTATGGTAAAGGAAAGGGTCACGTGCAAGGGTAGCTTTAGGTTTCTCTGCCCTGATTGTGAATCGTTTTCTTGTTCCTATCCCTAAGAGGAATTTCTGCTCCTTATACAAATTTCACCAAAAACACTTATAGCCGTGCAAATGAAGATCGTTATATTTTGTGAGTATAATGAGGGATACTTGACTGTCTTCGAGGCCTATATTGAACTTAATTTTCCCCATGCCAGTTAATGCCAGGTACACGGTCTCCCGGAAAAGATTGTATTGAATGAGGAGTTAGTTGTTCATGGTGAATAATTATCCTTATTTTCTGAAAGAGTTACAAAGTAACTTCATTCTTCTTGAATGATTGATTTATATTGTTTTGTGAACAAATAATGCCTATTTTAGCGGTAATTCCTTTTCAATTATCGATGCTATTCTAGAGATTTTGGGCTTGGACTGCGACATATATTCGGGAGAGGAAATGTCATATTCTTCGTCGAATCGTTTAAAAAAAGAAATGCTCTGGAGTATAAGTTATATACACTTTTACAGACATAGTAATAATGGACTGTAATGTTATGATATCAAGTGTTTTCATGATAAAAAAATTAAATCTTATAGACTGAGAAAATGAATATTTAACTAAGATAAATGATCGACGAATGACAACATCGGAAACAAATGGTAGAGAAGGTGAGATGTCTTTTTGAAAGGACAATTATTATTTAATATGCTAGCCATGAGTTTAACAAAATTAATTGGTTCGTTTTCTTTCTTCTTCGACTCACCGAGAGAGACTTTTGGGTAACCATACACTTCGTAGCAGTGGATGAGGCTAGTGAATAAGAATGAAAAGAGCAGGGCCTATGAAGGTCGCAAGAGGTCGTGGGGTGCCAAGGGCTGCTGAGGGGGGGGAAGGAACGAAGAAACGGTGGGGTGGTGGTGTATTTTTATTGTTGCGTGTACTTGTGTGTTGTGGGGCTTCGCTGCGTAGGCCGCGACGCGGCGGAAGGGACATAAGGATAAGACCGAGACGTTTCCATGAGGCGGGGAACACAGCTAGCCTTAAACCTTTGTGGGAAGGAGGGTGTTTGGAGGAGAGGGGACGGAAGAAAGAAGTGTCTGCCGCGAGGGTGTGGGAAAGTGTGTCCATAAGGAGATCGATGATTCCTTTCTAAAATGGATAAGCGATCGGGGATGGCCGTGCTGGGGGAAAGGCGATATTGGACGGGTATGCCGACGAGAAGGATGAGTGAAGAGATGTGGATGAATGGCTCTGAAGGCATGTGAAACAATATACCGTCGGGCAGACGCGAGACTGTGGCTTTTATTTTTCAAATGTAGCTCCCTCGTGCGTACGCGTTTTTTCTTGGTTCTTCGTTTGAATGTGATTCCCTGATTATAAATATTGAACTTGATGAGGTATATGGCGTTTTATAAATAAACGGAGATATATATTATATGCTTGTATAATGTCAAGTTCAATACACGATATGTCGTATATTGTATTTGACATGAACCGAGTTAGGGGAACGAAAAGAATGTAAAACAAGTCAGGAAAATCAATAAATGCGGAGAACCCGAAAAAAACGTAAGGCGCTGAATCAAATGTGTCAAAAAAGGTATCATAATTCCCACTAAGACAGGGACAGGAGACTGATCCGCAACCTGTACATGTCTCAGACTGCTCAGGTGCGAGTGGGGAACGGAGAGTCCGGATGGGCAGTGTTAGGAAGAGGTGTAAGGCAGGGTTGCCCATTGTCACCGGTACTGTTCCACGTATATGTAGAGGAAATGATTAAAGAAGCATGGGAAGAACTGGAGGTAGGAATGAAAGTCGGAGGGGAATTCGTAAAATCGGTTAGGTTTGCTGATGACCAAGCATTAGTTGCTCAGTCAGCCAAGGGGTTGCAAGCATTGTTGAGTGAATTGGAGGTTCAGTGCGATAAATATGGGATGAGAATCAATATTAATAAAACAAAGGTTATGCGATTTTCCAGAAAGAAAAAGGCTAAGCTAAATATTAAAATAGGCGGGGAAAAAATAGAGCAGGTAGAACAGTTTACATATCTCGGAAGTGTTTTGGACCAATACGGTCAAAGTGGTAGGGACGTAAGGAGAAGAATTGCGCTAGGCAAGGAGGCTTTCTCAAGGAGGAGGGAGTTGATGACGGGGACGTTGAGTAGGGATGTTAAGACAAGACTCGTAAAAACTCTGATATGGAGCGTAGCTATGTACGGCGCGGAAACGTGGTCGCTGAAGCAGGAGGATAGACGTAGATTGGAGGCTTTTGAAATGTGGGTGTGGAGAAGAATGGAGAAGGTGAAATGGACCGAAAGGAAAACAAATGAGGAAGTACTAGAAATGGTGGGGGAGGAGAGGGGTTTGTTGAGAGAAATCCTATGGAGGCAGGAAAAATGGATGAAAGGCGTATTGAGCGGTAGTGGAATGTTTAAGAGGGTAATAGAGGGGAGAATGTTGGGCAAGCGAGGAAAGGGTAGGAACAGGATAGGGATGTTGGACGGGATGAAGGGAAGAAAGAAGTACACCGAGATGAAGAGGGACCTGATATAGATTAGTTTGCTAGGTGGGGAGTCACAAAATGTTTACTTGATAGTTGTGTCCATCCAAAAACCTACCTTAACCGGTAGATTACCTAAAAAAAAATTCCCACTAAATTGTCTCGCTAAGGGTTATTTCGCTTAATTATTGTGAAGTTTGCTTTTCAAAATGAAGTTCATCTTAAGTTTAACATTTTTTCACCCTTAACATGAAGATGGACTTCATCGTGATGAAAGCGGTGTTTACCTATAATCCCCATTGTCTTTCAGTATCTAATGTCCTTTTGAATTATGGAAACTAGTTTATAAACAACCTAAGAGGCTAAAAAAAGTAGTTTCAGATATGAGAATTTTTTTTCCTTGCAAGAAGGAGCCTTTTCAGTCAGAAATTGGACGATTTTAAAAACTGACTTATCAGAACACCTTATATGTGTTTGGATATTCATTCCAATGCCTAGTCCTATGCATCAGGGGAAACACGATTCATAACGATGGTATTTCCCCGATGAAATCTGTATCGAGTATCGAACTTCACGTAACTCGCCATTTTTTTCTTTCGATATGATTTTATTTTATCATGAAAAGTGAGCAGCAGTTTGAACAATAGAACATTGGTGGCAAGTTTTCCAAAGTAAAAGCTTATCTTAACGATAAGCCGTGCAGTCATTGAACAAACTGGATGGAGTGTGGGTAATAATAATTGAATTGAAATGCGAAAAATATCCTTAGGATAGCTGTGCTAATCTCTATGAGTTGGTGCCACTGGCGCATTCTTGGCTGACCCTGTGAATTTAGCGAGCCATCACTCACGTCTGTTTAAGTGTAGATGTTGCCTCATTTCACTCTAATATTCCGCCCCTGTATTGTTTTCAACGCCCATTTCTTCTTGGTTCCCTTTTCCTTAATTGGGTTTGCTTTGAATTTTAAAAAAATATTTTTCTTTACCTGATTTTATGTCTTGCATTCGAGAGAAAAAGCGGACTTAGCAATTTCTGGGTGGCCTATTGTCTCTTTTCAAGTTTGCCTCGGGAAAGGAATCATAAGTGCCCTTTGCCTCTCGGACAATTGCGTCATTAGTAAACAAATTTATTTATCGGGAATAGCAAAGTGATTCAATTATAAAAACTTTTTATTATCTTAGAGCATCTTATGTGCAGTGCATAAGGGCTGCCTCCGGATTATTTAAATTCCATTTTTGGACGGCTCGTCTCCCCATTGTAAACATTTTTTTCTCTCGATATTATGGGAAATTTTATCTCAGTACTCTTGGGTCAACCTTACGCTGATGTACTATTGCCACTGTGTACTCCCACTACGAAGCGAGTGCAGATATTACATCATACATTTAAAATAGCTTTTTGTGAGTTGCGTTTTAGAAATTTTATCGCGAGGATGACTGATAACCTATAAACTGATTTGCTGTTAAAACTAGCGAATTTTCATAAGCTGCGCATAGAATAGATAGATAACATATATTACTTAATGCGCGTATTCTGTCGTTCTGAACGTTTATTTTAATGAATCGCCTTTACGGTATATGGCCACAGGAGCTGCCCAGTTGTAGAATTGTCCCAGTCTATGTATGTTAAAAAATTTCAAAGCTAATTTTTGATAAACGTAAACTCATTGGAAATTCTATTAAACTTTGCATTACTTTATGTTAAATACATCCTTGGGTGCCATTTCACGAGTCCCGTCCCGAATACACGCGACAATCTTTCCTTCTGCCTATATTCGGGAAGGAAAATGTGTTACCATTCCCAAAAATTCCATCCCGGGTCTCACTCTCCTCGCTTCATTCACGTTTCTTTTATCTTATTAATCCCTATCGACGCTTGCCTTATGGCGCCGTCGTCTCGGGGGTAACTTTTTTTTCTCCGAAACTTTTTTTTTGCCAGACTGGAAGTATGTCTCATTTTTATTTCTGGCGCGCGTGGTGCTTTACCTTTTCACTTACTCCTCCCCTCTACTAACTTTCCATCCCCTCCCTCCAACCCTCAGGATCCCTTCTTTCGTCGTTAAACTTAAAAGTGGAGTGAAGTATGTTTTATGCAAGCCCGCCCGTCGTACGCAGCGAGGGACGGGAAAGAGTTTCATGTCCTCGGTCCACCGGAGCGGAGAGCGAAGGAATGAATAAATGAAAATGGAATCCTCAAGACTCGAGCGAGAACAATGATGTGGACCAATGAGTGATGTTTCGATCGAAGGCTTTGATAGTCCCGCTCCTCTCCCTTTTTTTAGTGCCGAACTCCTCTTGTCTCCGGTGCGTTTCGTGAGGGAGGGAAGAAAAAAAATAAGGATTTCCACTACCGGTTTTCGCGGCAGTATTGGGTAGACGTGGGGCCGGTCGAGGGTGGTTCGTGGATCGTGGGTGGGAGATATATATTCGTATCGGCTACCGGTGGTGGGGGGGGAGGGGAGGGAAGTTTGTGGAAGAGAGCGAATTTCACTTTGGATCTATTGGTGGTGGACGGGTCGACAATTTCTATTGCAGTCGGCTGCCTCTCATGCATTCCGTTGCTCTATTCCTTCGCCTCTTCATATCGAATGCATTCCTCAAAGATTGAGGCGTAATTTGTCCCGGCTTACATTTTCATTGAGCGAAGAGGCGGGACGCCTAGGAATTCCAGAAAGCAGCAATTTAGAAGTAGCCCATTCGGACTGGAAATTGCCCTTAAGTAGCCGAGTGCAATGCGCTTACCCCTCTCATGTCTTTCGTGATTCATCAAATGGATATTCAGTCAAACATCACATACTGTTCAAATTTTCCTGGCTTTCTGATTTTAGTTGGAATTTAATGAGAGGTTCTTTGAATCTTGTTGCTGATGGATCAATGGAATAAATCCGTGAAAGCTTTTTCAAATATATACTACACTGCAATACTCACTTCGCGAGCCTCCGCAAGTACGTGTGGCGGGGGGTGATAGGGCACCAGCCATTAAAGTAGAAATATAATGTTTATACATACAAGAAGAACAGGAATACGCTCTTTGATAGCCTGAAGACGGGTAGTAAGTATGAAGAACTCAAGTAAGAAATAATATAGGGTAAAAAAGGAAATATATGTGAAAAGTAGTACATACGAGACAAGTACAACGTAATATTTGTTATGGATCTCCCTAAACTTGTCTTTAATAGGCACATTACCAGTGATATTGATCTTAACACTAAAAATGCCTATCATATAATATTTTACCTTATATGGTACACATTCCTTCAATTACCTTGCTACACATGTACAAATTGACTAAGTTGCCTTAAAAGTAATGCCTTATACCGAAACTGGACTAAATACTTCAAGGTGAGAACTTTTTTTGTACGGTTCGTAAGTATCACCTATAGTCGCGCTCATTTTGAATATTGATTGGGAATGTTATAAAAAGTACTACAAAATATATGTTCGTCATTTATAATGAAGGGTGTGACCGTGGATCGGTTCGGCTTCCCACCCGGATAGGAGGGAATCCCCGTTCCCAGCCACTCCCCTCTTCTACCCACACCCTCACCCTACGAAACCGCTTCTGACTCCAGTTCCAGTAACCCTTCGTCGCCCCTTCGTCTCTCCCGTCAGTCGCCCCCAGTCTTCGCGTTATAATCGTCTCCCTCCGTATCCACTCCAGTCATTTCTCCCCCATTTTATTTCTTTTTCATTCCCATCCGGTCGGCGAAAATCCTCATTATCTACGTATCCCGAGAATCCGATATGTCTCTTTTTTCCCTTGTGCCCATCTCTGTGATCTCTTTCCACCCGTATGGGTTATTTATTTATTTATTTTTTTGTGGCACGAAGGCACTTGGTCCATTTTGAGAGTCACCGTCCCTCACACTACCTACACTCAATCACCGTACCCACATCACGGTGCTCCCCTTCGCTCTTTCCTATTGGCCTGCACTTCAATCAGCTCGGAGATACCCAGCACTCTGCTTGGTTTTTGTTTTCCGTTTCCTCACAAACTCACATTTCAACTATGTTGGACGTTTATTTCTAATCCCCATATCCTCGTGTGCTCCTCTTATTCGTCTAAAATGAAGGACTACTAATCAACAGCTCCCTTGTCATCTCACTTATCGCTTATCAATATTTCTATGTCTTCTGTCTTTTTCCAGTTGCATATTTCAATGTTTGCTAGCAGCCATGTAGTTTGAATTGACGTGGGAAGTGTATAGAGCAAGGTATAAAGAATAAAATGTTTCGAAATACATACTCTAAAGTCATCATATATCTTCATTCTTTGGAGTGCTCCTACATTTTTTCGCAATGAGACTCATGATAATAAGCCTTGATATGTGAGAATTCTTGATTCCTCCTTTCGATTAATGTACGTAACTTTCTCCTTTACATTTCAGTAAAGGAACATTATGAAACTATGGATGATACTTTTTGAGTTCCATATCATTCAGTTTTAATTGGAAGATGTGGTTCGACTGATGGTCGTTTATTTTCATTCAATTTCAAATAACATACACAGTGTAATAACTAAGGTTTAATAATTTATTTATGTTTTTCGCTTATAGTATTATTATTTATAGTATTTCCTCTATGAAAAAAAGAAAATAGAAACGCTGGCTGCATTTCAATGATCCCTGTTTTATTGGATTCCTCGGTGCAATTTTTTTTAAACCATCCTGATTTTTCATCCTCTGGTCTCTTGAAACTACCTCTGTCATTCCTTATCCCCGTCCTATTCGCATGCCAACGAATCTCCAGTCCACTAGTTCCCCAAGCGCTTCCCGTCTCTTTTTCCGTACGTTATATGTCGCCAATTCGACGTGCAACTTCACCCCCTCCAGCCATTCTCTAGGCCTCCCCCCCTCAAATCCCCTCTCATACAACACTTGTCCCGTCCGAAAAACTCCGATTGGTCTCTTTTATAACACCCCCTGATCCGGAGCCGTCCCCCTCTCCACAACCTCAACCCCTTCGCCCCTCGATCCTTTCATTCGGCTGCTCTCTCACATGCCCTCACATATCCTCTCCAGACGTCTCCCTGAGGTGCCGTCGTCCCAAAACCACCCCGCCCTCCTCCCTCCCGAAGACAATCCGTTGCCCTGCCGGCAGCTCCATTCCGCAGAATCCCCCCAAATCCCCCCGTTCGCCCCGGCCCTTTCACCCCTTCCACCCTTTAACCCCCATACACACACAGCCCTTCCTCGATTTAAATTCCTCTCCGGTCTCCTCGCATCCTTTCTCCTCTGCACGCAGCCCTTCCTTCGCATATTCCGGGTCTCGCGAACTTCCCTCCCCACTCACCCTCCCTGCCGCTCTCTTAGCCATCCCACTTTCCCTCTTCCTCTGCGCCACTTCCATGCGACATCGGCCGCGGACCCTCCTACCCTCACTCTCTTCCGCGCCACCGTCCTCTCCCCGAAATCCCCGACACGGTCCCGTTTCCCGTTTTATTCGGGTTCCACTTTCACCGTGATTTATAATCCCGTCCCCCGTCTGCCCTCTCTCCCCATCCTTCTCTTAATTACCCCATTCGGATTGTCGCGGTGGAATTTGATGGTCCAAGGAGCGCCGTCCCCCCTTCTGGTCATCCTACGTCTTTAAGACGGCTCGGCATTCACCGTAGAGGGACCAGGGACCCCTTACCCCGCAACCGAGGAGGTATTCGAATCCGAAAATATGAGGTTGCTGGTGAGTGCACGCGGTCGGCAATTATAGCGTTGTTTTTTGTTATTCACCTTTCGGAAGTGAAATACATTTGACCGTTTTCCTGTCACAGTACGTACTAAGTAAATGTAAAAAAATATGTATAGGTACTAAAAAACTTAGTTTCCTCCTTTTTAATAAAATGTTGTGGCTCTTTTTTCTATTATTTCCGACTACGCTCAGAGTTTAAATTAAAATTAAGAGATATACCTCTGGGGTCTTTCAATTTTTCTCGTTAGATCCTTGAAAAGTAACGCCAAGTTGTTTTTACATAGAGCAGTCTTATGTCGTTTATGTACCCACTCCTGGTGGCTTTTATTTAGTTATGGAAGATGAAAATATCCCTAGTATTTTATTATTACGAATTTCAGCAAGCATTTTGTAAATGTTTTTGCTTGCTTTTTTGCTTCGGTTTTCATCGTCACTTCTGACCTCCCGATTATCTTCGTTCTTTGCTACATATTCATTAGTCTACTTCTTAAACTGTAATTCACGCATGGGATATCAGTCGGTACCCATGCGTTGAGCTAGACAGGGGAGTATATGAGGATTAGTTCAGGGCAAAAATGAACAAAAGAGTTAAAATAGAGCAATATCTCTGCACTTAATGCATGGATGGAGCGTGTCTCGATGATGCCGTCGGCTTAGCGCCTGCCGTGCCTCGACGTAAAAAGACTCGAACTTCCTCGCCGCTTGGTTATCCCCGGTTCGCAATCGCATGGGATCGGCGGCGTGTCGCCCCGAATGAATCGCCCTCAACCACCGGAGCGCACGTGGCCGGACCGAGAGTCATCCCTCAAGCACGCATGACAGACCTTTCACTCAAAGAACAAGAAAAAATTCAACACGAAGAAGCTCTTATCGCTGTCGCATCCCCGTACACCTCTCTCCGCAAACCCAACCTCAATCCGTCCTCCCTACCCCCTCCCCCGCCACAGCTATGCAAACACTTTTCCTTCCCTCTCCTTTCGAGGGAATGAAAGCTCTCGTCACCTGAGAAATACTATCGAAGAACTGGCCTCGTGTCTCTCTCCCTCAAGAACAGCCTCTATCTGACCTCTCCGCCCACACCTTGCTCCATGCTGCCCTACATTTATGGAGGAAGAGTACGCTTCCTTGGATACAATAGGAGATCCCCACGGAGTTGACTACATACCCTTCCACCGACACACTTGAGGCTTAGTTTATCCCCAAATGTTTATAGTTTATGCTGTCGTGCTGCCCCGCCCATTTTATTAGTTGAGGAAGTTAGTCTGATTGTCCCACCCCTTTGTATCAGCCCCCTGAAACGATATACCCTCTCTTCCTTAACATTCATCTTGCCTCTTGCTCCCTATTCCCTACCCACCTCCGCTCCCTTTCCTTTCTTTCTTTCCCCATCTCCTCCTCTAACCCTCAAACGCTTACCACTCCCCCAACTCCATCTACTCTTTGGTCCGCTTCTCCATCTCTTTGTTCCAAGCGCCTATTGTCTTCGAAGCCGACTTCATAAGATGAGATAAATTGCATGATCCATTCTCCACGGCTGGTTCCTCCTAGAGGTATATCTACTCCCGTCGAGAGAGAGCTACATCTCATCGTCTTCTGCCGCCCCTCTCCCTCCTACCCCTCTCCGCCGCGGACATCGTGGCTCGTGCAACAATCCATCTATCTCATTTATGCACTCTTGCTTTGTTTCTTCTCACAGCTTCCTCCGCCCACCTCTTTCAGTCTTGAAATGGAAGACATTGAGCCATCTATCCACCTAACTGAGTCCAAACCGTATTCTTCTCCGTCTGATCGTATGAAGCTCAACTGTTGCCTTTATTTTTGCTCGAGTGCCCCGAGTAGTATTAGACATGAGCGTCTCTAAGTTTTGAATTGTATTAACAGATTTCTTATGTACTCGATCCATGAATGCAGGTGCCCTAGGGTTTTTCTTAAGATATTGTCATCGCAGCGTCACCTGTCTAAGGTCGTATCATTATTTTTAAGTCAATGTTCGTTGATTTTTCATTTTATATGTGACGTTTTACATCACATACCAGACATGCACTTCAAATACAACAAATGTAAATATACTCTTGTCGGTACATATCATTTTCAAAATCTCAATATTTATTCCAAGAGTTCGGTATTTTTTTAATCTACTTGTTATATTTTTTTAAATGATTCATGACCATGTTATCGTTTAAGAGCCATAATGTCGGTCTAAATTGTGGGGCATTATGTGCCAAAAAATAGCGGACAGGAAAAGTAAAGTGCCTGCACATCTGATTTTTTTAGTCACTAATATTTACATTATTGAAAGTTAGGTGTAAGATGAGAAGGATGATCGAAAGAGGAATGAGAATGTATGCTGGAATAAAATGGGTTATTTAGCTATCGCCGTGAGATAAAAAAATGACGATCTTTTCAAAAACACGCTCCTGCCATTAGACTTAGTTTTGTAAGAGGTATTCCGATTTCCAAAGAATGGCGTTCATTTCTGTGAACATCCGAAATTCTACAAAGTTACCTTTTGAAAATACTAACATATACTAATTAAAACCTTATTTTTCATTTTCTTCTCCCTGAGTTTTACAGCGCTGCTCCTAATATATTCTGTACGTTCTTAACTCTTTATTATTTTTTTTAGCTTTTCGGTTACTACATTTCTAGAAAGATATCGTAAAGAAATAATAATTTTTTGTTTTTTTTTCATGTGCCATTAATTTTCTACATTCTTCCTGTTGTCATTATGTGTCCCTTTATGGCACACATTACTTATATGGTTTCAGTATCAGATCTTGTTGAATATATGTAGTGTTTTCAAAATGCATTTTCCAATTACGTATGTTTTTAATTGCATTAATAACTGATATGTATATCCGTAAAGGTTCCTCCATGTCTTGCTTTCATCTTCGGTCATTTATTCGTGTTCTAGTTCTCGTCTTTTCTCTTTTGCTCGTTTGAGTTTACAAAATTTTAAGTCGTTCGGTTAATTTTAATTACTCAGATATCAAGTTGTCACTATTTTTGAAGCGGTTAGTCAGCCTTCTTTTTATATTCAACGGAAAATGAATAGTAAAAGTAGATAGTTTTGGGGTGCTCTGAATCACCCTTCCTGAACATAGACCTCCTTTGCATACGTCTTCATTATAAGCGCTTTTCCTTGTTCTTGGTCTCCCCCTCCCTTATCGAAGCATCTGTGTCATCGCCTCCGTGTGCTTTCTCCAGTTTGTCTGAGCACTTGTATGCTTATTTCCGCTGTTTTTTTTTCAAGGTGAGGGCGTCTCCCTTTCCTCTTCCTGCGTTTGTCACTTTTGTCTGAATGTCCTCTCTGCTCTGTCTGGATGCCGCTGTTCGTTTTCTGTCTCGTCAAAACCTTACTCCCTTTTAGATCCTCTATTTTGGTCTCCCATTCATGTCTCACTGGTTGCGTCACGTCTAAATGGAACACTCGTATCACGTTTCGCATGATTGTACCGTAATTGTTCTCATTTTTCTCCCAAGAGCAGAGAATTTTCTCCTCTAAAGGCTATGAAGTAGTTGAAGTTCCTGTTTTTTATTCCTGGAACTTAAGTCATCAAAATGTTTAATTTGCGTGAATCTGAGTAATTTATTAATGTAAAGTTTTTATCAGGTTTTCAGTATTTTTTGAAACGCTAATTAGTTCGGATCACAATAGTACTTCCAACTCGACTCTTATCTCGTTTGATCAGATTAATAAAATTCCCAGGATTTTTTTTCGGGTGCAATCAGGATGTAGGATACAAGCATATATAAAATGTCTGGTTGGAGAATGCAGACGTTGAATAACAAGCCCTTGTGGTTAGTATCAAAACACAATATAAAATGTGTACGCTAAATCATCCTCTTTTTTTAAATTAATTTAAAAGTTCTCCAGAAAAATAGAAGTTTTCTGCTTGTAATAACTTGTAATCGTCATAGTTAGAACATTTCACCCAGTTTCTTTTTCATTATAGCTTTCAATGTAGAAGATTTTAGTTAATTTTTTAAGCTTATGCTGGAAATTGTTAAGTGTTAATATACGTCTAAGGCATTTTTAATTGATTTTATTATAAATAATGAGAATTTTTATTTCATTCAGTAGGTCTTAACGAGACATTAATCTTGTAAAGAAATTCATAAAAATGTACACAGAAAAATATAAACTAGATATAAGTAAAGCAGACATTGCTATGCAAAGAAAATTGCAGTCGAATTCAAACGCACAGAATTTAAACGCGCAGAAATATGTATTTATGAGCCATTGAGGAGGTCAACCAGGTTATATGCTTTTATTCGTCTTCGTCCCTTTAATGTAAAGCGGAGATGGTCATGCAGGAAAAATGAACGCCCTCCTCGAACCAGCAAGAAGAACACTTAATCCCGTATCGTAAACTTCGCTGCATAGGGAGAGAGAGACACGTCCTCTGGGTTGACATTTTTCTTCCTCCGCCGTGCACCGACGTCCTTAAACCCTTCAACTTCCCGCCGTCTCATTTCTTCCGCCTCCTCTCTCTCTCTCTCTTTCCACAGCCTCCTCCCTCCCCTCGCTCCACTCATTTTCCCCTCCCGTAAAACACATAAAATGCACCCGCAATATTTTCCAGAAGACGATTCCGACTCGCTCATCCTCAAACCGCCACCGCCCCGGCCCTACTCTTCGCCGCGGCCGACGCACCACCCCAGAGCATCCTTCAGTTTCCCGTCCTTTTGTTCTCTTCACTCACACATCTTCATTCCCCTCCCTCCCCGCCTCCTGAATCTACTCTCCCCAGACCGTCTTTTGTCGTCCGTCCCCGATATTTTCCACCCGTCGCGAAAATCCACTACCCACCTCTTCCACACCAAAACCCTTTCAACCACCCTCCTCACGTCAGAGTCTTACCCTCGCACTTTCATCCTCTCCCTCCATTCCCCCGAAGGCTCTCTCGCCGAACCCTCCTCTCGTCCTCCGCGACCCCCAATCCGGCGATTACCCAGCGCCCCAGGGTCTCTCCTCTTCTTCTTCTTCCTGCATCTCTTCCGAGGAGTGGGTGTACAAAAGTAGGGAGGGTGGATGGGTGTAAGATAGGGGACGGAAGAACCCTCTCTTCAACCTCCCTTCTCCTGGTCTCCACTTCCCCTTCCCGCCCTCTTTCGCGCGTGCACTCCTTCGAAGCTCTCTCCCGTCTCGTTGCTAAGGCGCGTCCCTTTCAAAAGCTCGTAAAGTTCCGCCCATTAATTCCTCAGCAATCAATGGAACATCGGAATCTCCACGGGAAATGTCGGACGGTGTGCATATATTATATATATTTATATATATATATATATATATACATGTATGTGAATATAAACATATATTTTTTGTTTGTGTATGTTGAATGTGGTCGAAATTTTCAAATTGTCTCATAATCCCGTGCTTCGATTAAGGAGCGTAGGAATTCCCACGACCGTTCCGATCGAGTAGTACACTATCTCTATCTACTTAAGTTTATTCCTTATAGCATCTGTTTATGTATTATTCATACGTTGGTCTGATTGCTGAACAATGTGCTTCTCCCGTCGCATTCGAAAGGGACTTAATGATTTAGTGCTATGAGATAGGCTCAGAAGTATGTTAGCTTTGTTCATGGCTCTTCGTAAAAATGAGTTTCTCTCCTATTGGAACACTCCAGCACTACCTCCTGTATAGGAGGTATGTCCAACAAATACGCGAACTGAGATCATAAAAACTTTTTTTGCAAAATATAGTTTATATCGATTTTGTCCCCTTGAAAATACTCTCCATTGGTTGCTATGCACTACTTATTCCATATTCTTTTCCACTGTTCAAAGCACCCTTGGAAGTCCTCGGCAGTTAAGCTTTTTAGTTTTCTCATCCTTTCTTGCTCTATTGTGTCCACATCATCCCAGTGATGTCACCTCATCACATTTTTGGATTTTGGGAATAGGAAAAAATCGCAAGGGCGATATCTGGTGAATAAGGAGGATGATCAAGGATAGTGATTGAATATTTTGCCAGAAACAGGTGAAAAGCAGGAGGATTGTCATGGTGAAGGATCCATTCATCATGTTCGGTTAAAATAGTGTGCACTGTTGATTTTCCTAAATTCAGTTTATCAACTATCATTCGGTCAGTTTTTTGACGATCGGTAAGGACAGGGGACCGCACACGATCAATGCTGTCGTCAACACAGGTGGTTGAAGGTCATTCAGGCCTTCCATTATCACAGCTGTTAACATTTTAGTAATTTCTTGATAACTTTTATCGCAGTTCACCAAAAACTTGATGTTGATTCGTTGCTCCGTGATTTCGGTAACTTCCATTTTCAACAAACAGTAAAAACAAGGACAACACAAAATAACATAACTGGCACCATACGCACAGCTCGACGATCCGCCAAGCACAGACGGCTTATTGGGTCTCAGAAAACTAGCTCCGCTAGTGGGCGGGCTATAGTCCCCGGCATGGCCGCCACATTGCACCAGTTCGCGGATCTCTTGCACAGACCACGTATACATGTACTCGATGACTGTACATGTATTTGTCATTCGTCAACTAGACATTATAATGGCCTTATTGAAGAGCAAGCCAGTATTTTTATTAAATTTTACCGTGGCATTTTGAATTTTTCCAGATACCAGAACCTTGGTATACTGAACTGTATGTATTAAATAATGGTTTATACGTGTATCTACGAGGGAGATCTCGTATATTAAAAATAGGTATGTGTTCAACTTTAGAAGCAAGATCAATCGATAACAAGAAGAAAATATGGGATGTAGCTGTGGATAATGAACTTAAATAATTAAACGAATAAATTATACGTCATATTTATGAAAAGTAAGATGATTACTTTAAAAATGTATTTAAACGTTTGCATCGTGTAAGTATACGCTATTTAGACGAGACACGTAGTAAACGACGAATATATTTAAAAGAATATGTAAATTTGAATTTTAAATGATTTTAAACAGAATTTTATGAGGCCTTTCCTGTTGGGTTTACTCCTAACAATCCTCTCGAAAAGTTAAAAAGCTTTAAAAAGCATCATAAAAGCGTGTAATTCAGAGCATTCTATTTAATTTTAACCACATTTAATCATATTTTTATAAAAACTGATAATTATTCCCGGTGCATTTAGAAAGCGGATTGTTTTTTTTATGATTCCCATGTAGGGCTATTTATGTTTACCTTTCTGCTTAACCAGCAATTAAACGGTGGTCAGTTAGGAGCTGCCACAGAGGTCCAGATCATCCACCTCCACCGTGCTATTTTTAATCGCCAGTTGCTGCTCTAGTAGATATGTATTGATGATCCGCATGAATTTATTCTCGTAAGAAGCGACCCTCGTTATCGAATTGGCTGGCTAAAGGGATTGCATTTAACATGCAATGTCCGTTTACTACGAACCGGATAAAGTCCTTACTTCGAACGATTCTTACGCAGAGATTTTTTCCGTAATTTTTTTCTTCTATGCGAATGTTATCCGTTTTTTTTTACGGCAGCATTTGGGGCAAGGTTCTCCTTTCAAACCGGTGATGTGTTTATCTTGGGGCTTGCAATGCCACGGCGACAAAAAAGCGGGACTTTCAACAATTTGTTTCGACCAATACTATTAGCCATTGGTGATTAATTATTCCTCAGGATCCCTCCCACATCTTTTCCCCTCTTTCTCTCCTCCTCCTCCTTTCACCCTCTCTTCCTTGTCTTCCTCCCGCGTTCCCTCACCCGCCCACGCTTGATGAATGATCCCTCGGCGGCATCGCTTCCACCGCGAGGGCCACTCCCTTTGAATGCAACTGTCAGCCGTCTCCTTCCTTCCTGCCTTCCTCTCCTGAGCCGCTACATTCATCCCTCCGTCCGACGGCCATTTTTTTTCTCCAACCGACTCCTGCTCTTTCCCTGAAGCCTCCGATATTCCTTTTGTCGTCGGGATCTCGCGAGTGACCGCCCGTATTTTTGCCTCGCTCTCTCCATCCTCCCCTTCTCTCCGCTCCCTCCGTCTAATCTCCTACCGCCCCAACCTGCTCCATGCTACAGCCACCACCAACTCCTCCTCCTCCTCTCTAGCTGTCTCCTCCTCCCTAGCTGTCTCCTCCTCTTCCCTCTTCCCCCTCCCTCCCTAATTAATAGCACACCATTAATTCACCGCCTCCCCTCCTCCTTCCCACTCCCTCCCCCTCTCTCTTTTTCTCTCTCGCGCCATCCCCATACGCCTCGAGCCGCCAGTGGACTCCGCAAGGTCCTCATTATCCATGTAAATGAGTATTTTTCTCAAGTTTCAACTCTCCCTTCCCATTTTCCTCTCCCTCGTACTCAATCTCCTCCGCCCATCCTATATGACGCCCGTCCCCGCTCCCCATATTTATCGCCCGTAATTAATAAGCGTATTCCATCAGATCCGAGCGGCGGAATGGAAAGACAAAAGTAATGCGTGTTTGCGTTACCGCGTCGGCAACTGAGTCTTTGAATGCCGCGAGTGGCATGTGTTAAAACTATCTCGTTTTCAAATTAATTCGCACTTAAGCTAACACAATGGCCCTCAATATGAATGTTATCAATCTCACCTTATTCTGCCAAATGTCGCTGTTAATTTCTGCGGCATGAATTGCTAATTTGGGCTGCTCGAAGAGAAATTCTCGTTCAGGTTCTTCATTCGATAGATATAATACTGTTGTTTCATCTAATGAGTGAGAAGTGAAATTCTATTTTCCATGTTATGTTATAGTTAGAATTAATACTTTCCTACTGGTAACTGTCTTGGGCTAGGCGAAGAAAATTATTTAATGTGCAGTAGTTTAGAGGTAACGTTTAAAGAGGATTTCTTGTATCAATCATGCAGAAACTGTCTCAAAGTTATTGTTTTCTCATATGTACATGTATATTTTATCAATTTTAATTATTTACAATTTTTATGCATTAAATTTTAGCCTATAGACCATCCACGTGTTAAAAATATAAGCGGTGTGCTTAAAAATAATGTTAATAGAACCGAATTTGTACTTATTAAAATTAGATCGAGTGACTCCTTAAATATTTGCTTAAGCTTTAACTTTTTGAGATGCCTTTGAGAATTAGAAAAGAAACCATGAAACTTAATGGCAGTAGAGTTATCCCGTAACTTTCTGAGCGTTGGGATGAGCTAATTTTGCAGTAAGTTTTGCAGGAGTAGAAAATGAGCTTTTAAATCTACATTAGAGCTAACTAATTTTTCACTTTCTCTCTGTCCCCTTTGCTCTTAGGGAAAAAGCCTTCCTTCGCCATCTCCATTAGCCTCTTGAAGTTGGCAACAAGTAGACTTTACGAGCCAATTTTCTTTCTCTCTCCTCTCATCGCAATCCCCATTCTCTCACGCATTCCTTTGTTCCATTCCATTCGACCACCCTCCTATCGCCTCCCCTACCATCTTCATATAGCCTCTCCTCCGCGGCTTCTCTCCGATAAAGTCTTTTTAAGTGTTATTAGTATCTATCAAACCCTAGAAGGAGCAAATTTATATTATTATCACCGGTCTAATGGTTGGTTGCCGGTCTTAAGTATTAATTAAACTTATTTATTTCCCCTGTGATGCATTTTTCCTACGAAACATCAGTCTTGGCATGGTGTTTAACGTCCGCTCTATATTGAGTCATTAAATCCCTTTCAGTGATGAACTTAAATTAACATTCAGCGGCTAGAACTTTGCTCCCTGTGCCTCATCAATTAAGCTCCCCTCTCTCAGCAGCGACATCTCCCCTAATTTCCCAGAGTACCCCTTCATTCGCAAGTCTTGTCATCGCTGCAGTTTTTGTGACGGTCATGTTTCCCTCTGCTAATGCAGTAAAACTTGGTTCATCCAGCTCGTGTGCGGAACATAAGCTGGATGTTTGTAAACTGATGCTCTTGGTGGACAAATGAAAAAGTTTCAACTCCTAGTAATATTCAGTCGTTAATTAACTTTTCTATTGACCTTAATTGCCATATAAGGTGCAGTGAATGTTATTTTTCAAGTTTAGATTTGTCACGTGTGCTCTTGATTTTGTAGCAAAGATGGCACAGCAATCACGACTAATGTGAAATATGAACCCGAGACTTCCATTCTAGTTCACCCACTGAGTATCCCTTTCGACGCTCTTGACGCTCATGATAATATATAGCTAAGATTTTGAATCTAATTTTTTTATGCCGCCGACGGAATTGTTACTCTCTTACATTTATTTTTTGCAATTGGTCGCGTGCACACTTAAAAATATTTTCTCCGGCAAATAAATATAAAAAGTCCATTTAGCTATATTTTAAAATAAATAAATCAGTGTTCCATATTTCTCAATATGTATTTTCTAATTGAATGTTTTTTCGGTTTAAAATGTAGTTTAAAAAATTATTTTATTGATTAATAATGCAGTAAAAACCATTGGAACGTATCCTCTAAAGTTTAACTTTTTCAAATTCTCTGGCTTCATTTTGCTATCCGGGAGAATGTAATCACATTTCCCTTTTGAATATAAGCGTCTCATTTATTTTCATTCTGCGGTGGTTTTATTCAGGAATTTTCATTCGTTTCTTCTAGAACTGGTCATTCTGGAGACGGGTTTTATTCACCTCTCTCTCTCCCTAATTTCCATTATCATGCGCTATTTTTTGCAAAAAAAATCACATCAAACTCCTTTCAAATTCCAGTTGCAGCTTCGCTCGGGATGAGGCCCTTCTCCCTCTCAGATTTCATTTCCGTGTTTCATTTTCCTCGGTTCACTTTCCTTTCGCGCACATGCCTTCGAGACCTTCATCGCACGGTTTCCGTTATCATAACCATTTCCCCACTATCCCTTTCAATAGATTATCTTATGTCACTGGAATTTTTTCCTCCCCCCGTTTCGACCTCTCATTTGCCCTCCGCCTTCCTCTTAAATCCTTCACCCCACCTCCGTCTCCCCTCCGTCTCCCCTCCTCTCATCTCTTTCCCGTCAATCCCCCAATTTTTTTCTCCTTCCTCAAACCAATACCGCACCTTCCTCTCCCGTTCGTGTGGGCTCCTATTTCACTCGTCTCTCATCAATTCTCCTCCTATCCGCTCTCACCCCCTATTCTCCCTCGCGCATCCAACCACCCCCCCATCCCAATCCCTTCTTCCCGTTCCTGAGCACTAAAAACACCACCCTCCCCACCGCCGCACTCTTATTCCTCCCCTCCGGTGCAAACCCCTCATATCGCTCCTCTTACTCTCTCAATAGCACAACCCATCCTCCGCCCCACCAAATAACCCCCACCCTTCCCCTCCCGCCCACTCTCCCTTCCCCCGTATACCTATGCCCTCGCCGAATCACCCCCAAGACGCAGATGAAGCAGGTAATATTTCTCCCGCGTCCACTCCCTCTTGACCTCTGAACTCCCTCTTTTCCCGTCCTCTCTCTCCCTCTCTCTCTTCTCCATTCCATTCTCTTCTTTACCCTCTCCCTCTTTCCCATTCCCCTTCCTCTTTTCCCTGTCATCCGACTCTTCACTGGCTCAAGGAGTAAGCAGTGGCTAATAAAACAGCCCTTCCTCCCCACCTATTACCGCATCCATACTCCCCTTCTCCGCATCCAAACCCCTCCTCTTTTCTATTTTGCGTCTATGCCTCTTTCTCTCGTCCTCGGTGGCAATTTTACATCTTTCGCACCCTTCCATTCTCCCACTGTTGCATAAATTTCCATGCGGCCGAGCTGTGGCGTGTTTAATGTTTTGGATTTCCGGCTCGGTTTACGAATGTTTAACTTACTCTCCGTTAAGCCCATGGATGTTTTGTATGATATTTACTGTTTTCAGCGTCAATTATTTTTAGTGTCTATATATGTCTCGAGCATTGGATGTTATTTTCACCGAGGTTTAATATTACACCTCCAACCTGTCGTATAGCTCGCGTCCTCATGTCACTTGCGTCGCGTACTTTTGATGGTCATGCAGCGAGGCATGTATGTCTTCGGTCGCCAACGACTTGAGGGTGAGTAATATTTAGTTTTCATCCGTGAGCTTTAAAGAGCCTCCTTTCATTCCAGAAAATCTTCGAAGGAGAAGTCTACTTTATGCAATAGGATAGTAGAAAATCATATTTCAAATTCAATTCCTTGATTTCCATATTTATGAAATAATTTTATTTTTAAAATTCAATCTTTTCCCATTTTACTGTCAAACTTTTAGGTTAAACCAACTTTCCCTTGTGGAACTGTGGAAAAATAAATTTGTACGATTCGACTGGTTTTTGTTTAAAGCCTTGTTATTTTAATTTCCCAGTTTCAAAGGAATGCACGGCATTGTGTTTTCAGGGCCCATCAAAACCGGCCTCGAATCGGTAGACAGCTCAACAATAAAACAGCAGTGTGTATTCCATTTTGGAAGCGCCCTCATTAAAAATGTCTTCCATATTTGTTCTTGTTCTGGCAACTCTATTCCATGTTACGCTCGCTCCCATGTGATTTTTCCCACCACATTCCCTATATACCTTTGTGATGGCCCATTCCATCATCCAAAATTTCGCATTATACCTACCTATGCGATGAACTAGAGCATGAAATCGTTTCGTTATTTGTGCCCATTGCTGCGTGAATGATGTGCAAGAATGTTTCAATAATTACATGATCTTGCCCTCCTACTCTAATATAAACGATCCAATCTAAACTGTAAAAATAAACGGTTCAGGGAGGGGCGTGTTTATTCTTTCCTGGGAGCGTAGATGTGTTGGCATCTAAAGGTATTGTCCCTCTCGCGAAAAATAATATTTCCTTTTTTTTTACCATAACTACCCAAATTCATTACAGGTTATGAAACATTATCACTGGATACATGTTCCAATTGATAATTATATAATTCACCTGGCAAATTCACTTTTTCAGCTGCGTTTTGTTGTCATACTAAAATTTTTCAAGTTATTTTATCTATAATATTTATGCACACATTGTCTTCCGGGAAGGAATAGTTTGTTCGAACCTTTCATCTCTTATTTTGTCGAGCTGGTTTTACCTTGTTTCGCAATATTCTTCCTTCTATGCTATTAACGAGTATTCCTCGGGCATTCCTCTGTTACATTCCGGCTGAATTTTCACTTTTAAGGTTCGCCGTCGTAGCAACCACAAGTCCTTGTTCCCCTCCTCACAGTATGCACCTTTTAATTCCCTTTGTGAAATCGCCAAAAAATAAATGTTCTTTTGGGTGTATGTTGGATACTCCTAGCTTGGGAACGAATATTTTCTTTGCTTCCCACTCCCCCCACCCACCAAGCTTCTTAAGATGTCATGCAACAATGGATCAGCCCACCGGTTGCGTATTTGCCCGCAAGTATGCGCACAAAAACGCCTTTATCGGACGCACATGAGCGAGCGTACGCTGAGAAACCTGCAGTTGACCTTTCACGCCGCAGAACGGTAAAATAAGTTATGGTCGCTGTTAGTCAGTGGGCAGTAAAAGTGCCCCCTTGGCTTTTTTTCCTATTCTGACGAGTTTCGCTTATTCATTTAACCCTACTTCACTTCTCGTGGTTACTCCGCACTAAAATTGCTACGGCGACGATAGAAACGAGAAAAGATAGAATTTGCACGGAAAACAAAGGCTGTCGCTTCGAGAGATTTAGTGCTTAAGAATTTTATAGGTACCTTAATGGGAGCCATTATTTTCCTCTTTCCGCCGTAATAATTTGCATGAAATGATTTAAAAAATAACATCTAGTACAGCGGTCTTATGCTGAGGTAAATGAAAAACAAATTATCCGCCTGTGATAAAGCTACCGTTTTGACTTCTATGCCTGCCCACTTTTTCTAAGTGAAACCGTATCTACGCAGCCATTAACGTATTAAAGCAGTTTTATCAATTTACTACGTCACGTATTACAAATATTTTATATAATTTTCCGGGTACTTCTACTGCTAGTCAGTCATAAATACTCAGTTTGCCCCTTTAGTCATTAAAATGATGTTTAATTGGCTAGATTAGTCCCGGTTATGCATAAATTATCTTTCGATGAATAAAGTAATTCGTTTTACTCATTCAGCTATATTAGTGATTCGATAATTCTCATATAAGGGGCTTCCGTGATTTGCCTTTTTTTTACTTCAAACTTGGCAAGTACCCAAGGAGTTAATTATAATTCTGTGTAGTTTCATGTATTCTCAAGCGTACGTTCAGGCTGGCATAATATGTCTACTTTAATGTTAATGACCAAAACAAATACTAAAATAAATGAAACTGTCAATTTAATGAACGCAGCTTCAGTTCTTTTTGCATATATTCACACTCACTGTTGTCTATTCTAGCCACCTCAATCGAATATGTATTTTTTTCCTATTGATGAACTTACACTGTTGAACAATGAAATCCGTATCGTTGAATTGCAATTTTACGATCTCCACATTCACAAATGACTAGGAAAAGTGAAATCATGATAAATTGCATTAAAAGTTAATGGTGTCAATTACGCTCAGTGTCATTAATAAGCCGTAGACCATTTCAGTATGGATAAACGTTCACCATTTGAATTTCTACTGCAAAATTGAGAGTAAGTTCACCATTACATGAAACCAACTTTTCAGATCATGCATTTCTAACTTCGTGTTAATTATTCCCTCTATTATTTATGACGAATCTCGCACCGGTACAACCGTCCGATTATACGACTGCTCACGCGAGTCACGCGCGTCATTTATGCTCCGCACCCCGCTTCGTAAGCTATGAGTCTGCCCGCGTGAAGTGGTTGCGATTATATATAACTGTAATTATTGTTCTCAGTCACACTGGCCAGTTCATATTTCAAACCGGTCGTCGGGAAGAAGGGCATGCGGCTTCGACCATCGCTCCCTCTTCGGGAGCCTTTCCTTTTTAAATCACGCTCCCGTTAATTCTGCATGGGCGAACCTTCCTCATATTTCCTCCCTCCTTCCCGCCGCAGAGCAATTCGATGGAGCGAGAGATTCTCCAACCTCCTCCTTCGCCCTCACCGTCGCCTTTCCCCCCCCCCTTTCAAAACTCAAGCCAGTCGCATAAATGACGTGTGCTTTCATTGAAAGGGCGGCCGGAACGAAGGCTGGGCGTTGGTAGTGAGGGGGGTAGAGAGAAGGGGGAGAAGGCGGGTAGGGGCGAAGGGGATCGAAGAAGTGGGGGGTGGTGCCAGAAGGATGGGGTGCGTGTGGGGGAAGGGATACGTGGAAGACGAGAGGGAGGAGTTGTGGGGGGGGGGTGGAAGGGGTCGTCCTGTGGACCGATCCATCCACCCAGAGGAATGGCACCTTATTAGTTTCCTCGTGTTTCTCTCCCAACGGGATGTACGTATCCGCCCGCCCTCCTTCCTCCCCCGCCTACCCCCACAGCGCCCCCTCGAACTCCCTCCGACCCCACTAGCACAACACCCTCTCCCACGCCTTATTCCTCTCCACACAAGCCATCCATATCGTTCTCAATGCTTCCGCTGCCGAGTGTTACGGCTCTTTCCTTCCCTCCCTCTATCTTACTTAATAATCTTCTTCAGTCGCGTGCACTATTACTTCCTATGTGTTATTTTTTTTTCCTTTTTCAGGGGATGTTAACGGCTTTTATATAAACGAGTAATAATTTCCGGCAATGCCATGTTTTTACTACCTTCACTTGCCTACTAATTCGCAAGGCGGTCATGAGTTTTTCAGGCCCCTACCGTATTTTTAGGTTTTTCCGTGCCTGATATGCTCAGATATGCCCTTCACCACTGAATTCTTTACATTTTTATTGTGCCTTCCAAATATAATAATAATAATTATATATATATATATATATATATATATATATATATATATATATATATATATATATATATATATATAATGATTACTGTATATATATTACAATATTATAATACTAATACTATATTACAATATATATATATATATATATTGATTACTGTGTTTATGGTTTATATATATATTCAACATATATGGTATATATATGGTTTATATATATATATATTTCATAAGTTGATTATATTATAATCAACCCGAAGGTCGGTTTAGTAGGTGATGGTAGAGCTCACCCATGTACCAAGCCCGACGGCGTGTGAATATTCACACATCAGGGTAGGGGGGCCAGTTCCTTTCCCTGTGCCGGTTATGGTTTCCCAGGAAGATCTGGTACCCGAAAAATCAACTAGCTTGGGTGGAGCTGCAGGTGCCCAAAGTGCCTTGCCCGGGAATCGAACCCGGGACCCTCCGGTCAGTAGTCCAACGCTCTACCCACTAGACCACCGCGACCCACATATATATGTCCTACATGATGTGATTCACACACACATACGAGTATATGTATGTGTGTGCATCGGGACACTGTTGCCTACTTTGCATGTTCTAGCACCCATTTTCTCATTTAAAGCGATACACTCATTCTTCTTTTGCTTTCCTTCCCCCGGCTCTTCACCATCGTCACCTTTTGTTTGATTCATATGTTTCTTTACTTCCTTTTCATCTCTAAATCCGGTTTCATTGGTTCCCTCCTCACTCTTCTTCTCCCTTGTTTCGGTTTTCATTCAGGATACATTAGTCCATAATCACAACTACTCGTATTATAGTTTTCGTCGTCACTCCATCCCACGGGGGAATGGCGGTTCTGGAGAGCCTCAACCACTGGGGATGGAGCTGATGGCGCACCTCCCGGAGTTAGTAAAAGTTTAAAGTTAGTAAAATTAGGGGAGTTTTGCTTTGTGTGGCCCGCGGTAAGAAAGCCCTACTTTATTCATGATTTGAATGTTACATCTTCGTGGGTTTTCAATGCGTAAGAAAATAATTCTCAATAAATTTCACAGGCTCGGAACTAGGGGAAATCGACAATAGCGAGGAGAATAGTCCCTATAACTTCGAATTCTAAGTTTCTTTTTCTTTTGTATGCACAATAATTATATTTAAAATCCGTATGCTACGCATTCAATGGAGCGGGACGTAACTTGATTGTTCCTTTGGCTCAGCCTTTGTTATTGATACGGAGTTCTCGAAATTGTTTATTCTGTTCCCTAGGCCAATGTAAAATAGAGAGCTCTTGTATTTCAATATCAAATTGTTTTTCTCGGACTTATTTCATTTAATTTATTTTGCCTTAGTGTCATTTTAATGCTTCCTCCTTATGTTTCGGAATGTAAATTATATGCCATTTCTTTCACGTTGTTTTTATATAAAAATACCATCACCCTTTGTACCAACAAGTATTCCCTGAGGAAAGCGTCATGATTGTTTTTATCGAAGCCTTCTTCAAAGGTCCAAATCTTTTACGATTGCTACTATGGACGACTTTTCTCCCTCTAGGTTTGGTAAAAATACAAAAGGCCATTAAATTAAATCCTTGTAGTTTCAAGTTTGACTCTTGTCTCTCGTATTCCCCGATTTCTAAAAGGCATTTTATTCATCTCGTTATTAGTTTACAGCGAGGTATTTGACTGTAAATGTTTTACGATGTTCGAATGAGTTCCTATGAGAGTTGAAAAAAGGCAGGTTAAGAGGTACTCTTGAGGTCCCCAAAATGTCATTCGTTTCGGGATAAAATGATGTTTAATAATATTTCCCGTTTGTAAAGTAATCCTGTTAAGTTGATTGATACAAAATATCTGTAAGAATTCTTCGTAGAAATCCGTAGCTTATGAAGAAAACCAAATATAATATGTATGGCTGCCATTTCTGCTCGACTCATGGAAGCTTTTTTCCCCCACACTATGAAGGCTGTATAATAAAGAGAGATATTCAATTTTTTCCGTACAGTTTGGCAGAAGTTTCAGTTTTATGTTTCTTTTCTAAGATTAGTGGTTTAAATGTTTATGTGGTACATGCATCATTGATTTTCTCCAGTTTTGTGTTAGTGGCTGCCGGTGTATTTTGAAACATGCGCAGTTCACCTGCGGCAACTATGGAGGTAACACGCAGCGCTGCACTGAAATCGTGCTCTCGCCTGTGCAAATCGTCAGCCGAGGCCGACGTAATGCTGCACGAGGATTATGGCATATTCTTCCTTAGAACATGGTTTGAAAAATCAAAGGAGGGAAGGGAATTTGAAATTAAAGTGGACCAGAAGTTCCAGCCACTTCACAAAACAAACTCATAATCTAACGCTTAACTTCATCAATTTTAACAACATTTTGTGTGAAATAAACAGAAATGTTTAGTGAATTTCAGTCGCAAAAACTGGGCTTACGTACAGGGTTCGTCCGGAAAATAAGTGTACTGAGCTCAGAAAAAAAAATTATTACACTTTTACATATCTTAAGCTAATATTCCTCAAAATAGGACCCTTGTGAGTCGATACACTTGTTCCAGCGGCGTTCCCATTCCTGGAACGCTCCCGCGAAGGCATCATCGGGAACCTCTCGAAGACACGTCGTCACGGCCTCTTTGACGGCGTCCAAAGTCCCGTATCGCGTTCCTTTCAAACTCCTCTTTATCTTCGGGAACAGAAAGAAGTCCGGTGGTGCCAAGTCCGGGCTGTAGGGCGGGTGCGGCAGCGTTGCCACGCCGTGCTTGGCCAAGAAGTCCGACACGACAAGCGCGGTGTGAGACGCGCGGTGCGCGTGATGCAGCCGCCAGATGTTTTTGATCGCTGGCCGGACGCGAGCGACTCGTTTTCGAAGCCTGTCGAGCACTTGGAAATACAGCATTTACAGTTTGTCGTTCAGGTACAAATTCGTAGTGGACGACTCCCCTTTTGTCAAAAAAGACAATGAGCTTATTACACTTATTTTCCGGACGAACCCTGTACTTATCTCCTTACCGCCTCCTATGCTCTAAGGGATATTTATTAAGGGAATTATTCAGTCGGTAGGTTTCTGTCTTCGAGATAACTCTAATAAACCAGAAGACTTAGAATTTCTCCTATTTCCGATTATACCTCATGTTTCATTTGCATTCCAAACTCTCATCGACCTCTTTTTTTCTTTGTTACTGCCATCAGTAGGTAGATGCCTCCCTCTCCTTTGATTCCTACCCTACTCTTGTCTGCTCGAAGACAGTGTATCCGACCTCATTCTCTTCACCACCCTCTTAAAGGAGGGAAAAAAATCCATCGCAGACGCCCCCTCTTTTTTTCGCCCCCACATGTCCCTAACTCTCCTTCTCTCTCTGGCCATCTCAAACACCACTCTCCGTGCAGTCATGCCCTTCAGCCGAACCACTCCCTCCCCTTTGCGAATCCCCGCCTTGTATTCACATTTCTTCCCTCCTTCCCCCTTCTCTCCCTCTACCTCCACACTCCCTCATCCTCGCCCACTCCTCGTGGACGGTCTCATCTCCCCATTCTCCCTTCACTCTCTCTCCTTTTGTGTAGGGTGCGAGCCTCCCTTAACCTCTCTCTCTCTCAACTACTCCACCTCCCCCCATACCCTCACGCCCATCCACTCTCGCTCTCTCGGCTGGCCATCTCGTTAGTGTTTCTTTCTCTCGCACGCGTTGTTGCTCCGCCTCTTGGCTCCATTTGTGCGCCTCCTTCTTCCACACCCCCCCCTTCCGCCTCTCCGTGTCTCCTCGTTTCCCTCCTCTAGTGTCTCTTCTCCCCCGTGTACAAATCATCGTTATTGTCCTTCCAGCCCCTCACCCGCTTCAACCGTCCAGATCTCTCCTCTCTCTCTCTCTCTTCCGCCCGCTTCATTGGGTCCGGTGTTTTTAGCAGCTCACCTCGCCGCGATCCCTCTTTCCCCCGCAGCCATGTTTGCCCCAACGAGGTTAACAGGAGAGAAAGAGACGGAGAGTATATAATCGACGAGCGATCGTGGGAATATTCACCAATGTTTGTGCTCATATATTCTTTATTTTGCTGAAAATATAAGAGTATAATTGTCTATTGGGCCTTTTTGAAATGGTTCGCCTATTTTTTTTACAGACGTTGAGGAAAAAATGCGATGGTGAAAGAAGACACCTAGTTTTTCCACATAGAATATTCTAGGTGAGAAACCAAGTGTCTTCTTTCATCATGAAGGATTTTCACCATGTTTCGCCCAACACTGACAACGCACTAACACAAAAATGAGGTATTTTCCCTCGATTAAGATGATGGCAAACAATATCTGCACTTAGGTATAGTGAGTTAACTATTAAATAGACGTTCCCGCTCCTTACTTCCTCGCATATCTAAATGATGTAAATGGCTATGGCTATTTAGTCTTCCTTTGCTTCTTCATCGGTTTCATCACCCATTCTCTGCCCATTGCTTTTCTATATACGTAATTTTTCCCAATTCAATCAATAAAAATTAAAAGTTGCAATATGCCTTTGTAATTTTCAGTTTTTTCGAACACTGCTTAGATTTTATTATCAAAATTTTCTAGTTTTCAAATGGTAATTTTCTTTAAAACAGCGACTTAGTTGAGTTTTCTGTTTATTGCGTGTTGTGGTATAGATGGTGTTTCTCGCTATAGTTTCCCTGTATTCTTACCCAATGTTTACTTTTACCTGATGTTTTTTTATTAATAACACCCTTGATGAAAAGATGTATTTTCTAAATACATTTGTTATTTATTGCTTTCCTGATAAACAGTGAATTCGCTATTTTGCCATTTCCATATTTTCTTTTTTAAGATCTGAGGAATTTATTAAAAAAATTTTCTACGCCCATCTTGATTAGCAATTTAGGCACTCATAGTGCCCATTTTTATGTATTACATTTCTGTGTCGATGTTTTTATGTTATCCCTTCCCCCGCCGTCACATCATCCCATTGGTTTCCCCATTTCATTTACCCTCCCCCTTTTGACACTCGTCGCATGAGCGACTCATACACGTGTATGAAGGGAAAAGATGAGAGGAAATATGTACATTTCAAAGAGAGCAGTGCCTCGTTATTTCCTTTTTTATTGCGCCGCCATGAATGATGGAAGAGACAGAAAGGGATGCCATCGGGATAGAAAAAAAATGTGTGTGTGTGTGTATATATGTATACATTCATATACATAGAAAAGTAAATAGAGGGTGTATTAGGGAGTTTTTGCGGAAGTCGGGGGAGAATCAGAAGGGGAGAGGGTGAGGTAGGTTTGATGTTTGTCTCTGATATGACTTAGGCCGAAAGTTAGGTGAGGGGCGGAGGAGGAGAGATTCACCGAAGTAGAGGGGTGGAGGAAAGATAGCTAGAAGAAGGGGGATGTATCAAAGATTGGTTTCGGGGGAGTGAGTTAGCGTTGGAGCCGGAAACGATTTCCAGGGGACGCCCTGGAATAAGTTCGCATAAAGGAGGAAAAATGAGCGTAATAAAAATTCGAGAAATGAAGAGCTTGTAGCAGCTCATGATTCTTAATTTTATCCCTAGTTATAATAACGTACACGAGACAAAGTCTGACCTTAAGGATACCTCGTTGATTCCTCTAGTACCCCTGCGGAGCTAATCAATTACCAGGGATTACAACATAGCTTCCCTTTTCCTATGGGTGCTATTAAATGGCATAAACCAATTTTCCGTGCATACTTTTAAGCAAAAATCTGAATTTATGTTTTTCGGACGATGGAAACGGTAGCCATTTATGAAGAAGATGCTAATTTCATTCCAGTCTGAAAAAATATCTATGATATAGGCAACTGTCGAAATATTTCGTGTTCTTGGCCTTATTTACCGTTGTGCTAAAATAGTATTTTATACGAACGAAGTATTTTTAGAGAATGATCTTTTTTTTTGTTTTTACTCCTTTGCACCCCTGTCGTTAAGTATGTATTGGACTGATATCACTTAATGCGCTAAAATTCTGATGACTCAAATTTTTAATTCAGAATTTTCAAATTTGTTTTTCAATGTATACTTTTACATTGTTTATTTCGATATTGCTGGTCGTGGAGGACAGTCGAGAGCTGGCTAAATGATGAATAATTATAGGTAATGAAATGTGGTAATAATATGGATCCATGAAATTTTTTAGAAAAACTTGTGAGCTGACATTAATACTATCACTGTCAACAGGACGGAAAAAGGAAAGTTTAATGCGTGAAAGTTCTAATCATGCTGATCGAAGAAAGTAAGTTTTTATGACACATCCGGAAAAGGGTGAAAAAGTGAATGGAGGAAATATTGAAAGGTAGTGGGATATTGAAGGCTGTTATAGAAAGGAGATTAATTGGGTAATCGCGATATAGGATGGATGAGGATAGGTTCTTTAGGACGCATAAAGGGAGGTCGAAGCTTGAAAGAAATTAAGGAGTTAATATAGGACAAACAAAAGGTAGGGCTCGGGATGTGTAGATAATAGCCGTATCGGGCTATCCAAACTCTACCTTTAATTAATCGAGTTCCTTGAATGATTGCATTTCGGTGAATGTGTGGGCATTATTAATTTCTTGATTCAACAAATGTGGTTTTCCTCTCTCCTACCCCTATTAAGTTACACCGCTCTCATGCTATCTTCCCTTTCCGTACCGTTTGCCTCCTTAGCGAAATATTCCTAACACGCCATCCTCCTGCTTCGCATCAATCCCCTTCCTTTACACTCCCTACTCTCGAGGTGGTTTCCAAAGATTTGCGGAAGATCTAGAGTGGGAGAGGGACGACGGGAATGGCGAGACGGAGAGGGTGAAGTAGGTGGCGAGAGGTGAGAAAAGGATGGGATCGGAACACCGACACCCCTGTTAGGCCTAAGAGTGGAACAAAAGAGAGGGGTGAAGGGACAAGAGTGGGCGTGGCGGAGTGTTGTGTAAGGGTCAGGTCGGAGAGGAGGCGGCAAAGGGGGTAGGTGGGTGCGTGGGGGTCGGGAGCAGATAACACGGTGGACCTGCCAGGAGCTCTCCGTTCACGCAGAAAGAGAAAGGGAGCGAGATGGGGAGAGAAGTCGTCTCGATAGGGGCGAGAGAGCAAAAGGTCCGCTCTCCTTCCTCTGCAAAGGGAATCGTCCCAAGATGTGCGTAATGTGGAGGAAGGAAGGAAGAAAGAGCTCCGGGAAGGACCCGCATGAGTTATAAGGTGGGCGGCGAGAGTGGCGTCTAAAATTCGATGTATCGACAGGATGACAGTGCAGAAATAATGGCGGATCTCCGGGGATGAAAACATGAGTCAAAGTTCCGCGGAGAGAGAACGAGAAAGACCAAATGGCCTTTGGGTCCACCAAAGGTGAAGGCTTTCCTTTGAAATTCGGACTAGGGGATGATTTGCACTCATTTACACCTCGGCAAAATGTAAATACGAAAGAAAATATCCAAATACAAATGTATGATAATGTTTTCCCCTATGGTGTTGCAATGCTCATAAAATGATCCCTGTTGTTGTAGAAGTCAATTCTCTTATGCTTTTCTCGATTCTTCATTGGATACCTTTTTTGTCAATGCTTATTCGCCATCTAACAGCTATGAACTGAATAGAGATAAATGTTATAAGTAAATTTAAGCTCGTTTTATTTATTTTTACCCGTTAATATTAGAATGGGAATAGTTTATATTTCGAACACTCTACTTAATCGTGTAAAAAAATGGTGATCTTCGACGGTTATTAAAGTAGACCTCTTTCTGTTAAATTTTCTAATTGTACTGTGGAATAATTATCCGTTTAACAGCAGGATTAAAGCATTTTTTGATCAATGACTACCAGTCATTAAATGAAATTCATTGGTAATGTATTATGTATTAATAATTTACTTCCCCATGATATTGGATGACTTGACTACATATTTTTGTTAATTCGAACGAAGAAATTACCCCTGGTGTCACGTTGGCTGAGTGCGGCAGTGACAGAATAAAAATTAAATCTTATCATTCTTATGGCAATCTTTAGATAAGTTTAAGGACTCATAGTTATTAGCGTTTTTAATTGTAATGTATATGAGTAAATACCCATCTGTTGCAACAGGTTTTGTAGAATATTTTAGGCGAAATACGACCACTTAACAAATAAGTATTTTTAGACCTGCAAAAAAGAATTGAACATTTATAGAAACAGTGACTCGGTGGCAAACATCTCTATTTAATTAAAACCACAGGTATTGCAATTTTCCACTAGATATTTTATTTCGACACTACCGGTTTCGATGTTTTCACATCATCATCAGGTGTTGATGATGATGTGATGACACCTGATGATGATGTGAAAACATCGAAACCGGTAGTGTCGAAATAAAATATCTAGTGGAAAATTGCAATACCTGTGGTTTTAATATGTTACGCTTCCACCACATCACGCCTGAGACCTCATCATCTCTATTTAAGATGTTATTTAGACGTGTATCTGTGAAGATAAATCTGAGATAATGTTCGTCAAGAAATTCAAGGCCCAAAATTTTGGAGGCCACTTGTACGACTCGTAGTATCCAGTGTGCAGCCGTCCGAATGGTAATATATTATCTTTCTGCTATAAAAACTTTTTGATTAATTTAACGTGATTATAAAATTTAATGATATTATTCTCTTATCCAGAATAGCATCATAGTTCACGTAGATAATGCGTCAGCATTCTTATCAAAACTTCACAATCATATGAAATGTCCTTCAGAGAGTTCGGTTGTGTAGCAGATATAATACAAATTATGGTCCTCATCAAGGGTAAACAAATCCTCTCAACACTTCTTATTATTATGTCTATTCAGAAAAAGTGCTTATTTGTTCTAACAGAGTACGCACTGGCCTAGTCAGCGAGTTTACCCCTTCTGTATTATTATTAGGTAATCTATCGGTTAAGGTAGGTTTTTGTATGAACACAACTATCAAATAAATATTTTTTAACTACAACAAAACCAAATCCTGCAACCTAATCTACGAGTACATCAGGTCCCTCTTCATCTCTGTGTACTCCTTTCCTCCCTTCATCCCTTCCAACATCCCCATCCTGTTCCTGCCCTTTCCTCGTTTGCCCAACATTCTCCCCTCTATTACCTTCTTCAACATTCCACTACCACTCAATACGCCTTTCATCCATTTTTCCTTCCTCCATAGGATTGACTTCTATATGTCAATTCATTAAAATCTTTTTATACCCTTATATATATATTAGACAACATTGTTTATGTTTATGAAAAAATAGCTAAATAAATAATAATAAATACTAATTATGGGGAAAACCTTAACTCTTAGATAAATATTAGATAAATAAAACTTTAATATTTTGTTTCTGATAGAAATGCATGAGTATTTGTTTTCATTCGTCATCTTCATCCCCACAAATACACATCCATTAAATATTGTGAACATATCTTTTTCAATTCCCATTTTTCTCATATTTCACATGAACATACCCACACCTGGGAGTTGTGTATTTCTTTGCCCGTTTGGGGTTAAAAGGTAGTTCTTCCACGAGCTATGACACTACTTTGATAAGTTCGTGTTTCATTTTAGACCGTTGGCCGATGTTCGGCGAGGTTTTCAGGTCAAAGGAGCATTCGGATAACCACTTTGAAGAGTTCGAATTTTTTTCTCGACTCCATCGAGTTTTCCATTGACATGCTGTATGCTGGCCTTGATGATTTTTCTGAGAGCTTTAGTAGATTTATATCCCGTCTCTAACAAACATAACGGATGCCAAATGGCTGCCCCAAGTTGGCTTGGCGCCTAACATATTCCAGCGGCGGGCGAGAGGGGATGATGAGTGGGCGAAATGGGGAGGGGCGGTTCATAACAACGAGGTCTAGTGCCACCTTTTCAGCGCACTAAAAGGTTGTCCTCCAAGCCGACCATAATTCACCGTTTTGCATTTCTTTCGGTAGAGCACCATGAATCAGAAGCAGTAGCGGCAATGCCAGTAGAATTTAGCATTCCACAGTCACTTGCTGTACCTCTTCTTCGTAACCTCAAACTTTCTATACTTACCGCTTTCCAAACAAACATTTATGTCGTAATTTCTTTTACTTCGGAGTATTGGTGTAGTTTATGACTTCCAAAGGAGGAAACTCCGTTTTTCAATTATTTTCACGTCATGCGTCTACCTTTCTCCTTTATGTCATTCGATTCGCTAACTTCGCCGCGGTGGTTAATGGAAAAATAAATGCGTTCTGACGATGTGAGGATATTATTTGAAGAGAAACCCGGAGTAATAAATAGTTTTCCTCCTCGTTGAGCGAACTGAAAAATGTTCTTTGTTTCAAAGCAGAAATGATAAGAACAGTTTAAGACCTATAAGGAAATGAGGAGCATAAATATTGCACTTGGCGCAAGTCCATTAATGCGGTTGAACGTCGCTGTTTTTAATTTTTTTTTGCGTCTTCCTGTATGAAAATGAAGTATCTTCGGCCCTTTAAGCACACGCGGATGCTTATCAAGGGGGAAAAAAGTTTTCTAAATTATCCATTCCGAATGGCCGCTCTGTAATCGTTCTTTGCAGGCACAATCAAATTACCTCATCGACAATGATTTATATATTTGAGAAAAGGCGTTTTTTTCAATCGTCTCGTGTAAGTAACGCTCGGTTTCCTCGGCATGAATGCATAGCCACACCTCCGTAAACACTGGGCACGCCTTTCCTCTTATGGCGTATTCGCCTTAATCGTCGTGAAACGATTTGTCTTCTTTTTGGAACCGAGGATGTCAGAAGAAAACGTCGTTTGTAGGACTTTCACAGAAATCAACCCAATGGTAGGTTTCAAAGATAGGGGGAGTTATCGTCCACAATTAGACCTGTCGGCATGGGAAATTCACTTAGTGAAGGGAGGGTGTTTTTCCTTACACTACCTTTGATTTTATAGGAAGATTCGGCACCCAGAATGTCGCACGGTTTGGGTCGACTCCCATGAAACTGTATGTGCCTCGTCGTCTGCAACGGGTTAGATGTTCTGTGTTTTGAAAACCTTGTCGTTAAATAATTCTTCTGAATCGAATTTTCAAATTTTACTCCACCAAATAAACTATTATTATTAACAGTAGTCAACTCGCAAATGTAGGTTTTTGACTAACTCATGGCATAAGTAATGTGATACATATAAGACCCACCCAACAAGATACTAAACACTGTAAGACCATGCATCTCGTATATGGTTATACGACAGTTATGTTTTAGGTAATAAATCTTTATTTTATATCGAATATTGATAACATATATTGCTGTCAATGTTTTTCACACCTTTTCCTTCCTTTGTGAATATTTAGCCATGAAAATCTCAATTGGCGATATTGAGATTAATGATAATAGATATAAGCAACACCGTTATTTTGCGATATTTATTCTACATAGATGTCCTTAAGCTATACCATGTATATTCAGCAGTCTTACACCGTTCATGTTGAGATATCCAGTGCATAATATCCGAAAAGGGCACTATTCGTCTGAATTTCATTTAAATTTTGAATTTTTCTTTATCATTTAGCACTTGCAAAATGCTGTTTATTCACTTACACCCCGTATGACCTTTAGAAGAAGCCCATAACGCCTCTTCCATGCAACAATCACCCCGCGAAAAACACCCTTTTCGCCCGCATCCCTCCCACCTGTGTTCTTCCGCTTACGCACCTTCAAAACCAATCCCCGGTGGACCAGCAAACAATCCCGGATGCGCCGATGCTATCTTGTCGAATATTCTGGTCTCCTTTATCCCCCTTATTAAACCACAATCCCCACCACCCTCCGATGCGCTCCATTTTTGCGTGGTAAAAACCCCTATCCCGCTGTGAGAGAGAGGGAAAAAAGTTATCGGGGATGGGAACCCCCTGAATACTCCACCAACCCGTAGCGCACGTCTCTTCCCCCCCCCCCCCGCAAAAGGGCCCCTCACCACCACACCTTTAAACAACTCCTTCCCCGCACCCCGAAGCCCGCCCACCCCGACGCCCAGTAATCTCACTTCCTCCCACCCCCTCCGAATCATCTTCATCACGCTCCCATCATCCCCATTTCGCGCCTCCAGCGGCCTGCAGAGCTCTGGCACCAACGAACGCCATTGCACCACCGGCAGCTGCAGGGGGCTTGCATCCGCGAGCCACCAACCCCGCACCATTTCCCCCGCGTCCAACATAGGTACCCACCGCTACAAAATGGGGATTTAGCTCTCCCTCCCTCTCCTCGCCACTGCTTCCCCGAGATCCCCCCAACGTGTTCCCCGTACTCCTCCTCTGACACCATCCCATCGCCATCCGCTCCATTCCCCCCGCCGACCCCCCGGGGTTCCCAAACACTTCCTCCTCCTCCCCGCATTGCCCGGGTCTCTCTCTCTCTCCCTCCCTCTCTCCCGCGTCGACGGAGCAACGGGAGATTGGGAGCGACGAGGCGGAAGCTGTGGTTTGTATGCCACTGGAATCGTGTGCAACGGGGGCGGGCGGGGGATGAGCGAGCGAGGCGGAGAGGGAGGGCGAAGGGATGTGGAGGGAGGAAAGAGCGGGAGGTGGGGAGAGAGAGCGAGGGAGGAGGCGAGAGGAAGCTTCCGGTAACAGTCAATGGGAGGGCGCGGCTTTGGTGGGGGACGCGGCGAGAGATGAAGCGGGAGGAGGCTGCTCTCGTCGTCGAGGGACGGGAGGGAGTTTCGAGATGTTCGGAGGGGATGAAAAAGGCTTGGAAATCGGGAGAGGGGGCGAATGAGAGAAGGAAGGCAGTGGATCGGAGACGGTGTGAAGAAGGCAGGTGGAAGGGAGACTATTCTTTCCTTCAGAGGGAGTGGTGGGAGTGAGGGGGGTCGACTTGTGGTGGCAGGATGAGGGAGGTGTATCCCTGGTCTTGGGCGTACGCGCGAGTGCGGTTGTGCGATATTTCGATGCATCAGTCGCAATAAGCGATGTTAATGCGATATCCCACTGCGATGTTGAGACCTAGAAAACCAATGCATTTCACCGTAGTATATTAATATTTGTTTTGCCACTTAGCATATCCAATATCGATTCGGCCAATGGAAAACATCGAATGGGCTTCGATATGTATCGTATCTCCCTATAATCGAATCCTCTATCGGTATATTCCCCAAATATCACTGAAGGTGGTAACTACATGTAGACTAGACTAGAGGAGATCGATTTTTGAAATTGTATGGAATTGGTCGATTGAACTCTTATGCGATAGAATTACATGTAACCGTATCTATATCCCGTATGGAATACAAGTCGAAGTATGAAGGCAAGTCGGTCATGTTATATGAAGTATTTACTTCGAGTTTTATATTGAGATATAGCTGGAGGGGTTATTTTGCGCATCAGACGAGCTAATCAGGGTTTCCATCAAATTCAAAACCAATGTGGTTTTTTGCTCAATCATTGCATATGCATGGGGGGCACAAAAAGATACTTGTCAGTCTCATTTTATAGAACTTTCATTTGTCTCTGTTTTATTCACTTCAAGCTGATATTACCCTAATTATAACTGTCAATAATGCTAAGGTAATTAATTTTCCATGTGATATACGTTTAATGTTTTCCATTTGTTTTCATAAAACTTGGTGGATTTTGATGAAACAATGTTTCCTTGCGGCTACATTGGATAATAGGCTAGGGCACGACTAGACATTCAAACATTGGGTGAGTCGATTAAATTTTATTTCATTCACCGAGTATCAGTCACAGCATTACGGAAGGTATTACATGCAGATTTTAATGTAAAATGGGAATAGGTATGAGGTTCAATGAAACCAATGTGTTAAAACACCGAAGACGGCCACGACAAAACGCAACGTAATCAAATAAAAGAATTTAACTTCATCCCTTACGTCTCAGAATGCATCTGCCTATCTTCTATGGGCGTTCATTCGTAAGGCACATTTACAGCTCCCTACAACTACATAATTATTTGCCCATGAAGAAACACGATGGTGGTTCACCTACGTGGTGGCTCTCGGAGTCTTACAGGTATGCAGACGAAATACGATGCGTTATTTGTTTCCGATTTTCACTCAAGATCGCGCTGATTCCCATCGCGAGTGATTGCGTGGGTGCAAGGGGTGCCTGAGGGAGTGGGGAGGATGCGCGTTGCGGGAGGGTCGGAGCATCCCACTGAGAAGCTATAAAGGGAAGAGGAGGGTGAGATGGTTAAGAGGATGGAAGTACAGAATGGGAGAGAGAAAGGGTGTGGTGCAGGGAGTGGGCGTGGGGTGCGAGGGTTTGGGTACATCCCACGGCAGGGAGTCCGAGTCTAGGGATTAAGGAGTGTGGCGATTGATTTATGCCTCGGGAGAGTGTGGGGAAGAAGGAGGGATTGGAGGTGCGAGGTAAGGAAAAATAGGTGTGGATATTGGGAGGAGGAGGTTTGGAGAGGGAGAGGAAAGTACATGAGGAAAACCGGTCGTGACGTGGAGGAAGACCCAGGGTCATACGGGTAAGATTCAGAAATAAGGAGAAATTATGACATTAGAGTGGAGTAAGTAAAGGAACAAGAGATGGTATGGATATGACGGAGGGAATAATGGGAAGGAATAGATAAAAAGGCTCCTTCTCAGCCAAAGTGACGACCATCGGATTTCCTCTCGCATGCAAACCGTAGTTCCAACGTCGAGGCGGTGGTCCATCGAAGCGGACGGAAACTCGGATGTTGGCCACGAACTGACGACTAACACCCGTTCCCATGCTCAGCCTACTGTAACAATCCACCCCTCACCAAACTTTAGTTCGAAAGGGCGTCAGTTCCCAGATATAATGTATACCAACAAGAAATTTCAGCAATAAATATGCCTAAATGAGCAATATGAACAAGCTGTCCAACTTGTGTATTTTCAAAATGAAAAGTTTTCAGTTCGTCACCAGTAAATAAAATTCGGATGATTGTATAGCATGGAGAATTTAATAATTGGATGTTGTGAGCAAAACGATGGAGGGCAAGGAAGAATCTGGTTTCTCTATGTCGCTTCGAAGAGCATTAAGTGTGATTAATAATGCGTGCGTTTGGTAAAGCGATGAGAACTAAGTCCCTAAATTACTTTAATTTCCCAATCGCTATTTGGCAGTCAATAGGTTAAGGGAAGAAACATTTTTACTTCCCTTGGCATTGACGCATAAATGAGTTTCGATGACTAAAACGCGTTTAGGTTGTATTCTCTTCTTGTAATACTAATCATGGACTAATTCCACTACGCCAGATGTGAGTTAATTGATTCTGCCAGCCGAGAGCTTACGGATAATAAGTCCACAGTTAAACCTCACGGCAAGCTACGGTCCCAAAGAACGCCCTTCCACTCGTGAACTACCCTTTACTTTCAGAATAATGGCTTTACGTATGGGACCCGAAGAGAAGAGGGATGAGAGTTGACTATTAAGTGCATGCTTTGCCAAAATATAGAAAATACTGAAGGGAGTGTTTTCCCTGGTGAATGGAAAGCAAAGGCTGAGAAAAGGGAAGAGAGAGAGTGGATATACGAAGAGGGTGGAGGGACGAAGTAGGAAGAATGAACGGCAAAGGGGGGGAGAGTGGATATAGAAAGAGAAGATGGGGAGAGGGGGAAAAGAGGGTAAGAATCGTGTTTGGTGAGCCGTGAAGACTCTAACTTATTAGTTTCCGCTGATTCCTCCCCCATCCTCGGCCTACCTCCTCTATACTCCCCTTCTCCCCTTTTCCCTTCCAGAAGTCCGCAGTCCGACTTCCAACCTCTCCCGCGTTGCTCCCCCTCTGCCTCACCCTCCTCCCCTCTCCTTCTCACTTCTCCTTCCCCCCACCCATTCCTTCCCATCCTCTACCTTTCTTTCCCTCTGTCTTCTCTCTTCATTTCCTCCTTCCTCCCGTTTCCAACCGTCTCTCTTCCTTATTCCCACATACATCACGATCTCTAACTCTCTAGCACTATCCTTTTGAGTTATTTTCAACCCCGCCGTCATTTCCCGATATTCCAGCCCCCGGTCCTCTCCTCTCGGCTCCCCCAGCTTCTTCCTCCTCCCTATTTTCCGCTATCTCCAGGATTTTCCCCCTCACCCCTCTTTAATTCCCCGTCCTCTAGCTAGGCCATCGTAATTCTCCCCCTGTCGTCCCCAATTCATTGATTTCTTTTCACTCGCCTCGTTTCATTCGCGCACAGCGTGGTCACTCTTAAGGCGTATCCTTGGTTTTCCTCACGAGTTTTGCTTTACTTTTATGGTTATGTTCCTTCCCACTTTATGAATAGTTAAAAAGGTTCCTATTTTTTGAGAAAAAACATTGCGGCCTAGGGAATAGGCTTGCATTCTCGAAGGAGCTGTTTGCTGCCACTGCCCTGATTTACTGGTTCCATTTTTATATTTGATTCAGTAGATTTTTCTCCTATTTTACTTGTCTATTTAATTTAGGGACCACTGGGGCATTTTTTCTTTTAAAAATAAAACAATCCCTTATTTTTCCTCGTGAAATTTTAACAGGTATGATAATAATTTATTATATTAAAATTATTATTTTTTAGCCTGTCACTCATAGTGCGTCTATACGTTTTATTCATCAGGTTGGGTAATGAAATGCCTGTTTTCCGGTTTGATATGTCTGGTGTCTTCAGTTACTGGCGAATAAATTATTTTTAGTGTTACTTTGGCTTTCGATAGGAAGCCTTGGACTTGATAAACATACTTAAATGTACCTAATGTTTTCAGCTACAATGCATATGTAATTCGGCCTGTTTCTGTATCATAATTTTCAGTTTATATTTCTTTTAGATTATGATTATTGAAAGAAAGTGAAATACTTTGATAGAAGGTAGAAAATTAGGTTAGCGAGGAAGGGGAGGAACAGAATGGGGAATGAGCATGCTGGCTTACCATCCAAAACTTACCGGTAGTAGACAACACGTATCATAATATATACTCTGTGTTATCCCTCTGTTTTAACGTTTTAGGTAAGTATTGGCCGTAGCAGTCATTAAGAAAAACTCCAGTTAAACATGAATAGTGATCGTCTCTGTTCAAAATATGCACCTTTTTATCTCTTAGATGTAATCTTATCACTATGTTCTCTGCACGCTTAGCGAGTTGATGAGCCGTGCGTGATCATGGAGAGAATAAGAATTGGGCTCCTTATTTTTCCCGTCATTCCTTGCGTTACCCATTTGCTTTTTCTTCGATGCCTTTTGTCTTCATTTACTGTGTCCCCGTGCGTTCTATATTCCCGACGTGTTATTTCTCTCGCTGTTCCCTCTGTCACTACTTAAACCTTAGGCACGTAGCTTTCAGTTGAAATAACAACTACATGATTTCAGTGTTCAGATATCACTTGTTATCAGAACAGATATCACTTGTTCGAGCCTGGTAGCAAGGAGCTTATGAAGTCGCTTTTATTAGATACCAACTATATCCAATCGCAGGGAATGTCATTATTTCAAAACCTGATATCCTAATAAAGGCCAGATCATATTGATTTGTTTTGCGTTAACTGGGTTTCTAATTATAAACTACCGGGTTAGGGAAAATAAACTGCTGCTGTTCAATTTCCATCATGATACCTGTCGAAGATATTTTTATTTTTTACAAGCATATTTAATTTTCAAAACTGTTTAATGCAGCACAAAATATCCTCAGTTTACGTAGTTTCTTGATACATCAGAATGTATGCATTAACGTAAATTATTTAGCTAAATTTCGCCATCTGCCTTTTTTACTCAAGTTTTTATCTTTTCCTGACATTATTGGGCAATGTAGATGTAGTGCCCAGAGGGAATAGAATATTGACCACGGATGGCTTATTTCAAACGCACACCCCTTGCGTTTATTTCTTAAATCCGTTTCATTGACGCATTACAGACGCTGTCACTGCACATGTTTGATGCAAGATCTGATTCCCGCTCCACGATCTTCCATCGAGTTCAATTTGTATTCCTCTACTTAAAATTCTCCTCTGGTTACTCCTTGTTACAACCTCGAGCACTCCCCAATAGGCTCACGTCTGTATGAAATAATTAACGCATAAGATTTTCCTTGGTGCCGGATAAGCAATTCACAGTTCTCTCGCCAACTCAAGGGAGAAAAAAAGCGGCGTATATCCATATATAAATTTAAAGGGGAGAAGGGAATTGGATTAAACCATACCTTTTTCTCCTTTCTCTTCGTTTTCCCTCCACGCTCTTCGTCTCTCTCCATCCTTTCTCTTTTGCTCTTCTTCCTCCTCCCTCCCTCCTCTTCCTCCTTCCCGCTCCTCCCCCATCTCCGCAATTGGTCCCTTGGAGGAACCGAACCATGCCTTATCACTCTCCGGCGCCAGTCCTTTCCCACCTCAAACCCTAACTCCTCTCCCATGTCCCCCACCCCGTCGCGCGCACACACGCACACAAAAGTACCGTTCTTATCCTGCCCCCTTTCTTATATCTCGCCCGCTAATACATTTTCTACCCTCGTATCTTCTGCTCACCTTTCACTTCGTCACCAGAGAGGTCCCGAGTACAAATTACTCGAGTGAATTCCGCCCGGACCGATATAATTACGGCCCGGACCACCGCGGCTATCGGAAAAGTAGGTGGAAGGATTCGGTGTGTAAGGGAGGAGGTGGGAGATTTGGTGGAGGGAGCGAGGGGGTGAAAGTTTATTGGGCGGACTTAAATGGCGATGAATGGTTTTTATAAGATTAAGGCTTTTTAAAGGGGCGTGCGTCGGACACCCTGGAAAGAAGGGGTTTCCATTTTCCGGGCTCAGGATTATTTTTATTCCCTCCACATAACCACGTACCTTTTTTTTCCTCCCTCTCCTTCTGACACCACTCCTCCCCACCTCATCCTCCTCCCTGCACGACTGCGCCTTCCTTCTGCTTGGTTAGTGTGGTCGATTGGCCGGCTGGATGGCCGGGTGATGTAACGCGATCGGGTGCAACCCAAAAGGGCCAATCGGCGGACGTAGTATTTCATCGGGGTGTAAAAGGTCGATCTCAAATGAGGTGTGACTGGAAGTGCTCCCGAAAATTACTGGAGCGCTCTCTCCCTTCTGCTTCCCCTCCTCTTTCCTCTTCAGGAAAAAAAACACTTCTCCCTGAACTTCATCTAGTAAGTCGGCTCGGGGAGATTAAAGAAAAATGTAATGGCAGCTTTCCCGGCACCGAATCGACATTTATAGTTCGTGATTGCTCTTTTCCAATTTATAGATCTCCCTATGCGAAAGAATGCGTTTGATTCTATGGAGTGGCCAGCGCGCGGTGAAAATTACACTGTTTAAAGAAAGTTGTTTTCCACTTAAAATTAATTCGGTCGCTCACGTTTCACGTTTATGTACAGTCGCCCATGTAACATCGCGAACTAATAAGATCTGGAGATGTACTAAATAGACCTTTTATTATAACATTAGGGCAAGATTTCATCGCTGATGCATGAATTTATGACTATTCCCAATAGCTATTTAATTATATTTCGTAGTCAGGCTCTAATTCTTAACCTAAAAAGGTTCCCTATAATTATTAAATCTATTTTTTACTAATAGAAATAACGTGCGTAAGAATTTTTGTTGTTTTAGTGTATATGTATGGCCTTTCCTTAGTAAAAAGGGAAGTCACTTTCGTATCAATGTGTAGAAATGATTGAACCCTCTTTTAAAGGCGTAAAATATTAACAAAATATTTAGTTTCTCACTGAATTTCAACCTGCTCCTTCGTAATAATTACTCAAAGCTTACTCATTTGTTGCTGTTTTTCATTTTCAATAATATTTATATCAAAGAGAACAAAAGTTATATTACCCCTCTTCAAACCTCAACCAACGTTCATACTATTGAGGAATCGACCCACGAAAAAATCATAAGTAAATTCCAGCTTTGATAGCACATGTCAGTAACAGTCAGTGAAAGCCAGCAAAAGTTGAGAGAATACCAAGGGGTGTTTTTTAATTATCTGGCGTCTCGTTGTGTCCCATCCTTATTTTTTTCATCCCCTTCCGCTACCTTTATGCATCCGTTTGCAATTAACTTCCCTCTCTCGTCGGCGGTTTCCAAGGCAGCCTCTGCTTGTCACGTGAAACCAATTACTAGACTTGCCTTTCCTGAATTTCTCTTTACCCGATATAAATTCGAATCCTAACGGTTGTTTGTAAAAACCCAGGATGTTTGTACTTCCGTAAAATCTTATTGGTGCGTGCTGCACAAACGAATTTCGTTGTAATGCAAAACAATCAAATTTTTTGATAGTTTTATGTAAGCTGTCACATAGGCGTGGGGTAATGTAACGGACGCGAGTATTATTTTCCCCATATTTAATTTTAATTACATTTCAGATTCAGAGTACTGTATCCTTTTCCCACTTCAGCTTTTAAAAATATACGATTCAGCTGGCTTCAGAGGGAAATCTGCCGTCCAGCAAATGAAATAACGCATAATCCGGCGCAAACTCATATATTTTTCATTCCCTTTTGACAGAGAGGTCTTACAAAGAGAACGCGGGCTAATTTTCACGGACGCGCGCAGAAAAAATAATACAGATTTTGTTTTTACGGGATTGCCGAAAGATGAAAAAAAAAACGCCGCGGAATTCTTCTATTTTGTTCTCTGCGCATCCCTTTAACCATCTTCTCCTCGATATCACTCCCCGCGCCCTTTATCCCTTTCTCCCTTTGTGCTTCCCTTCCGGAGGACTATCGGGAAGTGGAGAAGAGTTGAGGGAGGGTGCGGCCAGCTGAGGAAATATAAAAAAAGAGAGAGGGAGAGGGCGGGAGAGAGAAGTAGGAATAAGAATGGAAATTAAAAACCTACTTAGTTGAAACAGAAACCCCCCGTCAAGGGGGCTTACCCCTCAACCCTTCATTAAGAGAAAATTGAAATTAATTACACACACCCTCTTTCTTCTTCTTCTTCCCCACTCTCCATCCCCACCGTACCCTCCCCAACCCCACTGAAGCCAATCCACGACCCTCGCCCCTCCCTTCCGCGTCTCCCCAACTCTTCGCCACCCGGCAGTGCAACCGCCGCCACCAGCACGCTTGCACCTTGGTTCATGAGAATTCACGTGGCTTCTATGCCGTCCTTCTCGCCTAGTCTCCACACTCCGAAAGAGACGTACACGTTCCCTGCAAGTCGCCACACTGGTGCGTTACGGGGCCTATCAAGTCATCATTCATTAGGGGTGAACTCTCGATTTTAAATATTTTCTCCCTTGTTTTGTTGCAGATGTTTCATTCTCTCTTTCGCCCCTCCGATGCCCGTAACTACCTTCAAGCTATTTACTCCATTCATTAGGTGGGAGGCTTGTCTATTAGCCTCCCGTTATTAGTTGAAGTCGAGTCCTCTCCGTTGGTCGGTTTATTCTTCTGGATCCTGCGGTTGCGGACTAACCTCAAGGTTGAAGCTTCAATTTCCAATCTGGACACGGGGCTGAGGGTAAACACGGAGTAAAGACGGAGTAAACACGGAGTGAAGAGAAAGAGTAAAACACGGGTTTTACTCGTCATATGAGGAATTGGCCCTCAAGCTCCGTTACCATTCAAATACCAAGGACGCCAAATTTATCTCTTCCCTTGCCACCAACTTTAGAGTAGCTAATTATCATCTCCTATAGCCTTACTCATTAGTTTCTTTAGTGCCGTTTAAACATGTCGAGACAAGTGAGTAACCAAAACGAAATAGTAATTTTAAAAGAATAGGCTTCCTAACAATCAGTAATAAGCAAACATCTGTCGCCTTAACAGTGTGAATGTGAGGGGGAATCTCTTCGACTTCAATTTTTGTTTCCCGATTTGGCTGAATATAAAGACTTGATTTTAGTCACGTAAGTGAAGTACGTTTCATCCAATGCTTTAGGGATTTAGATCTTGTTATTTTGTTAGATTAACCAGAATATTGAATAAATGTCGATTTTGTAATGTAACAAATATTAATAATTACAAAAAATTTTAATGTTCATAAAGTGGAGCGATGACTGGATTGAGAGCGTTAGATATTTTTTTTCGAAATTCAATCCATTAAAAAAATGTTGATGGACCTTCGATCAATCGTAATTTTTTGGTAGCTATTGAAGTTATAGCTATGATGAGGGAGGATGAAAATGACGGAGGTACAACAGCAGCCAACTTTGCGCTGTAAAATAATACTTAGACAATGAAAAAACGGTGATAACCTCAACATTTTTGATCGTCATTAGAGTTCTGCTATCAGGTCAGCATTTAACGTTATGGGAAGATAAATAAAAATATGATCAGTGGATTGTATAGCAGGTGAATATGCTCGCTAATTTCTAATCCCGCATCCTCGCCATTTCTTCGTAATATCATACGACCGATTTTCATAACCTTTCCATAATGAATTGAAAGTTAATAGTTACAGGTTTATTTTACAATATTTGTATGGTGATTGGATTCCATCATATTTCATTTATAGCTCTCAATTGATTTAGTTAAAAGAATGAAAACAATTTTTGGATATCGGATTTCTTCATTTTTAAGCGAATTTGTATTGGTTTAGAGGAGGATGCACTCCGTGAAATCGTTATTTCTTCCATCGCAAATGATCGGCCTAGTAACGAGACGGAACCGACGGAGTGAGAGAATGGAAGTGCCCCCGTAATGAAGCACAACGGGAACCGGTTGATATTTACGAATGGATTTAGAGTCAGTAATGAATTAACAAAATGGTGAAGAAAATGAAAGCGTTCAAGGCCCAATTAGGACCAAAACGTCTGGTGATTGATTGGAATTCCTGAGTCTCCGCCTTTCGTGTATATTTTCCAATTGAAAACAAGCTTTCTATTTCCATCCGCCTCGTATCCTTTAACGACTTGGTCTAGTAATCACTTATGTCGATTTTCTGCCGTGTACATGCGTAATTTGTGTCCTCATATTTTCTCTGTGGATGCCGTTCGATGAGGAGCAAAAAATGTCCGCTCCCGCGGAAGGCATAGACCCTCCTTCCCGGTGTACCTGTTAGACTCCCATCTGACACCCACCCTCAATCCCCGCCTCTACAACCCCGACCTCGAGTTATTCCATCTTACCCACCTTGCCCTCCCCCCTCCCTGCCGCTACATACCCCTACCCTGCTGAGGTCCTCCCATCCTCCTCCTCACCGCTCCCCCACCCTCTCGCCTAGTCCAATAGTCTCCCTCTCTCGTTCAATTTCTCACTTTGCCGCCAAAGCATCTTTCCATCCCACACATACCCCATCTCCTCTCTTTCCCCCTGCCCCCTCCCATTTCGCCCCACTCGTCTCCTCTCCCGGATCCACCCCATTCCACTCCTCCCCTACCCGCCAACCTCCCAAATTACGTCGCCCTAAATCCTCATTTGATACCCCCGCACTGGCGCGCACACATTCCCGTACGCACGTCTTTCTTGTTGTTTATTTTTTCTTCACTCTTTTTATTATTATTCGCTTGCTGTCCCCTCTTCTTTTCTGGCCCCAACACCAAAATGCTTCCTCCTTTGCTAATTCAAGTCACTGTCATTCGATGACTGTATCTGTTCTTCCGACAATTCTCTCTCTCTCCCCCTCTCCGTAGCTATCTCCCGTGTTTTCTTCTGGGCTTCTTCCGTCCCGTTCTCTTCCTCCTCCTCCCCGCCGTACGCTCCTGTTTCTGTTTCCAAGGTATCCTCAGCGGCCCATGTGTCTTCTCGCCCCCGTTCCCTTCATCTCTCTCCTCAAGGCTCTCCGCTTTCCTCCCCACTGCCCAAACTAGGGCTTTGCCACCAGAATAAACGACCGTTCCTTTATTCGATCTCTCCGTGCGAAGGTGCGTGTTCGTGTTTGAGTGTGAGCTCTGGCTTTTTGGGTTTGTGTGTGTGCGTCTCCCTCTCTCTGGTGTCTCACCTGAGACGAATCCCCAACGCCGCAGCCAGCTAATTTCGTGGAAGGCTTAATTGTTTATTCAACCTGTAAATGTTTCAGACGTGTTGAGTCGGCGACCTAGAATCTTCACCACCCACGGGGTCTGATTTCTTGTCCACGGGCGCGTTTCTTGAATCGGAAAGTGTCGTTCTCGGAGCTTTGGGAATTTAAAACCCTCATGTTTAACGATAGAATGGGATGCCTTTGAAAAATATTTAATTCCATGGAAATAACTGTCTTTTTACAATGAAATACTAAAATGCACGATAGGCCTTTATTTATTTATAAAATTTTTGCGTTTCTAGATATAATCCAATTCATAATGATTATAAATTTCTTGAAATGTTATTTCTTTCGTACATTTGCTACCGATTTGCCAATTCATTATCTAATATTATTATTTTTACAATAAAAAACCCACTTCATCTTAATTATTCTTTGAACAGTCTTGAGTGTGTTGGCAATGATATGGAACACAAATACTTCGCGAACCAATGTAATGGTTATTGTAGTTGATGCCGAATTATCTTATAGATATAAATGTCCAATACATGATGTCTCTGTACAGCATGTCATGATCTCCATTTTTCAATGGTTGATTTTTTTAATATTTATTGTTCAGAAAACCGTGAAAAGAGATTTTTATCTACAAGGGCTATACATTTGCTCATTCTCCTCTATTTCTTGTTCAGAGAACATTGAAATTTTTCGTGAGAAAATGCTGATGTCTCGATTAGGTCCGCTAGAAATAAATTTTCACTGATGATCAATGTTCTGAAGACCGAATTTCGGTGCATTTCTTAGAACCGAAGAACGTTTGTAGAATTTTGGGAAACAAGCTAAGTTTGGGTCACGAAGGGTGGTAAAAGTCGTTTTCTGCCGATTTCTTAAAGATTTATATTTCTGGAAATTCAAGGAAGAGAGGATGTGGCGGTGGAATCTTTGTTACAGTCTCACTGGATGCAGGCGCTCAAAGATGGAAGTTCTTATGTGCGTGTGTGTGTGTGTATAAAATATGTATTTTGACAAACGTCTTGGCCTGTCGCTTTCTCATAGAAAGACTCCTCTCCTCCCCTGCCATCAATTTCACAATCTGGAAGGGATAAGAACTTTCCTAGAAACCTCCTATGAAGGTTCTCAGAGGAAGGAGAAATGGTGAGGCAAGGTATTTTCGGGCGTTGCGCGAAAACAATGCTGAAAGATTTATAGGGAAAACTTTAAAGTAATTTCTTGGCTGACTGGACATAACTACAGCAATTACTGCACCCGCTTTCCATTCTTTTTAGCAGTACTTTTATGATCGCGTGAACACTTTTCTTTTTATCACGGAGATGGTTTTTTAATAGTTTTTTGAAGTTCGCCATGGCAACTGATTCACTTAAGGCATCTAACTCCCTTCTCTTTTTCGCTCTTCTTTCGCAATCCTAATGAGAAACACTTATTTCAAGAACTAGGAAAAATATGCATTTTCGCGCTTATTCCGCCCTCAATTTTTAGCCTGGGTATTTTCATTTAGAATCGAAGGGAAAAGTGTTGATAAAACGGAGTCGTTAGACACAAAGTGAAGTTTTAGAATAATTCCCTAAATATGTTTTTTAAAGTACGTACGCGCACCCATGATGTACGTGCTCGTAAATTACGAGTAAATACATATGTTGCTGAATTGATTTTGCTAATAGCAAGTGATATTTTTTGTCAGAGTCAGAAAAATAATGTGAAATCATTTCACCAAAGGTGCCAAGAAGTGGTGACAATTGCAAATAAGTAGTTGTGCAGGCATTCTTGTAACAATTAGTTATCTTGTGAACATTTGATTTAAAAAAAATAGCTGAAAAATAGCATTCTTGGGCCATCCACCAATAATGACTTCTTATCTTAAATAATCTAGATATAAAAGGAACGACGTGTAAAATGAGTAGCATCAATCTGAGCCACCACTTTCTCCCTTACATTTCTATAAAAATGTTTATCGCCTTAATCCAAGTAATATTTTTTGTAGAAACAAGTAGTTTTCATGTTAGAAAAACAGCTCACGATTCATCACACAAAGTACATTGTTCTTTTAATAGGGGAAACGGCCTTCAAGAGGAAGATAAGGGGGTGGACGAATTTATCTTATACTCTTACGCAAGACAAGAAATGGTTTGAGGATAACAGATGCCCGACCCTACTCCGAGGTGGATATATATGTTTGTGTATATGAGAGCGTGTTAAAAAAGAGAAATTCCTCGAGAGGGACGAGATAAAAGTGCAATCGAAAAAAAACTCCCGTTGTAGAAGAAGCACGTGAGGAATAGACTCTGTGATAAATATCTCCTCGGTGTAAGAAAAAAAAATAATGGATTTTCTCGGAACTCACGTCGAGCGAATGCCTTTCTCTAAGTGTTTCAATTGGCAACGCTTCCGGTCTTTTATTTGCATATCTCTTTTCATTTTATTATTTTCCGTAGAATGATTTTTCCCGCCACAACTTTCTGATCCTAGTTTTCTTTGTCTGCAATTGGTGTCTCTTTGATGCGACAGGTAAAATCAGAGCGCGCTCTGTTGGCTTTCGTCACTATCCACTTTTTGTTGTATTTCCAGGTTTTTAATCCTGTTATGATGAAAAACTAGTCCGAGCGTAGTTAAAACAATGCAAAACTAAGTCACATACAGGAGCATGCTTACACCATTTTGTGATTTTATTAATGACATCCGCTCGTTTCAACTTCATTTACATTTTATTTTTCTACCTCTCACTACATTGACCTCAGCTAACGCATCCAACCTCTCAAATACGCTACTGAGCAAAGGAAGATAAAGGGTCTAAAGAGGAAGGCTCGCTAGGTAGTTCGGAAGAAGGAATATTCGAAGACGAGAAAAATATAAATCTGGAGGCATTGATAAGCGCTCTGTTATAGCGGGATGTAAATTGGTTTTATGGTGAGGGAAAACCTTGAAAGAAATAAGCTGGAAAGAATACTTCTATGCCTGAGAATGTAAACTTCAACGAGAATCTGAATTATATTCTTTGTCAGAATATTTAATAAACTTTAAGTGATCCCGATTTTATTTTCTGTTCAAACCCACGGTTCACTTCATCTCATACCCTTCGCAGATCCTCCTTCATCTATGGCTAATCATTAAACGCTGCATAGACCACCTGGGATGCAAGTTCCCGAACTTCCTACTTCCTTTCAATTTTTTTCCATCCCACCGTCCCACCCCACCCGCTCCTTGCCCAACACCTCCTTTCTGCGAGACCACCAGAAAACAGAATTTTCTCATGAATCCAGCTTCTCTGATAAATCAAAGCCGTTAATCAAGACCACGCGGTAGTCGAGTTCTCGTCTCCCTGGATACCATCCAGCTCTCCTTCCTCCTATTTTCCCTTGCCACTCGGACACGTCCCCGCCCGTTGTTCTCTCCCGCATTTTTCGTATGGATGACCTCCACTCCAAACCCCATGCAATGTCCTACGTTATGCGACCGCGGTAGACCTCATCCATCTTTTAAGCCTTCCTTCTCGGTTCCATCTTCGCATCGTCCTTCACGCCTCTTCTTATTCGGCTTTCCCGTTTCCACGAAAAGCTCTAATCTCCATTCCGATCCGAGTTATCTCTGCCTTTTTCCGCTTCAAACTTGCGTGAAAATTGGTAAAAACAAGAAATTCCGGGGCCATCCGTCTGCCGCTTACCACCTAGCGGTCAACTACTTAATGAAAAATGGCCCCTTCCTCATCCGCCACCCGACCATCGCCGTATTGGCCGGGTGGAGCATTTCTTTCATCGCTGCCCTCGCATTTGTCATCGGTATCCTAAGGTTACAGCAGAATGTTTTTTCTGCAGTTGGTATCTCGCCGTGACGAATTCTCTTCTTGGTCGGACTGTTCGGCGGTATATATGGTTGCACGAAACACATAACAGGTGCACTTCTTCATTTTTGACCTAATGTTCACGGGATGTCGTGTAGAGGAGTCATAAAGGATGCTTGATTTCTGAAGGAGACTATCATTCTTTAAAGATTTACCTTAAAGTATCATCTGTTTATTTAAATATAACGTTTCAGTTTTCTTTTTCCATGGGGTCTTTCAAAGGTTTTAACTTTCTAGTAACAGAGATTTCTAATAATGCGGTTTTGCGAAAAAAAAGACTTTTACTCTAGAATATGCATCCAATAGCTAAATCTATATTCCATACATTTCACTGCGTTGGTTAAAATGAAAAGTGATTTTAATGAAAGATTGTTATCGGTTAGTATTTTTAGAAAATAGTACGATGAAAATTTGTTGATTTTTACCTCACTGTTTTGTGAGTGTGACTGCAAAGCAACAGGGGAAAATTTTTCTAATCGAAGCAAAGTGTCACTATAAATCGTCTCAAGACATTGGACAAAATATATTATGTTGTAATTACGGCAGTATTTGATGCATAGGGTCTCTTCCTAAGAGAAAGGATTCAGGATTCGTGTTCGGCAAGAAGAATACGATGCTGTCAGCACCCAAGAGGTTTCCTAGAATTTTATCTTACCTCTTTTCATTGTCTAAACCCAACTCCAGCCATGGGCTACTTACCAGAACGTCGCCTTTTCGTGTGTCCAACCCTCTCTTAAAGTGGTCGGTAAATAATAAGCTGGATGCGGATGATGAGCAAATAATTAAGTCATTTATTATCCGAGAGGTGATTAAGCGAACTTGGCTCTAGTCCTCGTGCGCGCGGGAGAAGGCTGGAAGGAACACGGAATCGTGCGTCCCAGGATCCGTGCTCTGTCTCAAGAGTGAGTCAGCAGTTTAATTAGGGCAAAATAATTTGCTGAAGCGTTGTTTGATGGTCCTTCGGGGGTATTTCTTTGACGAGGCGGCCGGGGTTTTTCGTTTACTTTTGACGGTTATTTTCTTTTAATGGCCCATCCCCCGACCATTGGTGAGCCATAATTTCAGCTTGGCGTAATGGACAAAGTCAGTCAAAGGAGATACTAAATAGCCAATACTAACTAATAAAATTTGGAGTATCATTTAGCTGTCGGAGAGGGTGTTTATCCGAGAAATGCGTTAAATCCTGCATCTTTGATATTTTAGTCAAACCTATTGTAAAATGAAGAAAATATACAATGAAAGGCGGGAATACTTGGTAAATTAACGAGAGTAAATTCGCCAAATGTACACATGTGCAACTGCGGTGCGTTTTCTCTTTTGTCAAAGTTTACGTTATTCCGGATGTATTTAAAGTAGTTTACCCTTAACTACACTTCGTTTCCAAAATTGTTTGTAAAAAATGTTTCACGCTTCCTCATTTCATTATTTTTTTAATAAGCCGCGTCCCATACTTGCATTTTCGATTAAAATTCAACACGTCCATAGAATCACGGAAAAATATACTTCCAGCGTGCGAAGAGCGAACAGTTCAAAAATTCCTGCTCTCTTTCGTCCTTTATTATCAGACCGATCTCCAAATCTGGCCTTTTCATCTACGATGCTGACCTCTCTCCTATCTCTGATATTAGTTTACCGTCGCATCGTATTCTGCCCTTTCATCAAATGAATAAGATGTTGGTTTTAACACTTTCAGCCAGGGCGGTGGAGATCGTAGATTCACAGCGAGGGGCCGGAAAGACAGTATTTATTCCACTCTGGTGTGAAATTTCAGTGCCACAGACTCAGAAGAGACGTCTTCATATTTTCATCGCATATTTAATGCGTTACTCAGTCTATTTCTGACGCTCATATCCCGAGATATCCTCGGCGGAGATTTACCTAAGATTTGCGAGTGCCTCTGATTCATGTTTTTATTATTAGAAACTTGTCCACCATTTTCCCCCGCTCTCTCTTCCTCCATCTTACTCCTCCCGCAGCCTTCTCGATTCCCTGGCCCTGCGTCTCTGCCTCCCTCCCCATGGTCTCCCACCCGTCCCGAACCGAAACTTCACCAGCCTCCCTCACCTCTTTCCCCGTTCCTCCGCCCCCCTCCCCACGCACCCCTTCACTCTTCCCAGTCCCTTTTTCATTTTACCGTCCTTCCTCACTCTGAGAAATTTATGTTTGAATGACTCCCATTAATTACTGGGTGCTGCCTCCCCCTCTCCCCACGCCACAACTCCCTCTCCCCCACTCCACCTCCCTCACAGCCTTCCCTGCAATCCTCCCACCAACGTCAACCCATTTACAGTCACCCGGCCCCCTTCTCCTTACTTCTTCGAAAAACCTTCCCCATTATCTCCACGCCTCGACCTCCTCCCTCCCCGTATCCCTGCCTCCGACCGCCTCCCCCTTTTCCGCCCCCCCCGAAACTGCTCTTCTGTCTTAGCGTACCATTTCCCCTTCATTCCACCACTCCCGACTTCACCCTCCTCTTGCCCTTCCCGCTCTCCGGCACCGCCCCTTGCTATTGGTAGTTTTCTCAATTTATCCTCCCCTACTACTTCCCCACCCTTCCTCCCCCGACTCTACCCCCTTTCGCTACGGTCGCACCCCTTGCTCCTCCAATTCACCCCCTATCCCTGCACCCTCCCGTACCCAACCGTTGATTATTAATCCCCATTTCATCCCCTTGCATCCCACTTCCCTCCCACTCCTACCTTTCCTCCCGTCTTAGCAATATACAAACCGGTCTTTTAAAAAAAAATTATATATATATAGGTGGGTATAAAATTCCCAAGTTTTCCCATTTGCGTGGGGAGCGTGTCTCTTTATACCTCGTTGGTGTTCGACCTGTTCTCCGTCCCGTGTCATTACGCGGGCGGGGCGTGATACCGGCGAGATTATACCTTCAACGGTCCCCAACGACGAGGGGTGCACGGCGGGAAGCAAGGCCCTCCCCGTCGGTCGCCTCATAGGGAGTTTTTTTCCGTCGATCCCCGTTCTTGCGAGAGTCTGAGGCACTCCGGAAGAATTTGCGGTGTCCCGGTAAACTCGTGGCGTAATGTGCCATTAACAGAAGGAAGGGAGAAGACCATTCCTATCCGCCTGATGAACAGCTAGTTCATCAGGAGAATGAGTTGGCGCGGAAGAAAGAAAGATACAATTAGTGCTGGGTTTCAGGCTCGATTAGTTGCACGAAACACAGACTCTTCATTTGAAGCACCCAATTCACGTCGATTGTATTTTGATTCTCGTAACTGTGACTGTTATACATAAATGTTTTTTATCATTAATGCAGGTTGGAAGCATGTATGTGATCAACTACTTGAAGAGCTTAGCGCCTCCAAAATAATAAGGGAAGTAAGTAGTTGTCTCCGACAGCGGATAGAAAGAGTTGACTGCTTCTTATGATTTACTTTGAGCTTATTTCTGGTATATGAAGGGTAAAGACGGCCTCCTACGGTGTTATAAAAATGAAACGTGAAAGTGCAGGAATTTTTGTTTTAATAATGAATACCATTATTATTTTTATCATCTTTGATGCCCCAATAAAAATATTATAAATTATTTTCCACATAATTTTGCCATTTATTTGTTTTCGTTGGTAACAAGAAGGCATTAGATTTTCACATTTCTTCGAGAAAGCTATTTTATTTAATGTTAAAAGCACTTAAAAAGTTTTTTAATTCGGCATACTTGTTTTATACGAGTATAAAGTATTAACGAATGGAAATAGTTTACATTTCGCCGGCAGAATCAAACTTTTGGGCACAAATTCTTTCTTATCAAACATTGGTAAATATTTTGTTCAGTGGATTGCATTAGAATCGAAAATCTTTGCTTTAACTAAATAAATTCAAACTGCAAAAGTTGACCGAGCATATCCGTTTCCTTGTTTTCGTCATTAGGAAGTTTTTACCCGGCAGGTTTCATGTTTTTTTAATAAATAGAAAAAAAAAACCCTTTCACCTATCATTTTCTCCATGTTCGTCACCCTCATGCTTCACTTGCTTTTAATTTTCCGCGTCAGGGCCACAATAAACCAAAATGGCACCCCTTAACTCGCACCCGCAGCCAAGGCAAACCCTCTCCTCTCGGATCATGCGCCCTTCCTCATCTTTCCTCCCCGTATCCTAATTTCCCCTTCCGTCTCAAGCCTTCATTTTGATTTTTCACTCTACTCTCCCTCACCCCCGTCCCATTGCTCTCTATGCTGAAATTCTCCCCCTTTGACTTCTCTTCCTTGCACTCCATTCCCTTATTCCCTTATCTGTCTCCCGTTTGCGTCCATTTGCTGATAAACCCGCAAAACAGCATGAGTGTCGATTCCATTACACGGAAGTCAATGATAAGTGTCCGTGTATTGTAACCCCATTACTTTATTTGGAAATGGAATTTCGAAAGGTACCACCTATGAATCGGGAACAATATTATCTAAAGCTAATTTACAGGCGTTGGGGAAAGTTAAAGACACAAAACGTTTCTTTATTGCCACAAAAAATCTTCTCCCTTTTGTTATATGAAGTGATGGTTCATTCGTATCTACAAGTCGGTCCGCCAAGCGAGTCTGGTATTTAATATGAACGACAGCAATTTGCATCATTTTAAGCGAACTTTAGTATTTTATTAGTTGTTCACTTCCGTCCCGGAATGCAAAAATCATTAGAGAGGAAAAGATAAAAACACTTATTCTATTGTTGAGACCCCTTTTATCAAGGATTAGAAATGTGTCAGTCTCCATAATGGTAGAGTAAGGACACGATTCTAAGAAAAACAATTTGCACCAGGAAGAGATTTGTACGAGTACGAGTGTCCTCAGAGAGTTTTATCTCTCAATCTTCTTGCAATGTCGAGAAATTACTCACGGTACGGTTTCCGCTCGAAGTCCCATGCGCGTGTGAACTGAATCCAATACCTACGCAGCAGCCTTCATTTAAACTGTGCCAGCCCTTTCACCCTTCCTTTGCAGTTCACACACTTAATTTTCTCTGAGAAAACCCTAGACGGCAAAATAAAAATTTAATAGGGCCTCTTAGGACTTTATTAATCTTTTCTCTCCTTACGGGTGTTCCAGATTTTGTTTCTCGGAATCTCGTTCTGCTTTTTCTTTCCTTCAACTTCGTTCAATTTTCTAGGACAGTAGTATGAGATTGAAGGAATTGGGACGTTTTCTAATTACACCGTAGCTTTTGATTTAAAGGCAAGAGCTTTTCATGGAATGCCGTATTTTTCGCACGCAAATGCTGTAAGGGAAGTTTTCCATCTCATATCATACGGGCAAGAACATAAAACGTTTCATTTTTACGGTTGCGATAAAGATGGGGTTTCCTGGAGGTGAATGAATTTTAATGCTTCCAGTCGTAATTCTTACTTATAAAACGACCAAGTGAAATTTCTTCTTTTATCCATTTCTTTCGGTCATTATTGAAATATGAATAAAACTTTACTGTAAATATGTCCCTCGACGAACTTATCATACAACTAAGCGTGAATAAATACACTTTTACGCTAGGAGTTGTTTATTTATCTTACGAGTTGAAATATACCATTCAAATTACGACTTAATATAGGTAGTGGTTTATTCCATTATAAATATGCTGACTTTCCTGGTATTTATTCTACTACATAAGACTTCAGCCCACACTTAGGCAGCTAGATTTGTGTAAGTAGGTTTTCTGCTTGAATCAGACTCATTGCTGCAGCTCAAAAACGTTAAAAAGTAATTACAAAACTACCAAAATTTTAGCATCGGTTGCCTTACCGCGACTTGAAAAGAAGTTAAAATGTTTTCATTGCCAGCTGAGCAAGGAGGGAAACAGGGTCCCAAGTGTCTATCTATCCCTGCATTTTTTGCCTTAATCCAAGGCCTTGTTTGCTCCGACAAGGAAATAAAGCGTTAAACGAAACTAATTTTAAAAGGGTTGATAGAGTAATTAAAAACATTCCCGCATTTTTATCGTTATTTATTGCCACCCACGAGGGGGCCAGGGGGGTTAGCGTCAGCCTCGTCCCGGCTAACGCCCTCCTCATTGGCCACCGCGTGCCCCATCTCCGGCCCCGGGAAGAGGCACTCATCTCTCCCCGCACGGCACGTTCAAGCTCCTTAAAGAGTGCGGGCCGGATTATTACCCCTGCGCCCTGCAGTTATCCCCTGCCTCCTCGAGCATATCTCGTTTCTCATTACCTCTAGCCTCCCGAAAAAGGGCACGGTGAAGGGTAGAAAAACAAGCCACTGGCGCTACCGCGCTTGCTTCTTGCCTTGCCTCTCGATCGCGCGCATACGTGCACCTCTTTAGCGCGGTCGGATCGCTTCCTCGTGGCCACCCGCCACCCGAAAGAACCCCGCCGGCATCCCTGTGCCTCCCTCTCCCTTCGCGTTACCCACCCCTAATTTCCCCCCCCCATTTCCCCCGCCACTCCCCCCATCGCCACACCCACCCTGGACCCATCCCCGTCACTCCCCCCCCCGTCGCACCCTCCCCAGCGGCCAATAACTTTTAATCTTAAATACCCCATGGGCCACACGGAGTCTGTCTGTTTGCCACCCCTAACTCGGCCCCCTTCCCAAAAATACTCTTCTCTCCTTCCCCCATCGACCCCAGCATTCCCTATTCCCTTATGCCCATCCGCTTCAACCATTTTTTTTCCCGCCACCCTCCCCCTGTTTGCCTTCTCCTCCTCTGGTCATATTTCTATCATGGCTATTTTCCATTTTTTCCATTTACCTGCAAACATCCGAAGGTTCCTCCCACTCCTTTTTAATTTCTATTCAGCCTCCCCGTTACCTCTCTACCTGGCCGAATCGCTCCCCCATTCTTTCTCCTTTTCCTCCTTCGTTCGCTCCATATAATCAATGTTCTTATTCAACCCATTAAAGGATATAGCTTCAGCCTTCTTATCGGGTAGAAAGAACGCCCGCGGTATCGTAATATGGTAGAGAACTTAGCCGTCGTGAGACCCGAGAGTTATACATTCTATCCACTACTCTGCATGTCCTTGACCAAATATAGGCTTCTTTTTTCTGAGGAAACTAGTTTTTGGAATGTTGGTGGGCTCCAAGTGAAGTAATTTTTTCAAAAGAGTTCCGTTGTTTGGATCCTGGGGAACAATGAAAGCTGATCTTTTTATTTTCACATAATACCTACGAATCACATCCTTTTTTTTATCAATTATCTATCTATGCTGTGAAATTTGTGCATCAACAGTGATAACTATCCGAATAATACCTTGTGTAAAACCATTTAAGGCATCATATTCTAGTTAATATCGAACTTTTTTAATGCCTAACATGATAATTTAAGATTACCTCCGCTCGATTCGGCCCAAAGGGACGATAGAATACAATTTTTATATGATAAAATAAATCAAGAACACCGGCAGGTCGTAACATACGCTGAAATAACTTGAGAATATATGGCGGAGAGTCATAAAGTGGCAAGGAAAATCTTAAAACTTTTACAGCTGGTGATGTAATTACCCCTATAACTCTTTTGAGAATACTGGTGTAACTCAGTGCTCATGACGCCCATTTAATGTTGTTTTTCATCTTCGATACAAAGACAAAATTTTCAATTTTTTGTACGTGAGGATAATGCTTTGCATATTGCCCTGTCCTTTCTGCAACCTTGCAAAAAGCATAGCTGTCATAATTTCTCAGAATCCGTTGAAATACACTTTTCACCAAATTTTAATTCATTGTCTTATTAACATGCTATTCACATCATTCCATGCATATTATTTTTCCTGCATACCCGTGTCTTCACCAGGCCTTTAATTTCATGAACGACCCGTTTTCTTGTTCGCTAATGCGTTCTTATTATCTCTGGTTATTTATTGTTTATATAATCAATTTTTCTAGACTGACTTTAGCTATTATGTCTTCTTTAATTTGAGCTCATTCCACATAAAACACTATATTGTGTATCTTGGCACGCATGACTATTGTCAATGATTAAAATGACTTAAAAAATAAAGACTACGTATTGATATATTCCATGTTCATGATGCTTTTTTTTAATGTCCAAAAGAGTTAGTCGAATATATCATGCCGAACCGGTATTTTACTATGCCCTTGCTGTAGTTTTCGCAGTAGTTCCTCAAATCAGATACGGCATTTGTATCATTTATAGCGGCTGTACTATATACGTGGAGCTTTGTAATATCTTTCAGTCAGCCATAGCCGTGGAAGCTCAGGGATCACGTTATGTCGCGTCCTTCTGGTGTCGTCCTCCGAAGTTTCTTAGCAATCTTTTATGACTTCTGTCTCATCCGTTTTTGATCTCTTCCTGTCCCATACCTCCTTGGCCTTTCTCCGACCTTCGCCCATTATCTTCCTTGCCCCCCTTTTATTGCGTACTTCATCTTTCCTCCTTTTACTGCACACATCGACCATTTTTTATTCCGTGTCCCCCTCCACTCCTCACCACGAAAAGTTCCCTCCTATATTCCTGTTTGACTTCCACGCCCCCTAACTCACCCTGTCCATCCCCAAGACGAAACACTGGATGGGAAACCGCTCCAAACCCACCCACACCCATCCCACTCCCCACCTCTCCACCTCCTACCTCCCCAATTCTCTCCTTTTCTCGTTTCTCCGCCTGTCGCACCCCCTCCCTCCCCCCCGCGGATGACCTCCTTACCCCTTCCACAAGCGTTCCTCTCCCTTCCTTGCCTTTTTTCAACTTTCCTCCCCAATTTTTATCGCCATTTGCCGCCATACTTTTCCAACTTTTCTTTTATACTCCCTTCCTCACCTCCTTTCTCATCCCTTGCTCTTTGTTTCTCTCATCCCCTCTTTCTTGTTCAACTCTTCCATCTTTCATCCCCTTCACCTTGTCGTAAAAAACAATTTGGCCTTGTTTTGATTATTTTTCTGTCATCCCCTCCCCCTCTCCTTAGTATCTCTCTTCCCCTCTTTCCCCTTATTTCGCCAGTTCCTTCCGATATTTTGTTCCTTCAACTCTTATCCTTCGTCCATTTTCGTCCTTTCCGCTATCTCCTATCTACCCCCTTCCTATCTCTTCCCATCCCACTGGTGCCGAACTCTCTGTCGCCCCAGAGCGGAAGCTTCGGCCTGTCCTCTCGAGAGAATATCGCGCCCTCAAGGCTTCCTGTGTTCACTCCCAAAGGCGTCCTCCCACCCTTCTCCCTCTCACTTCCACTCTAGGGCCCAGCTCCTTCCTCCCGGCGTCCCCTGTCGATCTTCTGGCCTCCTTCCCGCACCCTCTTCCCGTCCGCATAGTTTACTAGTGCCCTCCTCTCTCCCCAGCCCGCTCCCCTCACCTCTCCTCTCTTCCCCACTCCCCCGTAAGTCAACCAAATGTCATCCACCATGCCACGCCGCCCGGCTTTAGCCACTTGATCTCTCTCCTCTCCCCCCCTCTCCCATCGTGCTCTTCTGCGTCCATCACGGTCCTTTGGTGGTAATATCATCCCCTCTTCCTTCTGCCCTACACTTATCACCAACAAATAGCTATGCGAATGCTATAAATTGTAAGAGAATACCACTCTATCTTTAGTTATCAAATAGCAACACATTATAAATCGGAACCGAAAATAAATAATATGATAGCATGGTAATTGACCAGAATTTCAAGTCTTCATGATAATTATTTGTTGTCGAGTATACTACCCACACAGGAAAGTAGAGCATGCCTCGCAGCTAGTATTTCTTCACATCTTTATTGTTTGCAAATATTTGGCAATAGTGGAGAATATATCGACTCCTCCTAATGGGAAATATATTGATACCGAGAGGATAGAATATTGTCTTAATAACAGTATGCGAATTTTGTAGTTATACAAATATATTATATTATACAGGTATATGGGATGGACCCTAAAAGTTTTCAGACCAAGAGCTATTTATTTATATATATATATATATATATATATATATATATATATATATATATATATATATATATATATATATATGTAAAAAGTATTCGTTTATTTAATTGTGTCGTAATACTAAGGAAGAAGTAACTAAGACTTTTCATGAGCAAGGATGACCGGAGTGTACAAAATGTGTAATAAGTTGAATTAAATTCTTATCTTTTTTAGTGTAGTCATTGATTATTTGGAAATTTATTTTTATGAAAGTTTAAAGCGTATGTAAGGCCGTTATTATAGCAGGAGGAATGCATAAAAATTTCTGGAGAAAATCAATACGTCAGATTAGTAATCTGTGAGGGATACAATGACACACTGTATACGTATGTGTTCATGGGTTTAATTGAGTATGCATTTGTCGTTTTAGTGTCACCATGGCCAGTATTAAGTGCCTGTTGACCAGAATTAGGAATTGAATATTACAATGTATATAGGCACCTATTTTTTCTTTTCTGCTACTTAGCTTGCAGTCTTCCTCCACCTATTTCTATTGGTATGATTTCCTTCTTTCAATCACTCCGACCAGGCTTTTTCCTCCATAATCTGAATTCTCATAACAAGAAATTCCTTGCTAAACTTCCTTCAATTCTCATTCGCCTTTTGAAATGGACCCTTATTCCCGGTAGCCCAATTTGTCCACGTACTTAGTAATTAATTATTTCGTTTTCTTGCGTAGATGTCAGCAAAAAAAACGATACTTTAACACGAAACAACGTCTCAAATATGATGTTGTGAATGTTTATGTGCGCAAGATTGTGCGAAAAAGATAAGGTTAACAAGGAAAATATTTTGCATGAGTTATGGGTCAGATGTAAAATTATGACGCATGGGAGAGCACATGACTGGTAGGAATAAGGAAATAATGCCCTACAGTGCGTAAAAGCCTTAGAGATTCGTTTGAGAAATATCTGCGCTCGTTAAAATATGATTGATGAGGAGTTAGAAGCAAGGTTTTTATCTTGTTCTCAAGGTTATATTGCTTATTTTTTTTCAAGATTTTGCGTTCCGTCTTATTTAATAAGGTGAGCAACAGCCTTGCTATCAGTAGTGAGAACTTGCCTTTTAAATTAGAGGGTGAGGTCTTGACGTACGCTCCTTTAACGATGCGTGGCAAACATATCTTTCCTTTATTTACGGTCCACACTAGAGCTAATGGGGTGTGAGAATTGAAAATATCCGTGCCAAAGCTGTCAAGGATATTTTGCAAGGACTTGAGCAACACCGATTTTTTTATGGGGCCCGTACGCAAATAGGAGGTAAATACTATTATAAGTTTTTGTTATTTATTTAGTAATAATCTGAAAACAACTTAGTTTTGGCTTTATACCTGAATTATAAACATGAAAAAATGTACAATTGATGCAGTGTATTCATATAACAATATCTAAGGTATCATCATTGTTTCAAGAAACCTTATAGAACCCTTGAGCGAGAATTTTGAAAAATTTATTCTCTTTCACCCTAAAATCGTGGATTAATTTGAAATACTCATAAAAAATCCCGAAATTGTGCCTTTCTTCTTGCATGATGAACGTACTAGTATTAAGCGGACGAGGCAATATACATGAAATGGCTTTGGCACAGGGTTTAATTAAATCTAATCCATGGCATTGATCTACTCTCGAGACTTATAGACTAGTCATCTTATGTATCCATGGTTATCATGCCAATTGAATCAATATTTTTTAATTCTAAATTTGAACCACAATTAAGTAAGGGGAAAAAGTATTGGAGATATTCGATTGTCAAGAAAGCTTTAAATTTCTTTTGTTGGTGAATTGAAAATGACCGCTAATTAATTGTATACAAATCTGTTGATTCCTTACCGACAATTAAAACTATCTCCTGGACTAAGGAATTAGCAGGCTCGATTTCATTAAGTGGACAGTTTCCAACGAACGGTTGGGGACTATGTGTTGAATAAAATACTTTCCTATTAATGGTATTAATGCTAATGCGTGACTTTGAAGTGTGGCTAACTTTGGTGATTCTGGCTGTTTTTAAATGAATCGGTAAATTTAAAGGGTGTTAGTATGCCATGGTGATCAATGTACCAGATGAAACCCGATCTCGCTCTAGCCGCGGAAACAGTGAAGTCAACTTCGAGCGATCGGCGAGCATAACGAATGTGCGTAGTCACAGTCCTGATTTCAAAAAGCTCGTCTCATTTTCAGAAATGCAGGATAGGGTATGCAAACAGTTGGCTTGCGCAAGAGATACATCGGGTTTTAATTAATAATACAAGCTGTAGTGAGTCTCCTGTGATACATACCGACGCTAATGAGTGCCTTGCTAATTTTTAAATTCGTCAGTGAGGCCGTAGAGATCACTAATTTTCGTTCATTAATTAACACATAACGTTGTATCCTTAGAGCCAAGTAATGAGATTCAGTTTGCTAAGCGTGCCAGCATGTCCCTGAGAGCTGCTGGGTGTGGTAATAAAATTTTACTATAGCATAAATTTTAACAGTGCATAATCAAGCCGCCATTGTACAAAGTTCTGATGTAATTTGAAATTCCGAAATGTAAATCGACAAAGTGCCCGAGATGGGAGTCACCGCCCCACCTGTTCATCCATTCCGAACGGAAGTGACGATCGCCGTTTTTTATCCGAGAGAAACAAGGGTGGGCGTTGTTCGGTTGTTCGTCCGTGGGCATGTGCCCACGTAAAACATGACTGAATGTCCTACCTTCTTGGCCCATCCAATGTACCTGCCTGATTACCATGGAGCGCATATGGCGAACGCTCGCTTCCGTGAATCAACTTTAGTACTCTTTTCATTTCATCTATACTCCCAGACGAGTCTCACGGATAAAACTTGGCAACACGAGTTCCGTCCTGTTCTCTACATCACACGACTTGAGAATTATTCTGAGAGTTAAAATACCATTAATTTTCTCGGTCAGATTGGACCGTCGTCACTATAGTTTGCTTCGTCTGGAGTTAAATGTATTATACCGTGGTGCTTCTTTGATGCAAACTAATCGAGTCCAGTTAACCTGAAATGTGACATATTTATCCTTTTACGGTGTATTTTTTGTAATAAATATTAATATATACATAAATAAATTTATGTAAATATATATAACAAAGGGTTAAATAGAAGAAGTGACCTTATGGTCTAGATTTCGCTCGAATAAAGACGTTTATACATCTATAAGTAATCGCAAATAATTTTTATTAAGGGTTTTATGAGGGGTATTTTATGTTATTCTTAGACTTGACGGGGAGTCTGAAGTTAAATTAAATTTCCCTCCTTTTTTGCTTCCCTATAATTTATTTCTTGAACTACACCCTTTGACTAAAGCAATTTTTGCATCCATCTTTACGTTATGGGTATTTCAGCTGAAATAAATGAATACCCCTTCGATTCCCGTGCCTCGAACTCAAAGCGGCCATTTAATTGGGTCTAACTTCTGCATCTTGAAGCTTTTTGAGGTATTAATCCTTCGTCAGGTGTAGGTGAACCCTGACGGTCGGTATAAAACTAATCGCATGCACCAAGTCCCAGCATCAGTTTGCCAAAAGTATGATGAGTTTTGGAATTTACCGATTTCCCCTCGATGAAAGCTGTCCGATTCCTCGTGCTTCATTCGCCATATCATGTCTCCACCTCTCTTATTCACGTCTTCCTCTCAGGTCGAGGGGCTTCCTTTCTTCCATCCCCCCCTTGCCTCCCATCACTCTCCCTTCAACTCCAGATCCCCGGACGGAAACGGCGGCGAAGGAATACCCCTCCGCGGATCTCGCCCACACGACCCCACCCCCCCAAGTCCCCTTCTGCATTTCTCCCCACCAACGCCGCCAACAGTCTCCCATCCCTCCCCCCTCTCCTTGGCCTTGATCGCTGAATGCCCTCCAATCAGAGCCCTCCCCCTCTTACCGCCCCCCCTCGCGTCAAAAACTGCTCATCACCCTCGCTTTTCAAAGCCTCCCAACCCCGTCCATTCCCCCGAACCCCCTGCAGAGCATCTTCCTCCCTTCATCCCACCCCCATCCCACCCCCATCCCGTTAGATGTCACTCAATTCCATACCCCCTAAATCCTCCCCCCTCTCCCCACCCGCACGTCCGCCCTGCCGTCATTCCCCGTTCCCTGGCAAATCCTCTTCTCAATCGAGGGACGTCCAACGTTCGCCAGGCGATCCATGGCTTCGTATGGGACATAGTGTATGAGCGCATGGGTCGTGGCCGCCTCTTTAATTCACTTTATTTCCATCTCGTTCCATTTCAGAGAAGATTTCATCGTTCTAATTTAAATTAATATTTTTTAAAGTCCTAATTCCCCTGCAGCTTAGAGTTTACCTTTTTAATTTTGCTTGGTTTACTTGTGAAAGAATGTAAAAATATTTTTCAGTTAATTGGAAACATGATCGGTCGCATTTCCTGTTAACTTCATGTCAGAAAATCGAAAGACCACTGAAAATATTTTCGGAAAATGACTGCTATGGAAATTTCGCACAACTTTTTTGTAGTTAGTTACCCACCATTTCATTTTTTGAACATTTTTCTTATTTCCTGCTCTCAGACGATCAACCTGTTTACTGAATCAATTAATAAAATTTTAAAAGATTCGTATGGAGCTTCTTATTGTTACTGGGAATTCTGACTTTCATCTCTAGTTAATTATCAGACTTTGACTCAAGTATACTTTGTCTTTTGAGTAATATATTTTAACGTATTAGACGGTAGTATATTTCCAACTATTAGAAATTTTACTCAAAATAAATAGTTTTAGGGAAGACATCTTTGATATTTTATGGAAATTATTAAGGCAGGAGGATGGTGTATAAAATATGGATAAATTTATGGAAAATTTTAATTATCCCACATTCAAACATAGATTGTTCTCATATGGCAGCGTTTTTTTTTATAAATCTTACGTATTCATGTCATTTTTAGCGTTGTGATAATCTTCTGCTTAAAAGAAACGAGGATTATTAGTTGGTAAAACGGCTGTTCAGCTTGAGCTGGAAATTATTGCCTCCATTAACATGTATACGCTCATTTCCTTGTCATCGTTGCCTACCTCTCAGGAACGGAGATTTCCATGAATCCGTTATTTTTTCCGTTCGAGCGTTTTGCGTTTGTCCAACGCAAATTGACGCTCGGCCAGAATTTCAATGGAGACCGCTATCATTTCCACTTTTTATTCTATCTGCAAAAACGCAATCGGTCATGTGTTAAATGAATCAGGAGTAGGTGTGATTGCATGCAGTTCAAAATAAAAAGATCCGCCATGCCATTATTTCGCGGAGCGCTGGTTCTTCTCCGAGTCCGCCTGTCGTTTATTTTTGTGCAAGAATTCATTTCAGGGCTTGGAGTTTAAAATAATTATGAAGACTTCCGCAGGGGCATTTGTTTGTGAATTAACTCCGTAGCCAAACCAAAACGGCCTTCATAAATATTAAGCCTGTTGCGTATTTATTCGTATTTCTAGAATAAGTACAGAATTAATATTAATGATTGGTATTATATCAGATATGAATCCAAATGAATTAGTTGCTCATATATAGTTTGACAAATTTCATTAATTATTCCCTCACGGTTATCAATCTTTAATCATCACACATTTAAAACTAAATATTAAGCACATTTAAAATTCTAGTTCCTCCAGAAAATATCTATTTACACCTAATGTTTTCGAATTTTTTCATCATTGATATATTTTTAGTGTTTTCCATCCCTAGAAGTGCATCTGAATGTTGTATGTAATTCGCTATCCTCGATGTCTCCGCTAAAAATATTAAGATATGGAAATGTAGAGATGATAAATTGTTTTGAGCGGACTTCTATGCCCTGTTCTTTTGAATTCCAGGTCGGAAATTTTAAACTCACCTCCGCAAAAGTACGCGACTCGATTGAAATCTCCTCAAGGGTCCATTCAAATGGGTGCGGTCCTTAAGAAAATACAAGAAGTCACACTATGTCAAGGAAATGTCTCCAAGCTGTTTAAACGACCGAAAGTTTTGACGTGACGGAACTTTCATTTATACTTGATACGAGACGTTTTTTATGGAAACAAACCTCCCCCTAACCCTGAGATTAATTGAATCTGCCGACCGCTTTGTTGAAACCGTCCTCCCATCTAGGACAATGAATTTCATTCTCCGAGACCTCTCCCGAAATAATTGGTTTTTGTGTGATGAGTGGGGGACAGGCTGAAGACACCCATGGGGCCGGCCTTGCTCATTCTCTCTCTCTCTCTCGGCCTCTCCGTCTTCCGCTCATTCTCCCTCTCTCTCTGTATCTCTCCCTCTCCGTTGGAGACTAGGATCCCCGTGGAGCATCATGGGAGTTAAGACGTAAACGTCACGAGCAGAAGATTCCCAGTTTTACTTCCTCCTCTGCTTTCTTAGACCCTTTCGACTCTCCTCCTTTCCCGCTCTCCTTCTGACCGTGCCTCCTCTTCTCTTCCGCGTCGTCCCACGGTTGTTTCCCCGAAGAAAATCTCTTAATACTCGTCCAGGTTGCCCATACTACCATAATTCAACTCACGGAAATTATCGCGCACCTAGTGCAAATAATCTATGAAGGAGAAACTGCGGAAATTTCTTCGAAAATAATTATTCAGGTTCACAAGTGAAGTGTGCCAGAGTTTTGCGTTTCACTAGTGCAAAAATAACGCGAGTGAGCGTTTTTGTAGCAGTGTTATATTATGGTGCGTCGTGTGAGCGCCTCATCTCAACTCAAAAAGCACAGAAGGAGGACTTTTATTCAGACGAAAATTGTGCTGGGATCACACGGAAGCTTCAATGCTCGACGTACATAAACATTAGAAGCATGCTTCTGAAAAAAATATTCTGTCGATAACCATGGGTTTGGTAATTCAGTTTCATTTGTAAGATCCAAAATTTTTCGTTATTTCGTCACTTAATTTCTTGAATTCTCCTCCATGACACCGCATTCCTACGAAAAATTTGTAAAAGAACGATTTCTTTTCACATAGCATAAACCCTCATGGTTCATATTCTCGTGATCTGCTTCTGGATGCATATCAGGCGTAACCAATTTAATTACTCACAAGCTAGAGCATGGGGAATGTTTATTATCTACTAAGGGACACGTTTGAATTGAAATATGTGTACTCCGATTGGTCCTGTACAATGGTTGTGTTGAGCGAATTTCGTTCGAAGCAATTTGTGGCTGAAATTGAGGACCTAAACTCAAGTTGCGCTTCATTAATTCTCTTCGTCCGTCTTTCTCCGGTTCATCCCTTGTGCCTTTCCACCATCCCGACATTCCGCTCCACTGTTGGTTATACTCCCACTCTCGCTCCTTCCCGCACTTCCTCCCTCCGGACGCTTTATGCTCCCTCAACCCGACCCGAGCCCGGCCGGACGAATTGAAGCGAGGTGTCCGTGTATTCCGCCCTCACGCCCCTACATCCAACTCACAAGCCCTCAAGACATTCTCCTCCCCGAGCCTCCTAGCCCCTTTGCCCTTCTCTTTCGCCTCCCCCTCAGCGTCTCAGCGATCGCCTCGGATGGCGTTGTCATGGGCCCTTTCTCGGACCGGTCTCTCGATCCTTGCCCTCCAGCCCCCACTCCAAACGCGTCTCATCCCCCGTCCCTCCTCCTCTCCGCAATTTCCCAGGACCCTGTCCTTCTCACCCCTGACTACGTCACCCTTTTCTATATAGCTCCTCCCTACCCTTCCCCCTCTGGTGGCTTCCATGCCTTTCTTCCAAACCCTATTCTCTAGCTATGTACGACCAACCTCTGCGCTCCGAAACGCGGCAGCAATTCAAGACAAGGGAAAGCTGCAATCGTGATCTGACAAGATGATGAAAGCTTGGTTATTTGGACCAGAAGCGTTGCCATGGAACCTTACGCTTCCAAAAAGAAATCTGCGGGCGAAATTTCAAAATGAATTGAAGAAAGGAAATCCATTACACCTCAAGGCACACGATGCGTAAATATTACGTTTGCTATCGAGAACGCTATTTTTGGTTTAATAAAAAATTATGTAATTGTATTGATCATTCTCGAAATTGTTCCCATTTGAATTGATTTTCATCTCATTCATGGTATTTAATATTTACTTATTTGTCAATGTTTTGGACAACATGATTTTGTAATAAATATAGTTATTTAGAGGTGAAACCCTAAGGTGAATCCTTTTTTTGAGGGAAGAAACAAGATGGAGGAATTGTGTACATTAACGCACTAGTATTTAGAAGCTTGCTTGCCTACTAGCTAATTTATCTCTTTCCCTCAGAATTATTATTTATATTCCATACTCCTTTTCCATATTCCAATATTATAATTTATGTCTTATGGTTTTACTTACTAGGTTTACTACCATTAACGAATATTTGTATTAATTTCAGCTATTTTCAGTCGAGGTTGCACAATTACTTGGTGACTTAATTGAACTAGGATATTCGAGCACTGCAGGGCTCTTTTAGATTCAAGTGTAGGTAAAATAGTTGGTGGCTAGGTAGCGGGGTATTGTGTAGATGTACATGTAGGACTAGGTAAAATATAGGATGCTAGACAGGTTTTGCAAATTACGTAATTATGGCTGTGGGAATGAACGTGTGAGGCTTTATCTGTGACAGTTTGAAGTTTGAAACGCGCTCTCCCTTTAGAACTGCCGCAGTCCCTCTGATCTTGCTCCCTCAGAACTCCCCCCTCCCTCTTCATCCTCTCCTCCATTCCATCATCTTCTTATACCCCCTCCCCTTCTTCCTATCCCTTTCCCCCTACCCCCACTTAGCCCCTGCAGCAATTCCCTCATCCAAAACTCATCCAAGTTCTTACATCTGCGACCCATTCCAAGGTCCACTCATTTATAAAACACGTTTCCCTGCCCCGTGCGGGTCGCCGTTGGTCCGAATCCTCCGCTCTTCCTCCCCTAGTCCACACCCGTTCGAATTCATCTCTCAAATGGTCCACACTTTTCCTTCTCTCTCTCTCTCTTTACCCATCTCTTTTGCTCTCACCCCGTTCTTTGCAGTATTCCTCCCGTTCCCCGCAATACCGTGGTAGCTTAGTCTTGAAGACGCCCATTTTTTTCTTCCCCTCGCATTCGTAATGTAAGGAGGCAGCATGTGTCGCGGGTCGGTCGTGAATGTTTTAGCGGAGTGACATTCTGCGTGCGAGAATTGATGCCCGGCTTTTTATTGCATCCAACTCCCTCCCCCACCCTTTTGGCCATCTTTATTTCCCTCACCTTCTCTCACCTTCTTCCTCTTCTCCTCCGGGTGAAAAGGGGTGGTAGGAGGTGGCTGGCCGATTGGTATAAAATATTCGTGTCGCAGTTTGTTTCGTTTTATCCCCCGTCCTTTACTTTTTCTTGGGGACCCCAATTTGGCAAATGGTTTGCGTCAGTTCCTTAGGCGGTTTCTCGGCTCGTTGGAATATACATGCGATGCGGGTGTCCATCACCTGACGTTGTTGCGTCTTGCGTCTTCCTTTACTTGTTGACTTAAGAAAATGTTTTGGAAACGTGGCAGACTGTTTCTGTTTATGTAATATATTAATGGGAAATAATTAATTTAAATGTTTCATGTGGCAGTTTATTATTCTTTCAGGGAAATAGATAGGCCATAAATAGCGTGGAACTTAAACCCTGCTGATCGTAGAATTCAAACTTGAGATATGATATGATTTGAATCACGGGGTGTTAACAGATTTTTTACCTTACGGAAAAATTCTTTGAAAGTCTCTAACACCTTAGTCGACATTATCCACATTGCTGAAGCGGAATTTTCATTCTGAATTTGATCTTAATGGTCTGAAACTTCAGAGTGAAGTAATCTCGAAGAAATGTATTCAGTACATGAAAGAGGTACTAGGACACGAAAGGTAGGGTCGTAAGGCGGGTTTCAGGAGCCCTTGGACTCGTTCTTCATTCGTAAGGATTTGGTGATTCGATCATGACCGTCTCAGTTTTCGTGTGTTGGAACAAGTTCGCACACCCGAATCTCGAGCGGTTGGAGGCATGAGGTTCCGCGTCACTTTCTTAGTCAAGAGTGGACATCATCTGAGACTCACCGCCCGGGTCTTTTTGCGAAAGGTTATATCGCGCCTCCTCGGAACTCGTGTCGCAGCGAAGTGGACCAGAGGAATCGGAGGCACGGTGTCGCATTGCACACGGATGTACGTTAATCATTCATTCGGCCGGAACTCAGGGGTTAAAAAAAATAAAAGTCCCCCTGCGCTAACTTTCTCTCCACACGCTCCACGGGCATCCCTTTCCCCTTCGTCATCCCTTACACACTCTCCGCATTTCATTCCCCCGTTCCCCCGCAACCATGCTGTCTTTCCCCGAAACGGCTGCGCCTCGTCCCGCCCTCCGCCGAGAGTCCTCTCCTTCCTCGATCACAAACCCCCTCCCCTCGTCTTTCACATACTTCCCCCGTTCCATTCACCTGCAATCCGAAATTTCGGGAAGAGGGTCGTATTTCCACTCAATCTGTGGATGACGTCAGGGAAATAAAATGTCCCCTCGTGCCGACGATAGCACTAGAGAGTCCCCCGCTGTAGCCGGGCCAGGACCAGGGTGTGTCCTTACGGGTGGGTCACGATAGTGCTCTGCGAGGCAACCGCCTATCCTCTCTGTGTTTGTCCTCCTGTTTTCGATGCTCCAGGCAATGGGAAGGTCCTTCTCCTCCCGCATCTAATGTCAATTGCTGGACATTTTTCGCCCAAGCAAGAATAGTTGCCTTTGTCTAGGCTAGATAACTCATCTTTCATCGACACATTTATTTAAATGATAGGAGTCACTCGTAGATTCTGAACCGAAAACAAAAGTTTTATATGTATAATAATTCACGATGAAATTAAATTAGAAACTTTGTCAATTTCATCGTCATTTATCATTTTTTCTTCTAAAGGATGTAAAATAAATTTACAGAATAATTTGTTTACATTGAATTTATTTTATATAAAGGTGCTTCTTAATATTGCACTGTTCTCCAAGAGGATTGATAAATTCATATGCAATTCGATAAAGTTAATGAAGTCTTGTAATACGTAGTTTTGTACCGAAAAACTTAATTATACTAAATTTCTTGGACACATCATTCATTGTAACCATTCACGATTGAAGCAAAAATGTTGTCCGTCGACTTACACCTGTCCAAGAAAAATATATAGAAAGAGTAATTGGCAATCATAAGGTATGCTCTACTGGCATTTGAAAATTGGCCGAAAGGCACAGTCTAGCATGATAAGGTCGTTGGGAAATCAAAGTAGGGCTATTGCTTATAAACACACCTCTGGGACTGAACTTTTTGTTTCTAACTAATCAAATTTCTTGTTGAAACTCACCGAGGTTCTAAATTAAACTTGGTTTGCCTGAGCAAAACATAGTACTTCGATTTCCGTGACTTTAGAACTTTCGGAGCATTTCATTCACATTTCCGCAATATAAAATGAATTACATAATTCATCAAGGTAATACGTTCTTTTCACCTTGGACGAGGCAATTGGCATTTCTACCTTGCGACCGAATATTTTAAGTATACTTTATTATGCCCGTGGCATGAGTGAATCGATCCCGAGAGGTAATCACCTAAGCGCCTAGCTCACCACTCGAGGAGACAGGAAGTATGAGACCTCTCCCTTTACTGGCTGGGTCGAGAAACCTAGTTTGACCTCCTGACACATTCACGAGGTCCTTTACTTTTATGTTCAGCGGCGTCGTTCCGTGTCCGTGGTCCGTGGAGGCGTATTTCGCGCCCGACGGATATCAGTAATATTTTATCAGGGGCAGAGTGCTCGATCGGACTCTCTGGTACCAGCTTTTAAGTAGCTCTCATCTCTCGGCGCCCATTATAGTTTCTTTTACACAAGATGAATTTTTGAGTTCATTTTTCCCTTGCATTAAAGGATATTGGGGAGGAATTTTAGGTCTTAAGAGTTACGACTTCATATTGCAATAAGGTTAAACGCCTGACGTTATTGATGTTATTTTCATAAGTGAATGATAATAATACTGAAAATAAGTTATAATCAATTGAGATTAAGTTACTATAATGTTCTTATGACCATGATTATATGCCCTTATATGTCATGTTTAATCCTATGGAGGCAGGAAAAATGGATGAAAGGCTTATTGAGCGGTAGTGGAATGTTGAAGAAGGTAATAGAGGGGAGAATGTTGGGCAAGCGAGGAAAGGGTAGGAACAGGATAGGGATGTTGGATGGGATGAAGGGTGGAAAGAAGTACACAGAGATGAAGAGGGACCTGATATAGTTTAGGTTGCTGGATTGGGTTTTGTTTGGGGTTACAAAATGTTTATTTGATAGTTGTGTCCATTCAAAAACCTACCCTAACCGGTAGATTGCCTAATAATAATAATGGAGCGTAGCTATGTACGGCGCGGAAACGTGGTCACTGAAGCAGGAGGATAGACGTAGATTGGAGGCTTTTGAAATGTGGGTGTGGAGAAGAATGGAGAAGGTGAAATGGGCCGAAAGGAAAACAAATGAGGAAGTACTAGAGATGGTGGGTGAGGAGAGGGGTTTGTTGAGAGAAATCCTATGGAGGCAGGAAAAATGAATGAAAGGCGAATTGAGCGGTAGTGGAATGTTGAAGAAGGTTATAGAGGGGAGAATGTTGGGCAAGCGAGGAAAGGGTAGGAACAGGATAGGGATGTTGGATGGGATGAAGGGAGGAAAGAAGTACACAGAGATGAAGAGGGACCTGATATAGTTTAGGTTGCTGGATTGGGTTTTGTTTGGAGTTACAAAATATTTATTTGATAGTTGTGTCCATCCAAAAACCTACCTTAACCGGTAGATTACCTAATAATATATCATGTTTATGACTTATTTTTGAGTTCAGGTTAAATTATTTATCTATGAAGCTTGGGGTGGTTTCAATTATATTTGCACCAATTTATGCCAATAACCTGTATGCTAATGAGATAATAAGACATTTGGTATGGATAACCGTAAATTATATATGTGGTACTCATCATTCTTATTTCAATCCGAAGTTTAGTCGATGGCCTTTAAACTACCCTAATCCTTTGGTGCGTGTGCGCGCCCAACATTCTTCATTATTTGGCTTTTGTGTTTGTCTCTTGGTCTTCCTTCTGGGGACTGTGTCTATGTTCACGTTTAGCATGGGACCATTCAATTCTGGGGACCACATTATTTCGTATTCGCTGTATAAAGCTCTTGGACTGTATTTAATTCACGAAAATATATCGCCACTGACATATTTGTGCTTATTCAGCGATTCGACCATAGTCGTAGAAAATCGTATCATTTGGTTTCTTTTATCTAAATGACATTTGGTGTTTAGCAAAATTTACTACGTTGGTGTAGTTATAAAAAAAATATTCTCACACTTTTAACTATTCAATGGGTGCATACTATATTCGGGCGTCCATGTGTCATGTTTATCAACATAATCTGAAAGAAAGGTTACTTGTCGTTTTGTTATCAAACAGTAAATATTGTTAGCTCATATTTGAGTAAATTTAAAATGGAATGCTCAGAATATCAAGTTGAAACTCATATATGAGTTGCTCGTAAGTTTTATTCGGGGAAAATTCGTCCGCAGTATGAGAGAAACCCGCAAGCGATCTCGTTCAGGATGAATGATTCGAACGCCCAAAGGCATTCCTTTGTGTCTTTTGCGGTGTCGTCCAATGAGACCGCAGAAAACACGACTGTATGGAAAATAAACGCCGTCGTTCTACTGTTTTCCTCAGTGAACGCGTGCCCCGCTTGTGATAATAGTTGTTTACGACCCCCGATGTTTTTATAGTAAATGGGTAACCTAGAATACAGCTGGAGGTTATATGAGTTGTGATCTGCCAGCGTGATTGCTCCTGGTGTTATGTCGTAGGTATGTATGTTGATCTCGCCGTTGTTCTGTCGTAGGACATAATAAAATTGCCAAAGTTCATTTATTTACGAAGCGATAAAAAAGTGTGTTTTTCTTCAGCCTGTGAACAGTAAATTATTTTACTGTTAATTGCTAAAAAGAATCGTTCTTCAAACTTAACCAACAACCACTGACAGATGTATTTACAGTCAATATTATCGCAAAGAAAATGAACTTCGAGTGTTGTGGTAATATAATATTGCAGTGCAGTGTAAATACTAACGTGAGATACGGCTCTCTGCGTCGGCACTATGAACGAATATCAGGATTTTTATGCAAGTTAACAAAAATTCCGTTTCTTATTAAAGAAAGAACTCATTTCATTCCAATCATCTTCAGGTATCCATTACCCATGCACTCACGCTCGGGGGAATATGCGACCTGTACCCCTTATCCATTTCACCCGATTAATTCACGGGAGCCGCATTTTGTCGCATTCCCATGAACTCTTCCCTCGAGCCGGAATCCGATCCCTTAAGAAATTCGCGCTTTCTCCCCGTTGATATATTCGCGAAATTCGTTAAACTTATCACGTCTCCCTCCTTCCAATTCCTTCCTCCTTTACGTCCAATTCATACACACCCCTCGCAAAGCAGGGCCCCCGGGGAAGCCATCTCCCCTCGCCCTCCGTCCCTCCCATATCCATCCTCCTCCGCCCGCAATTTTATCTTCTCTATACTTTCACTTTATCGCTTGCAGGGAATCGCCCCGACGCCGTTAAAACTCCGACGAACTGTAAGCAAACTGATAAAGCAGGGTGTGTCGGGCGTCATTACGAGAGTTCGCCTGTTGGTAGCGGGCGTCAGATGCGCGCCTTACGACTCCCGGGAATAATTGAAAAAAAAATCGCCTGCGTAAAAGCGGAGAAGGCAGTGGAGATATGAGTCCAGGATTCGGTTCATGTGCCTCTTAACGCTTAAGTTGGTCCTCCGCGCGTCGCCTGGAGTCACTGTTAAGGGCAAGCTTGAATTTGTGAAGTGTTGCTGTTGCGAAGACAGGAATGCGCACATCGGCGTAAACGCTAGGCGAAATGGAAATATGTCTTGCTTTTCGAAAACTAATATATGACTTGCCTTCGAATGGTAGGCTTGGAGAAAAATAAATACGTAAAAATACTCTCCTAATTTGAAAATTGTGTACTCCCTTCGAAAGTAGTTCAAATTCACCGTATGGGATATTCTCACTGGACAGAATATTTTCATCGAACGTCTCCAAATAATTACTACTATTTTTCATCAGTTTTTTTCCTCATTTTTTTCGAAATCCAATTGGCCATCTAATAACGAATTAGCAATCATCCTTTCGAAGTTCAATGGGGAAAGTAACGATAGTAGGCACAAATTGTTTGCTCAGTGACACCCTGGACGCTTTCTTTCTCGATCATTTCTTTCCTGATTTGAAAAATAGTTCACCTTAGCCATGATGTATGTGCGTTAAAATATCTACTAAGTGACACTAGGACACAATGTACTCAACCCTAAATTTGTTGATGTACATATAATCCCAAAGAGGCGATCTCTCCGCCATTTCATAAATGAAACGTAATTTCTCATCTGATTCGACCCAATACTCCCCATGTTCTTGCACACCCGGAGAATGGGTCACCCTACCCAAATAATCCCAGGAGCACAGCTCTAGTACAGCAAGGCCGTCGCCTTTAAGGCCCCGCGCCGGTCCGACTCGGAATTTGATAAAATAGCCAGGATGAGGCAAGTGGGCTCGCTCTGTGGGTGAGAAGACCTCTCCCTCCATACTCTCTTCTCTAACTCTCCTCTCTCTCTTTTCTCCTTCCTTTCTTAAAAGTTTCTGTATGTGACTTCACCCCCCCCCGTTCCCCAATTCCCGCATCTCTAGATGGAAGGAGGGGCGGGAGAGCCGCCGACGGTTTGGGTTCGGGAGAAGATGTCGAGGGTGTGAGGCGGGGAGTGCGGGGGCCATTAATCTCCGCGTGGCTGCCCCTCTCTCTCTCTCCCTCCTCCCAACCCCCCTCCCCCTGCGGGAGAGGGTGCGGAGGAGCAGGGGGCAGAGGGAAGGTGGAGGGGGGTGGTGCAGTGTTTGGTGGGCTTGATGCCGTGGAGGTGGCGGGAGCGCAGCTTGGGTGAGGGAAGGCGGAAGGTCGGGATGAAGGATGGAGTCAGGTCGTGCGTGGGGACGGGGGCGAGCAGAGAGGAGGAATTACCCGGGTAGGGTGTGAGGGGGGAGGAAGGAATGGAGAGGGCAGGATTCGTGGCTGGAGGAAGCTTTAAAAATATCCGTGTCAGAGGAGGAAATGATAAAAATGATAGGGTTCCGGAGTTTGCTCAGAGGTGCCTTTAAAACAATCTCGAAGGCTGGAAAAAGGCGGCGTACCATTCGCCAGGCTATTTCGTCTCCCTCCTGGAGCTTGGGACTTAGTGGAAGTCAGGGCATGAGGTGAGAGGATTTGGTTTGCTTTGTTTTTTTTTCAATTTTCCCTTAAAATATCACGTGTAACATCTCACTCTCACGAGTGTTTATGTGGGAAAGGGCGCACCTTTGCGCCTCTGATTTAAACGAGTGTGATTTCCTACTACTCCCAAATGGGTTGAAATGATATATCCATATAGAGTTTTCATTTCGTTTCACCGTTGATCATGCTGGTATTCGGTATGCTCTCTTTCCATTATTTCATTTAATCTGCGTTGAATATTTCCCAATTGCAATTATTTAATTGGAATCCACCATCGGTGAACATTAAATTTGAGGTTAACTAAGCGAGTGATCGTACTAACTTTATTATCATTGGGAAATCACTTATCTATACGAAGCATTAAGGGTAAATGTTTTCATTTCTCTCCCCATTGATCCAAAACATAATTTATCTTTACATATCGATGTAGATATTAATTATAGCTGCAGGTTTAATAGAATCGAAGTCTATTATTGTCGCTGGAAAATCTTTAACGAACATTATTTTGTGCGATTATCTCGTATAATTCCAACCCAAACTTGAACAGTAACAAGGTTTGTCTTAAAAATGATTATTATTGATTATGATTACATTGCATATTTTCATTTTTTTTGCCTTATATGCTTATACTGGCACTCTGAGTGTGGTCATTGGAATTCGGATCTTGTACAAAAATACTCGAGACTCGTGGGACACTGAAAAAGGGCTATTCCCATCGATAAATTCGGTACGGAATTTTTAGTGCTTGTATCGATAAACACCTGGGTACGTGTTTTTCATGAGTGAAATTGAGCTTTTTGATGCAAGGGACAACTTCTTCCATTTTACCCATTTTTATGGCATCACAAAGGACAGAGTACCGAATGAAATTATGAAGAATAATGTACCTGCACTGTGAAATGTACTAAATATTATCTTAAATGAATAAGAGGAGGTTAGTCGAATTCAGAATGGTATTTTACTGCCAAAACGATTATTGTGAATACATTTTCTTCCTGTCTAATCCCAAGAGACCTTTTAACCGATTGGTGTGACACCAGCAAAGATTGTTAAAAGTAATGGAGCTTGTCATCATACAAATGAGACAATTGTTGCCATTGCTTGTAAGTATAGTCCGGATCCGAGTTTTTTTTGTCAAACAAAAATAAATGGGAAGGGAAAGGTGTAATCTTGGGGTACACACACGGTCTTAGACGCCAGGTAATGTGCCACTGGAAGGCTCAGTATTCCGGAGGCGGGTGGCCGAGAAGGATTGACTCGAATTAAGGTCCGAAAGGGTTTCTGAGAGGGGAACGGCATGGGGTGTGCAGGTGCCCTCTGGTGGCGGGAGGAAAGTCGCGGGCGTAAAATATCAGGGCAAACCAGGATTGATTTAGAAAACCAGCGTGAGGCGAGACAAGGGGGAGAAGGATCGGGAGGTTGGAGAAGTCTCGGAGTCCTGGCGGTGAAAGGGGGCCGTGAGGGAGGATGGCGAGCGGGGAGTGGGGTGAGAGTAGTCCTTGTGGGGATGGATGGAGTTGGCAAGATGAAGGGGTGGCCGACAGAGTGAGGGAGTGATGTGGGAAGATGATTCCTGGGATGAAGGGTTGGGAGAAACGTGGATGGAAAAGAGTGTACTCATCTATATCTATATTGAGGCTTGATCGGCGCCATAGAGGGTATTCCGCAGGGGGTATGTTCAAATAAAGTGTAACAGAAAGGAAAAAATCAAACAAGGGATATTAGAGGGGAAAAAAAGGAGAAAATTACGAAAGAATTCTACAACCAATGAGTCATTCTGTTAGGACAATCTTGTGAGCCCTTGGCTTGGTTGCACTCACTACATGCAGCTAAAAAAGGGCGCAATGGCCTTGACATGATAACCGATATACTTATAAATAATTAATCTTATTAATTTGTCGTATCAGCGTTTGAACTATAACAGTGTTATGTTTGGAAACGGCTTCATTATATCTATCAGTTGAAAATTTCAATTATACTTCAAAATTGAGTAGCATTCTCTTCAATCTTTGTAATTGAATTTGATAGAATGATAGTGTGATGGCAAAAAGACGGCTAAACTAAATTATCCATTATCCTCATTAAAGATCATCAATCATCATTTAATGTTGAACGCGTTTATGTGGAGGGCTCACTTACATTATCAGTTTCGTTGAGTATCGTTGGACAGGGAGATGAAAAACATAATGAGGAAACGGGCATTTTTTTCATGCCTTTATCGTTTGGCAGATCAGACAAACATTTTCGCTCACACATTTACTGCTCCTTATCCCATACCCTAATTATTTTTGCGGTTTTTTTTCCTATGGAAACATGCAATACTTTCAAATGTTCACTTCATTATCAATTGTTTTTCACCCGAGCAATTAAGTGGCTCCTCTAATTTTTAGTGGCCGGATGGTGATGAGAGTGGAGGATAAAGGGATCTGGAGGCGTTAAGAGAAGAGGCGAAGGAGAGCGTGAGTTTTCGGGTGGAAATAAACGTGTAAGGGGGACAGAGAGGATTTGGAACGGGCGGGTGGGGTCATGTGTAAGAGGCAGACTGCCCGGAGGACGGGATGCAAGCGAGATTGGGTTCCCAGAGACGTAGTACTCGTTCCTGGGAATATGAAGGGAAAACGCTCGCGCTCAGCTCAAGAAACTGGAGCATAAATTAGAGATGAGTGGGGCTGATGGATTAGTTTGAGGTATCGCGTGACAACGGTTCCTCCAAACTCATCACGCTATTCCTTCCCACCGTCTCTCCCTGCCCCCCCCTCCCACATACAACACCTCACCCTCGTCCTCGGATCGAATACACCCTCCGAGATGAGGGAGGGAGGGGGCTGTGACGGAGTCGTGTGGATGGGAAGGGGGATGCTGAAATGAGAAGACACCGTTGGGAAAGGTTGTGTGAGAAGGAGACGACCCCCCCAGTTATAAGTGATTCTCACCTTGCACGAGAAAAGATGGGGAGCCGAAGGGTTGGGATTTTTCCCCTTCTCCTCCCTCACGACGCTCATAAACCCGAGGGGGAGTGTGGAGATGGATTTTTTCCGGTGGGGTGAGGGAGAGAGAGAGATGGAGCAAGGAGGGGGAGGGTGGGTGGGCGATGGCTGAGGAAGTCGAGATTGGAAAGACTGGGGTAGGGGGCAGGGATGAGAAGAAGGAGAGAGAGGGTATGGGAGATGCCCCTTAGGTTGGTTAAAAATGGCTTGCATCATGTGATTGTATCACGTGTTTGTTTTGACGGGAGGTTTCATTTAGCGTTAAAAAGAGGGTGAGAGAGAGAGATGCAGGTCTTGTTGCTTGGTTTCATGAGATGAGATGAAAGGTGTTTTTTTTCTCCCGCCTCGACTTCCAATTTTTTTGAGTGAGTAATAGGGTGAAAGTCGCAGGGGTCGAGTAAATGGAGGAATTTGACGCACGTGCTTAATAATAAATGGACGACGTAAAGTGAGCATTTTCTCGAGATGGAGGATATTGAAAGTCGAGGAAATGAAAGCTAAATGTTATTCTTGCGGTGTATTTATCATTACTCTTTATGATTGCTTTAGTATCCTCAAACAGGTGATTGATGACTTTTGACGCTTGTTCTTATTCGTAAGAAAATAATTTATTGCCCTTATTGTTCCTCAGCGTACAAAGGAAACCCATTAACGTTAAGCTAATTAGAGGGGAGGTCATGTAAAATAGACCTTGTGGCGTATCGGTTAATGCGAGCATACGATGATCGCGTGGAAAATTACCCGTTAGTAGTATGCACGCGAAACATTAACTTCTCATATTGTGTAAGCGTTACCTAAACCCCGAATACCTCTTTTCTGTCGTGGATCCTTTTCTATTTTTTGATCATTTACATTTTTATGAACCGGTAATTCACCGGTTTAGGGTTATTATCAAGCAATTCAGAATCATTAGATATTTATGATTCCAAAAATATTTCGCCACTCGGTGGATCAGGTTTAAAAAGGGTTATGTGGTAAGGGTTTCCGTGGGAATGACTACAAGTAGTCCTCGTAGCCAATTTATCTGAAATTAAAACGGCGGGTGCCTTATGGTGAGCACTCATTTGAGGGCGTAAAAGCGGACCCCGGGTGAAGACTGATTGGGAGCAGTAAGTATCCTCAATGCATCACGCGGAAACTCTCCCCATCTCCCTCCCAACACCCTTTACTTAGCGACTGCGAGACTTATCCGACCCCCTCGACGATATCCCCGCCTCCGTTTCCCATTTACGCGCGACGCCTGTAGAGTGCATCGCCCCGAGGAAACAGAGAACGGGATCGCTCCGGCATTAAGCTCACGAGCAGATAGCGAGCGGCGAAAGACGGATGGAGTTCGAGGGGTCCCCAAATGCACTCAGGCGCCCGGGGAACAATGCTCTTCTCTCTTGCCGTTCGGAGAGGAGGGAGTCGAGAGGTGGGGATGCTCGAGGTGGAGAGGTGAGAGCCGTAACGAGCACATCGCGGAGCAATTGATGGGAGGTTTCTATGACGCTCACCGAGACCCAGGTCTCCGAATAAAAACCCGGAGGAGGTAGGACGCCGTTTCAAGTCCGCGCATGAGGGCTCCTCAGATCCGGAGGAACAGCGAGGAAGGGTGGGAACTGAAGGCTCGGTAGAGATAGGCAAAGAGAAGCCGGTGGTGAATCTCTAGCACGATCAGTGTGTCTGCACTCAGCATCAAAGAATGCGTTCGGAATACCACTTGATTAAATTTTCAAAGCCACGGGACTTGATCTCAGGTCTTCGGCACGGGGATCCGCCATTACCACAGCCAACACACACATTCCCTACTGCGTAGTAAAAGGTGAAAACAGAGAGCGCGAGGAAATGAGGCGTGTTGGATTTCGAGGCGAAGAGGGTAGAGATTTCCTTTCGAAGAGAACGGGAAGTATGAGAATTTGTCTGAGATCCATCTGGGTGTGTCCTTTGTAAACTGAATGCATGGTTTGACCCTTCCTTCAACCCCCTCACTTAACTCTCCCCACCAAACCCCTCCCCTTCTCCCCACCTCCTCAATGACTCCTGCTCCCGACTCCTTCCTCTGCTCCTTACTGTCATCTCTCCCGGCTGTGCCGGCCCTCTCTCTCCCCCACTACCCCCCGACCCCCTAGCACAGATGCGGGTGCATCCGGAAATGGGTTGGCGCTCTTGAATAATGGCGCCGATGCCTTATGCAGGTGAGGTCACGGAGGTCATGGGGAGCGGGTTTTGGTGAGGGGAGGAGGAGATTCGGGGAAGGCGAGCGACAAAGGCCGCGCGGCACGCTGCAAGAGTGACGAGAGGTCGAGTGTAGGATAGGTTTTATTCACCATTGTAGTACGTACTTCCCTTCGAAGAATGTCGTCGTAAAGGTTGCTTTTGACGGGAGAATGCGCACACCAAGCGAACGACCAAATTAGACTTATTGTCCGTCCGCACAGTAAAGTCTCTGCTTTGAAGGAGCGAGTTTTCCCTTCCTGAATTCAATCCTGGAGTTAACTCTGCAGTATGTCGAGCTCGAAAGATGAATGGCAAAGTCCCAAACTTACCCTTGGCAATTCTGTTGCATAATCCTGAAGTAAGCGTATTTTCACGGAGTCAAATAGGACTGTCGGGAATATTTTTGTACGACTCCGTAGTAGTCTGGGAGTAACTTTCCGAAGGTTGAATTCGATTGCATCAATTTAAACATTTTCTCTATCATTTGTTACATCTTATTTACGAGTAGATGAATGAACGATGCATTAGAGTGACATTCAATTCAACTTGAAAACGAAGAGGAGCTATCAGTTTCTTTGTTGAATTCCGATAATAATTACGCTTCTAGAATGGGTAATTAATTTGGAGAGTTTTAGGTAGAAGTTAATAATTTATTCATTGCATTATATATATTTTTTGTCTATTTGATCAAATTAATCAGATATATCTGATTGCATCCATCTGAAAAAATATTTTTCGATGCTTAGAAAAAATGTGATGATAGAGGCTTAATATAATCTACCTCATGGGTAGAGAATAGCATGGATTTAAACCTATTATTCTTATAAAATTATTCAGTGAGCATCAAAAAATTAACTCATCAAAATTATCTATTATCAAAGCCCACAAGAAAAAATGTATCTTATTTCTTATGCCATTTTCTGGTGAGGACTGATATAACTTGAATGGCGTTGGGGACTCATTAAAATGATACTTCATCTAGATTCAAAATATGAGTATCAGGAACGGGCTTGATAATCCTTAATTGGTGCCTAATATTATCCCCATAATAATCAGGCTATCAAAATTAAGTGACTCGTTCATCACCACGTAGACAATAATTTCTCTGGTACGTAATTTCTTGGTGTGTCTGAAGAGCTTGGATAAATTCAGTAATTTTTCCGCGTTGCTTCACTCAGCTGCCAAATATTATTGGGAGAACCGTGCGATAATAAGGAGGCGGGGCAAAGCACGGCGACGTCACCCGGGGAGTCCCTCGGTGACTCAACGTCCACCGTCGGCGAGAGAAGCGGAGCGTGCGAGTTGGCGAGAGAGACCCGATGCGAACGTCGAAATAGCCGAGACGCAGGGGGGTGAGACCGGTGACATGAGTGCCGTGAATGGATTTGATGGGAGTGCGGGTGGAGGGATGAGTAAGGGAAGGGGAAAGAGAGCCGGGTGGACGAGGAGGAGGATGTTGGAAAGAGACGGGGTGGGTAGGTTGTCACGGCGGCGCAGGTGCGATCGGCAGCCCCCCCCAGCGACTCGAAAAGGGTTCGCCGTGAGGGTGAAGGAGGGAGGTTGCGGGCGAGGGTGGGTGGTCGCCGCCGCTCGGGCCACCGCCGTGGTTCCGCCCGCGGCGTCCTCGGGGTGGACCGCGGTGTGACAAGATGACTGAGAGGGCGACATTCATCGGGGAACGGTTTTGCCTCTAGAGGTGACGGGGGAAGGGGAATTTTTAGGTATTGGCGTGCTGCATCGAGACTAGGAGAGTGTGGAAGAAGAAGAGGGCATAGTGGGAAGGGAAAGGCTTATTCAGGTATGCGACGCTAGGGCAAATGCGGGTCAGAAAGATCGGAGAGGATTTCTTGTCCTCTTTTTTTTAGCCGCGTGAAGTATGAGTAAAGGACCCTCTGGATTCTTTCAGTGCTCTTCAAGTGTCCTTCCATGAACTGAGAGAGAGCGTTCTTTTCGAAATATAGTTTTTTCGAAAAAAATCTAGTTCTTGAACGTAATTCCAATTCGTCTCCATTGGTCTTTCTTTTCATGACTCCGAAATGATGCATCTAAATCACTTTTCAACGATTGAAACTAGACTGCGAACCGACTTTCTTTGGCTTCAATTACGCCTGAATAATGACTTGCGGACATTAGCTGAATCTTGCCGTGCACCTCGTCTCTTCAGTTTATTCTGCGGTATAATAATGGGGACATGATATTCTTTTTATTTATTCTATCCATGCTGCGATCGTATGCCTCACTTCTAAGTACCTTTCGTATTATTTAGCCAATCGGAAACACGCCCTGCTGTGGTTCCTAGATAATTTAGTTTTGAGTTTCTTAAATAAGATAGCCTTACCAACCGTTATCTGATTTTGGCAGCTCCGGAAATGGTTTTAGGGTAAGGTATTGTGTTGCTTTAACTTGCAAGATTTTTATGTTCATTAGCTGTAATTAACTGCAGTTTAATAGAAATTGGTGCGGAAAGCTTAAAATACGTGCTTGTAATATGCAATATTTCACGGTTTTTTATTCATTAATCAAAGCACTAAAAAAGTGCTCACGCTAACGTGGTATTTCAGTAAGCCTGCATCTGAGAGGCTCGGAAATAATTCCATTTCCATCTTTGGTAAAGGTTAATGAATAAAAATAACAATCCTGAGTTTTGTTCTTATGATGTCCTTCCTTGAATCCTGGGGGATTATTTTCACTTGTGGATGCACAAAGATTTTTTGATAAATTCAAGTTCTAATTATCATTTCAATCCGTGTCTCCGCCCAGTCTGCTCTTAGCATTAATCCTCTGCAAGGTACAAGGGCGACGTATTTTTAACTCACGACATTTCTATATAATTGGCTACCGTGTAATTGAAACTTGTACATCAAACGTTCGAACAAAATTAGCCCTACGCAATATTTCACGAATCCTCTCTTTATCTTCCGCTTGAGGGTAAAAAATAGCTTCCTCTCTACTCTTCACTTCCTTGCTTGCGAATAAATCCGATGTTTTCCTGTCCGTCCGTACCTCCCCCCCCCGCGACGCTCCATCCCACCTTTCATCGGACGTTCTCACACGATCCTCTTCGGCTGGTTCACGACGCTCATCGCGTGCCAACCCTCCTCCTCCCCCCGAAACGTCCTCGCGAATCTCGGAGACGTCCCCCCTGGGTCTCATTTGTCCTCCCTCTTCCCACCTGTTCCCCTCCTCCACCTCACCCAGTGGTCCCCATTTCCCCCCTCGTTTCTTACTTCCAAAAATCGCTTCTCGCACCCTCGGAACCTCACGAATTCTCCCTCTCTGCGTCGTCGTCACCTATCCAGGTCACTCGTCCAAGTGTTCCCGTTTCTCACCGTGAAAGATGTCACGGTGACATTGTTTGCGCTGTAACAAGGCTTGGTGGATCTGCAAAGGAGATGTTTCTCAATTACCGAATTCATTCATTTTCACCGGATGGTGAGGCGCTTGCTATTCGATGGTGTTTCCATGCAACTTGGTTGCCTATCCATCGGTAGGAGGGGTCGCCCATTTTCGACTTCGTGGTGACAAGATGAAATGGATAGTGAGTGAAGGTTCAGAGTTCGTGAGTTTCATTATCCGCAGGAGATTGTAAATTGGTCAAGAAATGATGTAGTTTGTGAGAAAGAATAAAACATTTGCCTCCTTGATGATAATCCTGTGTCCACACTTTCTAAGGGAGAAAATGTATCGATCACTAAAGTATAATTTTTACGGCGAAAGCTTTTTGTATTCATAATATATCCCAATATTTTTAGACATAATTTAGTAGGACAAATATGGAGCAAAAAATTCTGAAACTGCATTTTATATTAACATTTTTTAAAACTTGAAGAGCTGGTATCAACTCCTACATCAACGGTATTCCCTCTGCCCTTGCTCATGGGGAAGTGCACTTGTTCAAAAAACCTCCAGTTTCGGAATATACGGAAAGAAGTCTCGTACGTTCCATCTTTGCGATTGATAAAATTTAATCACTGTGTATATAATTCAGTTCGATACGAAATTGTTCAGTCGCGATTTTGCTGCTCGTTCCCCTCCTCGGCGACGAAAAGGCAACGTTCCTATTTTTCTCCAGATTCTCCAAGTCGCGATGGAAAATTCTAGATTAAATGTTCGGGTATCTGTGCTAAATGGATCCATTGAGGTATGGATACACTTTTTACTTCCTCAGTCCCTTTTTCTTCGTACCATTCTCCTCCTGACTTCCTAACTTTGAGGCACCTGTCTTCTTCCTCGTTTCGTTTCTCCCCGTTTCCCATGAATGTGTCGCCTCGCTGTCTGCCCGCCGCCTTCACCTCTCAACCCCAAATCATTTACATAAACAAGCTGCTGGACCCTCTGCTACTCTTTCCCATAATTGTTTCCGAAATATATGGTTCATTGCACTTTTCAATTGTATCAAACTCTGACTTTTACAAATAAATAATGAAAAGTTGGATGCATTTTAAATACGGATCGAAGAGAGAATAGTCAAAAACAACAAATGAAAATGGACGATAGTGCAATGAGTTTATTTCGATATTATTAAGCAATGACATTTGACTTCCGATTTTATATTAGGCGGTAAAAAGTGTTTCAGGTGCCCCAAATACGTACCTACGTACGTACACATTCAAATGTGCGACTAAGTAAATTTTGGGGTTTGTCGAAAATCGCGCTGCTGAGAGAAAATGTCGAATTGGAACATCCCATCTTAAACCTGGTTTTAGCAATCATATTACGGCGTGAAAACCATCATATCGTGCGGAAGTTAAGAGCTCACAATATTTTGGCTGGCACATGGGCACTGTTCCACTCACCAGACTAACCCGATTGGCTCTGGTCCCAAAATTCTTTAATGGATTTACTCCTCTCCTCTTCTATTCCACTAGCCTCCTTCCAAAGCTAGTGTAACCCTTTCCTCGACGCAATCCGAGCCTCGTTCTCATCTTCCCATTCTTTCGTTCCCCCCCACCCTCATCTTTCTCTTCTCCCATTTCACCGTTTATCCCTCCGCATTGCTTCCCTTTCTTCATTCACGCTTCTCTTCTCCCTCTTTCCTCCTCCGCATCTCCTTCGAATTCTCCACTCTCTTTACACATTCCTTAGACTCCTTCCCTCGCTACTTCCTCCAAATCCCATGTCACTCACAAATATTTTCCCCGGCACACTTACCCCCAACTCGTTCTTCCCTCGCCCTTTTTCTCCCCGCCCCTTCCCATATACAAGACGCCCATTCCATTACATCTCCCAGCAGTTTTATGCGCCCCCCGGAACATTTCCCTACTTCCACTTTTTATACACATACATTTGGGTTGCAAGTGGAGAAAAACTTTTCGTTTCGGGTCTCTCTCTCAGCTCAGCCCGGGCCAATTCATTTGTCCGTCTTAGGTCCCCGTAGCCCTAACCGGCTCCCAGCGGCGAGGGAAGTTGCTATGCCCCCGGGCGTTCGCACAGCGTGACTCCGCCCTGTGACCGCACCTGCGTCCGGCGATAAGCGGCGTTGACAAAACGTCCTCCGAAAGGCTCTTTATGCCGATATAAGGGAATAAACTGCCCCGATGCGAGGGCCATCATTCAAGATGTTCCCGAAGCGAGGCAGGCGAGATGGAAATAATGGATGCCCGCATGTTTCTAAATTCCCGTTCCCCGTCTATATATTTGACTTTATTTTCTAAGCTTGTCATCTTCACCTTTATTTCCCTCTCAACAATATTGTTATCTTTTTATTTCACTCATTGGTGTACCACCACTCCATGGCGTCAACCCTTACGCTCTTTTGCAAATAATGCATTAGCATACGCTTCTTCGTGGCCGGTGGTCATGGTGAGTCTTTGTGAGACACGGTTGGGTCGGCATCATCTGCGTTCCGTGTCGTCTTACATTCATGTTGCTTTTATGCTCCTCCGCTTTTTTTACAGTCCATTTCGAGTCACCATTTCGTCGTGTAAGGGAGGCACTTGTATAAATCGGGAAAATTTATTCTTCCCGAGGGTGTATTTTTTGCCCCTATCTCTTCCAATCCTTGCCCCTAGAAACCTATTTAACACTTACATACCCAATTTATACAACCATGAGTCAACATACTGTCCCACTGCCCGTGCATATGCCGTAGCCATAATTTGGACAGTAATTCCTGGAGCTGGTAGGTTTAATAGTTTCCATATTCATAAATAACCTAAGTCACCGTTCAGTTTTTATGATTACCTTATTTTTGTTACCAATTACTTCAATCTACTGTCGACAAAACGTCTAGGGAATCGGAGAAATTTTGAATTCGATATTAACCTTCTGTTGACAGTTACTTATTCTTCGCTCTTGAATCGCCCATAGTTGTACGAAAAGTTATCAGGAACGGGTATCCCTGATTGAACTATTATTATAAACCCTTTATTTTCATCATGCGTTTTTCTTTGTTCGCTTATTACAGACGTCTCAACTTAATTATTTTACGATTTTTTAAAACTAAATTTTTGAGTTTATGAAACTGAGCAGAGAATGAATTGATTTAACTTTAGGTCGTGAACATCTGGTTAATTTTCTCAAGCATTAAGAGCAGCTACTCGGAAAATTATTTTGATGCGCAAAAAAGGAAATAATCTGCACAACATTGAGAGGGTTATTTAGTCGCGTGGGCACTGCATCCAGAACTCGAAAGGGAGTGAGTAAATTCAATTTTCAACTGAATTTAGCTTTATTCAGGAAGTAATTTTGAGAGGATGACAAGGAAAATAGTCCGAAGACAAATTGAGAGGATTATTTTAACAGTTTAACTACTGCGCTCCAGATAGTCACCCAGAAATATATTGGGTGAATTCCGCTCCGAAAACATTTGCCTCGCCTCCACTATTTTTTTTTCAAGACCGTTCCCGGGAAATCTACCAGGTAGCCAGTTAATCCCACGCAAGTGCTACATGTCGGAGGGAGCGAATGGGAGGGGGGGGGGTGTCAGTTAATTTGCCCACTCCGCCACCGCTCGTCGCCGCCGCTGTCTCCGTGGGCTGGCGGGGGATGATGAGGAAGGGGCTGGCGCCTGTACAGAGAAAGTGATTGAAGAGTCCGTCAGTCAAGTGTTTCAGGGGCAAGAATGTTTTGCCGCCACCCTAATCCATTCCCTTTGCTTCTTCGTCCCGTTCAGCCTTCCCCCTTCATTCAAACTTTTTTTAGCCTCTCGGAAGTACCTACCTCCCTCTCCGTACCTTGTATCCCCTTTTGCCCCTGGACCGTTCCCCTATGTTCTATCCGCGCCCTGGCCTCTCTTTCCGAAGCTTTCCCCGCCGAATTCCGCTTAGAGCTGCGTCCCATCCTTCCCGCGGGAGAGATGGTCCGAATTAAAGCAAATAATAAATGAAATTGCTTGGAAGGGATTATTTTTCCGCCCGGGCGTTTATTTTTTGTTCATGGAAGACGAGCCTTGGCGAGGGGAAGAGGGGGTTGGCGCGGGAGAGGAGAGAGAGGATTTTTTAAAAAGAATAGCGTCTGGCAACTTTCCCGAACTAGTCTCGGATAGCAATTTATATTTTTTTCCTCGCGGGAGAGAATTTTCGGAGGGAAACTTGCGTTATTTAGTGCATCCGAGTGGACGCAAGGGGAAGAAAGGTGTGCATGCCATGAAGAGTTCCTTATTAATTTTCTGAAGTATTGTTTTCTCAGCTCGAATGCAGAACAGGTCATATTGACGAATTGGAATTTTGAAAATCGCTCGCCAAGAACATAACGCGTTTCTATATGGGGCTTAGTTTTCCCTGAATCCTAAAGACATTTCTATAGGGATCAACCGAACGATAAAGCATCGTTTTAGTATAAAAAGTTTTACAGGTTTTAATAAATCGGCTTGGAATCCTCATTGGAATCATTAATCTGTGATTTTTTTTGGAGCCCGCGGGAGATTTCCCCGTAGAAAGGCGCCTTAAAAAAGAAAGGAGTTTATCTGGAAAAATACCGCGACGCGCGTTCTCCGTTGTCGTATCGCGGTCGCGAGCTGAGTTCCCTTCCCCTCGGAGTCGCTAGCGGGCGCTAGCATTATCCCTGGGTAATTGCTCGGGAAATATTTTTTCTTCCCCTCTGGTCGAGAACAAAAAAGGAACGGCTTACCCCTGAGCGATCACTTTCTCCCGTCGGAAGAATACATCTACGGGGAGAGAGAGAGAGGGATGGAGCCAGGAGAGACGTCCGTCTTTTTTTTGTCGCCAACGCCACCAGCACACACGTACCACCCCTCCATGCGTCGTCCCGAATCCCTCCCAAACCTCCCTCCTCCTCTCAAATCTGAGGCTCCCATCCGGGGAGGGGAGCGAGTAAGAAGGGGGAAAATACCTTTCCACTCCGCGGGGCGTTCCTCCAATCTTCTCCCGGGGGAGACCTTTGCCTTCGCTCGGCATGTCCGTCACTCATCCGGCTTAAGCGAGCATCCCACTCACCCTCACCCTCCTTTCTCGCCCCGCATCCCACCCTTTCCTGCTTGCTCCTCCAGAGTTTTTAAAAGAATTTTTCCCCGAGAGAAGGAAGGAAGGGATGAGAGAGAGTATCGGGGTAGGGGATAATGCGGGAGAGAGAGGGATGAGCGAGGAGTGAATAAGGCTTTTCCCTCCATTCCCGCCTTCGGCCCTGTAGGCGCGCTGTGTTGCTGGTTTCGGGTGGGCCAGAAGTTTTGGCTGGCTGGACGGGTTGGGTCGGAGGAGAGGGGATGCGTGGGAGACGGGCGCCGGGGGGTGGTTGGGGCCGTGGACCCGACCGAGGGGAGGGGTGGAGGAGGATGGAAGGATGGAAGTCGGTTAGGGGGTCTTTTTTTCGGCCTAGGAGGAACGGGGGATGGCGTGGGATCGAGGGGGGGAGGGGTGAGGCTTTAGGCTCCCTGGGCTTCCAATTCATCCTGGTATGTGGAATTCGGGGAACGCGATTTCGCAAAGCCGCGCATGCGCGATGAGGCAGCTTAGAAGCAGGACTGCGGCCTCCCCCCTCCTGTGATTGATGTCCCGGTTCCACCTCACCCTCAATTCTCTTCAACCCCCCCTCTCTCCGGCTTTCCCACCCAAACCGATCCGATACCTCCCTTCTAACCCTCCAGCATCCCACCCACCAAATCCGCCCTTAATGCGATAATAATTCCTTATCCACGTGTTTTTGTTGGCGTGGTTTGCCTGTCGAATCACTTCTCACCCCTCAGTTTACCAATATTAACCAAGACTCCCTCATTCGATGCTTTAGTTAAATTTACTCCCTGCGTTTATTGGAGGAGGAGACGGAGTCCGTCTTTCCAAATGTGGAATCTGATGGGGCCCCAGCTAGTTTCAGCCGAAAATGCGCTTGATGGCTGTTCATCATCACCTGCGGCGGTGTTTTTCTGATCGCTTCATCTGGCTCACGTCTTTCAAGAAACAGCGTCAATGGGAGCGAGAATGAAGAAACATTTTCTCAATTTTTCTAAACGCTTGGGTTAATTTTATCTCTCCTTCCATGGAATTCGGAAAACGAAATGCTTCCAAAATTGTGTTCCGTTTGTTAGAGCAGCAGATCTTCAGCATATTAACTACTGGGATTGATAGAAACATATAATCAGGAACGCTTATACAACTCTTCCAAAAGGGGAATCAGAAGTCTGCTGATAGTTTGAACTATTATATCGTTCTCATTATAATTTCTGTTTATCCAATCGTGTATGGAAGATTCTAGAGAAATTAGCGTGGGAATCAAAAATAATTCAGGCCTCGATCCCTCCGTTAATGTTGTCAAACAATGTTGAACCGCTATTAACCCCTTTTTAAAATTTTCAGAGTTGTTTAGTGGCCATAATCAGTCTTATATCATGACATATTGGACCATGGGGAAGGTGATTGAGATCAACATTAGTGGGCGTCAACAGTGCTATTGTTACCATCTGCAGTCATCCTCCCCGATGAATTACTCATCGAGGACAACTTAATTTTAAGTTTTGTAACAATTCTTGTTCAGAAACGTCCAGAACTTCGAAAGTAGAAAAATATTCCGTTCAAAATTTTTTTCCCGCGTACGTCACAGGGGCATTTAGATAGGCCTAAATAGGTTCAGATGAAAAAAAGCTTTGGAATTCACAAATGTTCTCTGCTATCATATTTTAAACTAATTATCTTGCGAAATTCCTTTCCCGTCTTTTTATAATAATGCCGAGCTCGTACGTACATCCCTTCGCCATTACCCCCTCGCATGCGTGCCAGGCATTGGGGCTCGATTTCAAATGGCATTCCATTCCATGAAACTTTGAAATCCCCCTTTCTCTCCCTCAATTGCAGCTCTACCTGGGGGTTGTGGCGGCGCGTGTATTTTTACGGATCGCTTCTCTCAAACAGATCTCTTCTGCCTCGGCGCGCTTTCGATCCCACCCGTGCGCAAGGTCCGCCGTCGCCCGTGGCCGAAGCCCTGCACCCTCCGCCCCGAGTGTCGACTGCCCTCCAGTTTCCACCGCATATCTCCTCTGCACGCCGCGAGTGCTCCGCCAGTGCGCGCCGGCGGTGAAAAGGATGTCATTTTCAGATGCCTTGTGGACGAGTCGCGCTTCAACACGAAAGATTATCATGCGGCTCACCTGCCCTTAAAATCCTCGCGTCAAATTGTTTCCGAGCTGAAAGAGTGCCGTCAATAGTGCTGTTTTGAGTTTCACTGCTGAAATCTTGTGGGAAGCTTCGATATTTGTGGAGTGGAGGATAATCGTAAATCGCTCTCTTGTTGCTTCAGGCCTCCATAATCAACATTCGGAGACATATTTCGTCCTAATTCTAGTTGTCATTCAAATTTTATTTTGTATTTCTGCCCACCACAAACCTTTTTGGTCGATCTCTGGGTATTAATGTAGATTCAGATTTTTTATTTTCACCATTTTGAACGTAATTTAATGAGTATATTAAGTTTATATTAGGTTCATGTCAAACTAAAAAAGATATTTAAACATTTTATACCTGACATGGCAAGTTCTTTGAGAGCAATGAGGGGTGTTCTTGGCTGGGAAAATATTCGTAGCGAGCGGGAAACAAATGATCCCTCAAATTCGCCAGCATAATGTGCGATATTTTATCATTGTGATGTATTCATATGTCTAATTAATTAATTCAAACATTTATGTTCGCACAAAAAAATTAAATTCGTAACTTCTTCCTTGGACTGTAATTGATTCTTCTCGGCAAAAACTGCTACTTAGTACATTCATTTCGACGTGCTTTATAATCACATGGTGAAATGATCAAAGAATTTCATTATTTCGGGTCTATTAATGCAGCCCATTACTGGCCATAAGAATTCACATAATCTAATATCAACGAATTAATCTGTTAAGCCAACAACGTGTTCACTCCCCATTATTATTTTCACCGGTATTTTTCAGATACTTCTCATTGAGGAGGGGCTGAAAACTAATTGTCAATTACTCCGTTTATTTAATGGTTCTTCATTTTTAAACCCAATAATTGGACGGCGAGACCGCTCCGTTAAAGCAAACAATGCCCAGGCTTTAATAGGAAGCCATCTCATCCTCACGTTATCCCCCATCCCCCGGCCATAAAACAAAAGCGCATCGCGTGTACTTTATATTCCGCCCGCATCGACATGACAAAAAATTCCACTTCATGTCCCTCCCCCTCTCCCGCCCTTTTTTCCCTCCAGTTTCCTTCTTCTTTCCCCCACCCCCTCCCGTTCGCCTTCCCGTCCACTCTCCGTTTTCCCCTCGTCCTTTATCGGTCGTTTGTCTTGCCATCCTTCCACTTCGGACGTCATAGTGAAGGCAACTGGAAGACGGGATGGACGCCCCAAGACTTGCCCTGCCCTCTCTAGACCATTAATCAAACCACGCATCAATCTAAGACCTTGCCCTTTTTTTCCACTCCCCCGTTTCTCCTCCGCGCTCTTTCTCGCCCTCACCTCCCCCGACCAAATCTTCCTCCCACCACCCCCACCTTCATCCACGCTGCCTTCCTACCGCTTGCTGCTTCCTCCAATAAATACACCCCTGAAACCTCCATACCGGGTGGAAATGCCACCCCTTCCCCTGACCATTAATAACTTTTTCCGGTCAATCCATGTGGCCGCTTTGTGCGTATATTTTTCATCCATTATTCTACGTATTTGCTCTCTTCCTGCGGAAGTATTGACTTTCTCGGGATATTTTTTGCACCGCTGCCGGTCGCGATTGAACCTTGAAATATGGTTTGCGGTCGGGTGAGCCCGTCCCACCCAGTTTTTTCCCTTGTGACTAGTCAAAACACATATTTTTTATGAATACTTGATTTCTTCCGTTCCCATACCGACGTCAGTTTCTGTGATTTCTTCGTATGGTTTTACTTTCCGAAGTATGATAGTAAGTAATCGCATCATTCTTGAAGGAGGAATGCTCGATTACTAGGTCGAGGCTGCATGGTTCAGTTGCAACTTTTTCTCAAATTCCTGAAGTTTGTGTCCATTTTCTGATGTCAGATTTGTCTGAAAAATCATCCGGGACGCATTATATAAGGATGTGATGCCTCTACCCGATTTTTCATCTTTGGAGGCCTTGGTGATGCAATGCAATTTATTACATCTTAGTTGAGGTATTTAATTGAGAGTTGTTACCCATTTTTTATTCATTAAAGAAATTCTTTCGTTTATTCAATAGTGCCACAGCAAATTCAGCAAAGCAATTGTGCATTTTTTCCTCAGTTTCTAAGAATTCGTGTTAGGCACATTAGTGTTCCGTCGTTGCTTTACCTCGTAGTCCTTGGCGCTAAGCGCTCGACTACGACTGTTTCGTGAAATTGTGTGTGCCGTGATTCATATTATTCCTTAAAAGCCTTTAGACATTCACAGTGTAAGAGAATCTCTGTGGCTTAAGTGGCCGAAACGCTAGACCGGAAAGAGAGTGATAGCAGCCTGAATTCCGGTCCATGCGGAATATTTTTCCACCGCTGAAATGCTTTGTGTAAATTTTCAAATAATTGCTCATTGTTGCGCCATGAAAAATAAATGCGTAAGATGAGAGAGGAATGAAACTAATTGAAATGTGGAACAACGGAAGAATGATGAAAATAAAACGGTCCAGAGATCTGCAACAAACCTGTCTACCAGCTATTAAGCTGCCGATAATTGGGGACATTCTATGCAAGCGTACTTCCCTCTTTCTGTAAATAATACTTGCGAAAATGGTTTTCTTCTGGTTTACAGAAATGTATAATCATACACAAAATCAAAGTTCTTTTCTCGTATTGCTTATCATGGAAGCTTCCGAGCATCAATCTTTTTTTCGAGAACGTCTTTGAAACTGAAGCTTGAATATACTTTAGTGGAGAAGGACCATGACATTTTCCCTGGGGATTCCTCAACGAGCGGCGGCAGTTTAACCAAACGATCACAGGTTTCAACACGGAACTAATAACTCCTTCTTTTGCCGACGGATGAAATCGCCCCGGTAAATCTCGAGGCATCGCAGTGGTAAAAGAAATATGAATCCATGCATCTTAGCCTCTTTAAGATATTTGGGTTCGGGGTTGAAAAAGTCACACATTTTAAGTCACGACTTCCCTTTTCCTTCCGCTCTTTAAGTTCACAAAAAAAATTGCCGCGTACAGACCCACAGCCCCTCGCCCACCCCTCACCTGCCCGTTAACCTTTCGACGCCAAGGCATGACCCTTAGCAACACGAAAGATAACAAACCACCCTCTGTCTGCCCACGCCCCTCTTCCTTTTCCCCCACACCCTCTCGACTTTCTTAAAAGATCTCACGCCCTCGCCTTTTTCTTACCACCGCCCTCCACCTTAAAAAATTCGACCCCTCACCCCCTCCAGCACTGCTCTCTTTTTTTCCACGCCCCTCCCCTCCCCCGGTAAAAATCCCCCTTATTCCACACCGCTAATGGGCCTCCTTCCACCAAAAAAATGCATGGGGCCCAGTTGGGGAAAAAATACATTTCGAGGCAATGGGTGGGGGAGGGTGAGTGCGTGTGTGTTAAGGGATGGATGCCGGGCTATCTGTCCTTCAACCCCTCCCCCGGTGGTGTTTCGGGGTCGCGCCCCCCTCCCCTCCGCAGGGCGCTATCGGTATGGCTCCTGCCGCTCTCCCCGAATATACGACGCGTCCCCCCCCCCGCGTGCGTTCACTCGCATCCTTCCTCGCCACTTGGCTTCCTCATTAGGACACAAATATCTCCGCCTCTCTCTCTCTTTCCCCCTCTACCCTCCCACCCACTCCCCTTTTCCTCCTCCAGATACTAGGGGGTCCTTTTTACCCTCCGCGAAGCGTCCTCACGAGACGGTCACTCTGGACTCGCTTTTTTCGGGTGAAGGGAGGGGTGTTCGAGGTGTGCCCCACTCCCCTCACCTTTCTTCCTCGCACCCTCACGCACACGCACGGCGGTTTTTAAGGTTCTCTTTTCTTTCCCTCTTTTCGGACCCGAGATTGTCGAGTTCGATAAATCGATCAATCGATTTACATTTGCTAGCGTGGAACGGGGGAGGTGAGGCCGTGCGACAATAGCTCTTCCGACCTCCTCCATCGTCCCCGGTCGACCCCCGTGGTGTCGTTCCCGTCCGTCGCCCGGAGAGATCTCCTCATCTTGATCTCCGCGCTCCCGGGGCTTATTTAGCGAGGCACGAGACGGTGTGGGCCCGAGACATGTCGGGTTTTGGGGGGAGACAGAGGTGGTGGGGGTTATACTAATGGCCATCGGCCCTGATTACGACGTGTCGGCGCGACGTAACGCCGGAGAGCATGCAGAGATGGAATCTGCTCGACACCAAATGGTCTCTACCTTTAAGTGGCAATCCGAGTCGTTCGCCTTCGTTACAACATGCTATTGTTAGAAGATTCAACTTCGTTTCCTTCTTTCCGTCCCCTATTTAGAATTGGAAACGGCCATTAGAATAGCAAAATGTATCGTCCAAGCTGGTAACTGAGCTTGAATCTTCTCTTTTTAGATTCTTCATATGTTTTTTTTATGAATTCACATCCTTCATCAATCACGTTGCCTCACTTTTATAGAATAGTTCATGTCATAATTGATCTGTTGGACAATATAAGTAGATCATTCTATAAAATGTGAGAAAATTAGTCTTCTTCCGTGTACAAGAAGAACATTCAGGGTCCATAATGACCAATAAATTCATGTAATAGAACCTAAAATGAAAAATAGTGTTTTTTTCTGGCATAATATGTATAATTTAATTGTACTCGGTAATAATCTGGATAATGCCACACAAGCAATACATACTCCAGCTAAAAATTCGGCGTGAGTGAGAAGCGAATGCCTATTACATCCCTAGGCTATGCATTCCAGTCATATTATTACCAGGATTCATATTCGCAAGCGAAAAAATTGGGCATGTAATTGTGATTATTTCTTTTTATCATTCGTATTGCCAGTAGTTTCTGGTAACCAGTGCCACGAGAGTAGAAAGATGAATGGGGCCCTCTCAGAAAAATCAATTTTCCTGCTAATAGTGTTCGTGTTGGTAATTAGTCGTTCCCCTCTTCCCTTTGCTCCTCATTCCCGTCCGCGAACTTTTAATGATTACTCGCCCAATGCTATCGCACAGTGTATGGCACATACTAGGGCTGTTCCTGTAGTAATGGTTGAAATGAACGAGAAATTATTGTTAAGGATAAAATCTGAAAATCGTGTCAAATTGCAAAGTGTAGGGGCTGACATGTATGGGAAATGGAGGGGATTTGTATTCAGCGTGTATATAATATGTCTTCTTATAAACTGGGAATTAGTCTCATGGTGGAAGAATTGTATTTATCTCATAACACCTGATCGCTACCACCTCTTATGGTTCGGTCTCAGGATAACAAAAGATCGGTCCAGAGGGCTTTTGTCTCCGCCTTTTTTAACGGGTTCGGTAACGTAGGATGTATTAATCTCTTCACTTCCAAAGTAATTCGGAACGGATTTCCTTGGATTGGATACTAGTTCTTTGTTCACAAATCATGGACTAACTTCCAAATATGGAGCTACGAATGCAGAATGAATGGAAATCAGAATCCGTAAAATTAAAAATATCGTTGGTCTGTCGATATAATATGTTAATTTCAACATTGATAAATAAAAAAAATAAATGTGAGAGGGTTAATAAAGTAGTGAGTTGCGCAAATGGAGGAAGCCATGATTCCCCAAATAATTATTATTTAAATGTTATAATTCATGTTTGGGTACTCTTTTAAGTGTAGATTACTGTCGTTTATACTTAAATTCTCGTGAATGCATCGTTAGATATAGCCTAGTTGTCATCCTCGTGGATATCTTGCCAGCTCATGGATAAGTCTACGCACATGGAAATATTTTCCTCTTGCCATAATGTTCCATCTTTTATGTTTTAGAGCTCTTTAACTGCAGTATTTCCCTAGTCGGATGAGATGGTTTAACTGTGTTATCTGTTGCCGCCCTATGCTAAGAGCAATCCAATAGCAATACTCGGTTTCCGTCCACCTGCTCCTCATCCTTTCCGTAAAAGCCCCCGTTTCTTTAGGCTTAACCTCCTCGCCTCCTATTTCCAGTGGAACTAATGATCTCATCTGCTTCTACTTTTAAGTACTGCCACTCCTGTCGATTTTATGTCGTTTTATTGTTCGTTTTCCATTTTTTGGTTTTCGTTCCTATTTTTTCTTTCTCAGCCCGGTCCTCTCCCCACGTTTAACATTAATCCAAGCAGTTTATCCCGTCATGCATTTGGCATTTTCCTAGCCAATGCCTCCTCCGTCGGAACCGCAACTATTCATTTCCCCCTCCTTTGATGTTCCCTTTAAGCAAGCAGAGGGTCGTTTAACCCTCCCCTTTCACGCACTCCTTCCCTTACCGGGGGAAAACAGCGGAAATGGGAAGGCGAAGGCTTTAAAGGGGAGTCTTTCCTTTTGAGAAACCTTCATCTCTCTCCACTATCGCCACACACCATTTCTCCACCCGCGGGCCCTTTCTTTACTCCCCATGCCACCTTTCCGCGATCAAGGAGGTACGTCCCTCCTTCCCCACACTAACCCACGCAAACCTCCGACCGAACCATATAAATCCTAAGATCGATGCACTATTTAGGGCTCTTTCGTAAGGGTGAGGCATTCTTCACCCGACCTCGGCCCTATCCCGCTTTGTTTCTGCCTCCATCTATACACTCTCCAACTTCCTCTATCTCTGCGTCTCTTCCCCTGCAAATGTCCAATCCAAGACGATCTAACCGGTTGCCGCTTTGTTCTCCATAGTTGGAGATTCTCCCACTTCCTGCCTTCCTACATTTTCCGCGGAAATTGAAGTTTTCTCTATGAAATCGATTCTTCTACAAATGTTGTCGTATAAGAAATTTGACTCTGTAAATATTATTTCCAGTAAGCAAATACTAATTTCAGCGTGATTGATAAGCTAATACCTATTGCGATACCTGACATAGGTATGTATTCCAATCATATTATTTCCAAGATTCTTTCGCGAGCAAAAAAATAGACACATAAGTTTAATAATTTCTCATTCATATTTCCCGTGGCTACTAGTAATATGTCACGTGAGCAGAAGACAGATCATTTCAATTGTACCCTTAATGAAATACGAATTAGTTTTCTTGATTCGAGTGTGGTGAATGTGTTGGAGTCATAGGTAATTTGTCGTACCTGCCTCCCCTTTCTTTTCAGTAATTAAACGGAAATTTTTGTGGCACAAAATATATTTCCAATATACAAAAATAATATTTATAGCTCTGTATTTTACCGCATTCCGTGTGTATATCGACTATTTATGATCGTTATTATTTGACGTAGTTCGTGCGAATTTCCAGTAGGAAAAGGCTGCGAAGCGAGAGCTTATTGCTCATATGGTATATTTGTCAAACTCTCTTCAAATCATGTCCTCATATCCACTGACGTTTTTCTAGTTAGTTATGTGGTCATATGATGAATAATGAAGGTGGAAGACCTTTGCCAATATTGTTGATATACAACATTCAAAATGTTGTTTATTTATCCAAACAGTTGTACACAATTACAGGTAGCATCATGCAGATTTTAACCGATTTAAATTAACACAATGGTACAACTAACAAGGAAGTCCTGTAGACAGCATGCCTCCTCAGGGTGTTGTTATACAAGTTTTTATTTCGATTTTCAAGTGTTTATTTATCCTTGTAGTTGTACATCAAATAACCTGTTTCTAATACAGAGAACAGAAACAAAACAATAACAATTTCAACACTTATATTGATGTAATATGTTTTTGGATGCAACTTTAGGTGTCAAAATACACGATGACATTTATAGGTATTAGTACCCTCTTTATTACAAAGACCGATATTCAATACGCTGCTCTCATACAATGAATTAATTCATTACAAGTTCACCGAACGTGGATGATAAAAAATAGCTAGCTGATATCACCACACCTCGAAAGATCCCTCGGTGGAGAAGGCCAACTCAGAGACATCTAGCGAGGAAAGGTGCAACTGATTCCGCGGTTCCCGACTCGTCAGCTGTTTAAAGCTGCGTTTCTCTATCCCTCTCTTTCTAACACACAAACACAATTCGACGCTTGTGGCTTAAAAACGTTGCTCAAGTTCGTTAAGGTTGAAATACTTTTGGAACTATGAATACCGATGGCCTTTCTTTTCTAAAGATGAGCACGGGGATGTGCTGAGAAGCTGGGAAAATGCCGGAGAAGTAGAAGTGAAAGAGACATATATATTCGTAAGTTAAGTCTGGAGGGGAGTGGTTGAGGGAAGATTTCTTGCGCGGATAAAATAGATTGATGAGGTGGGGAGAGCAGCGATGTGTGTAAAGGGAAGAGGGCGAGGAGGGAAGGGGGAACCCTTAGTAGTGCGGGAGGAGGAACCGGGGAGAGCGGGAAAAAGACGACGACACGGAAGAAGTGATTTGAGGCGAGGGTAAGAATTGAGGGGAAGGTGATAAATGAACCCCGCAAAGCTTCCCCTATCTGCTTCAAACCCTCCCATCTTGTTCTTACTTAGCCTACCGCGAAGGAGCTCTGTGATGCTTGATGAGATTCAATTCTTTGAAATATAAATTCTTAAAGGTTTGTCGTATATTTCCGCCAGGGAAATAAATAAACAGGCGAGCTACATTTGTATAAGCAGATTTTCCTCTAAGAGCTGTGCGATTGATAGTTTGTTTTTCGGATGTGAAAATGGGTTAATATGAGTTTTCGATTCAGAAGGGCCGAAACGAAATTACAAACGGGATGAATCAAAGCTAACCAATTCTTAGAATTCCAGAGCGTTGTGCAACGCTCACAATACAACGCGGATTCACAAAAATTGTTCAAGTTAGAGGTTTTTTGTCACCTCTACGTGTACTTTTGAATGCTCTATTTTAAAGAATAGATTTCCCGCCACGGACGATGTGGCATCTTAATTTCAACCCCCGGTACCCTTTCTAAAAACAGAAAAGGAGCGAAACTCTCGAGGAAAGAAGAAACCCCAAGTCGTTATAAACTCCCGTCTATTTTTTCCCTCCCTCTAGATATTGTCCCCTCAACCCTATCTCGGCGGCGAACCTTTGAGGTCGTTAGTCCTCGATTAAAACTCTTACCCTTTCGAGTCGCGCTGTAGTAACCTGGTCGAGTCAGAAAAAAAATTAAGTTCCCAGAACGAAATAAAGGAAACGCTCCTCTACTTGACTTGGGTTCGCTAACTCCCTCGCAAACGGTTACCTCCCTTAATGAAAGGGTAAATCATTTTAACTCCCAGTCGTTCCCCAAACTCAAGCTCACCTGGATCCTTACCAGGAGACTTCGAGGTGTAAGCAAGGGTTACATGGGAGTGGGTATAATTCAACCGAGGAAAATGCTGAAGGATGGAAGAAAAGAGGGAGAAATACAGAGGGAAAAACTGGAGGGGAGGTAGAAAAAGGAAAGATTTTTCTCAGGAAATTAGATCTTCGCAAATTCTGTTTTTTCCCCCAGTCGTTTAGAGACCGCACCCGCCAACAACAGATTGCAGTTTGATGACTAGTTTTCCACGGCTCCCTATGACGTTACATTTTCCTTTTGCATCCTCCTTCCCTCGTCTTTACTCCTCCCACTTCTTTCAATTGCTTCATGTTTCTCATTTCTGGTGTATCCCCAGAGTTACTTTGTCCTACTATTCATATGCGTGCATATAAGTCGTGTCCCAAATTATAGTCTCTACAATATTTAACACTTTCACCCAAGTTTCCGTTTGTGTGCTTTCCCATGTCATTCGTGTACTATTTCTTCCATTTTGGTTCGAGATGCATGAGTGTCATCCGACCCGACGGCTTCTACGATACATCGTCCATGCCTCGTCGCTTGAGATGTGGAGATGTATTTCCATCTCTCCAGTCGACTCCCTGGGTGTCTGGAGGGGAAAATACATCTTTCGCTTCTGAATAACTTCCACAGTGTAACTCCTCCTTTAAATCTGTTCTATTACTTATATAGTCATGTGCAACTGATTATATGTAAAATAGTAGCCCTAAAATAATATTAAATCCATGTCTCTTCATTATCTGTGAGATCAGCTTCTATTGACTTCCATATTTTAAATATTGAATCAGATGTCAGGATAAAATAAATTGAAGCATTTATGCTTGATGAAGTGAGCGACTATGAGTTGAAAACATTTTTTTTTTTTGAGGATGAAGGTTGTTTTGAGGTGTGGTTTTGAAGTAGTGGAATTAAAGATAATGCAGACCATAAATGTGCAACACCAATAGTTATTAATTAAAATTGGCAATTTTACACAAAAATAAAATTTTTATTAATACGACCGGTTTCAATGTAATTACAACATCTTCTGGTGCGATCATCATCAGAAAATGATGTAGTTACATTGAAACCGGTCGTATTAATAAAAATTTTATTTTTGTGGAAAATTGCCAATTTTAATTAATCATGATATTCCACCATATCGCGCCTGAAACGTCTCTTTTTACCAATAGTTATGTTTGGTGTTAACTTAATGGTAATTTCGTCTATTTTACTTAGAAATCATGATATTGAGCTGTGTGTGAGTGAAAATGACCTGGAAATTACCTGCGTATCTCGAATACAATACAAAAATCCTGATCTTAAATGAGAAAGTAATTAAATAATAAGGCGATTTAAAGTTTAGATTAAGGTGGGTCGTTGGGGAAGACAGTTCATAAATGATGCGCGTAGACATCATGAAATTGGATTGAGGAATATTTGACTTTTAGCTATCGACTGAGTAAAATGACAGTAAGTTATTAGGTGAGCGTTGATGTGGGGAATGAATTTTAAGCGACTAGGAGAATATCAATTAACTGGACCAGAGTCATGCAGCAATTTGAAAGAAAAAGTGTTGGGCTCGATGAAAATGTTTTTGGAAATGTTGGTCTTCTAGGATTGTTTTTTACCAATTTTAATCCGTAGAACTGCTCATTAAATTTACAGACTCGACAGTAAATTCATTGATGCTAATTTCGTTCGACCCAATTCGGGGAGAGGCTAAGGTGATTTGGTAACCCTTATTGTTGTACAAAAACGTGACACCATAACTCCATTACAATCGTACTACGACTAGATACGCTATAAAATTTATTTAATGAAAATAGCCCCGAGTATTCAATCTTTGTTCAAAGTTATGGTTTGCCGACCCAGGAGCTGCAGAATAGACACCTAACCTGCTCTTTGTTTGTCACGGTTGGCCCCATCATAATGAAAGAGTCACCTTAACCACGAATGCTACAGGTCTGAATTAATCCCTTGGCTTCCTTTTAAAGTGCCACAAATTTTGGTGCGGGGGATGGCGGACTGAAGTGGGTTTTCTCTTACGGCCAACGCCCAACCCTCTCCCACATCCCATTTCCCCAAAACCGCAAAGGTATATCCACATCGGCCCAGAGGGTTCCTGACCCCTTTACGACTTCCCCCGAGGGCGAGAAGCCACATAACCCGAAACTTCTCCTCCGACAAAAAAAATGGATATTTCCTTTTTGAAAAAAGTCTTTTTTCCCGTGCAGGCGTCCTCTGTAGTTTGCTCTCCTCCCTGCATTTCATTTCGGAGCCAATTTCAACAGTCCGCGGAAGGTCCTTCCAAATCCCTGCCCTCCCTATCCCTTTCTCACGCCTTCCTTCTCCTCTCCTTCCTCTATCCCCCCCCCCCAAGTCAGGCTGCTCTTATTACGTATTCACTAACTGGAAGTTTTTAGCTCAGAAGAACTGCATTGAAGGAATCGTTTGAACTTGGTAGATTTTGTACTCCATCTCCATGAGACTCTTTAAAATGGAGAATATTGACTTCTTACTTCTCCTGTATTAATGATTTCTGCAATTCGAATTGCCGACGACGCATTCCTCCTGCGGCTACGGAAAGCTCGTCACTCCATCCGGCCATTAAAATATGCTCGAGATATCATGCGTTTATATATATGCCTATTGGTGGCAGGGACTCCTATAATTAAATAAGTAAAGCAAAGGCATGTAAAGGCATTGATTTGAAGCGATCGATTGTAGGCTTCAAAATGATGAACTTTGAGGCAATATGATAGAGGTAGCTAGGGTTTTTTGTTATTTCTGCGCTGGGAAAAGGATAGGTTGAATAAGCAAGTCGGAGGGAAATGAATGAAGAAATATTAGATATGTCTGTGCAGGAAAGAAAGTTACCGGAGAAAATTTCGAGGCGGACAGAAACAAAGGTTGGACAATTATGAGAGGCAGTGGGATGTTTAAGACGGTGATGGATGGGAGAATGTGGGCTAAGTGGGAGGAACATACTAGGCGTTGGGGACGGCCGAAGAAGTTTTCAGAAGTCCATGTTAACTTGCAAAGAGTTTTCATGGTCTTCTAAAATCATTATCAAAACTTAAGGATATTATTATTGCAGTTGTCCAAGGGACAAGCAAGGTAAATCGTGATGGACACAGACAGGGATTAAGCAAAGCTAAACTTCCATTCGTATCTCAACAGCAAATAAACTAACCCCCAGCATTATAGTCAACTGCATTAGATATGAATCAAGTTGAAATTTCAGTAGTAAATTTTTCAACAGCTCTATCTATTTTTGATATGTTTATTTTCTGTCTTTCTTAGATCCATTCTCTGCTGTTCTTCCTCACAAACTAGTGAGTCATTTCTCCTTATCCCTTCATTTCAATTAGTATCCTTTTTTTGTAAGAATTCACACACAATCTTTGGATTCTTTCCTCTCTGCCTTCCCCGTAATTACTTCTCCTTTCGAAAATGTCTCGTTTTTTTCAGCATTGCAATGCTAGGTGTCGCCCCCCGCATGGAGCCTTTCTCGGCCGGATCGTATAGGCATACCGGACGCGCTCACTCGTCCGTCCCCTCCTATCGCCCTTCTCGTCTCTCCCTCCCCACGTCCACTTCTCACCGCACCTTCCTCCCTCGCCTTCCACCGTTCACATCCTCCCCCTCCCCACCCTCGCACCATTCAATTGAAGTTTGTCCATTTTTTCTCGTCTAATAATCTCGCGTCTCCGGAGAACGGGGGCGATTTACCAGCTGTTGCGCCTTCCTCCACCGTTCACCGTCCACTCCCCACCCTCCGCCTTCCCTCCCTCTCCAAGGCCAATCCACCTACCCACCCGCACAATCCCTTAGTGCTCCGGCGCGGCGCCCAAATTCCCCCCGCAGTATAATTTTATGCCGTTTGGTTGGCGTTAATAAAGGAGGGAGATGGGTGGGGAGGGTTGTTTTTACGATTCATGCGCTCTTTGAGGGAGTTTTAATCCGGCCGACTCACTTCCTCCGTCCCGTTCATCCGGCGGTGTGAGCATTAACGGTTGCCCATATGAAGTTGGCCGTTAAGAATAGAATATTGGGTCTTGAGAAGGAATCAGTAGAATTTTGATTGTTGTTTATAACCCAGAAAGTCTTCAGTTATAACTGTATCTCTCGATCCATCGCATGAAAGTCCTACGTCAATTCGATGAGTCTGCTGTTTTTTTATTGACTTTTTATAATGCATTTGCAGATAATTGTCCTTAATACTGCTACATTGCATTTTATAATCTGATATTTCATTTATTCTGTGATGCCTATAAATTAAAGAAGTTATAAAATCTTTCTGATGGGTTGTTTGTGATAAATTCATTGAAATTATTCAATCTCCGATAGTTATTATTATTAACTTAAATACGTAAGGTATTCTTGCGCTATTTTCATTAATCATTCCCAAAAGTTTAAATTAAATAAATTGTGAACAATTTCCTTTACCAAGTCGTTACACCGAAGATGCTTGGTGTTAAATTGGTGCGCTGAAGATCCATATATTTCTGTGACGAAACATTCTAGGCTCTGAAGGATTAATGAAAATTATGTCACAAAGCAAAGAAAATTTTTAAATATTGTATTATGGTCCTGTTTCTCTGTTTTTGATGAACTAAATATTCTCATTTATCTGCTGTTATTTTTCATTGATCCACCAACATTGAACTCCAGTCGGTGAAAAATATTCGCTGGAAAGAATACCTTTTTATTTCTGTCCCTTAATCTTTGAAGGCTGTATTGTAATTCTAGATTTATTCCAATATTTTCAAGTCTTGAACCTAGTTTTTTAATATTATTTGTATTTTTTTAATATTTAATATATTTGTCATTTTAATCTTATTTGTCGTCGACAATCGAATCGAATGCTCGCGTCAATTGCTCGTAGACTTTGGAATGTTTGAGAGAGTCCACTCTTTGAGCCCATAGAACAGGATATTCGCCCCAGAGGTGGACATTTCCGTGAGCGCCATGATTCGGCCGTGAATCAGCTTCCCTCCCTCTCCCGTCTCCTCGCCCTCTCCCTGCTCTACCTCGCCTTAACCTGGATGGGTCGAAATTACCCACCTCTCACGCTAGTTGGCATATTCATCGTTTCCTCGGACGTGTTGGGCGTGTAATTGATAAAATAAATCATCTAAGAATCCACTTGCCCTCCGCGCGCACGGCATTTTCCACGGCTCGGTCTACGATTATCCTCCCTCCTTCCCCACACGCAACCCTTCCTTCCCGTACTTCGTCCTTCGGAAACGCGTAGTCTCGGAAAGACGTCTCGCAAGGCGTGGGCAGGTAGCTCGGAGGAGGGACCGAAACCAACCGACCACGCGCACCTATACACGCACATAGACGCGCGCACGCACTCGCCCACTCACTCCATCTTGCCCCATTGTCTCGGCAATACCGGCGGCTTCCGAAACGGCCGGCAAGGCGGTGGGCGAGAGCGCGCCTTCTAAATATCCATTCCAGCCAAAAACTCTCATCCATCCCCATTCCCCCTTGCCCCCACCACCCAACCAACTCTTAACGCCACCCCACTCTCCGCATCCACTTCCTTTCCGCCCACCACCCCCAGCATCCCAATCCCTCGTTCTCCCCCTCCCACCCACCCTTCTCGATCCTGCCCGTTTATTTCGACCCATCCTCCCCGCGACCCTCCCCCTGTGCCGTCCGCCACGCCCACGGCCGATCCAACCCCATCCGATCTTCCCTTCCACACGAAAACCCTTTCCCTATCCCACTCCCATCTCCCATTCCCACACCGCTCTTCCCCTTTGCCCTTTCCTCCTTTCGTGTCAAAACCCCTTTGAATCCCTCCACCTCTCGGTATTTTTTCAACCCCCCCCCCTTTCGAAGCTCCTATTTCTTCCATTCAAACGGCGTCCCCCCTCTTCCGCGCCTCAGTCCTTATCCCGCCGCGGCGCGAGCAGGTGCATCTTTTGCGTTCATTCCAGACGCCGCGTCGATTCATTTTATGTCCCCGCCTGCCTCATCCTCTTTGCGCCGTGTGTGCTCTTTCGCCCGCCCCTCCATCCCGTTCCTCCTCCTGCGTATTCACGTTTTTCCGTAACCCTCCCCCTCATCTCTTTTTCTCGCTCCATCAGCAAGCCCGGTTTAGATGACTTTCCTTTCCCGCTTTCTCCTGCTAAGCGGTTTCTACCGAGTAAAGTCTCATCTCCACCTTCCCCAAATTTATTGTATCGTTTTGGTGCATTTTCCTCCACCAATCTCTCACTGTTTTGTTTGCGATTAAGGAGAGTCGTTGTTATTGCCCGTCCCAATTTTCTCGCAGTACCTAAGGTAACGTACTGCTCTAATTTCCAATGATAATATTCTGTCTTTCACATGTTTCACATTCACCACCATTCTCCCCCCAGTGTCTTATTTTTAGCCCATGTTGAATCTCCGCCCCTCCGTTGCATTTCACTCTATACTACCTTACTGTAACCGTGATTCCAATTATTTCCGCTATCTTTCCGTCTCAGCTCGCACGGGCCTAATATCTGCATCTCCTTTCTTCTGATCGTTTCGAATTTCCTTGTCATTAGCATCGTTTTAACATTCCGATTCCTCATTTTCCTTTTCTGTCTCTATTTCCTATTGCCATCCCCTTCAACTCTCCAAAGATTTCGTGTGATGATCTCTTCCGCTCCCGGGCACGAGATAGCCCACAGAGCCGAGTCGCGTGGTTGCCAGAACTCATTATTATGTTTGGTTGCATCACTATCATATTTTTTTGGGATAAATAAGCATTTCTTCAGTTATTTCACTGTGGCATTTACGGAGCAAACTAATTGGGAATACCTAGTCAATATGCATTTGGCGACAAAAGGGTAGATGATTATGCTGCAGACTGGGGACCATTTCACTTCTGGGTTTCTCATCCTCGCTCAATGTGATATTATTTCCTTTTGTTTCACCCATTTGTATCTCTATAGTATTTTATCCTTTTTATCATTATCCTTCGTTTTGCCTCTTTTTATTTCCGGCCACCCCTTTATCAGCTTCCTGCGGCTCATTACTGTATTTTTTCCCATCTTTTCCATACTTTCTGATTGGGACTGAGCCAAATCCTGACTCAAATCTTGGATTCTCTCGTGTTTAGTCTCCAAATGTTTTATCAGCGTTTTATTCTCGGATTTCACGAATGAAAGTAATCACGCATTCACTACCATATACTTTATTGTTCCTTGGCTTAAAAGTAGTTAGGGCGAAGTTAGGCCACATCATGAACGCATCATGATGATTTTATGTCTCCTACGCGACTTATATCGTTTCACTTCACTCAAAAGTTAATGAATAGTTATGAAAGTATTTATTTCCTCAATATTGAGTGCAAAAATCCCAAAAATGAATGGAGTTGAATTGTGATCTATGTAATTCACGGATGGTGTGGTTGTACATCGTAATAGAAGCTCTTTTCGTGAAGACTTAATGTATTTCAGTTCATCCTTAAATTACGACTGCTTTACTTAATTTTTCGCCGCTCATAGAGTGAAAATTCTCTAAAATTCTCCGATTTCCTCTAAATCTCCTTTCGTATTCTAAGGTTGTATCGCTTATTCCGAGATGGCTGGTTCATTTTATTATCTTTGTTTTTCCTACTGAAGAATGTATTAACTAAAGCATGATGAAACTAGTATTTCTAATGTCACACGAAAACGTAATTTTCACCAAACAGTTTACAACCGTCTCAATAAAATATGAATATTTTGTAGCTTCTCAGAAGTGTCCACCCATTTTGGTATATTTTATTTACAGCATTAACCAAATTGTGGCTGAGCAGAGTACTTAATGCCTAATTAATAAGCATCGAAAAGTTGTTATTTTGACGTCTGATTTATGGAGATTATCGTCATGCTATACCAAAAAGAGAATCTGTTTTTGGCAGTTCTACAACCTATCTTATCATCTTCGTCTCTTTATGGTTACTAAAATGATTGTGAAAATTTCTTTTCATATTTCTACTTCCGCAGGAAATAACCTATGGCCAAAAAATAATTTTTACAGCTATCAATTTCGGCAGTTGGTAAAAATGATAATGCCTCGTGGAATTTTCCCCTTCCTTTATCCAGTCATGGAATTTAGCATTCGTAAGCATCCATTTTTTGTGCGCCTGCCTACTCTGCGTTTTCTCAAAAAACTTTATATCCGCCTATATCTCCTTTCCATCTCATTCATGAAATTTCCCGTTTTCGGACTTCCCGGAGAACAAATTTCATTTTTTGTCAACCAAACTACTTCTTCCATCTCTACAAGTTTTCTCCTATGATTCCATTTTATCTGCTTATCCAACGACGCGTGCTGTCTCCCTACCTTCCTCTTTCTCTCTCACTCTCCCTCTAATCTGTTGTCGGAAAGAATTTCCTTTCGGTGAAAGAAATAGGTTTTCCAGAGTTGCTTTGCTAAAGATTGAAGAGTTTTTTCGTTCATTTAACTACGCATGGCATCAATTTCCCTTTCCAGGCTGTGCCTTTATTGTGGTTGCAATTTAAAATACCGCGTTTCGATTAAATGAAATATTTTTTCTTGTGCACTGAATTGCATTCCAAAATGCCGCGGTGTAAAACGAGATTTTTTTCCTTTACCGTTTATAAACGAGAATATACAGAGAGTTAAAATAATTATGAAATTTAAATTAATCACGCTTCGATTACTGATTCTTCCTTCATGATTGACTAATTCAATTTGCGATTTAATTATACAACGCTGAAATGCCACTCTCGACTCCATTTGCAAAAGTACCGACACGTAGAGCACTTTTTTGAGTTTCACCCACGTCCTTGTTATGAATCACAGGAAGCCTTCGCTTTCCATTTTTTCACTGGCTTTTAAGAGTATATTCTTTGTGCTGTTATTTTTTAGCGGATTTCTTTCGACATATACGTCATTTTATATTTCTGCACGAAAAAATAACGTCGCTTCGTCTTTATCTCAAGATTGAATTAAGTCTGTGTCTCGGTGGTAAAATATTCTTTTAGGTTCCGTTAAGCTCACTTTGCATTTATGACTAATGTACGCTGGCGTGATGCTTGCAGAAAGGATCAGCTCGAAACGCTTTGCCTTCCGCCGCGGTGACATGACTACCTCTTATTTTATACGCGGCTGTCACCAGCCAACGGGAGCGGTCTCGAGAGGCCCCTGTTAACTGAAGGCTGGCCTTCCCTCCTTGGGATCGCGTTTTTAATCGCCCTTTCCGCTTCGTTAATTCCCGCGGAACATATTTTTCTGCGACTCTTAAGAGCTAACGAATCCCGAGTCCTTCGATCCGTGTTGTCGCACTGCGATCTTCGCTTGTCATCACAAAGCAAAGGGAACCTCCCCTTCTCGACCTCTCCTCTTAGTTTCCTCCCCACCTCCTCACTCACGACAAACGCCTCGTTAGCTTCCTCCTACATTTTTCGCGCTGTAATTTTCTCTTTTCAGTTAAAAACTCATGCCTCCGACTCGCTTCCATCTCCGCGCACCCTTTGGGAGTCCCGCTGTTTTTTTTTCTTCTTTCTCACCCTCGCCACATTACTAACGTCACGCTCATTTTTTTCTCTGCGGTCGTATGTATTTTCCCAGACATGTACATTACGTCTCTCTATGGATATTACCGTACAGGAATAGCTAAAGACCTCTTATCCCTTCCGATTCATTGGTCAATTAAAAAATAAAAGTATGACTGAGATGCAGTTGTGAGAATTGCACTCAAAAACAGTTATTCTTCCTTTGGGATAATTGGATACCTTCTTCGTTTTTTTTTTTGATTTGTCTTTCTTGCCGTGGCATCGAAATCTGCAGACCTCTCGCGAAATGCACCTCGAAGTACTCTCCAACCATCTCTTTTGGAGTTCCTCTCTTTCTCCCCACAACCACTCCCTGGTTTGTTGCTCAATTCGTCTGCAGAAAGAGTCACAAAATAGAAGGGGGGATGGAAAGGTGTGGAGAGAAATATTTCGAACGTTTGCATTCGCACCTCCAGCGCACGCTGCAACAGATTATAAAAACTCATCCCAAGCACGACCTCTTCGTTTTTCTAGACCCCCTCAACTCTTCTCTGTCTCATCACCCCTCTGTCCCTCACCCCCTCTGTCTCATCACCCCTCATTTTTAACCCCTCCTTCTTTTCTCCGCCCATAGTATTTAGGACAGTCGAGGGTTAGAGGGAATTTCGTGTCGTTTTTCTATAGCAAGAAATTTGTGTTACCTGGTCATAATTAAATGTATTGAGCCTATTTTCATTCACGTTCACTGAATAAATAGAAACTTGGAATACTCTATACTCAGTCAAAGGCTAACAGATTTTGCTTAACAAAATGTTATTTTCTTTAAAATAAAATATTCTCCTACGTACTTCTCCCACGTTTTCTTCTAAGTACTCGATGTTAATCAATATAAGTCACTTGTGTACAATTTTATTTTTAAGTTTCCATTAGGATGTGAGTCGTGTCTTAATACTGATTTCCGTAGTTGCTGTCGGTTACTTAAGATAGTAGCTGTTTTTGGTGACGTTGGCATTAAGAAACTGTTGTCACGTTAATTTTAACTCCGATATCTTGCTTCCTTGTCTCCATTCCGCATTTGTCTCTTCTTCTCGTGTAAGTACATCTAACGGGGTATATTCCAAAAGTATTCCAATTGAAGTTCCCGCACCGCTCCTATTGGTCGGAGTGGAATCGAACCAGTTGGAGTCGGTGGAGGGGACGCTAAACTTTGCCGCGAAATCGTTCTCAGTGCTCTCCAAGCTGTGGAAACGGTAGGACGTCAGTTATTGTGAACCTCTGCGCGCCGACCGTTTCACGAAAAAAATGGAATCGACGATCGAGCAACGCTACGCGATTACTAGGTTTTATACGAAACTGAAAAAAAAATCTCTTCAGGAGACTAACAAAACGATTCGTGAGGCTTAATGAAAGTCGGGAAGAGGTTCACGACGAACAACGCTCTGGGCGGCCGTCAACCAACAAAATCGACAACAATGTGGTTCGTGCTCGACAATTGTTGGACTCTGACCGTCGATTTAGTATCAAGATGGTTGCCATTGAACTGAACTTGTCATCAACTGTTGTGTTTCGCATTGTTACTGAAGATTTAGCGATGAGAAAAGTGTGTGCCAAGCTCTTGCCTAAGGGGTTTGCCACAACGCGCTACGAGTCCGCGAGTCCTAGATGCAAACGCTGCCCCCCTCCCCCTATAGTCCTGACGTCGCCCCAGCATATTTCTTTTTGTTTCTTCGGCAGCCCTGAAAGGAACCCGTTTTTCGCCCATAGAAGAGATCCAATCAGCCGTGACTTTGGGGACCTTTCGCAAGGTCCCCGAAGACGCCTTCCAGGGCGCGTACCGATTATATTAGAGTCGCTGGAAAAAAATGTAGAGGCCCAAGGACAGAACTTTGAAGAAATTTAAGTGGTTGTGCAAATCTGTTCAATAAATTACTTTTAAAAAATAATTGCATTACCTTTGGAACGCACCCTGTATAAGTTTGACAGATGACAAAATTTATCTTATATTTGCCGCACTCAATGACAGAACTACAGGGTGCGGCAACATAATTTCCTTTTCTGAAAACGTCTTGCGTTTGAAAAAAAGAAAGTTATGTTGCCGCACCCTGTAATTCTGGGTTTTAGCAAAAACCCTAGTATATATTCAAATAGTATTTCCTCTCCTTCACTCACTTTATAGCTCGTTTTCCTTCCATTGCACATACTCGTATAGAGGATGCGAGATATCGAATAAGGTAATTAGTTGGTTCTACTCGGTAAATGAAGTATTACCCATTACATCATAATTATGAAATGAAAATCCCATACATATCAATTACTTGTGCCTTCTTTGTGTCCCTTTCTCGGTTTTGTCTGTCTCTATTCTTCCCTATATCTTGCAGTACATTTATATATTTCAATTATTTCAATAGTGTACAGTTCATTATAAACTTTTAAGGTTAGATATATTATGGCTGCGGCGTATTAGTGGTGTCAATACCTTGAACGCATAAAGCCGTCTGCCTGTCCATCCGTCCCTCCTCTCTGCCTTCTCCGCTCGGTGTCTCTCCCCGGATTTGCTAGAGCGACTCCCGACAAAAGATTGGGAGGAGGTGGGAAAGGTTGACGAGGCGGCGCTGTTAATGGTTGGGAGGGAATCGGGGCTCTCCTCAAGAAGAAGGCGCGAGGGGTTGTACGGAGGAGCGCGGGAGGAGAGGTGGTTGAATGGATTGGTGAGGGACAGATAGCGGGGAAGAGTCGGAGAACCGCAGAAAAGACTTGGTGAAGGGAGAAGAGCAAAGGAAAAATTCTCCCGCGTAAGAAGATGAGTGGTGGTAGGATTTCAAAAGGGGCAGGCCACGCATGAGGACGCTCGAAAAGGATTGTAATGCCAGTTGGCTGGGAAGGACTTGAGAGTTCCTTCCGTTTTTTTCTATACATTTCGTCTTCAACTTCTCATTTCTTCCGGTTTAAAGGTCTTGTATTTTTCTTCTTTTAGTCCTTTGCCTTCGAAGCGAAAAGCTATCTCCTTCCTTAAAAACGGCTGGAGTAAAGTTGTGCTCGTAATAGGATGCCTTTGACTCTGACGAAAACTGCTTTCTTCTTTTCCTTGTTGGGAGTAAGTTTTCTCCAAGCTATTGAATGATCGCAAGGAAGGAATTTTTTTTACGATGATTCAAAAAATTTTTCGGGTCTGATTGGCTTTTGCTGCACATAAGGAATTTACTATGTAACCATTTCAGAGTGTAAAAATCATTCGCCTTACTCTCTGAAATTGTTGCATTGAAATGCATGTTAGCAGACGACTTCGTTAAAAGTTACTGTTGCGGCATCTCCCATAGTTTCTTGGAATTTACTCTGTAGCAATTCGCTAGGGATATATCTAAACGGTAAATATGTAGCAAAGACTCATATTGATAACAGTTTAGATTGACTTTTAATAATAAAACCACTTTACTTTTCCACATAAACGTAAAGTGGTTTTATTATTAAAAGTCAGCATGAAGATTTTCCACCAAGTTACGCCAGAAACTGTTTTATTTAACGGTTTAGATGTTTATTTTTATAAATCCGAAATATATTCCGCGTAACTAATTCATTATTTTTACTCAGAATGCTGTCTGTAATACTCAGTGATGGCATGCCTTTGTAACTTTTACATTCCACTGAACCACCTGACTTGTGATAAGTATTTGGTCTAAATTAATCTAATAATTCTACTATCCGCTGGAAGTAGTTTCTCTGTTTCGCAGAAAATACCTCACAATATTTCCTTTATTCACATTGAAACATTATGTAAAGCATTCTGCTAGAGTATATTCCGAAAAAATCTCTTCCAGTGGACAGATTACTGTTAAAATTATATGCACGGATAATGAGAACAAAATGTCTCTTAATTTTCATATCTCGATTTAATTCAATGAATGGATGCAAATAAGTTGGAGTGACAGTAAATGGTCCAACTTAAAAGTATGTGGAAAACTCCCACTGACTCAGTTAGCACCTCACCGTTTATATTCCGTGACAGTGATCCTTAAATTAGCTTTAGGAATAAGAGGAGTTTAAACATTTTGCGGCGGTTGCGTTTAAACGAGCGCGGAATGCATCGTTAACGTTCTCTGGATGTTCCCAGAAACATGACTGCAAAATAAAATGATGGGACCTACATGGATGAGAGCTTTAACCGTTGTCTTCTCCTTTCCACGCCACCCACCCCCGCAGGCACCTGGCGCGGAATCCTTTCATCTGCGACTGCAACCTCCGCTGGCTGTCGGAGTACCTGCACCGTAATCCAATAGAGACATCCGGAGCACGGTGCGACGCGCCCAAGCGGATGCAGCGGCGCCGGATCGACGCCATGAGGGATGAGAAGTTTAAATGTAAGGGTAAGCGAGCCCCGTATGAAGTTGCTTCTCTCACTGAAATGCTCTCCTCTTTCCCTTGACACTGACTACATTTTTATTTTGCCTTTCTCCCTCTTCATTTGGATCAATCCCTTTTGATCCCTCTTCCGCTTTATTTATTTATTTATTTCTGTTTCTCACCTAACATTTTTTTGTTTTCATTTTTCGTCCTCAATTACGCCTCATGAAATTCAGAGGAAGGGTAAAAACTCGGAAATTCCACCATTATTTGAGCAAAAGAATTGCCGTATGCACCTGCATACTATACTTAGTCCGATGAAGTACTCTTTTTTTCGCACTGATAATCGTCGTAATACTCCCAGTCAACTCTGTTTTTTTTTGCCATTAATAATTTTCTTAAATAATTAAACGCGATCAGGCCATGGTTGCTAGTTTTTTATTTTTGGCTATTTTAAATGACTAATCCTCGGGAAATCCGACTTACCTGCTAAAGAACACTAACTTCACATTAGAACGAAACGAGTTCTCGCCCCACTAGCGGCTCTTGCGGCTTGGCCCGCTGCAAGATGATGTAACCCCAAGAACGAACTTCTGTCCATCGAATTGTATGGGTGGTTTTTAACGTGCTTTCTAGAAATGGTTCTTTCAGTTCAATTCCAAATGCAGAATCATTGGGCCTTTTCAGAAATCTTGTAAATATATTTTTACAGATATAGTTAACATTTACTTGTATTTCTGTGTTTCATCCCTTGACTGAAGTCTGGTGGTTTTTCCTTGAGACAGAGAATACCACAGTTCTAAAATTTCATTAATTTTGTTGTCCTGTAAAAGCTACAACGTATTCTGTAAAATATGGAACAACAAAACTTAAGTCTGCATCTTCCCAATCCATGTATGGTTTCCAACGTATCATTTTTATTTTTTCACTCCTAACCTATTTCCTTCTCCTCCAAGTTGGGAGGGCTTAAAATGGTGAAAGCTAACTCACGGCGGCATTATGCTAATTGGTTGGTGCTTTTAATTGTGTTCCTACTTAATTATTAATGGTTGTGGACTGCATTCTTAAATTTTTCTCATTACTAACTCTATGGTAAGGTTAACTATTTAAACGCATGTTCTTTGTTTTAATTCCATAGTTTATCAGATGATTAAATTTATAAAGCTCTTTTTGGAAGCACAGATATGTGTATTTTGATCTCATAACGTGGCCATCAAATTATGAACTCCTTGAATTTAACTGTAGAATATTTGGCAGAACAGACAACTTAAATTATTTTTAATATGAAGTTAAGAATATTTTAGTTAATTTTTCATATATTCTGTTAATTTTGAATTATCGTGTAATATGTAATTTTTTTATTATTGGCATGAGAATATTGTGTTTTTGAGCCTTTGTTATCACAATCTTTTTAATTGCACATGTCAATTCTGCAGATGGTCAAATACCCACTTCAATTTAATTTTGTGTGATCGCTTATTTTGTAAGCATGAGATTTTTTTTTATTTTACAAAATCAAATGTCAATCCACCTTCCCCTCTACAAATCCTCCCAATTCACATAAATTTCAGGTGTTGCAGAAGAGCTGCGTACTCGTTTGGCTGGAGAATGTATGGTTGACGTTCCTTGTCCAAATGGTTGTACTTGTGATGGCACATCAATTGATTGCTCTAACAGAGGATTGACAGAAATACCCAAAGACCTACCAATGTACACAACTGAGTTGTAAGTCTTTGTTTTTCCACAACACCCTCGACTGCATGATATTCTTGATAAATATTTTCATGTGTGCAAAGATATTTAATTCATTGCTGAAATGGGAGCTTAAAATTAATTTTTAATCCCTATACCATCAATCTGTTTTTCAGATTATTCAACGACAATGAACTGGGACGTATTCGAGCCGATGGCTTGTTTGTTCGTCTTCCAAATCTACAAAGGCTTGACTTAAGTCGAAATAGAGTCACAGGAATTGAACAGGCAGCCTTTCAGGGGGCTTCCCGACTCACTGAATTGTAAGAACTGATCTTCAAAAACACTCAACTAAAACAATGTTACCTTTTGTGTAAAAATTATAAATAATGGTTTAGTTGGAAATTGAACCTTTCACCTAACTTATTGGCATTTCTATTGTAGGATATTGGCCGAGAATCTGATCCGTGAGATCCACAATAAAATGTTTTTGGGACTTACTAATCTGAAGTCAATGTGAGTATACGTTTTAAAATTGAACAGGTTTTTCTGCTATTAATCGCAATAGTGGTGTAAGTGTAAAACCATCATATCTCTGGTCTTGTTTGGCCAGACTAACTGTACAGTAATGGTGTGACATGGCAGTTTTGCTGTCCAGGGCTAAAAACCTTGATACTGATTTGCTCATAAAAGTAATAACAAATGCATTCACTGTTGCTTTTAGGACTATATTTTAATCTTAAAGCATCACAAAACTGGAGAATCAATAATTATTTATGCGAAGTTTTTCCACACCACTGTAAGACATTAAAAAAGAAATCTGTTGATGATTTCATTTAAGATAATATATGATTCTCAGCTCAAAGTGGAGGTTTTCATAATTATACCAATGTTTTAAACCATTTTATTACTAGCTACGATTTGGGGATGATTGTGGTTTATTCTAACGTATTGTATTTTTTTTTAATTACAGGTCCTTGTATGATAATCAAATTACGTGTGTAATGCCTGGATCATTTGACCCACTGACATCACTGAAATCCCTGTAAGTAGTCTTCAAGTTCAGCAAAGATTGAGATGATCCACAAATATTGAAAAATAATTCTACTTTTATTATGATACTCAAGACAAATAACATTTTTTATTCATCCTAGGAATTTGGCCTCCAATCCCTTCAACTGCAATTGCCACCTCTCTTGGCTTGCTGATTGGCTTCGCAAACGGGACTTGCAGCTTTACTCTGGGTCCTCTACAGCCTTAACTGCAGTACCACTGAGCCCACTCGTTCCTCCAGCTCGCTGTCACAGCCCAACACGAGTGAAGGATGTTCCAATTCATGAGTTACCATCGCATGAATTCAAATGCTCAAGTAAGTATCAACTAGAAAATGAATGGATCATTGCAGTTCAATGCAGTAATCTTTGTTGACATTATAACTCGAATGTGGATTCAAATTCGATCATCCTAAAACAAAACTCCAAGGAAGTGAATTTTCATCGGTACATGAAATCAAAAATATTATTTATTCATGTGTTTCAAGATTGCCTAATAAAAAAATTGACAAATACCTTTAACATGGTCAAATTGTGTAATGGATATAATTAATTAAATATTTCATTTTCAACTTTTAAATGTTTTTTCTACACCTACCTACTTATCAAATGGATTTATAAAGATAGTAAGGCATATCATTTCACTTATTCATGGCAACATGATTTTGTTAGAATTGCTTCGTTGTCATAAATAGATGGTAGGTTTGCCTTTATTTATCAGACATATTTTTAATTTTATGTCCTAAAAATTATTCTTCCCTTAGATGAAAATGATCATGGCTGTTTAGGTGATGACTACTGTCCACCAAAATGCTCATGCACTGGGACTGTTGTGCGATGCAGTAGGTCAAGGCTAAAAGAGATTCCAAAAGGAATTCCTGAAGACACAACTGAACTGTAAGGCATTTTTCTAAAGATCTAATGTGGAACTCGTGTTAAAAATTGGCAAATTAATATAGATAATTAAATTTTCAATGAACTGTTTAGTTATCATTTAAGGACCTGAGTTTATATAAGTAGTTACGGATGATTAAATGTTTAATCATTACTTTGTAAAAGCAAGAAAAATTAGAAAAAACACATTTAAGAAAGTGTCATTCATCATTTTTGCTACACTGTATGATCTCTGGCACTTTTTTATTTCCCAAAAAAATATAGTATTGGCATTGACCTCACACTCATGAAATGCACTGTTTTTGTGGAGAGTAGCATATCTAAAAATAATTGTTTTCTAAAGTTCTGTTTAGTTTTAGTTACTGCGCTCCCATTTAACGATGTGTTCTTTTTTTTGCAGTTATCTTGATGTAAATGAGATACAGCAAATACAGTCTGAACGAATAAGTCACCTGACTTCTCTCACCAGATTGTAAGCTCATTTTATATAATGTGTATATTTTTCTTGAGAATACTATTTTCAGTGTCTTGATACTTTATTTCTTTTTTGTAGGGATTTAAGCAACAATCAAATATCAATGCTCTCTAACTTCACCTTTGCTAATTTGACCAGATTATCAACTTTGTAAGTATTTTTATATTTCAAGTGACAGTGTATTGTCAAAAATCATGAAGATCACTGTGTATAATTTGGGTTGTGTTTTCAGGATTATCAGCTACAATAAGCTTCAGTGCATTCAGCGAGATGCTTTAGCAGGTCTCAAATCTCTGAGAATAATGTATGTACCACACTTGGCTTATCCTTGAAATTTGTTGCTGAATATTGAATTTGTGCATGGTGCTAACGAATCAATTTTTATTTCAGATCACTCCATGGCAATGACATCTCCATGATACCAAATGGAACATTTAATGATCTACAATCAATAACACATTTGTAAGTCATATAGGAAAAGGAAATCATAATCTGCACCCATTTAATTGTCAACTTTGATGTATTAATATTTTATTATCAGTGTCTTTTTTTGGTCTCCATTTCTGAGTTGTCTATTTGATATTTCAGGGCAATGGGATCAAATCCATTTTTCTGTGACTGCCATTTACGTTGGCTGGCCAACTGGGTTAAGAGGGATTATGTGGAGCCTGGAATTGCAAGATGTCTCGAACCTCACTCAATGAGAGACAAACTTCTATTAACAACACCTCCCTCAGCCTTTGTTTGCAAAGGTAAGAAATTGTTTACCATGGTGTACATGGCCTTTATCCAACAGAATGCATACTCTCTTACAGTGTAATATGCTCATTGCTTTATTCTTCGTCCAAAAGTTGTCACTCAACGATCAACAGTACCTCCAACTACATCAAGCAAAATTTAGAATTTTGATAACAATGATGGTTATCTTATTGACTGATAAAGAATTCAAGACATTATTTTCTTCCAGTATTTGTTTCTGAATGAAATAGCTTTGTCATGTACAGCTACTACTTTTGGTTCTTGTTATATATTGCTATTGAAAAAATTGCAACTTAACAAAATAGTGTTTGGAGTAAAAAATTGAGTTGTGAAATTTTCATAAACCTTTGCTATGTTGTGATTCTATAGATTGCTCTGTATTTTGAATATTCACGTTGCCTAGGTGGGAAATAATTTGGAATATTAATGTAATGGTAAAAAATTGTATTAAAAAGTAGTTCTAATGGTATGATTCAAGTTTGGATAAAGCATTAGTGTCATTTGACATCCATATCACCAGAGCATTTGTTTTTTTTTTACAGGAAAAGTTGGAATTGAAGTTTTGGCCAAGTGCGATGCATGTTTTACTTTCCCCTGCTCAAATGGTGCCACATGCCACCCTCTCCCAAATCGTCAATATGAGTGTGAATGTTCTCCTGGATATCACGGTCGTCACTGCCAGCATCTCATTGATGCTTGCTATGGCAACCCCTGCCGAAATTCAGGAACTTGCAAAGTGCTTGAAGAGGGTAGATTCAGGTAAGTTTTGCTGTTGAAATCTTAGTTGGTGAAATTCACGCATCTCAACATTTAGTATCTGATATACAATTTAAATACTATATTTTACTATAAGCTGCATGCATTTTTGTAATTTTATATTTGTAGTGAGTCTTCTATCCACTGTAATCAAAATATTAGGAAAGATATATTTCCACTCGCTCTTGAAATCACCTCGTCATGAAAGTTAGGTCTAAGAAGGTGCATCAATTTAAGCAGTGTGCATCCTAGGAAGTTTCTTTTTATTTTAATTGAAAAATCAGTACGTGCACTTTCAAAGAATTAATTATGAACATAAGTGGACTCGCAAATTCTGTGAATATGATGCAAGGATGCTCTCATTGTCTTGTTTAATTAATAATTATTCCAAATTAAATTGTATTATAACGTAAAAATTGTGTAATAAGGCACTGGACCGCATCTCATCCTTTCCCTTCTCTCCTATGAGATATAGCATATTCCACTCTGCTTCTCTGTCAGGGCTTTATGAGTGAATTATTCAACCTAAGATTATTTGGAAAAAACAGTACATTTTAAAATTCCAGCCAAGATAAGATTTTGGAATATGAGTTTGAACTAAGCTTGGCTTACTCTCTTGTCAATTTTTGGGGATATTTTGAAAGTTTTTATTTTATTTTTCAGCTGCCATTGTCCTAATGGTTTCACTGGAGATCGCTGTGAAACAAATGTTGATGATTGTGAAGGAAATAAATGTGAAAATAACGCCACTTGTCTTGATCTGGTCCAGGCTTATCAGTGCATTTGCCCAGCAGGATACATGGGTAAGAAATACGAATACCTCTTGGGTTCCTGAAATTGTTTATTTCAAAGCGACAATTTTGTTGGCTTGAATATGGCTAAGTTTCAGTTTAAAAAAGCTCAAGACTTAATCCATAGATTTTTATAAAAATTCTCATATTATCTTCTTTATGACTATCCAGGTGAATATTGCGAGAAAAAGATTCCTTTCTGCACTAAGGAATATGATCCTTGTAAAAATGGTGCCAAATGTGTAGACAATACTAGCTTTTACACATGTGAATGCACTCCTGGTTATACTGGGCAAAACTGTTCTGTCAATGTTGATGATTGCCAGGCACACCTTTGTCAGGTAAGATATTGATTATTAAGGCCACATCTCATGGAAAGGTACTCCCATAAAATTTGTCTGACATCCATTCCTGAGAACGTCATGGATTAGCATTGTGTAATTGTTAAGTACCTTGTTTGCAGAATTATTCATGTATTTCAAAGAAGTTTTGATTTCATATTCAGAAAAATCAATGTTAAAATTGGCTCATATACATTTTTCAAGGCCTACAATTATGAGGTCACCTAAAGTACAATCCAAATAATGCGATATGATGTGCTTATTCCCAGTCATTAATCATTTTTGCCATGTTGAAGCATTCCTCTTCTTGCCTTGGTTGCCCTCTGATGCTCATTTTACAGAAATGTGAGATAGAATATATGTCACAGAATTTAGTTTCTTATAATACCTATATATGCCTTTTTCTCTCCACAGAATGGCGCAACCTGCATTGATGGTGTGAATTCATACACTTGTAAATGTGCTGGAGATTTTGTGGGAAAATTTTGTGAAGTAACTCCAATGGTTTCAATGCTGTACCCACAAACTTCACCATGTCAACACCATGACTGTGAGCATGGTATTTGCTTCCAACCTCAAGGATCAATGGATTACGTTTGTAAATGTGCACCTGGGTATTCTGGTAAGTACAGATGGAAGGAAGAGGAATCTCTCTTTTATCTTAATTTATTACCATATTTAAACACTTTTGCTCATCGCACAATAATATTTTCATTTATTTGTGATGTATAGGCAAGCGTTGTGAGTACCTGACAAGTCTTCGATTTCTACACAACAATTCCTGGGCTGAGTTAGAGCCACTTAGTACCAGACCAGAAGCCAACTTAACCGTAACATTTGCTACTAGGCAGCCAGATGGTGTTCTTTTATATGATGGTTCAGAAGATCAACATATTGCGGTGGAACTTTTCCATGGACGCATTCGTGTTAGCTATGATGTTGGAAATTATCCTGTCTCCACCATTTTCAGGTAAATGTTTAGCGACTCTTTTAAGTTATTACCTGTATCACAGCACTTTTAAAGTATACATGTATAAACAGCTCCTCCAAAATTCTTCAATTTAATAAAAAAAAGTAGTGCATAGTTGTTTTAATACAATTTTGAAAGGCCAATAGTGTTGTTGCAAGATTAACTAATTGATTTATAAATAAATTCTTTTTAAATGAATTTAATTCTCAGAAAAGTGCCTCATGCAATTTGTTTTCATAATATCTAATGTCAAATTAATCATTTCAACAGCTATGAAACTGTTAGCGATGGGAGATGGCATACTGCTGAGCTTCTGTCCATTAAAAAGAACTTTACCATGAGGGTTGATGGAGGCCCTGCTCGAAGCATAATCAATGAAGGTGAAAGGGAGTACTTACGCCTTTCTACACCTCTCTTCATTGGAGGTATACCAGTTGATCCAGCAGGCAAATTAGCTCTTTCAAATTGGCACTTGAGGAATCTCACAAGCTTCAATGGTAAGTCATTATGCAGGTCAATGACCTGTGTTATTTATTCATATATATTATGGTCCTTTTAAATCTAAATTGTGAAACTAGAATAATAAGTACATGTCAATCGACTATTAATTGGATCAGAATGGACATTTTTTGCAGAATTTGGAAAAAAATTAAGGGAATTAGCTAGTAATGACTTGATTTTTGCCATGAGTTTTTGCATAAACCTACAAAGAGTGAATCATTTTGTCATTCAAGTGTATAAGTAGAATTTTAAATGGAAAGAAAACCCATTAAAGAAACTGCGGGTGACAATGTGACACTAACTTTTAACAAAGCCATCCACTAAATGTGCTTTCTAATGCAACAATTTCAGAGTGTAAAATTAATTCACCTTTATTGGGATTAGGGAAAATTTATGAGTGTAAGAGGATGCATCGGTAGCTTAGCTGGCTAAAGCACCCCACCAGACATTGAGGGATTCAGGTTCAAATCTTGGTCAAGGGAATGATTTTTGCACACTGAAATCTTTGCATTGCAAATAAAACCCTAACCACCTCATATGCATGTAATGACATTACATATACATGTAATAAATAATTTTAAAGCATAAAAATTATTCAATATATGTCAGATCCACTTCATTGAACAAAGAGGACTTAATAGTGTGTTTTTGCCTAGAATGCATTATTTAACCATGTGGGGTAAATTGCTATAGCGTCTCTCCTATTCTCAGTTAGTGCATAATCAATCAAGGTCATACTGGTAAATCACTCGTCTAATAAAAATTTCAGGTTGTCTTCGCCAATTGTGGGTCAACCACAAGCTCGTGGACTTCCAAAATGCAGCCAGGCAGGAGAAGGTTACCCCTGGCTGCTCCTCCCCCAGTCACCAGCATCACACATCAGCATACTCGAGCCCCTCGCAGTCACTGCATCACTACCACCAGCCCCATGAGTTGGTGATTGGGGAGGAGAGCGACCCATGGGCCGAGGAGGAGGAGGAAGAGATGCGGAGGAAGGGGAATGACCAAGACCCACTGGCACGGACAGTGGACATGGAGGAGCAGCGATACCCTGGGATGGCGTCATCTCACGGCAGCAGCAGCAGAGGCAGTGGAGGAGGAGGAGGAGGAGGAGGTGGGTTGGGGGATGGGGGGGAAAGGAAGGGAGCGGCAAGGGTGCGGGAGGGCAGTAGTGGGGGAGGTGGAGTGGTGGTGAGCAGGAGGACGGTTGGTGGGGGGGGGACAGGGCAGGCCAAGGGTGGTGGGGGTAGGAATAAGGAGGATGTGTGCCTGACAGGCAGGCACCGCTGCCAGCGAGGGACCTGTGTGTCTCACCAAGGGACCAGAGGTGGGGGTCGTAGGGACGGGGGAGGTGGTGGTGGCAGAGGAGGAAGTGGTGGCTACACTTGCAGGTGCCGCAGCGGTTGGAGTGGTCGCTACTGTGAGAAAGGTTTGTCCCTACCTTCTCTTACGCCACACCTCCCCTTACCACTTGCCATGCACAGCTTTGACTAATAGCACGGACTACAGACTTCCAAGATACAGCATGGGAGGAAAAGGTTTGGTAGGTTTAGAGTGGGAGTGAAGCAGGGGGGGGATTAAATTTTGTAATGGTTGAAAGTATTCAGGAGTTTGATCATACATAGTGTTGGTATAAAATAACACTCATGGATGTGCCTATATCTTTTATTTTAAAACAAACTTTCTTTGCTATCACAGTTTTGGAATACTCTGCAGGGTGAAGAAGATATTTTTTGTTTAATTTCAAGAAGAAAGAATACCTGAAAAAGTTCTACCTGTTCACATTGTTTGAAGTATGTATTTTATTTGAAAGTTGCAAGGACCCTAGTTTGGATTTTATTTGACTTAAGCATTCAAGTTTTTTTTTAAATATCATCACAAAGGTAGAATAATTCATGAATGTAAGATTGTGCAATTATAATTTATTGTGTTGCCTATCATAATGTTTTAAAATAATAATGTATTGAATAAATTATGTCAATGATGACATTAAATTGCTGGGAGCATAATAAGAGTACGTACTATTCTTTTGAGTCATTAAGGCAATGATTTCAATATTATTTCAACAGGTAATGAAAGAGAAAGATTTATAGAAACTGCAGCACATACTAATTTTGCACTTGCTTTAATATTGCATGAATTAATTTCTGTACTAAAACTTGAAAATATTGCATGTATGGTTTTAAGTTAACTTGATACATTTTGATATTTTATTATTCTTTCTATTTTGCCAGAAAAGTTTCAGATACTTTAATAAAATACAATTTCAGACAGTTTTTCAGTGCCACAATAGACGAGTAAGTGGTGATTTGTTTTGCAATGTCATTTCATTAAATGTAATTTTCCTGCCAATTTTTTTTTACTTGAAACTTCTACTAGATGAATTTAGTACCAGTGAATGGATCAGAGATCTCTTAAATGTATGCAAAGATATTGGCCGAGATTAAATGGCAGATAGGAGAAAATATCACATTTAGAATTTTTTATTTAGATAATGGAGTATCCCAGTCATAATGAAACCACTGGAGAACATGAACAAATAATTATTTTTGTCATTAAAAACTTCATTTCATTATGGACTGAATCAGTGTTTGACTTTCTTACAGAGACCTGTATTAGCATTTTAAAAATAGGATATCACACCAATATGGGGCCTTACTTTTAAAAAAAGGCAGTAATTTTAATGTGGTATAGTAATCCAATGGTTTATTAGGTCAACATAGATGCATCATTTTTATGTCATTTTTATGTTTCCCATAGCCCCTACATGCCGTAAAGAGCAGACAAGAGAGTACTATGCCGAGAATGGATGCCGGTCCAGAAAGCCAGTCAAGATGGCTAGGTGTGATGGCAGTTGTGGAAGTGGCAGCGGCAGTGGAGGATGCTGCCGTCCCCGGAAGACCAAGCGCCGGAAAGTTCGTCTTATTTGCAATGATGGAACAAGATACACCCGAGATGTGGACATTGTTCGAAAATGCTCTTGCTCGAGGACTGGAGGAGCTAAATGCTATTAAAGTAAATGTTTTTTATGTACATTATATCTATAATGCTAATGGAAGTAACATAAGGAGCAAAATTACTGAGGGTAATGTTACTGAATGGGTTCAATTAGCCCTTCATTACATTGGTCTTGCCAAGGAATACTTTGGTTTGTTAGGTATGGTATATGCTGCATACCTTATGGCTCACACAAGGGATCACAAATTTCATTTGGAAGGTAGCTGGAGAATGTGCCCTGTTCCCATATCTGACTACCACTCTTCCCACCCAAAGTACAGTTTCTCCCAGTTCTAATTTGAAATATGACTTGGCAATTTTCATAAAAGTTTTACAAGTTTCTCAGATTGTAAAGGTCAGTCTCTGAAATTAGTATCCTTTTCAAATAACTGCTAATTGTGGAATTGGCATACCGATGTCTCTAAAAGTTTCTTATTTCTTTTTAAAATATTAAAAGCAGGTTGATTATAAAAGATACTATAGGAAAGAAAACTTTGTAGAATCAAAAAGTTATGAATATTTCCAAGTTATTGCTTTCTCGTGACCCAATAATGTAGTGAATTTAATAGGTTGTGGGCTAAAATGACAGTACCATGCATGTACAAATTAAAAAAATGAATGCATCCAACATTTTAGAATTCATTTAAAATGCATTCCCTTGATTCCTTTCATACTTGCTATAAATATGTATGCTATTGAAATAACTACTTTGGAATTTTGTGTTTGACATAGATTTTGTTATTGAGCCAAAATTAATTACTTTCCTAACTGTTACTTACATTTGTAAAGATACAGCATTTCACTTTAGCCTTCTTCTTTATTGCAGGCATTTCCACTTCTGTACCACAGTTAAAAGGAGGCATGAAAATCCTGTAAGATTGTTAAGCTATGAAGGATGTGAAAACAAATCCCTAAGTTTTATGGATTGACTGATTTTAATTCAGATTCTGAGTTCAGATGATACTCTAGGGATGAGAGAAGAAGATTGGCCCTCAGGGCTGGGGGAATGTGCTCCAAGATGATGAGAGGAAACAGAAGGATAAAATATAGTTACACATATTGCAAGACAAAGTTTATGGACACAAGCTGGCAAAGTGAATGGAGTGATGGTTCAGGAGTGCAAGTATTACAATGAATAAGTAGTGAAGTGTATGAATAAAGAAATGGGCTCTATTCTTAAATTAATGTTGGCCCCTCTGTGATGACTTTAAAAAAAGAAAGTACCCTTTATGCAAAAGAGCATTGATAAAACCTTTTCTAGTTATAAGCCAAGATTTACTATTGCGGATGAATTAGACCTAGAAAATCAAATTTCAAAGAATGATAGATAAAATGCCATGCTGGGAGATAGTTCGACAAAAGAGAAAGACTTGTCTGACATCATCAACCATTAAGCGTAAATTTCACCACTTTTTTTAACCAATTAGATGGGAAATGGTAATATCAGTGACTTTTTTGTTTTAAAATATACCTCATGATGGTGTTTTAAAAGATGCACTGGACACTGCTGAGACCTTAAAAAAGTGAAAATAGATATCTGGTATTATTTATAGATGTTAAAACGTAAGAAATGAGTTGCTATTGGAACTATGAGTAACCAAGCCAAAATGGATAGCATTTACAAAATTGCTACTGTTTAAGTGACTAGGGAAAGCAATCTCTTTTAGAAAAATCAGAAAGCATTCTTACATTTAGCAGCATTGATTGGAGACATTTATATATTTGTGGGAGAGACAAAATAATTTGCAAATATTCTGCACTGAATTCAAAATTTGTGAAGGGCAGAGTTATTCATCATGAATTGAAAATATCTGGATTCTTTATAAAAATATATATATGTATGGATGTGTTGGTATGTACTCATTAAAAGTGAGAGTTTCACGCATTCTCTTAAAATCTAGATGAAAATCTTTAACATTTAGTTGTAAATGTTTCTGATGTGGTATTTATTTTGTATAGGGGTAGGCTCAATTTACTTACTCATGTGATCCATTACAATATTTTGTACTACTTCTTTCTGAAGAATCCCCTCTGAGTTCAAATGTTTTAAATCAAATAGCTGAATGAATATCGAGAGCCACATTATACACTCTTTTACCATCAATTAAACATGAAAATTGCATGAAGGAGAAAATGAAGCCACCCTTTCATCATTTAGATAAGGAATTTAGTATATGTTTACATACAACTTTATTTTAATTTATTTTTAGCTTTTTTCATGGCAACTGGAAATAAGTAATACTTTGTACTAATATATGAAAAACTATCTATCTTCTTGAAATGCATTCAAAATTGTATTTGAGTGTGTCTCTCCAGATTATGTCTCTCCAGCATAGAAAATGTCTATTTCCTGAAATGAAAATACTATAAACCATTTTTACAAGTTTCTATGCGTACATTTATATGCCAATGCATATATAAAGCATGTAAAAGTTTTATTGTGGCATGTAAATAAGTTGTATTGCCATTGTTGCTTTTTGACGTATCAATACACAGTAACCACTAAAAGGAAATGTAGTGGAGATTTTTGTAATATATTGAGTGTATTATATTATCTTTACTCTTAAATACCAGACAAAAACACCATGGACTTTGAATAACGTATCAATGTAGAGTTGTAATCTTATTTGTCAAGGCTTGATGACCATATTTTGATGGAAAAAACAGTGTACATGTGTTGTAAGTGATGTCACAAATTTCAAAGGCATACTAATAGCTCTGATACATTGCCTGTATTAATTATTTGGTGGATTATTGAATGTGTGTGTGTGTGGATGTTGGAGCCTAGAGTATGGCTTTATATGGAATGAGTTACATAAGTGAAGCTTTTGTTGTGTTCATATTTTTAATGGTACTGCATAAAAAGTAATTGTTTTTGCTATCTCTGAAGCCTTTTTGAGAAATGTAGCTGTTTTTGGAACTGAAGTGATGTTATAAAAGTCTCACTAGCCATCTCTTCATTTAAAAAAAAAATGGAAATAATTTATGGAATTCATCAGTGTTTGGAAGGAAATGTTCATAATTAGCTCCATAAAAAATTCATTCATATCCATTTATCTAAGTTGTTAGCAATGTTAAATTCACATTTTAATGACTTCAGTATCAAACCCAAAAATTTCTGTAAGTAATTATGGGATTTCATTGAGTCTCTGTCAAAGAAGAGCATATGCATTAGATAGGTTGTTGTTTAACTTGCATGAGATTGCATAGCCAATTATGCAATTTTACCCAACATATATAGGCATAGTTTGCCTTTGTATAAGGACTCGGTGACCTATCAACTTCATAAACGTTCATTCATATCCTACCCGACCAATTTTTATGGAAAAGAAAATGATTAACCATGATACATTGAAGTTTGTACAGTGTAACCCTATCTCCAGAAAAACTATTCAACCACATGAAAATAAAATCCTAATAGGTTAATATTCCAAGAGTGTAACTGTAATGAAAACCTGTAGTTGCTTTTAAATTGCACATGATTATTGCTGGTTGTTAAAACCATTACCTATGTGACTGTTATTACAGTTGAGCTACTTCTGTAGAATAATTTATAAAAGGAACTCTCCAAACACTGGAATTCAACATGTATGTATTTTAGTAAGTTTCTTATGGTAGTGTGTATGTGTATATTAATTTTTACAATTTTATTTTATAATCAAGCCACACCTAATTTGTTAGCAAGAGTAAGGCATTTACCCTTTTGTGTACTAAAGAATAAAGCTTCCTTGGTGTAAAAATACTAATGATTTCCTAAGCTGATAGTCTTATTACGTAACAGTATTAGAATTACCTATGTAATTTTATCCATGCAAGTAATAAGTATAGTGATAATACATTCAATGTATTTTTATTTGGATTAATAGAATAAATTTTTTCAAATAATTGATATAATAATAGGGTATGCATTTCATGATAAAATCATAGCCCCTAACATATTTTTCTTCCCATACATTTTTATTGTTCATGGGCATGATTTTTTTTGGAAAGCTTTGATATATTCTCAGAGTGAATACTATTATGAATTCATTCTAGTTTATACCTTGCAAATTTTATTCTATCCCATTACTCATAATGTAGGTAAGTAGTAAAGAAAGTGTATAAAATTGGGGAAGAAGACATAAAGAAGAAAATCACCATTAGCATAAAATTTTTCAAGAGCTTAATTGATTAATGTTCACATCAATGAATATATTATTAGGCATACACTTTAAGTGTTCCTGTAATGACAACCAATAGAGCCTAGTTCATGTGTAAAGCTATCCATTATATATTGAATTCAGACCAAAATTCAGCGTACGCCAGCTGCTCTGTTCCTGTGTAAGCAGAGAGATTCTGTGCTTCCCAAACCTTGTGAGAAGCCCATCTTGGCCATAATAGGTGTAGGAATCATGTCAATAAGGATAAGAGTGATAGTTGACAGAGGTTTTAACCTACTTAGGATATTATGGAAAGCATGATCATACACTAAACAATAGTTTACAGTATGAGGTTGCCCATGTACCCAGTAATAGTTTACCCATGAGGTTTCCATTTTCATGTCCCATAAGCTGGAGTATTGCATTTGAAGTATTCAACAAATGGTAGCCAAGTAGGAAACAATAGTGAAAGAAAATATCAATAATAGTTAAAAAATGGGTCCTTTGCATAGGAAGTGGCACTCTAGTCATCATTTCATTTGATGAAAATACGATATTTAACTGTCAGATGCAATTGCCTTAAGGTTGGATTACTTGATGAATCTACTTACTACTGATTACTTGATTACTCTAACAATGAGTAGAATATTTTAGTACTATGTTGGCTGTACTGGTGGAAGTCATGATATATGCTCCTTATAAGGTCATCATATCAGGTTGAAGAGAAGTCTGTTCCTCAGTGAGGGGGCTGCTGAAGGGGTGGGGATTTGAGGGATGGTATTATACTAAGGTCAGTATTGAGGAAGTCAAAAGGAAACCACCTCAGTTATTTATCCCAATTAAATATGATGGACACAAACATATAATGAACACATTATTCATGGGAGATTTGCAGTCATATCACAAGAAACTTAAAATTATTATAACAATTAAATTAAATATTTTAGTCTCAAGTATCTTTAAGAAGAATTTTCATGGGCATTCTTGCAGCGAGCTATTTTTAATCCTTAGTGTCAAGCTGTATGTCAAAAAGAAATACTTATTTTATGCCCAGTCTGTAATGGTGCAAATATCTGGAAATGCTATTTTACTTTATTCCTAAACTTTCCACATTAAATTCCCTACTGTAAGTGGAATTTAAATGCCTTTTTGCTTCAGCTTAGTACACACATTTGAGAGTTTTAATGCCTACAGTTTCATTTTATGTAAACCGACTTTTGAACTATTTGAATTGAAATGTTATAAATATCTTGAAATGAATTATGTTATTACTAAATACTATATTTGATACCCTATTTGTAATCCCTTATCTTGGTGTCACTGAGGCATGCATGCATGTAGTTTCCCCATTCATGGAGTCTTATATTGTGATTTCATAAACTATAAATGCATTTATTAGGCTAAGAGACTGGTTTAAGAGATCAGATATGGAATAATTGTAATGATTGAAGACAAGCTGTGAGCCACCCTTTGAATAAATCCACCCTGGAGGGGAGAAGAGGTGGTAACCACCCCTCCAGCCAGTTCTCACCCCTCCCATAAGTAAAGGGTCACAACCACCCCTCTGGGCAGGCCAGCCTCACTTGGCCTCCCAGCCCTTGAGAGACTAGTCATCACCATTGCAAGCAGACCAGGTAATATTGCTAAAAATTGAAGAATCAGTCCAACTGTGCAACTATTAATGTGAATAAACTTGGCCACTAAGAATTATCACATTCTAATATATAACCAAAGGTAAGAAAAACACAGTTCCAATAAAGTTTGCTGGGAGATGGCAGGATTACAATAATTGGTTATTAGAGTAGTTTTCTGGTTACAATTAAAAAATACATAGTAACTCAAAATATACATGAATACTAAATGAAGGTGAAAACTTTAAAACTTAACTTTGCTATATAACAATGAAGAAGTGAATTAATGATATTTAAGAGTAATTCTCACAATGTGGTTTGCTGGTAGTAGGTATCAGAGGCCCCAGGTTTACAAATGTCTTGTTTGCAGTTGAGCAGACTTATCCTTTACTGATCGCGGGACTCAACATACAGCACTAAGTGAGTGCAGTGGATTGTGTGTGGGCTGCTTTATTTGCCCATTCATTCACCAAGATCGTGGCTGTAAGTTTATCCCCATTACTCAGAAGAAGTGATGAACCTCCAGTGATGGGTGCAGCACATCCTTGACTTCAGGGTTGCCTGCTCCTGGTGCTGCGGCCACTCATGGCAGTTTACAAATATTACATATGTACTTGAAGGTATGCTCTCTCAATTGGAAGAGATCTAGCAGGGTCAAAAGGAAACTATCATTTATCTTATGGTGATACTTTGTATATGATGATTGCCATTTCATGATTCGAGATATTATGAATACCATAGTTACAATAAACAACCACTTAATTCACAATCAATTGTAAGGCCTGAATTCACAGTGTGATTCAAATTCTTTAAGACTTTTAAGTAATCCTAGCACATTAAGGCTCAATAAGGAAGAGAAAAAGGTTTATGACTGTTAATTAAAGGGTCTCATTGGTATGAAGAGTGGCTGTAAGGGATTCAACAATAATGATTGGTGTTTAATAAGCGATATGATGGTCTTAAACTCTATTTAACTATGAGTAGGCATGATTTTACAGGTCTTGCACTATCAATATATTTCTCTGACGTAAACATGAACTTATATCAGGAAAACATTCACGATTATTCAAAAGTGAGACGTTTAAAGAACGGTTGTAACATTTCTGTTGTACATCTGTCGTAGTAAACAGGAAACTGTTAAAGTTAATTATACACAATGAAGAAATAGTCAATCATTTATTTATTTTTAATCTTAATACCTATGAATTCCATGTAGCCCGCTGAATTCCTGTGTCACTCGTCGCAATTTCCCATTTTTACAATTTCCCATTCCCACCATTTCATGATCTCTTACCGTCTCGGCTTCTTCCCCTAATTGTTTACCTCTTCTTGCACTTGCTACGAACACGTTTCAGTGTGTGCGTTGAGCTACTAGAATTTTCGAAAGGAGTGCAATGGATCCCTTGGAACACAACGATGATCGAACAACCCGCCTCTCGAGAATAAGTAAATCCTCCAACCGCATTGTGCCCTGATCCGAAAGAATTATGGAGGGGCGGAGACACGCCCGGAACGCCACCTTTCGCCTGATAAGTGAAACACACACAATTGGTTAATGCGCTTCCAGTGAGATAGTGAGTGCAGGAAGGGCTGGATCTATTTCGCAAAGCGATGGAAAGGTGTCCGATGTTTTCAGCAGTTTGGGGACTGGAAATTGTAATTTTGAACCTCTAGGGAATGCATTTTATCGATGTGTAGGAAAGCTCAATTATTATTCGATCTAATTTTTGTTCTTTTTCCTTTTACACAGGTTTCACTCGAAAGAGGAGAAGACCCGAACATAACTTCACAAGTGATTTGAAGTATCAATGCTGAGGAAAGGATTCGGAGAAGACTCCGTGGGACATCGGTGAGTAAATTGTACTCTTTATTAATTGTACTACTTTATCATTAGTTATTATCCAAATATTTTCTCGTGAATCCGATTAGAGGCAGACACCGCCTTAAATACGATTATCTTTCCCAAGTACTAACATAACATTTTCAGATTACAGCTTAAAAAGGGGTGGATGGATGTAGTTTCGCTCGTATTACTCTCATCTTCCCCTTCGCCGTCCAGTTAGGTAGGGCGTGCCAGAGAAATGTCGAACTAGGAGGGGGGGCGGGGTAATCCCACATGCATTACCTTGCCGACCCTCTTCTCCTTGCAATAAGCGACAGGGACTGTTTACCGATTTTCTCTCGTCCCTCGATTTCTCATATCCCCTCTTAATCCTCTCTTTGTAATAACTATTCACACTACGACGGCTGCGGCGAACGATTTGTACGAAATACAAATGCTCAACATGTTTAAAGTCAGGAAAATCGTTCGGCAGACATAGTCGAGGCCTAGCCGTTCGTTCGGTCAACACACGCCACCGACCCATCCCCAAAATGTCGAGGAGGGGAGGGAATGACAACCGCTCCCAACAAGGGACTCGAACCCCAGTCCAACGGGTTCGACTACACACTTGAAGGTATCCAGTCGAGACTCGACCTTGGCGTATCAGACTGGGGCGTGTACAGACGAAAGCCATCGGAATTAATGTTTCACGGTGAATGCGATATAGCTGCGAGATGGGAATGGAGCGCTTTGTTATGGTTGTCACCAACTAGACATTGTATTTGTCCGAGGAAAATATTCTTTAGTTCAATATATCGAAAGGGATCACCTATAAAATTGACCGTGGAATATTTATCTCGCCTACTGTAGTACGATGGGGGTAATAATAAATGTTCAACGTCACTCCTAAAGAAATATCCTTACAATTGCTGCAAGAGATTTAATCTGTAATTTAACCTTCGCCGAGCCTAGCACCTCTCAATGATTATGTTACGCTACTCAATTTATCGTAACAGAATTAAACAAATCTAGCTCCTTTACGTTGCACGCGATTCAATTCGGTAATCAATCCAACTGTATGACGATTCCAGATACTAGCAGCATATTCTTAATGAGGTCTAACCAGCGAAAGGTGACATTTCTTTTTAAACGTTTCATCTCATTTACCCAGTAATCTTCTAATGAATCCTAATTTTTTGTTAGCTTTTCCACATATTCCCTAAATATGTTTCGCCCAGGAAAGGTCGTGAGTGAGGATAACGCCTTATATATTACGCCTTATAAAGTAGTCTAGACATTCCATTTGGGTGATCCCGATTCGGGAATGCCGGAAAGGTGTTCGGGAGGAAATTGCTCCTTTTCCAAAAATTCATTCCTACGTCCTTTTTGAAGTAAATTCTAATTGCCAAGTGTCGCACCAGCGTTGTATAGTATTTAGGTTTTCTGCTAAAGCTGCTTTATCCTCAGCATTACGGATCTCTCTGTATATATCTCACTGTATCGTCGGCATATAAACGTATCTTACTAGTGACTACGGAGTTATTCTCATAAACGTAAAGAAGGAATAAAAGAATGGGATAGCACTTCCTTGGGGAAGAGCCGAAGTTACTTCAACTGCATTAGAGCTAACCGCATCTATGATTCCTCTTTGTTCTCGACCATTCAAAAAGTATTTAATCCAACCACGGATATTTTAATCTATGGCATATGCTTCTAGCTTTGCGAGCAGTTTATTATGAGGTACTTTGTCTAAAGTCTTTTTAAAATCTAGGAAAACCACGTCCATTGGAACATTGCTCTCTCCCGAACTAAGTATATCGTGAACAAAAAGCCCCAGTTCTCTCGCAGGATTTATCCTTTCGAAAACAGTGTTGATTTTCCATCAACAACTCTTGACTATCGCGATGTCTCACGATCGAACTAGCAGCTCTGTTCCATGACCTTGCATGATACTACCTTGAACAAAAAGTTCCCGGAATAACCACCGTGTGGCGCTCCCATCGTTCCGATTTGAGTTCTGTTTTTTTTTGTTAAATTGGTACATCTGTTGTTGATATTCCCTTTAAATCTTAGTGTCATAACTTGACATTTGCAAAAGTTACGTAGCCAAGAGTACATCTATCTCTGTGTGTGTTGGCGATTTTTTACAATTGCAGAAATGGATTTAAATTTGCAACAACGAACTTGTATTAAATTTTGCGTAAAAAACGGATTTAGTGGCGCACGGACGTTGGAAATGTTGGAAAAGTGTTTCGGCAACGATTCTCTAAAAAAAACGGTCGTTTACCAGCGGCACGAGCGGTTCAGAAGTGGTCGTGAGTCATTCGAAGATGATGAACGCAGTGGCAGACCATCGACATCGAAAGTCGGTGAAAAAATTGATAAAGTAAAAGAAATGTTGGTCAATAACCGCAAATTAACCATCAGAGAAATAGCGGAGGACTTGAACATTGCCTATGGATCCGCCCAAGACATTGTGGTTAATGATTTGGGTTTCCGTCGTGTAGCAGCAAAGTTGGTGCCAAAAGACCTCAATTTCATGCAAAAAAGAGACCGTGTTGACGTCGCAAAAGACATGATTTGCGAGGCTGAATCCGATCCCACATTCATCAAAAGGATCATTACTGGAGACGAGACGTGGGTTTATGAGTACGACACGCAATCCAGACATCAGGCAAGTGAATGGCGTTCACCAAATGAGCCGAGACCAAAAAAAGCACGTCGTTTTCAGTCAAAAAAGAAGGCAATGCTGACGGTTTTCATGGATTACAACGGTGTAGTGCATCATGAATTTTTGCCAGAAGGCCAGACAGTAAACAAAGAGTATTATTTGGGCGTTATGAGACGTTTGCGTGAAGCAATTCGCCGAAAGAGACCAGAAATCGTCGCACAGTCGCATTATTCGTAATTTTTTGACGAAAAATGCAACAAATACCATCCAACAGCCACCGAATTCACCTGATTTGGCTCCCTGTGACTTCTTTCTGTTCAATCGAGTTAAAAAACCATTACGGGGAACGCGTTTTAGCAGCCGAGAGGAAGTAATGGAAAAATCGCAGGAAGCACTGATGGACATACCGAAAACCGAATATAAAAAATGTTTCGAGGATTGGATCAAGCGCTGGCATAAGTGTGTTGCAGTCGATGGGGATTACTTTGAAGGGGACAATATAGATTTAGATGAATAAACTTGTATTTTTAATTTTCTGAATAAATTCCGGGAACTTTTTGATCAAGGTAGTATGTAATTGTAATTGCTCGGTTCTCTCGGTTTCCGTTTTTAACTATAGTTGTAATATTAACCGTTTGCCAATCACAGGGAACCTTGTAATCTACTAGCGATTTCTTTACTATTATTTCCAGTTACGGTGCAATTTCCAACGCTAGTTCCATACGAGCGGGTTAAATTTAATTTTTTTGAGGTTCTACTTTGTGAACATTCATGATCGCTGAATAAATAAACTTGGTATTTTTTCACCCAAAAAATGTGAATTTTGTGTTAAAAAATACTAATTTTATTTAGTCAGTGATACGATCGGGTATTTGATCGGGGCCGGAAGATTTATTAGGCTTAAAATTTTTTAGCAAACGTATTCCATTAAACGAGATTTCAATTTTGGGCATCGGTTAACCAGCACCGGCGGATTTGGTAAGCTATCGGAGACATTGGTGAAGTCGCTTTGAAAGAAGGATTTAATAAGTTGGTCTTTTCCACACTTCTAGTTACTCTTTCTCCTTTATCGTTTTTCTATGAATTAACTTTAGACTTATTTTCCTGGACTTCTCTGACGTACGACCAAAACGCTTTCGGACTCTCTTTCAAATAGTAGTTTTTATGGGAGGCGACCGACAGTTGTGGTCTTTTGTGCCATGGAAGATGGATGGGAAAGGATGAAGGGTAGAGAGAAACCCCACTTTGGCATTAGCCTACTATTAAATAAGGGTTCCATGGGGTCCGCAGTTTAACATCCCATCCGACGGAGCATCCCAAGTGCTCTCCACTAAGCACCACAAGCACAAATCTAATACCACTGAAAACCACACCATCCCAATCCCCCATAGATATCTTCGTCGTGAGTGATCTCATTTCTTTTGTCACTAGAGATATTATCCATAATGGTTTTCATCTTGGCGTCAATCTTTGACGTAGCAATAGCTTTCTAACATCCGTGTTGTACCATCTAGGTTCCGCGTTATCTTTTATAAATTTATTGGGAATGAACTTAACTGCTGAGCGCACAATCTCAAGGAAGTGATTCTCAGTATTTCGGTGATAACTATCTTTCTTAAAACTTGCAAATTGACTCTGTAGCATACAATTTAGGCCAAGCCTTTAGCCTATATATGAAATTATTTCATTCGAAATAGTGACCATATCTTTCTGAAGTTTAGAGGGGATTGTATATATTTTCACCTTGGAATTACATCCTCTAGATTATTCGCACCTAGTGTGAATTCCCAGCCTCACTATGCAAGGCAATAGAAATATTATCATGGGCTTGAATTGATATTGACAATTTGAATTAATTTTTACAAATATCATGGGAATATGGATCGTAGAATACATAATATTGTAACAGTTAATGGAAGTATTTGGACAAAATGCTAATCAAATGGTAAAATAATGTATCCAATCATTGTTACTATTTATTAACATAAGGGTTATCCTGTTTTAACTAAATTCTTGTAAAAAAATCAGTCCTACCAGTTTTGGGTGCGACCCTGTATGCCCTTCTTATAATCTAAATTTAAAATCATTGAACCACAATAAGTTTGAGCGTTAATCCAGTCATGGTGATTCATCAGTATCAGTTACCAAATTGGTGGTGAATGTGAAAAATGACTTCAACCTTGCCTTACAGTAACTCTTCAATACTTCTAGCTGGTTCCACTTGATGTGACTGATTACCTCAATGTATCAGATTTTTATAATGGTTCATCAGTTCGTTAAAAGATCCCTTTCATCAATTATTGAAAATGATGAGATAGAATTTGCAGAAATATCATTAGGCTTCGGACTGTCCATAAAACTATGAATTAACCATGCATATTTCTATGATGTGGATTAACCTTGCCCTACATGAACGTTTTATATTGCACTCTGCTCTTCACTTCCTGTTCAATGCGGTCTAGGATTCATAGTTGTTTTTCTGTTTCTCTTCCCTATTTCATATCATATGCCCCTTTATTATTAATCAAATTGCCACTACCACTCAATACCTGCTCCATCCACTCCCTCAGCATTTTTAGGGGTTCTACCACCAGCTTTCATCAATTCCATCTCATTTTGTGCTTTGTTGGTCTTTCTACTCTTCTCAAATGGATTTTCACCAGTAGTCTCATGCTGTGGTGATGCCTGTCCACTTTCCTGAAAGACCAGGGCTATGGAGATACCATGATTTGGAGTTCTAGACTTAACATCAATATGTTTTTAATTTGTCCATATTTCTCAGAGAGTGATTTCCTATCAGCTTACATCTAACATCCATGTCCACTTATTATTATACCACTTATAATTTTTTGACCTTTTCACATTTCACCCAACTGCTTCGTGTCATTACCCTCCAGGACATTATACTAAAAAGTTTCATTTCCTCTTCATCCTGCTTATAATCTATATTTAAAAAATTATGGTTTAATTTAAAAAGGTTAGTTGTAGGAAGCAGTGTGAGTAGGGACGAGATAATTAAGGAAGGTGGGAGATTTGGTGGAATGGCAGTGGTTATTCATGCAGAGGGAAAGGGTGGTCATGCATTCAGCCACGTAGAAGGCAGGGCAGAAGTTACAGGAGAGGCGATATATAATGTTTTTTGAGGTGCAGGTGGTGTTGGATTGGGAGTTGGTAATAAGGGAGATGGAGGGTTTGAGAAGATGGCAGCATTTGCAGCGTAGGTGGTTGCATGTTGCAGACAGGGGTGAGGAAGAGACAGGGGTTCTCGCAGGTTGTTTTGTTGACTTGAAGATGTCATGCAAGTGTGACAGGGGTTTAAATGAAATGTAGGGACAATGTGGGAATAAAAGTGATTTGGATTGACTGTTATTAATAACTGGGACGAGTTCACGGATTATATGTTTAATTTTGTGGGTTCCAGGGAAGAAAGTGGTGATAAGGTTAGGGCCTTTACAAAAAATTAGGTTGTTTAAGTATCTACGTATACACATTTGAAATACGTTCTTGTAACATCTTTTTGTAGCAACAATGAACCTTCCTACTTAATTGAATCATTTCCAAAAATAATTATAAATATTTTTATAATAACTAGAAGAGAATATTCATTTTATAGTTGTGTCCATCCAAAAACCTACCTTAACCGGTAGATTACCTAATAAAAAAAAACTAGAAGAGAACCAAGAAATCTTGTATTTCTGACCCTCTGAACTACCACCCTTCCGTAAGTCATTTATTGTGGCAGTTTTGCAACTAATCTCACCCATTCCAACCTGTCTTAGTACAACTTGTTCAGTAGAATTTAAAAAATATAAATGGTATGATATTTAAAAAAAGAATAATTTCCTTATATTGAAGCATGCATCAATATCACTGTTATTTTCAAAATTACATTAGTAACATCATTGTCCATTCATGTTCTTTGTTTGTGCAAGTGGTCCCTTCCCAGAACATAATAAACATTTATTGTGTTCTTAGTTGCTTTCTTCATTTTTTGTAATATTCAGATCTTTAAGATCACTGATTAACATTCATAATCTTCCTCTCATTTTATGGAGCCTTCTAGAGTGAAATAATTAATTTTTCTCCTCTTTTTACTCTTGAGTGTGAATATCCTTGGAGTTGCAGAAGATTGGAAATCATGGAGGGGAGGCAAGGATACCTGAAAATACTATATGCTGCATGTCCACTGAACATCCTTCTTAAAAATGGTGGAATGAATTTACTTTTCCCCAGTGTAAGTCCCCATTTATGCTAATTTATTGTACATGTAGTTTAAGTTTAATAATTTTTGGCAGCTGTTGTAATATTAGTTGGCTGAAGTGATTTTGAATTTTTGTTAGTGAGTTGCTATAGCTATAATGACACCTTGGTGGCAGTTGTTTCCTGCATGATCGGTTTTTCTACAAAAAAATAAACTGTTACCTCTCCTTGTTCCAAAGTGACCTTCAATATTGAGTTTTCCGCCAATATATAGAATGAAAGTTTGTTTTAATATCATAGATTGGACTAGACAGAGGAACAGTAAGATGAATCCTCCAGAGAATTGTATTTCCTCTAAAAATATTAAACAAGTAATTGAGAATTAAGGATTGATCATAAAAAAGTATGAAAGATGAATCAATAATTGAAACTTTGAAAAAAAAAGCTAATGTGAGTACATGCCCATGCATTTTTTTGCTACTGAAGTCTTCATACCTGATCAAGTATATTATTCTAGCATAATGATATTTTTAAAGTATATAACATAGAGAAATTTTCTTTCTAGTTAGTACAGGAATTGTAATGTGTTCAAATAAGTAAGACAGTATTTAAGAAAGTTTCATGTTAGTTCTTGGCCCTTCATTAATGCAGACAAAACTATAGTTTTGAAAACTTGTAAATGAGATTCATTATTTTTATGTTAAAAGAAAATCCTTGGGTCATCATCTCAATTTTGTAAAAATCTGTATCCAATTGAATGACATCAATTTTACTGAACCAACTGATAGGTAACTGTAATGTTAACCACCATTTAATCATTTCTAATGGTCATTGTCCTGCTGAAAATCATGCAAAATGGCTTCAGCTGACTACTGTTAACTAATATTTGAGTACATTAGATTCCATTTTTATGTGATCACATAGGCATTGACATCCCAAGTTAAGTGTTGGAGATTGAGGGACAGAAATCTTTACAAAAGTTGCTGAAATTATGATAATTGTTTTTGAAAACTTAAATCTTACTTTATTTGCATTACATTCAAATAATATAACTTGAGCATCCATAGTTAAGCATTTTAAAAATTACTTATATAATTTTAATAACAAAAGTGTCATCAGTTATGATGGATCATTGTCACAGGTTAACAGTCCAAGGATTGGTTGGTAGCAGCTTGTTATACTATATCTTGTTCCCTGCCAATCTCTTCATTCTCTAATAGCTCCTTACAATCACATTACCCATCACCTGCTTGTCATTTCTCATCCCAGACCTAACTCTGCTTTTCTTCCCCTATATATGCTTCCTTCAATTATGGTATTCTTCTTGCCTCAGGATATGTCAAATCAAATCCCCTCTCTCTAAGTGACCTCCATGAGCTTCTCCCTTTACCAACAGTTCAAGGCACTTAATTTGTTGCTTGATCCCTTTTATTTTCACCCTTCTTCTATAGCATCACATTTCCATCATCCCCCAATCTTCTATCTGTCTAAATAGGAAAATTTTCCATTTCCTCTAGTGTGTCTTCCATACTCTTATTAAAGATTATCTTTATTGATACTGCTACAAACATGGATTTATTAGTATTTAATTCATATGGAGTTAGATTTTCTGAAATCCCCTACTCCATAGTGGCTAGTAGTGTTCTTGATGGATACTCTGTCTTCTCTGCAAGTACATGAAGCAATGCCATCCACAAATGTGAAGAATGCTTATCCTTTCTCCATATGTTGTCTTTGATTGTTTCCTTGAGATTCTTCAATGCTTTTCCATCATTCGTGTTAAAGACCAATGCTGATATCATAAATGGCCTAACCCTTATATATTAGCTTTTATTTAATCGTTTCTGAATTTACTTTTATTCAAGTTCAATTTGGGGAATCAGTGAAAGATATAGTTGTGAATTAGAGGGATGAGTTTGTTTTTAAATTATAATAATACACTGTGAATAAGATAGTGTCATGATAATGGGAGAACCAGTTTTACTTCACTAAATTTGGTTTTTCACCATTTATTGATAGATTTACTGTGATAATATTAAGGGGAATCTATTGTATATATTTCCTGAAAGTTCTTTTGCATCTATTGCCTTGTCTGCACTTGTCAGTTAAATGTAGCTTTCTGTGATCCCCCAAGTGTAAGTGCTCATGTAAACAACCTTTGGTTTTAAGCAACCAGTCTATTAGTGCTGTCACATTTTTCAATAATATGGCAGTTTTGCTTTCTGTAAAAAAGCCTTATTTTTGATTAGTTTCTCATGGGCCTTATGCATTTTATTGTGCCCAAGTGTAATAACAGGAATGACATTATTGAGAACTGTATTCAAAATCTTTCTTAGATTTCTTATGTAGTTGAGTGTACTAATGAGTCAGGGCTATATTTGAAAAATATTGATTGTTCACCAATTATAGATAATAGTGAATTTTTTAGAACTGTTATCCTCAAAATTGGGTCTTTCGAAATTCTGGAAGACAAAGAGCTTCCAGTATAGCAGCTGAATTATTTTGCTTAGGTGACCATGAAACTTTTTGGTGCAACTTAAATGTTTGGATGCCTAATTTTTTGATGATGAATGTTGCCTATTTAACATTCAAGTTTTGGTGACCATTATTAATATTTATAGAAAAATTCCTAGGTCAATTTCAATAATTATCAATGAATACCTATTTTTCATTACATGTGTACCCTTACGAAGCTCAGTCACACAATCAGGAAGAAATGAGTCTGGTGATTGTTATTTGTGTTACAACTATTAACCGATAACTATACCATGAGTTAGAACACAACGGTGTTCCAATATCCAACCAATGTTACCTAATAGTGCAATAATTTTTTTATGCAATACATTTGAGAGGAATTTGTTCATATATACATTTTTAAACTAGGCTTACTATCCCAAGGAAGAAATTCATGTCTGACTGGACTTTAAACAGCTTCACCTATTTTATACGAATGTATTTTGATCAGTAATAATTGAAAATGGGCATTGCAGGCATTAGTGGATATTGTAGTGTAAACATTTATTTTTGTTAAGAACGATGAAAAATTAAATTTGATTTATGATTGATTCACTTGATAAACTTAAATTTCCATCATAAAATTAACGAAAATCTAATATTTCTATTTTATGCCTAATTGGGTGAATAAACACAACATTAAGTTAACAAATTTTAGTAGAGTATGAGGGTAATCCCAGAAGTAGCCGACCCAACACAGAAAACACAAAATTTTGGAAAAGGAGTATTTATTTTTCAACATAAACTCCTTTCAGCTCTAAACACTTTTCCCAGCAATGTGCAACAAGTTTGACACCCTTTTTATAATAAGAACTGTATTGCTCCTCAAAATAGCCATTGACTGCTGACATCACTTCTTCACAGATGGAAAATCTTTGACCACCGAGCCATTTTTCCAAGTTTTCCTTCTCTCTTCTCTCTCAAATGCCCTGCTCCTTCTTCTGTCTTTATTTTTTTCTTCTAGTTAGGCAACAATGTTTGTCATACAAGTTTCCACTCCTTGCAACCCCTTCAAAATTTTTATTCTCCTAATTTTCTTTATATTCTTCTTTACTTTTCACCCCATTCTCATCCTTCCTCTCCACTCTCCCTTCTTTCCTATGAATATATAGATTTAATTTAATGGAAAAAGTTAACTCTGTGTGTGGAGTCACTTGCCTTGATTAGCCATTTGGAATCACTACTACTGTCATACCTCTAACACATAATTGAACTTTCTGGAAATATCTTGGGGGAAATGCTTTTCCCACTCTATGAGATCAGTTCAAGTAGCTCTCGTTTGAAATACCTTTGAAAGAAACATAATTGGAAAATGTCAAACATAGATTCAAGCTTAGGAAATTTATCCAGTGAATGCCACTTAATGATACTGTAGTTGCACTCACTGGTAGTGAATGCACAGCCCTATGTTTCCGCATAAAATCATGATTGACTATAAATTATCCAAATAATAAATCAATGTACAGCATTACTAAAACATCTCCTTGATTCCAACATATTTGGGAGCATTTTACCCTTTCTTGGGAACAATTTTCTAGGTCGCACATTGTCATTTGAGGACGGGGTATATCAGACAACGAAGTACCTCTGAAATGAATACCAATCTGTCCCATTTTTTCATTAGCAACATGTGGAAATTTGACTTCTGAAATCTAGCACTGGCTCATTTATATCTTTTTCTAATTTTACAAAAGTTTTATGGCAAAATTATTATTTTTATGATTTAAGTTGATATTTGATGCTATTAGTTTTAAATTATATTGAAAGCCACTCTTAATGCTATTGATTCACGTTATTTTTAAACTTTTACATGTTTTCTACTTGTATGTTTGTGATTTTATATGTTTTAATTATTGGTTTTTAATGTTTCATTACATTGTTTTACTCTTACATATTGATTGTGTGTGTACAGAGTGAATTAAAATGCTATCACCCTTATTTCTCTAATGGCATGCATAAGCTACACCAACTTCTGGTTGCTAAGAACATCTGTAGTTGCGTTGAGCAAAAATGACTTAAACATTCCATGTAACATACCATCATTTTTTGATGTTGAATCTACAGTAATGGATGACCTTTTTTATTTGGGACATTGTGTCAACCAGAAGAGCACTCTCTTTATAACATCTAATTATTCAACTAGATCACAGATTTTTCAATAATTTCAATTTCCATTATATTTCATTTCTTGATTGAGGTTTTTACCTATTCTTACATTTATAATATTCCTGAGAAAGGAAATAATTCACAATAGTTTGTCTCTTAGTCTTTCTCAATAAGTCTGCCCCTGGTTTTCATCATTTCTAGGACTGATTTTATTTTCATCTTCTCGAAGTTTCCTTCTTGAAAATCCTTGTTTCCATCATCCACCCATCTGAAATTAAATTACTATTTCTCAGCATGAGTTGTAATATTTCAAATGCATATCTTTCATTAAAACTTCACAATAATTGTATAGATATTAATGCAGTGAGGCCTCAGCTTATATAGTATGTATTATACATTTTCTGGCTCATGTTACTCATTAAACTCTTGTTTAGATTCAAGATATATCTCTTTGTCTTCCCAAACAGGGCCTTGAGAAATAGTATATTGCTTTAAATATGAGAATTCACTTGTTTTTACCCTATGTTGATTTTATAAGAAAGGTAACTTAGTCATCAGTAGACCATTGGATATTTGAGAAATTGTGTGAAAATTACACCGTCAAATTCATTAAACTTTCCAATTATTTTCTGTAACGCATGGGGCCTGAAGTTCAAAATACAATTACAATTCTAATTTCTTAGAATCCTCAGATTTACATGAGTGTCCCTTTTAACTTGGGGACTTTCATAGACTAAAGATGAATTTAGAAAGCTTGGGCAGTTGCCATTAAAAAAGATGGAATTTCATGCAATTGATGAGTCAGAATTAGTACAATAATGTGAAATGAAAGGTTAGGTTGTTAATTTAATTTTGAACAAGTATAAAAATTATATATCTTAACGAAAAATTTTGGGGACTATTTGCATTGTTTCCTTTTGCTGGCAAGATATTTTCAAGCTAATGCCCAATTTGATATAAAAAGTGGTTCTAAATGTGGGAGTCATTGTTCTTGGGTACTGACGAGGAATTAGAATGATACATTTTTACAGAGTCTATTCGCCTCGAGGAAAAACATTATTCAGCTTCTGGCAATTTTTGTGAATTATCTTCAAATATTTAATTAAATTAGTCTAACTTTTGGGCAATCATATGACCAGCATTCCTATGTCATCTAGCATAGAATATAGTTCTTATTGTATGAAGGAGCACTTTTAAAATCCTATCTGAATTTTTCCTATGATTAATTTCAAAGGTCTTCAGATATGATGTGCTCACATTGGGAGACTCCCTCTTCTGCATTTTTTCGCTTTCATCAATATCACGCCCTTCTGAAGTGCTTACTCACATATAAGGCATTGCATTTTCACGAATAAGTCTATTTCATCATCTTTTGTCACCATTTATTGTATCTTCTTGTGCATTGTTGCAATTAGAGGGGGTTACACCTGACAACTACAACTTTGAGGAACTGGGCCCCTCTTTTTCATTCTTAGAATGTAAATCATACACTCCCATGTATTGCCATAAACAGTGTGTGTTCTTCTTCTGCAGTATGCATTTCTCTTTGGTTGTAAAACTTCCTATTTACATAATATGCCACCTTTATTCACATACTAGGTTATAGTTTGCATCATATTTGCATTTTCCTTAATTTAAAATTCTCTTCATGAGCACTGTCAGTTATTCTCCCAAGTTGTTGCATCTGTTGTCACAGGGTTAATTCAAATCATTTTACAAGGATGAATTTCTCTACTACATTATACTTATGTCATCAGAGGATCTTCCCAAAAATCTTAAAACATTCACAGAACAATTTATATATTGGAAATGCGATGCCAACAGCAAAATATTTAAGGGTAATGGCATTTTTCTCTCAAATTACTTTGTGGTATTATTTTTTCCACAATGCCTTTCGCTGCAGGTCATATGAGTCAACCCTCATCGAATGGAATGCTATCAGTTCATCCGGAAATGCAGATTCTTCAATGGGTGTCGACTCTGTTTATTCCAGTGTTATTGGACTGCACTATCCAAATCAGAGGGACAACACTTCCCTTGGTGCCTGACCGGGAGAGGATTCTCTTTAAGGCAGCTGTCAGCAATAAACAGGACATGGAAACTATTTATGAATTCGTTGAATGCTGGCGATATTGTGGGAGCAGTTCACTTCTGCAGGTGGATATTCGGGAAGTGTTTCTAGTGGCTTAAACAGGACCTCTTTGAGTATTGTTTAAAACCACAAGACTACACCCCTCTGGGACACCTGCCTATGGAAGTACACTGCTCCTAAAATATTGCCTGCATGTGCCACAGTTCATAAATTTTTTCTAAGTCATGTTTATTCCGGACAGCTGCCTAAAGAAAGGCTATCACTTTTGTATCAATAACTGTTATTTTCAGGTCAAATAAAGAATTTTCTTCTAAACCCTATTCAAATTTTAATTACCAAAGTCTCGACGCTGGACAGAAGCTGGTTTTAAGCAAATAGGACTTAAGGTATATTTTAGGGCATTTTTTGGCCCAAAATGCATGAAAATTAGTGAAAATTGCTCAACATTTGCTCATTTTGTTCAATTTATTTGTTAAAGTCATTTACAAACATGTCCAAATATATATATATATATATTAATGTCACTAAAATATCATGAAAATAGCCAGCAAAGTGAATTGAGCAAAAAAGATGCACAAATGAGCAATGAAAAGAGCAAAAAATGCATCAAAAATCATTCTAAGTCCAGAGCAAAAAATTCCATGGCCAGGTTTAAGAAAAACAATTTGTTAAAAACAGGTAAATTTATTTCCAACAATGGAGTACACAGTTGTTAAAAAAAAGATAGCAAAATAAACAGATCCATAGGCAAAAAATGTATGCCACCATGCATAAATACTTTATTGGCATGGTAGCATGCTTATACAATGCTTTACACAATGTTGGATGAAAACTTCCACATTCCATTGATGCACAATTTGGTGAGTATCCTGCATGATCATATCAGTTAACTGAAACAAGCTGCAGACAAGTGTAATTTGGTAAATATCCAGTTGATCAGGAGGGCTCATAATGGAAGACCTGTAATAGGAAAATAAAATTTGTAATTAGGAGACCCAAGTCAGTAAAACAAAAAAGATGATAAAGTTGGGAAATTGGCCATGGATTTCAAATCCCCAACATATTTACATCTTATACTGGGTTGATCCATGTGCAATCAAGTTATTTGAACCATACTTTTGTTTCTTGAATTGACTATTTAGTAGCTTATATATTTGAATGCCAAAATGTACAATTTAACTGAATAGTGACCCCTAATGAACTTCTGACAAGAAGATTTGAAGTGAAAGAATATTAATTTTAAATACTATTCATTTTACACTAGTTTTTAATCTTATTTAATTAAGATTCTCTAATTCCACATAGATATTTAACTATGAATACCTGGACTGTAATATTTTTATCAAAACCTACCTAAAGTAAATACATTATCATTTAATGCACTTTATGGGAATTAAGAGAAAAATTAAATTTCATTATGTCAAGCTAGCATTAAGCAAAACTTCAAACATGTTATTGATAAAAAATATTGCAAAACAGTTACAATAGGCTGTATTGTAACAAAACTATCAAAATATGCAAGCATGCAAGCAATACAAGAAGGGACCAATACAAGCTGGACAAAATCTTTACTCCGTTAAATATGCATTTAACTGCTGTTGCTGTTGACAGTTCACAATCAAGAAACATTTAGGGATCTCTGATCAACTTTTGATTTCCTACTTCACTCCAGTTAATAAAGTTCCTAAGGATACCACCTAGCATTAAGGGATAACTTTAATTTTACTGCTCATTCATTTAACAGTGACGATAAGCTTTCCTTTTATTAACTGAAGAAGTTGAACAAATAACTGTTTCCCTAACCTACTGATACAAACTCGTGCACCTATTTACCATAGCATCCAAGGATTCAGTAAATATCTTTGACTAGAGGAAAATTTAATTACTAAAAAAAATGGCCAAATTATGTCTGCATCAGAGACTATAAATTAATACTGATCTCTACACACTGCATGCATGATGGTTCTGCAGGATAACTACAGATTTTGACATGACATGCATGACAGTTACCAAACATTAATTGATTAGAATGACCTATCACAAATTAACATGAAACAAAATGAGTCCAAGGGTCAAAATAGGTATATTAAAAAAATGGCTATTGAAAAATTGAAAAATACACTATATTTATTTTATATCACATGAATAAATACCTTGAATTACAAATACAACTATATATGCACAATGAATATTGCATTTGACAAAAGCAAACTAATAAAATAACAAAATGTAAACAAACCAGCAAAATATACAGAAAAATATTCACAGTAAAATTCAAAGAAATGCTGCAATTTACCCTAATCTGAACAGGTACACAATGTTAACTTCATATAGATCACTATGGATTTCATAAGACTCATCTCAATTCTCACCAATGATGCTAACTGCCAAGTTTACTCTACGCACCCATGTACCTCAAAATAACTCAAAGGATGCCTTCGTTTCTTTGGCATAAACCAATTGAGCATTTGGTTGCTAATATAGTTGGGTTCAAAAATGAATGCTTTAACAATAGCAATGGACAAGGACTCCACTCCTGTATTTAGCACTAATTACATTCAGCATTAAGTTATCTCAGATAAACTCTTGAGAAGGAAGCTAAATTAATATAAATTAATATGACTACATCTTTAAGTGTAAATGCTATTAACTTAATATTTAATTAGCACTGGACAATGCTCTAATGTTACAAAGGTGACTGGTTAACTATTATTGGCTGGATTGAAATACTTTCAACCAAACTTGTCCTCTGTAATAAATGTAAGTTGAATGCACTTACAAAAATTTGGAGATATACTTTAAATTTCATTAATTTGAGCCAAGATTGAGCAACTACTTTAAAATGTTATAAAAAAAGAACCATTTATGTGATTAATGACTATCCTGTTACAAGGTGTGATCAAAAAAAGACAAACCGATTTTATTCTGTGCAATGGATCAAAACGAGAGTGCGCCATCTAGTGACACATCTGAGGACTAAAACGAGAGGTGTTGCATTAGTTTATGTTGAGTAGTTTTGCAGCAGCAGCGGTTCATGGCTTAACCTGTTGTCACCTTGTGTAGCAATGAAGGAGCTAGAGGAACAGCGGGTGTACGTGGAATTTTGTTTTGAACTTGGCAAAAGTGCTATGGACACATTTGGAATGATTCAGCAAGCCTTTGTTAATGAAGCTGTGTGTTGAAACCAGTGTTTTGAATGGTACAGTCTTTTTAAATAGGGTAGAACCTCAACAGATGAAGATTCGCGAACAGGGCAGCCTTCCACTTCGACAGATCCCAACCATGTCAAATTGGTAAATGATTTGGTGTGAACAAATTGCCTTTTAACTGCTAGGGAGATAGCCAAGGAAGTGAACTTGAGTTTTGGATCCTGCCAGACAACTTTGACAGATACTTTGGGCATGATGTGCATCACATCAAAACTTGTCCAGTTGGTGCTGACTGAGGAACAGAGACAAAAACATATGGAAATTTGTCAGGAACTTCTGGATAGAGCCAATGCCAACCCAGAGTTTCTTAAAATCATGTTAACTGGCGACTAAACCTGGGTTTATGGTTATGATGTTGAGACGAAGGCCCAGTTTTGTGTCGTCAGCCAAGGCATGTACTTTGAGGACAAGTTTGATTAAGCTGTATCCATCAAAATAAACAAGTTATAAAATCAGTCCTGTCTTTCTGATCACACCTTTTATGTGGTGCAAGCGACACTATTAAAAGTAAAAAAGCATTTGAAATTGGGATGTTTTCGTTATCATGCACTTTTAGAGATTTCAGAAGCTTCCTACCAATTTGAATGAAAGTAGAGTTTTTAAAACTTTGGTGGACAGGTGAGGTATCATGACATACCAATAAGCAGACAGATTGCTTAGAATTTATTTATTTCGCCCAGTATATTTATATTTTCACCATTGGGATCTTTGGAGTGTCCAGAAAATGCCTCATTTAGCAAGGGATAAAGGCAGCTACGTGAATGTACTGGATTACGTATGATAATCCCCGAGATTCAAGTTCCACCCAAGTTTAAGGAATTCTTATCCTAATTGCACTGAACCTAGGACAACATCCTGCCTAGCACCCAACATCCCTATCCTGTTCCTGCACTTTCCTCACTTGCCTAACATCCTCCATTATTACAATTGTCAAAATCCCACTGCCTTTCATCCATTTTTCCTACCTCCATAGGATATCTCTCCACAAACTCCTCTCCTTGCCCATTACACTTCCTAATTTGTTTTCCCTTCGGTCCATTTCATCCTTTCCACACCCACATTTTGAAAGCCTCCATCAACGTCTATACTCCTGCTGCAGTGACCATGTTCCTGTGCAGTACATAACTACGCTCCATATCAAATTTTAAAGAGCTTTCTTAACATCCTTACTCAACATTCCCATCGACTCCCTCCTTATGAAAGCCTCGGCCTACTGAAATTCTTACGTCCCTATTACTTTGACCGTGTTGGTTCAAAACACTTCCGAGATACGTAAACTGTTCTACCTGCTCTATTTTTCCACCCTTATTTTAATGTTTGGCTTTGTCTTTTTTCTTTCTGGAAAATCGCATAACCTTTGTTTTATTAATATTGATTCTCATCCCATATTTATCACACTGAACCTCCAATTCACTCAGCAATGCTTGCAAACCCTTTGCCTACTGACAAACTAAAGCTTGGTCATCAGCAAACCTGATTGATTTCATGAATTCCCCTCCGACTTTCATTCCTACCTCCAGTTCTTCCCATGCCTCTAATCATTTCCTCCACATATACATTGAACAGCATCGGTGACAATGGGCAACCTTGCCTTAGCCCTCTTCTTAACACTGCCCATCCGGACTCTCCATTCTCCACTTGCACCTGAGCAGTCAGACATACAGGTTGCGGATGAGTCTCCTGTCCCTCCAATCCATTCCTATTTTCTGCAATACACGCATTAATTTTTCCCAATTCACTCTATCAAGCGCTTTTTTGAAATCTACAAAACAGGCAAAAACATCCTGATTGTATTCTACATTCCTCTAAATTAGTGATCTCATTACTGCAATGGCACCACACATACCTCTCCCCTTCCTAAACTCAACCTGATAATCCTTTAAGTAATCACTCTCCTTGATCTCCATCCTTTGTTGATGATCCTGAGAACCATTTTAACTGCATGGGATATCAAACATTGTTCTGTAGTCCTCACATGATGTAGCCTTTACCTTTTTTGGAATAGGAACTAACACTGATCTCACAAAGTCTTCTAGCCAGATTCCTTCTTCGTAGATGCTACAAATCAGTCCATATAGTCTTCCTCCTACCTTTTCCTAAACATTTCAGTAGTTCTGCAGAAATGTTATCTACCCCCATGGCCTTATTTGGTTTCATCTCCCTGAATGCCCTTTCTATCTCATCATCGAGTATGTCTGGACTTCAGCTATCTTCATCTAGCGTATTCAGAGACACCTATATTAGATGTAATCACCTCTCAAATAGAAAAAAATGAGCACCAGGTTTTAATTATTCCATGATTCACATTTATTTTGCAATTATTTTGGGAAACCATTTTAAATTTGTATTCCAATACCATTTTGGAATGGATTTCACTGGTGGAAAAAACTAAGTTCTCAAAAACAAATCATTTAGATTACAGCATGCCAGTCACAACTGTTCAAAAGAACTGATTTTCTCGACATTGAATAAACTAAATTTTAATAATTGTCAGCCATTCAATAGTTTCAGATTTTCAAACATGCATGCCGATGCAATCATTGCATACAATTGAGAAATTGAGGGTAATTTAAGGGTCTTAAGTTTTGATAAAGTTCGATTTGAGAAACTTTAAATACACTGTACTAAATGTGGAAACTGTCTACAGAATAAAATGTGCTTCCCAACAAGGTAACTGTTGAATTTACAATATTCCACGCTTGTTTTAGTAAAATCTGGGCCATTCTACGCAAAATCTTGAACTAAGCGCTCTCATTGATTCTAATAAATTCTCTATACAATTAAAGATTTAGGAGAAAATGAGCAATCTAAAATAGCTTGATATATCCGACGTCTTTCCAGCCATTTTAGTTTAGTTTCCAAAATTTGCTTAAGTCTGAATGCTTTCTAAAACACTCCCTAGAATTAAAATGTCCCCTAAACTGATCAACGGATAAAATATTTTCTTGCCGAAGTATGAAATGGACGAAACTATGCATTAATCATTACTGGAGTGAATCAAACTTTTGTATGTTACAACAACTGAACTTTCTACATTTCAATTTAACTTTTCAACCCTGTCCTAAATGTTTAATGCTAATGCGGTTTTAGTCAACAAAAACAAATAATTAAGTTAAAATTAAAATAAATTTTAAAAATTTAACAAACATTGAAATACTAAAACAAAGTGAAATAGTGACAAAATTCAATGAGCCAATTTATGCATGAAAGCTATAGTAGAAATGTGATTTTGCAACTACCTTTCCGAAGATCCAAAGTCCAACTGGGACAGCTAAGGACATGGGAGCTGACATCTCGCCAATGAACATTCCCAGGGTATTCTTCCTTCAACCGTAGTCTTAGCACCCGACTGATCTGAAGATATTCAGCGAGCTCGAGAATTTTATCGTTGAACGGGCGAAATTGTGCGAAAAGTCTTCTAATATTCCCAAGATTGGAATAAATCGAAGAGTTAACATCACGCCGATATCAGCGACCGGTTACCATAAGAAGTTTCTGGAGCCCATTTGCAATTAAGCACCGCTTCAGCAGGGAAACAACCTTACCAGAAGAGAGAAAATGGAGATGTTCAGTATTCGCAAAGTTATTACAATCTTAATTAACATTTATGTATTTTAAAATAAAACCAGGAAAATAGCACAAAAAAATTCTTAATGATATTATTAATAATTACGCAAGGTTTCTTAAAACTGGTCATTTACGTATTACAAACACACGATAATGAGGAATATTGAAATGACATGTCTACAAACTTAGCATAGCTTGATGCTGGAAGTATTTATGAAACCACATGCCATAGCTAGTATTAATTATCAAATCCAATTAATTGAATTCTTAAATTATTCAGCAATCTTCAAAAACACAAGGATGGTGGACAAGTATTTATAAATGAAGCATGACATGTCTGCTTTGGCTTAGGCTTTCCTAACGGGGCGTAATACTGTTCAATACTAAACTGAATTGGAATACATTGAAAAATTCCACACATCTTTAATTAGTAAATTTCAATCTTTATCCTTCAACGAAGCAGGAGATAATTTCTATTGTCATTGAATCCCAGAAAATGAACCTTGCACAAAAATTCTGAGGCAGAAATCGATCCAGCAATGCCAAGATAGCGCATGATACTCACTCAGTGGCCAAAACTATCGAGTGAGTATTGAAATTGCACTATACGTAATCTTAATGCTATTGAAACAAACCAACGGGAAGAAATAGGAGTTATCTACACCTCTGAGCGACAACAGTGACTCTTCAGTGAATATTTAGCAAGCACCCGCGGCTTAAAACTACAACCAACTAAAGATATCTTCTTGACATATTTCTAAGATGGCTAAAATTAGGTTACCTTTCCGGAGGAAGTACAAACAGCATGAGGAAAATCATTTCGCCGATCAGCTGATCACAAGAGGAATCGACCAGTCTTCCCACTTCGAAGCGAGCCTCTCGAATAGATGTCGATGCGATCCACTCGTCGATCCAGTAGAAGTGGTCAAGGGAACATGTAATTCGATTGGCAGGTTGAAGCGTTAGCAAGGCATGAAAGCATACATTTTTTATAGAGTTTTGCCGTTTTCGTACTAAAATAAGTTCATGAAGTTTTATTGAACTGACGTATTAACATCAGGTAGGCTCATTCTTAAAACTAATAGCGGGACGCTTAATACTCACCAATACTCTGAGCAAGGGAAATCTCACTAGGCAGATATTGGTCTTCCATGAAGCTGTAACTGTGTTGCCGCCCACCTTCGGGTGAACTGAAAAAAGGGGGAATGAAAATGAGACATTAATTCACGTATCCTTTTGTACAAGGTTAGGGGATTCAATTCATAATTTTCACGTTATAGTTGAGAACAATGATATAGCACGTCAAATTTGACTGCAACAACAATTCCTTTAGGACAAAATACTAAACTCGCTTATTCCAACGTATTTCTACGAATCATGACTATACCTTTAAAGAATACACAAGGAACCTAGTTCTCTCAAGTAAAATAGAAGGTGTGAATAGTATAGTCACAAAAAGAAAGAAGCATACGCCTTCGATATGGTCGCGTCAAATTTCACCTTTCCCAAATTTCGAGTGTTAAGTGCCGCGATGCCTCAATTCAGTTAAGGCAACTTGCATACACAAAATTATCCTTTCAAAACTGAACTTGCATTATTACGGCATTAAGCAAGAAAAGATACAAGATTTCGAGAAAAATAAAAGAAGTTCAGGGCAGAATTTGATGATTGCGGGAAATGCGTATTAACGATATAACAAGGCTATTAAAGTAAATTTATCAGGAAAATGACATAATTAAGAATACATAGCCACTTACTTAATTTATTCGAGGCACCAGTCGTCCGTCGCTCTCGCTACGTCGTTTGCGCCGTAGAGACGTGTCCTATCACTTTCGCACACCTGCAGCAACTACTGCTTAAATAAAGTATAAGTTCTCGACCACGGCATGAAGAGGGCAGGGGGAGAATGGTTCGGCGGACGCAAGGGATTGGTGTGGAAGATAAGAGAAGGGGGAGGTTTGAGCTGCTGTAAGGGAGGAGGTTCAAGAGTGAGGGGGATTAAGAAGTGGGGGAGGGGAGGAGGAAGATGGATGGGAGGTTAGTGGCTTTCCATAACAGGGTAGAAAGAGGGGGGGGCGGACGAAAGGTCGCAGACAGCTGAACACGAAATGGCACGAACATAAAATATCTTGCGACATTGATTTGGAACGCAATGTTCTTGTTCGAGGTATGCACACTCATTGATGCACGAGTTATATCTTAACTGCAACCAAAAAAGCATTTTATTTCCTATTTCTTCCTTAAAAAATACATGCGCGCAAGAGGAGAAGACATCCTTAACAAAAAATGCTTAACGGTCACGAGATAAATTTTTGCCAAAGACTTAAAACCAATAACTACTGAAGAGTAACCTCAAAAACAAAACATCTTGAACAATGAACATCATCTAGTTGGTCAAAAGTAATCCAAATTTTCTGCCAGTGTTATTCAGTGCACAAACGACTCGTAAGGTATTGAAAACGAAAGAGTAAACGTTTCCAAATATGCATGGGCATTTTTCCTTTTCTTAAAGTCTAAGGCTTGCTCATTTCGACTACGACGTGATTTTGATCCCATTGTCTGAATAACTGCCCCTTTTAGGTCGTCCCCGAGTAGACGAAGTTCACTTCCTTGAGTCTGATTGACGCGTCGGTGATTCGACTGGGTTCCTTCAAGATGGGTCAGATTTCTATTCGCGTCAAACGGAGATTGGCTCCAAACGATCTATCACCGACTAGAAGGTGCTGGTTAAAAGTTTGAATGGGGATGAAAACATGGGCCTGAACTGCCTTCCCACCGTCTTTGCAGCCAGCAAATACGGGAATGCCGAGTCGGCTTCCTCGCTGTCTTGCCTGAAATCCCTCGCGCCTATCCGATACCGAAAATCCCGCCCAGTTTCGAGGAGCACATGTGGATCTGATTACCTAATCAAAACCATGAATGAATACGCTCTAATTCTTCTTCTCGTAGGTTATATAATTGATTCTCTCATATTTACCAAAATTCCCATACCAAATTTTTGGCAAAACTTTTAATCTGCTCTATTTAGGCTAAGGAGTCCAATTCATTTTATAACGACATTATTCATCGTATTAGGTAGTCGAGACAAAGGGAAAGAACTGCTTTAGGGCAAGTAGTTTTAACAAGAAGGTAATTGATAGCATTGATGATGAGTATGGATATTAAGAAAAGATTCGGCAGAACCTTGGTATGGAGCTTAGTTTCTAGAGCATGGAAGCATGGACATTGAAACAGCATTGAACAGCTGGCTTTTAGATCTATCTACAGCAGCTCCAAGACTTTGAGATACTGGACAGGCAAAGTTACAATTACTCTAGCAATGTAATTACAGAAAACAAGTTTACTATCATGGCCATCAGGATGAATTTGTTATGAAAGATGCTGGTGATAAACTTGATATTTACCAAAACCTAAATTTGCTAATGGAAAAATAAATAAATACATTTTCAAGTAATAGTTATTGAATTTATTAAGACTATTTTCCAATATTTTTCAAGCTATAGAGCTTTGAGAGGTAAGTTTTACTATTGCAGACTGGAAAAACGTTTGCACTCCATAATGTTAACTTCTGGAGTACAAACTTTAGAACTTAGAATTAGAACAGGAAAATAATTTGATTCCTGGAAAGAAAAGACAGGGTGTGGCAACATAACTTCCTTTTTTTAAAAATTCAATTTGTCTTATAAAAAAGGAAGTTATGTTGCTGCACCTTATGCACAAAAACACTGAAACTAGAAAATGTTACTTCTTCCAGCAATTTTAAAGGAAATTATGCCAAAAGTCTAGTAATCACGAAAGAAGTGGACAGTATAGTATAGTTATGTACACATTAATTCAAAGGATAAGACCAGTTTTGAAAATCACCATCACATGGTGAATATATTGTTATATGTACAAACATCAGAGTTATGGGGGATCGGGATGGTGCTCCCGGGTTCAAATCCTAGAGACAACAAATATTTTTCAGTGGTATCCCGATCCCTACTTGAGGTGCTTTGTGGAGAGCACTTTGAGTGAGTACACTGCCCGTCGGATGGGATGTTAAACTGCGGACCCCTTGGTGCCTTTCGACAAGAGTAGGCTAATGCCGAGGCCGGGTTTCTCTCCACTCTTCCTTTCCCACCCATCCCTAATGGCGCAAATGACCTTAGCTGTCAGTCTCCTCCCCAACAAAACCAACCAATCAGAGTTATTTGGGTTATAATATGGGTCAAAATTGAGTACATATGCCTAAAGATTGGTTTGATTGTGATTACTAGTGTTGAATTAATGCCTGGTTTTTCAGATTAGAAAATGAGTACAGTGAATGTATGCATTAGAAATTGTCATTGACCGCTGCATGGTCAGTGTCTTTTTTCAACTTCCCTACTCTGAATTTACTTGGAACTCACAAATCCATAAATAAATGGAAAATCTTCAAAACTTTTAAAATTGTCCTGATGCAAAAAAGTTACACTGAACAAGACATTCATTATTTTCAAAAAAAGTTTCCTCAAACTGTGCAAATTACCATACATCAAGCCAAAATACGTATCTCATCTCATAGCCATAACAGGGTCCTGTTAAAAATCAACGTCTGATTTAACGCAGATGTAACTAGGATCATGTTTAAAGGGGTTAGTTAATGCATTTTCTTTTTGCAATATTTCTTGCATGAGACCAAAAAAGGTTGTAGTTTTTGGTCTAGAATAAAAAGAGCTTCCTTTTTTGTCTCCAAGTCCTTGCAAAGTACTTCAAAAACAAGCATGTGCATATTAGCCCAGCCATTTCAAGTTCTAAAAGAAATTAATTAAACTAGACCCCTGTAACAGATCAAAATCTTCCATCAAACCTTGATCTTGACCACAGTTTTTACATAACCATTCTCCATTGATGCCCTCTTCTGCAGTATCTCACATTCCATCAAGTAGTAATTAATCTCTCACTTAATTATAACTAACCCAAACACATATGTTATACACTCAATTTTTCACCAAAGCTGGCTTCCAAATAATTCTCATAGGTAAAGTATGCTTGTATTATCAACAGTCTATTTACCAGATGAAGATTTTCTGTAAAACTGGTAATAGTTCTGGAACATTTTTATTGGCTATATGCTGTGTCTTGTAAAAATATCAATACATGTATTCTACTTAAACATTTCTTACAAAGCAATGGATGAATTGATTCCACTATGGATGTCCACTTATGAGCAATATGAATACCTATTTATTTCCTGCTTAGGTATTTTGTAGAATTTCCTTGTAAAATCCTTTCAAGTAATAGAGGATATCTTACTTTAAACATAATATGAAGAAAGTGTTCCTTGTCAAGTCCTACAGGCATGGATATATATTGTGGCTGATTCTTTTTAATTGCTTATATATTTATAATATAGCTATGGAGAAATGGTATTAATTGTCAAAGATTAATTCCTTAAGAAAGAGAAAACATGGATAGCAAATGCCAATATGGGGTAAAAATAGTCTAGAAAAAATGGAGTTTCTACAATATTAAAGTTAGTACTCCACATTTCCTAATAATCATTCTATTTTTCCCAGTCATTTCCCAGTTAAATTCTCAGTCCAGCCCCTCAAAAAGTCTACAATTTATAATAACATCCACACAAAGAAAAATACATTCTAATGAGAGTGAAAGAATTTTTTATCTTCATGATACAGGGCAAAATCAATTCAATGAAATTTTTTCCAAGTGCCAAGAGTGAAGAGCCAATTAAACCTCATCAAAGTGAATCTTGTACGGTGTAAATACATTTATAATCTTCTCCCCAGTTTCAAGTTCTAAAAATACCAATATATTGATATCTTCCTATATTCAATGTGTATATTTGCAGACATTTTATACCAGAAAGAACAATCCTCTCAGAGTTACAATCTGCTTATTTCTTATTTTATGAATTAAGATGATATAAAACAAAAACCAATTGTAGAGAACTGGAGCTTGTTTGAATATGCTAAAGTAGAACCCACTTTGTACTAGGGCTTCAACAAAGCATGCATAATTCACACATTTAGGGCAAGGCATCTTTCACTACCTTTTCCCATGATACCTTAACTTCCATAGAAAATCCTGGGAACAAGAAAATCATGACCTTGAAGGTGAATCGGGTGGTTGGAGGAATCATCAGAACCACTGGCTCAATGGCAACCATTCTAACCACTGAGCTGCCATGCCAACCCAGGCAGGTGAAAATATGGATTAAAAAATCACTCATAATTTAAGTATTTAGCAATCAATGATTCATTAGGAATGATATTAGAAATTAGTCATGTGCTAATCAATTACAGTGCTAATCAAATCGTATTAGGTAGCAGTAAAGTCATTATGAAAGTGCATTAATATAATATAACAAAAGATTCATTGAATAGCACAAGGTGGGATGCCACAATGAAAAAAAAATATTTTGGGAAGAAAAGTTGCAATGGTGTCTCAATAATATTTTAAATTAGTACAGCTCATCAATGAAAATAAAGAAGTGAATTAAAAAATGGAATAGCTGAAACCTTTGTCCAATGTTGCACTTTTGAGAATGGTCTGACAGAAAACCATATTCATTGAACAAGAATTGTTGCCTTCTTTCATCAAGAATACTATTTGTGACGACTTTACCATAATTTTTATCAACATCAATTTATATTTGATATGATATAAGGAAACAAAGTATGCCAATGATATAATGAATAGCTGACATGAGGGTTAGCTCTAAAGAATCATCATGCATCCATTTCATTAATATAAAACTTCTGGTATAAGGAAATTAGTTTTCGTTCCATTAAGTTCCACTAAAATTTAATTGTTATCAGAACAAATATCAATAAATTTAATCTGTATAAAGAATACTTGAACAATAAGTTATGACCAAAATATAGCTATGTTAGAGCAGTTAACATTATAAATCGCCTTTATTCATAAATTGAAACCTGAGAATAGATCTGTAGAAAAATCACCTCAGAATGTCGAACAAAATTTTTAGCAGTTTCGTAGAGTAGTAGTACGGTTTATTAAGCACAAATGATGCAGGCTTTTTGCTTCTGAGTACAATTTACTATTATTCACCATTGAATGTAGCAATTCAATGTCATATATTATCACCACCTTTGTTTATTGCACAAGTTTTGAAACAAAATTTAATAGGAATTCAGTTGTATTCCATTGGAATAGAACCTAAAGACATTCATTGAGATAAAAATTTTAGTATTGAACAGATAAACCTAAACTACAGAAAAATATCTAGAAGTATCAACTATACTAATTTAATCTGCTTTTAATCAAGTCCAGAATTGCATTTATCAGCTGAGAACCTGTTACTAATGAATAGGATATAAACCAAGGTACTCAATTAACCAAAAGAAGAGGGTAAACTCACCCCAATCATGTCATACACAGCATATGAACTCCACATATCAGTTGAGGGCCAGTTTCTCATTCACTGCATGGCCTGCAGTTTCCCTGGAAGGTGATCCAGTAGGTGCCTGAAGAATAACAGCTTGGTTAGAGCCAAGGGTCCCCAAAGTAAACCATATTTGAACCCAGACCCTCCTATCTGTAAGCCAACATTCTACTCATTCAGCTACCACCACCCAAAAGGAGAGTAAGTACACAGGTTACATAAACTAGGAAATAGGTTTTGATAATATTGAGAACACAGGAGAAATATTCCATAAACTGCAGGTATTTCCTCATATTTAAGCCTATGGAGAATTTTTTAATTTAGAATTAAGGACCAAATTGTACATAAAATATTGGAAGCAATTTCAACACTCAAAAACTATTGATTTGATAATTCTCTTTATTGTTTAAACCTATCAAGCACCATTTTGATTTTTAATCCTAAGGTATGCTCATTAAAATATAGTAGCGCACTTCTACTAAACACAGCATTGTATATTTTTTCATTATACAGAATTAATATATACTTTATAAGGCTGCAAATCATTTAAAAGTAATGAGAGTATTGTAGGCTAAAATTTTTCAAATATTCTTATATAGAAATGGCCCTTAAATTACCTTTTAACAAATACTTTCAAGCGATAGCCTAAAATAATTAAATATTGGTCAATGAAGCCCGTAACTTAAACTTAACCCATAAAACATAATGTGACTGCCTTGGCTTCTTTCATTAAGAGTAGACTAATGCTAAGATTAGGGTTACTCTCCCCCATCTCCTGAACATCCTGCCAATAAGATGTTGCCCACCTAACCCTAATGATGCAAATGACCTTAACTGTCAGTCACCTCACCAAATAATTATTCTCACTCGGAATATTCAAGTGTATTGCTGATGAAATTATTTGAGCTCATTATGTAGTTGGAGCTGGGGAGAAATATTGACCCTTTCTCCTCTCATCATTTATCCTCAAAGGTACAAATGATGTTTTTCAATTTTAAAACATGAATCAAGGAATAGAAATTGCTTGCAATAAAAAATAGTATACATGTATTTCATAGGCATTATCCACTGATAAATATTGTCATAGAGGTAACAAAAATATATAAATTACAACAATGTTTCTCCAACTGTTATATCGAGCATTAAGGGGAGAAGAGGAAACCTGACCTGAAGATGAAGACACCATAATCAGAGAAACAGCATTGATATATTTTCAAAACTCTTTCTCTCTCTCTCTTTCTCTTTACCTTTACATTCCTTTATGGAAAATTCAATTAATCATGTACAAAATATCCAATAGTAATGTTGGAAAAGGATCAATGTGTAAAATCTATGCATAATAGTAATGTTTAATTGAAAGCTATCAAGCATTTATACATTTTCTCTTTTGAACCTTAATATTGACATTGACTCATCCATCTCACTTTCACTCATATCGTTTGTGATATTTCATCGATATCACTTTCTCCCCTTTGACTATGTCAAAAATATATAAACATATAATAGACATGTGCTGAAAGCATAGTGATGATAGAAACATTCTTAAAAGAGAAATACACATATCTTAGACACATAGCTACAGAGAATGAAAGGAAAGAGAATAGGTTTTTTATGTACAGCACATAATAGTAATGTGTAATAAAGTTCACCTAGCTGTACAAAGAGGACAGGGCTAACCAGGACTCTTCTCTTCTCTCTCCTACTCTTCCTCCAAACTCTTTCTCTCCTTTCCCCTACTCTCCATCCATTGCTCTCCATTTCATACCAATCTCTCTTGCCCTCTCTGCATCATGATCATATGTGCTGAGCATGTCTCGATGCTTAGCTAGAACTCATGCATTAACTTCCTTAGAACCAGCTCTTCTAGGTGCCACATAAGAAGTTTTTGCTTCAAAAATTAACACAAAGAAGATGATGATGATTCATGTTTCATTTAAAGAACATGGGACAACTACCACCAAAATTGGGGAACATTGATGAACAATGATATTAGGCTGAAAGTATTTACAAATAAATTACAATAATTATATGTCTCCATAAAAAAATGCTCACAACAGCAAAATATCACTTGCCACATTTAGAACTAATTGTTACTAATGGTGCATCTAATTAGAAACAAATCTCATCATGGATGGCGATGTTATTTGGTAGGTGGATTATTTTTATGGCAAAGCACACTTTGAAGGTAATGTCTTTAGGAGCTTTAGGGAGGAAATAAGGTGGAAATCCACATATGAAGTAGGGATCAAATTCATAACCTCTGGGTTGACAGGTGAGGATGTTACCCCATCATCATGGCCAGCAAATTTGCTGTCCATCAGATGGGACATTAAACTGTGCTGCCCCTGTCACCTTTCACCAGGAGGAGAACAATGCTGACGCCAGTATTTCTCTACCCCATCTCCTGCACATCTTACCCCTCTCATATTGTCCACCTATCCCTAATACCTTAGCTGTCAGTCACTCCCCCCCTAGTAACTATTCTCACCCAGAGTAGACAATCACTTATGAGATTATTTGGGCTGATCCTGTACTTAGGGCTGTGGAGAAATATCCATCCTTTCTCCTCTCATCTCTTATCCTCAAAAGTACAAATAATGTCACTAATTATCAATAGTTCTTTGCCATTAATGGTTACATTAACCAATAATAAAATTGAAGTATGTAAACTATTAAAAATTTTTCTCTCTTTTTCAATTTATGGGTATTATAAATTTTAAAAAATGTTTTTAATATTGTATAACCTCTTCAATGACAGTTGAAGGACCTAAGGGGAAAGCAGATTCTACAGTGGCTGACTCCATTTTCACGTCAACATTCTATCAAGGCATCAGATTAGATAAAATACAGTTTCAGGTTTAACTTTGTGGAAGTCCTTTATGATGAGGGTAAAAAAAGAAACTTCACACTTCCACATAAAGAATTCTTCTTCATATGGAAGTGCAAAGTTTCTTTTTTTACCCTCATGGCATTATTAGGTTTAGTGGTACCCTGAACATTTCAACCTACAACCATTAAGCTAATTAGGGGCACTTAACCTGTCGAGACAACATGGACTGCAAGATCATGAAAGTCAATTAAATGCCATTGTGGCTATAAAACAGAACAAAAAGGTAGTAAAAAGTGTAGTACGTTAAATACAGGGTACATTCCCAATGTAATGCAATTGAATTTCCCATGTCACTCCTATTGATCTGAGTAGAATCAAACCACTTGGAATAGGTGGGGGAATGCTAAGTTTTTCTGTGAAACCAGTCTTAGTGCTCTCCAAGCTGTGAAAGTGACTTTAGTTATTGAAAACCTCTGCACACTGAACGTGTCAAGAAAAAAATGGAATCGACAATCAAGCAATGTTACGCGATTACTAAGTTTTGTGCGAAACTGAAACATATCTCTTGAGGCTAACAAAATGATTTGTGAGGCTTAGAAGGACTCTACTCTGTCCTACTAATAAGTTTCAAGGTGGTTAAAGGCCTTTAAGGAGGGCTGGGAAGAGGCTCACGACAAACTATGCTCTGGGCAGCCATCAACCACCAAAACCGACAACAATGAGGCTCATATTTGGCAATTGTTGGACTCTGACTGTCAATTGAGTATCAAGATGGTTGTCAATGAACTGAACTACCATGATGATTCGCATTGTTTCTGAAGATTTAGCAATGGAGAAAGTGTGCGCCAAGCTCGTGCCCAAGGTGTTTACCAAAAAGTATTATGGGTCTATGAATTCCTGGCCAAATACCAGGCGCTAGCGCTGCTCCCCACCCTCTAGCCCTGATGTCACCCCAGCAGACTTCTTTATGTTCCCTTGGATTAAGGCATCCCTAAAAGTAACCAGTATTTCTTCCATAGAAGAGATCCGATCAGCTGTGACAAAGACATTGCGAGAGGTCCCCAAAGATGCCTTCCAGGGCATGTAGCAGTCATGGCAGAGTCGCTGGAAAAAATTGTGTAGAGGCCCAAGGGCAGTACTTTGAAGAATTTTAAGTGTTTGTGCAAATCTGTTCCATAAATTATTTTTAAAAAATAATAGTATTAATTTTGGAAGGCATCCTGTAGAGCAAGCAATGAATAGAATATTGCTAGGAGAAGTAAAATCAGAACCGACAAACTTGGTCGTTGTTCAAGTATACATGCCACCAAGCAATCATAGGGAGGAAGAAGTCAAAAGGATATACCATTAGGCAATATCATCGTGGGTATTCCTGAAGGAAAACATTTGATAGGTATGGGAAATTGGAATGCTACAGTAGACAAAGGAAGAGATGGTTGTGAGGTAGGGGACTACAGTTAGGAATAAGAAACAACCATGGGGAAGCATTGGAGTTCTGCAGGAGGCAAGGGTTAATCTTCACCAAGACTTGGTTTAGCCACTACAAAAGTGTGCACATGGGAAATGTTGGGCGATTCAGGAAGATAGGCACAGCTTAAGGACTAGGCACAGATTTAAGAACAGCATGATCAATTTGTACAGTTTCCCTAGAGCAGATGCAGACTCAGATCACAATTTAGTAAATATGAGGTGTAGTATCTGATAGAAAAGATGAAGCAGGGAAGATGATTTAGGAAATAGAAGATGGAAGCACAAGTCAGATTGAAAAGGAAGGAGTATTTACTGACTATTGAGAAAATCATGAGTGAGGAAAGACAGATAGGTACTATAGATGAAAAATAAGAACATATCAAAAAAGGATATCTCAAGTTTTTGAGATGTGGGTGTGACAGAAAATGGAAAAAATAAGTTGGGCAAAGAGGAAGGCAAATATTGAGGTTTTAAATAGGGTGGACAAAGAGAAGGGGAAATCAAAAAAGTTAGAGAAAGTGGATGGAGGATATATTGAAAAGTATTGGTGTGTTCAAGGCAGTGATAGATGGGAGGGTATTAGGAAAGCTGGATAAAAGGCTTTATGAACATCGAGAAGGCAGGCACAAGTTATGAAGAAATGATGAAAGAAAAAGAAAGTCCCCATTGAAAGAAAATACTGTTAGAAATTCAGAAATAAAATTATTGTTAGGGACTGTCCATAACCTACATTTAAGTAATGAGAATAGCTTAATAATGATATGAATAAGCAAATACTATGCATGAATGAGAAAAAATACTGAACAACGATTTAAGTCATTAAATTATTAACAATGAATTGTGAGCTATGAAAATGAGTGAATACTGGATGCATAATCAGTTGTGGACAATATATAATGGTGCTGAGAAGAGTGTGTGTATTTTTTGGTAACATTCTAACAACACCATGTAATTTTGGCTGCTGCATAATTAAATATATGTTACATTGGTAGGTTTACTGGAAGTTACATATTTTTAAAACATGTGCAAGTATTTTGTACTGTGCCCTGAGGTGACACCAATAAATAATAATAGTTGGGTTTTGTTGGTCATTGAAAGAAGACACTTATTTTTCATTAGCATTTTTTTCACCAAGCTGTAGTAATTATAAGCATTCCACAGTGAGAGCAGGTTAAGAAAAAAGTAACAGGGTGTGAGTCCAGGAAGAAGCTTCAGAACAAAGTATTTATGAAGTGTGGCAGAGTGAAACTGACACGGGAAAAGTCCAGCAGGGATAAGATATTAAGATGGAGGATTAATTGGGAGAATGAGAAGAGAGCTTTCAAAAGCCCAAAATTTGTCACTACAAATTAGAATGGATGAGAGGTGAAGATAAAAATGCTTGGCGATGACAGGCTAGAAGGATGTTGTCGGTAAGGTAATATCGATGGCTGATGTTAGAAATGGACAAAATATATCCTGGTTGGTCAGGCTATCATTATGAGAAGCATTAGTGAGGAACTTATTTATGAGATGGATTGTGAAAAGGCAAAGGAGGTGTCAAATATGCTTGATAAAAAGTGTAACACGAACTCTTTGTAAGGCGTGGCATTGAAATTAAGGGAACACATTTAATGAAAACAGAAGATTTAAGTGTAATGGAGTATTGACATTTATTAGTATTTGGTAGTCTGCCATTTAATATAGGTTTTGGATAGACACAAACTATAAATGACTACATTTCCTTAGCCTTTCCAAACAAGTTAAACCTGATACTCCACACAACAATAAACAATTTTTCAATTCCGCCTACATTCTATCTCCTTACATTCCATCCAACATATATATTCTTTTTCTACTCCTACTCGGCTCTCCTAATGTCCTACCCTCTATCATCATCTTAAGCATTCCGTTACCAATCAAAATATTCTGCTTCTTCGACATGTACCTCATACTGTTACCATCTTGATCCAAGGCAATCAGAAGATTTGTAAACTGCTCCACCTCCTCTAGTTTTTTTCCTCCTATTTTCAAATATAACGTTTGGATTTTGTGCACCCGATTACTTGAAGAGTGGAACCTGGGGAACACGATTTGTGAAATAAAATGTTTTGTTACAATAGGAAGAGCTGTCTAATAATTTTCCTTTATAAAATTATTGCTGTGTCAATGTAGTGGCATTTAAGTTAAAAATTATTTCTTTCTAAGCGAGTGTGAATGTGCAAAAGTTTTAATGGGCTTCTAAATAAGCCAATCGTGTTAAAGACGTAAAATGGCGGAACAGAATGACATAATTAAAGTGAACAGTTGGTACGTACCCTTAATTACTTGTATACATTTGTTCACGACACGAGTTACAACGCTTCCTATAATATCAATTTCTGCATCTGATGAATCGCTGCGTTTTTCATAAACTTTTCGGAAAATTTGCAAAAAAAACTCGTGAAATGTTTAACTTTGATGAAAACTTTGGGTACGGAGAGAAATGATCACTTTTGAGATCAAATTCTCTTGGAATTCGTTTATTTGTAGCCAATTTTAATGGATGCCAAGTGATCCCCCATAATCAACTTCTACCGCAATCGATTTCATACGGTCCGATCTCAGCAACCGATGCCTCCATTTATCTTTCTTAAGACGTAGTAGGACATTTAATGTTTTTATCTCAATTAATGATTTTTTTCTATCGAGGTAGATGTAGAAATAAAACTTATTAATAATAGCTTTATAATTTAAGAAAAATTTAAGGTTACAGACAACCAGTCAGTTCTTAACGGCGTTATGAGCCCAATAATTGGATTTGGAGAAAAAAATGAAATAATAATGCATTTTTATGAAACTAATTACACTATTTAATTTACGAAGTACCATATCCATTGCTCTGTATGAAAATAACTTGGGTCTGACTGGTAGTATCTAGTCCGGACAGCCTGAAGAATTAGCTTTTTTATTTCGCATTAATCCAAAAACAGCACTTTGGCCTTTACATTGAACTTTTAATAATGACATAGATATAATTATAGCAAAATAATTACAAATATTCAAGCCCTAGATAGAGAAAAACCCACCTAGGCGGGAATCGACCCCGCGACCGCTGGGTTGGAGGGTGAAGACATTAACCTGTCGCCACCGTGGCCAGCAAAGTTTATTGCTCGTTTTAAGCAAACTGGGAGTACTACCAAAAAAGAGAAAGAAAGCTTTTAGACAATTTTTTATTAATTTCAAGAAAATTATAAATTACGTTTACGGGCAACTTGCGGGACTCACACGAAATACTTCTCCTAAAAATACGGGAGAGGTTAAGGTTCGCTTCGTGCTTAGAATACAAGGAAGTTACAAAAACTTGATAAGCATGGTTAAAGAATGGCGCTGGCACAATTTAAAAACACCATTAGTTGGATATGTAAGAGAATATAAGATGAAAAGGAAATCAGAAAAAGGTTCGAAAGATCCACTTCTTTGGGAAGAATGATCAAAAATGTAAAATATAGACAAGGCGGCTGGGAGACGACATAGGAAAATGTACTATACTGAGGGAAATTTAAAGGAAAATATAATATTCATACAGTTTTTAGAGTTGTACCAACAATTCCATCAGGTAAGACCAGATCAGAATAAAAACTGGTTCTGAGTCGTTCTCTGATTTTACTTTCCAAATACCACCTTATGACGAGAATCAGCTCCCTTACGCATTGAATTATTACTTATTATACTTAAAAATTTAAAGTTTGGTGCCAACCAAAAAAGACAGTCAACTGTGGAATCCGATATATGAAATAAAGCTTAAGCTTTGAAAAATATTTACAATAGATAACAGTTTTTTTACGTCACCAAATATTGCCACCAAATTAAGTCTAATTCGATGCGTAACAATTAACACTCAAACAGGTGAGTGAGGTGACTCATCAATACTTTCAATCAATTCATCATAAACATTTTCACACGCGCTATAAAGATGATTTGATTTTTTTTTTAATTTACGCGTTAATATTTACTTGTGGATCAACATGTTTGGTTTTATCTGGATGCAATCGATACAATTTAAACTATTTAAGCTTCCATTTTCAAGGTGAGATGTTGAGGGCTAATTTAATTCAGTGGAGAGCTTAGGAAAAGGCTTATCGAGTGTACTTCTATGAATCCAGGTTTAATGGATCCCTAAATGTCGAAATTATTTCTTCTATGAACTACTTTATTTGATAATTTTCAAATTTGAGTTTGGAAAATATATTATCATACTCCATTCATGGGCGAATTACCCTTTGTTAAAACTTTTGGGGCACTGGAGGGGCCTGGAATCTCTCAGCTCAAAAGGAAATAAACTCACCTTTATTAATTGGCTCTCGATGTCAATAAGTAGTCGCCGCATGGCTTTTTTGCCTCGGAATATTTATGCAACCCAACACGACACACATGCAAAGCAGCGGGGAAATTTATAGGATACTCACGGAAAACCCTTTGAACGATTTTAATAGTGATTATTGTGCAACGAATGGATTAAAAAAATAAAGATTAAGATAATAAAATAGATGAATAAAATTTCTAAAAGGCAAAAAAGAAATCTCTTCTAAAATTCATCCAACGAATAAAATATCCACCATGCATAGAATATACAACCGTTGACGAAAATGCCATGCAAAGATGGAATACATATCCACAAGAAAACAGATAAAGTTGTGTTAAATTCCATTGACAATATATTTGGAGTTTAATCATAAGTAGGTATTCTATCTTGAGATAATCGAGATCTTAGATTTCCTGATGGTCAAAGTAACTATTAGGAACGGATATCTAATAGAAAATGTTATTGACACCTGATACTATTTTATACTCTGATTGGGGGTTGCAATATAATTTTAATAATGTCCAAAGTTTTATTTATAAGCTAGGTCTAAGGAATGGGGCATAACCTAATCGAACGAATAAATGCCTGAAGCGAAAGAAATATTGCACATTTTTTCGTCCCCATTAAACCTTACTTTAAATTATTTGGATAGGACTTCAGTAGCCTTGCCAACACGTGCGGCTTTTTCTCGCAATATTTCTTCCTCAAATGTAATAAATGGGAAAAATCTCAACTCTCCTCTAAACTAAGCCTATATTATGAAAATGAGTATATAGTATGACCGCAAATTGAAAAAGGATGGGCAAACTTGGATTTGAGCAAAAATAATTGAAGATCTGTAAGCTCAATGATTTAATTATAAAAACCTAGTCGATCACTTGCGCAAGGAAGAATAGTTTACATTAGTAAAAAACATGAAACGTTCTTAACTAATACCACTCCAATAATTTAAATAATTCCCCTCCCATGGAATACAACCTTGACGTGGTGGAAGGGCTTGTGTGTTCCGATGACCGATGATAATTAATGGTAATGCTTTGCCCATCGTCAACTTAAATATTTTTCCAATTCCAGATGTATAATTAAAGTATTATATTCTGAATATTTCAGCCAAACTTCAACAAAAGCTCTCTGGCCCTAAGTTGATGGCGAAAATCACAAGCGAGGTGCCATCAAACTTCGTTAACCCACGAAGGTGATCACTCCTATGGTATTTCCGAATGGATTAATTCCGAATGGATATTCTTGAATGATTGAGCAAACAGATAGATGGTTTGCACGCGCTCACCTCGCGAAGCTTCAGTGGTGGAAGAAGGAGCAAGGGGGAAGAGGAAGAGAGGGAAAAGCGGCGGTGCTTCGTCGAGCGTTGGAATGCAATTTCCCGAGCCGCGTCCCTCTGAAAGAAGGCGACCCCATTAAGCGAATGCCTAGGAGGAGAGTGGAGGGTGAAGTGGTGGTGAGGGGGGAGGATTGGGAAACGGTCGAAGGGTGGAACATCCTTCTTCCCCCTTCCCATTTCCCCTGTCTTCCCGGGAAGGGATGGCGAAAACCACTGGGTGCGCAACTCGACCGACCAGGTGGCGGCATCTCCGGTCGGCGTCCGTGGGATGCAGCTTTTTCGCGGCGGTGGCCCCATTAAAATTCTATTCCCGGCGCTCACACCGCGCTTCTTCCTTGTGCCTCTCCCCGCACACGCGTTCCCCAAGTAATTCGCGGCGCGGTTCGCACATGCGATCCAGACTGCTTGACCACCTCCCTCACACCTTCCTCCCCACTCCCTTCCCGGGCCCGCAATCCGTCGTCACCGGTGATTGCGTCCGCTCCTGCCGAATCCGCGCGTGGCGATTTTTTTTCGGTGAAACGAGGTGCTTCGTTTGACCCTGACCTTGCCGCATCAGATCCGATAAAGGCATGGGCACAGCCGTGGGAATTGTTTCCCTGCTGGTTATCATCTCTCCCCTGTTAGTTCGGACTTCGGTGCAGAGGTCTAGCGGACGGTTCCACCAAAAGCCGATAACACAACATCAGATCGCACCTCGAGAGTCCCTGGTTCTGATCCGGACGATGCCATTCCACGACCCATAGAAATTGAACAGCGAGGGTTTCAGGATAAAAATTTCGGGAGAACTTAACTGTGAGACGGTACAAGGAAAGAAACTGCCTTCCCTGTACTGGCTGTTTGAATTCCTCACACTACCAGACGCTAATGCCATCTTCACGCGTGTCTGACCTCCGGGTTAAAATATGCGATCGACACATTGCTTCTAAGAAGTAAAAATTTGCCTTAACCGAAGAATCGTTTTGAATAAGAACTGCGTTAGTGACACTATTAAGAACGAAATAAGAAAACATGGTTTTCATTAAACTGGACGCTGAGTTATTAAAAAACTTGACTTTACGGAGAGTGGCCGTTTTTGTTGGAGGATATTTTGAGAATCTAAGGTTAAGGGGAATGAAAAAGAAAACTAGGCATATGAGAAACGAAGGGACTATTGTTAGAAGCGGCGGCGGAAGAAAGGCACTGGCGTAAATTAAATAGAGCAGGGAAAGTGGATGGAGGAGAAGGTGAGAGTCCTTTGGGTTTTCAACAATGCTACGAGGAATTTTTAGGGCCTGAGATGACCCATTTTTTTCTCGGGACTAGGAGTATGTAGGAAGATGTGATTGAACTCAAAATGCAGGCTAGATCTTTATAAATACGGGGCATAGATGATTGCCCTGAGACTGCAGCACTTAATTAATAGCTCTCGCTGGAGTAAGAAACTTATTTAATGCTTACAACGGCGTCGTGTACTGTAAAATGACAACATGGTTATCCGTTTTCTCATTTTACGCTGTTTAAAGCCATCTAAATTCATCTCCAATTGAGTGAGACATGCGGCAGTGGTGTTATGGGCGTGAAAAATGTGAATTTGTGGTTGCAATAGTCTAAAGACAGCCAAACGTCTTGTGAAGATGAGTCCAAGAAATCTTGGACACGAACCAGCCGGTTTTACCAGTGAGCGAAAGGGTCTCTTTCAGAGGTGTTCTCGGAGTTCACGGAATCATGGTGTCGACGCTGTATAAAATGTGTTCGTCTGCAAGGAGATTATTTTGAGAACTAACAGAAGTTTCACCTTTCTAGTGTGGGCGACTTGTCAGAAAAACGAGACTTTTAACCTGAGCGCATCTCGTAGAATAATAGTTAATTAGTGAAAGGCCAAATATGTTATTTGTGATAGCGGGGAGGGAGGTAGAACTTATAAGGGGCTGAAAGATTATGAGAACACTAAAACACGGAAGAGGTTTTTGTGTTTTGTTCACGGTAGTATCGCTTTAACTTTCAGGGACCATCTGAATATTATACCCAAACGGCAGGCTTTCGGTGGTATTTACGCCCAATGGTTAGCGAAGGCATTTCAATTTAGAGGCATTACGAGAGGAAATCGGGGTAAAGGGTGGCATTTGCACGAATTCATGCAATTTTATGGGCGATGCGTTCACATATGCATATGTATGTAGAGTTCAGAAAAGGATGGAGGTGATTGTTTGGAGCAGTTCGATACCCAGTAATTGGATTTGGAATTGAGTCATTCTTTATCTGGAAAGACAAAAATGAGTCATTGATGAAGGACCAATATAGACTGCAATAAATAAACGCAAAATAAAATTACAAAAACATACTCCTGATACACTGATATTGGTTTTATACAGTGAAAAAATCTTAACATATACCTTTCAATGACAAATGAAATGGAGAGAGAACAAAATAAATAAGATAAACGCTACAGCAAGCATAGCAATAGACCCGATATGGTTTTTTAAAAGACGTAATTGATAATGCATAGCTAGAAGTAGGGATAAAAATTGGTCTTGACATTTTTCCGCAGTAGGAAATGTAAAGAAACTAATACAGAGTGCACATTAGGAGAATATACTTTTGTTCCATAAATAACTATGTGATTTACTGGTTTTAATTTTTACTATGTGATGATTAAGCCAATAAATCTTTGTTGAATAAGTCATCTCAAGTAGGAATCCGCGCTATTTTGAAATAATTTCTATAAACGAATTTTCAACCAGAGGCATGATTCATCAAGAAAACTGCATTACCAACTGAACAGTTCATTTTCGTTTGAAGTGACTTTCATCTCATTTTCCTTCCTAAAACACTAAGCCACCAGCCAGGAAACGTGTTGGTGATATGTTCTACCGCCTTCGTGTCACACTGAAGGAAAAATTAATCCAATTAATGCAAAATGGAACAATTATATGGTTGTCTTGACCATGCGTAAGTAATTAAATTACAAAATAGAGGCGGTGTTACCTCGTAATATAAACGCAAATACGAGTCCTTTCATAAGTCTTTTTTCGGAATGGGCATCAGCTGCCTCGTCGCATTCTCCTTTGTCTCGTCAACCGACTGTTGGGAGGAATGGGCTTTTGTTTCCGGGTCACAGCCATAGACCCATGACTTATCTCTAGTTATGATCCTTTTTATACAACCTGGGTTATTGTTTGCAGATTGGAGCAAGTCCACTGCAACCGCAACATTCGCAAATGCAACTCGTGACGTTAACGAGGTAAAAGAGAATTCGGCAAGGCAGACGATGAGCATTCCGAAAAAGGACTTTGCCGATTATTTTGAAAAAAGGAAGTGACGCTGGAATAAGGGCGTGAGGTCACTAGGAGAGTACTTCAAAGGGGACTAATGCGTCATTATTATAAGTGGGCTATTTTTCTCAAAATATAGTATGGCTGGATCCTTTGCGGGCAGACCTCCTATATATGTATGGAAATATAAATAAATAAATAAATAAATAAATATATATATATATATATATATATATATATGGGTCGCGGTGGTCTAATGGGTAGAGAGTTGGACTACTGACCGGAGGGTCGCGTGTTCAATTCCCGGGCAAGGCACTTTGGGCACCCGAAGCTCCACCCAAGCTAGTTCATTTTTCGTGTACCGGTATCTTCCTGGGAAACCATAAACAGAAAGAACAGAAAGGAACTGACCCCCCTACCCTGATGTGTGAATATTCACACGCTGTCGGGCTTGGTACATGGGTGAGCTCTACCATCAATTACTAAACCGACCCTTTACTGGCTGATTACTGTGTTTATGGTTTTATATGTATGTGTAAAAATATAGAGAAAGGTATGTGTAAAAATATAGAGAAAGGTATGTGTAAAAATATAGAGAAAGGTGGCTTGTTCCAGCAAAATACGAAAACGTGTGCTTCTTTTTTTGTGCATTTCTGTGTTTTTGTCTTTGTTCGCTAGTTATATATGTATACGTTGTATATATATATATATACGTATACGTTGTACCTATATATATATATATATATATATAGGTACAACGTATATATATATATAGGTACAACGTATATATATATATATATATAACACACAGTAATCAACCCGAAGGTCGGTTTAGTAGGTGATGGTAGAGCTCACCCGTGTACCAAGCCCAACGGCGTGTGAATATTCACATATCAGGGTAGGGGGGCCAGTTCCTTTCCCTGTGCCGGTTATGGTTTCCCAGGAAAATCTGGTACCCGAAAAATCAACTAGCTTGGGTGGAGCTGCAGGTGCTTAAAAGTGCCTTGCCCGGGAATCGAACCCGGGACCCTCCGGTCAGTAGTCCAACGCTGTACCCGCTAGACCACCGCGACTCGCATATATATACCGTATATATATATATATATATATATATATATATATATATATATATATATATATATATATATTCATTCACATTGAAATAGAGATAAGGAAAATGGTAAAGGAACACACATAAAGGACGAACACAAGAGAGGTGGGGATGGCGGATGTGAGCAGATCACAAATGTAAAAATGTTTTCCTCGACCGGGACTTGAACACCGGATCTCTCCACTTGCCGGGCGGATCTCCTCACATCCGCCATCCCCACCTCTCTTGTGTTCGTCCTTTAAGTGTGTTCCTTTACCATTTTCCTTATCTCTATTTCAATGTGAATGGATATTTATTCGCCGTATGGCGGTATTTCGTGTTTGAATGTATATATATATATATTTATTTTATTAGGTAATCTACCGGTTAAGGTAGGTTTTTGGATGGACACAACTATCAAATAAACATTTTGTGACTCCCCACCTAGCAAACTAATCTATATCAGGTCCCTCTTCATCTCGGTGTACTTCTTTCCTCCCTTCATCCCGTCCAACATCCCTATCCTGTTCCTACCCTTACCTCGCTTGCCCAACATTTTTCCCTCTATTACCCTCTTCAACATTCCACTACCGCTCAATACGCCCTTCATCCATTTTTCCTGCCTCCATACGATTTCTCTCAACAAACCCCTTTCCTCACCCACCATCTCTAGTACTTCCTCGTTTGTTTTCCTTTCGGTCCATTTCACCTTCTCCATTCTTCTCCACACCCACATTTCAAAAGCCTCCAATCTACGTCTATCCTCCTGCTTCAGCGACCACGTTTCCGCGCCGTACATAGCTACGCTCCATATTAGAGTTTTTACGAGTCTTGTCTTAACATCCCTACTCAACGTCCCCGTCATCAACTCCCTCCTCCTTGAGAAAGCCTCCTTGCATATATATATATATATATATATATATATATATATTTCTATATATATAAGTATATATATATATATATATATATATACATATAGATGATTTCTTCGAAGTAACACGGAAGTGTATAAAAATAAAATTAAATATAATAAAAAACTTAGACAGCAACACACAGCACGAGAACACATAAAAAGAACACTCACAATAAAATCTTGATAATTTCGACGGACTCGAACTCCGTCTTCTTCGGAAGAAGAAGTCATATCTTATCTTCCGAAGAAGACGGAGTTCGAGTCCGTCAAAATTATCAATATTTTATTGTGAGTGTTCTTTTTATGTATTCTCGTGCTGTGTGTTGCTATTATATATATATATATATATATATAGAAATAGGTATAAGGAAAGGGGATAGGAAAACACATAAAAGGCGAACACAGGACATGTGGGGAAGGCGGTTTTTGAGCAGATCACGAAAGTAAAAATATTTCCTTATCCGGGATAAGGAAATATTTTTACTTTCGTGATCTGCTCAAAAACCGCCTTCCCCACATGTCCTGTGTTCGCCTTTTATGTGTTTTCCTATCCCCTTTCCTTATACCTATTTCTGTTTGAATGAATATTTGTGCGCCGTATGGCGGGATTTTCAAGTTTGAATATATATATATATATATATATATATATATATAACTTGTGTACATTTCTCTTACTATTGACGTAATTTTTCGTACACTTTAAGTCATCCACTGTGCCCCCCATGTAATTTCACTTGCACTAAGGGACTTGGTATCCAACTGCACTGTGAAATAAATTCAGAGAATTTGCCACAAGATAACACGTCACCCGCACCAGAAGTTCTGACATATAGTTGTCGTATAGTTTAAATTGAAAATGCTTTACTCTTGATTAAATTTAAACTACACAAAAAATTTTCCGGACAAAATATTCTTCACAAGGAAGATGTAGCACGAAACATTCTTCCGTTTATCTCCAAAATCTTGAATAATTCACCAAAAATATTAATAATTCCAAAAGTCCTTACATCTTCATTTTTCGAGTTGTATTTTCATTCTCACTAATATTACTGGACACAGGCTCCTCCTACAAAGTTTCAAGGTAGCATAGAAAAGCGTCAAAAACCCATCATCTTTTACAAAATATAGTCTTCAGATTAGACGACTCTTAAATGCATGAAATTTTGTCCAGATTTGGTAAATATGGATTTCGGAAATTTTCACGTGAAATTTCTTCAAGGTTTTTGAGATAATTAAGCAGGAGTGGTAGTCATCAGTGAATGCTTCGACTTTGTGAAATGCAAACTTGGGGGAATGCATGAAGGCCAGTGCGACGAAATTTGCATATCTCTCGGTAGGAGATATTTAAGGCTCATCAAATGTGTATTCAGACATAAGGCAACACGCGTAAATGAAAAAGTCTGCTAATGAGACCACAGGGAAAAAATAAACATTTAAGTTAGACAGGAAAATAGTTTTAATTAAAATGAGTATTACGCATCATAAGCCAAAATTTGTCAATGGTTACTATAAATAAGATATAAATATGTTACTCCGAAAACTTTTCTTCCACGTTCTTTGCAAACAAAGGCATGTCCTACTATACCTAGCTTGGAGAGGTTCAAACATGTGAACCTTAAAACCGCTCCGGTGTTCAGAAATAATGCTCCCTTATACCAGAATGGTTTTCGGCAACTTTCATCTGTGCACATCAAACATTGCGCGCAGGGTTCGAAGTTCAATATTTAGTCAGAAAATCTCAAATTCTCCGTCAAATTGACAGTCTGAGCAGACTTCCTTCAATTTTTGACATTTTTAATTAATCGATGCACATACAGATATCTTTCTCTCTAGAGTAGAAACTTAGGAAACTAAAAGTTTCTATTCCACCGAGAGCTAAATGATTTCTCTAACGGCGGGTTACCTGACCGTTTCTCCCTCCTTCCACTGGGCTTAGCCTAAGCGCAGCTTAGCTAAGAATTAAAAAAAACTCGACGGGATGACTTGGCTCATAAAACTTAAAATTTTTATCACATGATAAATATACGTGTAATATATTTGACATATTTTTTATAACATTTATATTATATATTTAAAAACAAGGGTCCAAAGAATTTCTCTTCCACCATTGAATACTTTCTCCAATAGAACTGCATCGCTGAAAGCCCTTGCGTGCTCTTGAGCAAACCCGAAAAAATTTAGGATCTTCCTTCCGAGATCAAAAGCAAACAGACCGTCAAAATGCAAAAAAAGAAATTACACGGTTGCGCCACCGGATGCGAATTTCAGAATTGCAGGCCGCAACGGTGAGTGCAGGGAGTCGCTTTTATTTATTTTTTGTTCTTTTTAAAGAAAAAGAAGGGAGACCTAATCGCAGCTCGTCGTCGTCTTGCTACTCCTCAGTCCACCCCCCCCACCCTCTGAACATCTGCATCCGCAAATCCGAAGCCGTTAAAACTGAGGAGAAATACGACGCAGTTCCCGCCGATCCGTCAACGAAGCGGTAAATATTACGTGCGCCGAGGTGCGAGGGGGAAAATGTAGTGATGGCCAAGGGGGAAGCGGATCACGCGGATCTTTTGTTTCCCGGCTCGGAAACAAAAACAGGGACGTTATGGCCGTCTTTACCGTTAAAGCAGTCGCCCCGTGATCACGCCCAGACCGTGCCACCAAAAATAAACCCTAGTTACGTCCATCCCGGGTGTGGGAACTGAGAGTAAACAATTCGTTGGTTCTTCAGACACACGCGTCCGCCCCAATACCCTCCCTCCCCCGGCGGGAATACTGAATGAATACGCTGCTACTGACAGAAATAGTCAACAAAGATCTTCCGATCCAATTATCCACTGCCATATTCCATGCTCGGTTACCACCCGTGCATGCCCTGGAGATGATTAATTTCCGCGCCTAGCCGAATGAACACTCTGCTCTCACGTTATGCAGTCTATTTGCACGTTTGCAGTGCTCAGAGCTATGGAGAAATGCCCCAAAAATGTATGAGTGTCATGTGTTTGCTTAAAAAAAGAAGTGGATCCGTGGTACAAACATGCGATGTTGCAGGTCGTTTCAATGTGTACGTACATTTTTGAAATGCTTTTCTGGTCTTTCTGTGATAAGTAATTAAATATAAATGCGTAGTGGAGCTAAGATAACTTTGTTTTTCAATTTTTATACGTGCTTGTGCGATCATCAAGATCCTCCATATGCTGGAAGAATTCGAGGGGGTACCGTAAAGTTTTAATTTTTACTAAAAATAACGAGATAGAAACTTTATTTTTCATTTGTTATTCTTAGGACTTTTCTACACAGTCACCACCCAGAGGTATATATATTTCTCCGTTTCTTGTTTTCGTTCGAGTGTTTCTTGACCTTTCGATGACCGTCATTTTAGAACTCAGCAGATGGCGTCGAAAACAGTAAGACGCAAATAAGTATCAATTAATATGCAGGATAAAGTTTACCCAGATATCTCCATGATTTCTTATTAATAATCAAAACTTTACGATATCCCCTCATATATCACTGTTATAATAGCATGTATATAGCGAATAAATTTACAGGGACATTGATTTGTATGTAATGCAGTAACTTCCCAAGTCTCGATTCGGCGTCTAAGAGTATGGCCTGCATAAAACTCCAAGTAGGTGTACCCATTATAAAATGGATGTTCAGCCTTCAACTTATAGCTCCAATCGCAATGAATAGGTTTCATAAATTGTCGATTATGATTTTCACCCAAGTTGTTATGAATAAAGTGTGGCCACGTTTTCACCCCATATTAAAGTCTACCCTTTATATCTTCTCAAATGATCAACGTGGCTTTAAAATAGAGATTTGGCAGATCTCAAGTTGCTTTGCTTTGTTGCAAGGTATTAGATAGATTGGCGTAATAGTTGATCATTTTATACTATATGCATTGGAAGCCATTTAATAAAAATTGTAGAAATTCATTTCAATGCCTCGATGGAAACTATAACCGATTTTTACCTGTCATTATTTGAAATCAAAGGTTCAGAAAAAATTGAGGAAAAGCTTCAGGTACATTACTTAAAATGACGGTACCTCCCCGTAATCTTTTTACACATATCGGGTGACCTCTAATGCTTACGTATTTCCTTTAAAGCCTGCATTGACGCTACTCTCTGTTCCCTGGAGGATTCGGAGATCGTCCGAACAATACTCACATGACTAAAACTTACCGCATGCATTTTTAGGTATTAAATTGAAGTCACGAGATAAAAGGCCTCAATGGAATGGAGAGTGAACAGGCATTCCAATGCGCTGTTGTATGCTCTACGAACCAAAATAATTTAATTACGTCACTACTTTTCAAAAAGCTATGACGATGTCACATATGCGATAAAGCAGATCATAGAAAAAAAAATTTTTTTGTGATGTAGACAGTTTTTTGCAATCATTGTACATGGAATTATTATTATGAACTATTTTTAATGTTAAATCTCCTGTCTTCTAACTAATATTAATGAAATTTCAACGAGTAGAGTACGTTGCCATGGAATAGATTTAATTTTCAATGCAGCACACCAACAATAACAGGTTCATCAAGCGTGATGACCGCGTCGGCTTCGTCTCAATTTCTTTAATTGAGGGCAATAAGGGAAGCGCCCGGCGGGTATCCATTCATAACATCATTCATTCTGCAGTCTCCAGATATAGAAGTGTCGTGGACCGTTCCCGACGCCACGCGCCCAATGTTTCCATCATAAGCAGAGCTTCGTCGACGTGACTAATCGCCCGCATCGTTTTGCAGTATCGGGGTGCGAGGGAGGAGGAGGGATGAGGGAGCAATAATTCAACTAACGCCGACCCACCCTCGTTCCGAGCCGCGTGTAAAGGACTCCCGGAGAATTCCATTCACGGTCCGACTCTCGTGCCGCCTCGACCTTTCGGTCCGGGACCACCATTCCGTAATGTTTCACAGACATGTACACTCGGTCTCTCTCTCTCTGTTTCTCCCTCCTTCCCACCCTCTCAGAGCGGGTGATGCGATCGGAGATGATGGGGAGGGTGGGTGGTCCGGGAGGGGAAGAAGGGATGGGAGGGTCTGGGATCTGTGTCGTCAGAGTGACTTCTCACCCCCCGCGAGATGTGCAGAGAGGGGATAATAAACCAAACGCTACCCCAGCGACCCTCGCCCGCTCTCTCGTCCGCTCATCTTCCCCTCCAGTTCCCCAATCCCCACGCTCCCACCACCCCCTCCGGTCCATCGCCGCCCGAGTCCACGATCCCCGAGTCTTTTCACCCACCGGCGATTTTCACCGTCCTATTCCAGTACCAAGGGAGCTCACGTTAAACTTTCTTCGATGAAATTAGGAGCATTCCTCCAATGAGATCTCCCTTCCCACTACTTTGTAACATTTAATCAGCTATTTACTCGTATAGTTCGAAGAAGACGGGATTAGTGGGCGGAGGAAATACTGAAATGTAGGGATTTGAATTCAGAGAATGTGTGTGTTTTTCCTTTTCTGCATTTGCATCCTATTTGTTAAAAAATCATCTATGCCACATTTTAGAGTCACGTATCCTTTGTTCGTGCATATATTTGTTTTTGAGGGGTGCCCCCTTTCACAACACATTGACCATACATCCCTGGGAGCCCTTCCCACTCCTCCTTCCTCGACTCTTGTCATTAGTCACGGCGTCTGGGAGCGTCGTCATGGCAGCGATGACGCCGGCGAAAAGAGGGTGTGCCCGCCCAACCCCCCTCCGTACTCCGCCCTGCATCTTCCCACTCCCATCATCCTCCCGACCAAATATTTCCCCTCCTCCCTCCCCCGAATTAGTCTCAATCGCCCCCAATTGAAGTCCCAGGGGTAGACGCTACGAGAGGGCCTGCTGCTGAACTTTCCCGAGAGGCACAAGGGTGGCTGGCCCTATGAGCGGGAAGCGGGGTTGGGAGCGAGGGGGTGAGGTTGCTGGGGGAGGGCAGAGGGCGTGGGTCAGGGCTTTCGGAGGGGAGGGGGAGATAGGCTCTCGTAGAATGGAGGGAGGGGGTCCGTCGGAGGGAGGCTTTTTCGCGGCTCTATGTCTCCCCACCGTCACCGCCGATCCTGGTCGCTCACGTGGGGAGGGACAGAGAGGACGATCCCAGACGCCGCCGCTGCTCGTGTGGTCGCTCATGAAAGCCGAGATGCCCGCGGTGCGACTACCTAATTCATGGGTCACCGCGTGGCACCCGGCGCATGCCTCGTCTTTGGACTAATCCATAAGATCAGGGCAAACTGCGTGTAGTTTGAGCTTATCTATCTGGAACTCATATTTTCAGGCAGCTGTTCGGCTCACCTTTCATCGATCTCTTTGACATTTACAGGTAGTTCGAACTCATTGCGGATAAATGAAAGACATGCGAATATTCCACTAATAGTCTCTGTGCTATGATGTGTCAACATTAAAACCTGGCTCGTAAGTAAAGTTTTATCAGTGAAAAATTAAATATCTTCCATTTATATATTATTTTTTTAATTACTCGAGTTCCTTCAGACTTACACCAGAACAAATCGGTAAAACAATTTCGATTAAGTCCAAGCAAATTTTGACAGGAAAAGATCGCTCCGAACCTTGACAATACGAGGAGTATTGTCAAGGTTCGGGGCACTAAGGAAGAGGTTTCTAGGTTATAGAGCGGAAATAGAGAAGATCATGAGTTTCATTAGTAAATCTTGTTGCCTTCCCACGGAGTGAAGAATATCAGTTTCGAAAACACAAAATTAATCCATAGCGGAATCGGGAGTCCTGGTGCATTCGTGTTTTATTGCAGACGAGTGTCTAGCCCGTACTTTCGATAAGACCAGGTGTTTAGGAATCAAATAGTATGTGTAATCGCGCAGACGCCATGTGGACTTCGTAATGCAAATAAAATATAATAATAGAATGCTAGATGAGTACGTAAAAAAATTTCAAAATATGTCCACAAAAATCGTGTTTTAATTGAAGACAAAGCAAAAAATCGAAGTCATGTTGTACTAAGCTAGCTTAAAAAATCTTAAGTTAAAAATATCCTTAACTGAGCTTAAAAAATCGTTTTTGCTTTTATAATTCAACCTATGAAAAGGGAATACACTAAAAACGAAAGCCAAGATTCCTAGAGACCACTCACAGGACCCGGAACAACCACCACCGGTTCGTTGACCAATATATCCTTTGGATTGATAACTACATTTTGATTGGTTTATCAGTGATAAACAAGAAAACATAATATAAAATAAGAATTTGTTAATATCAATGCATGGTAAAACATTGTCTTTACAGTATTATATTTCTTCTCTTTTATTCAAAGCAACGTGAAATTCATTGTTTAATTTATTGTCTGAAAATCACGCAGTCAAAGTTAAATAATAGTAGTGTCAGAAACGATATCTGACGTTACTCGGTGCAAATGTTGAACGTTTATTTTGATTTAAAAAAATGGTAAATTTATACTTTTTAAGTTTTTAAGCATGACCTCGGCATCCAATTATAATATAATATAAATTTAAGGTGAGGTTTTAAAATCCCACGCAGTACCTGAACCATGGTCGGTCAGCTAACTGTAGTATGGATATTTACCGAGTTATTTTAATTTATCATAATGAAATTAAATATATGGTACACATTTTGATTAAAGAAATCTTTGGGTTTCCACAGTTGATAAAATGCCAATGATCTAGGTAAAATATTTTGATCTATTGTTTAAGTGTTCCATTTGTACCTGTCTCTTAGTTTATACTACTATTGTGGATTATGAATATTGCCTGTAAATGTGTTTCGTATTGAAATGTTCTATTGGATATGATAAATTATTGGTTTATAATAAAAAATAAAATATTACCACTCAATTACGCCTATACATCGATTTACTGATTTAATTTTTTAACAAATAAACTTAATTTTTTAAATAAATTCTTTGCATTTATTTTTTAATTTTTGACCATGGTATCAATCAATGCATGTGATGATATGAAAAAGATGTATTGAAATTGTGCATTGACGAAATAAATACATTATCCAATGGGTTTTAACAAATATTCGGTTTATCAATGTCGTTCTGGAAGAAATACTCAATGTCACGCCAAACGGAGTTTCATTAGTTTTTCATTAATCGATATTTAATTTATGATATTTATATTATTGAATGAAGATATAATATACAAAGAAATACAACATATATGGTGCGATTATATTACGAAAAGTATAAATAGCGCTTTATTATGGCGTTGCAGATGATGTTGGATATCAAAGTATTGATTCACGCAATTTGTATTCGGTGGAAATTTCATTTTTCGCGTTTCGCCTTAAATCGACTTACTTCACTCGAAATTGGGATTTTTGGAATACAGACCTACTTTTTACACCATTCCTAGTAGTTTATAGCGAGTAGTTTATAGCGAATAAATACGTGGTGTGATTTCCAAGTGTGTATTTTGAATGTTTTTCTTACACGAAAGCTCTATTTTTTTTCATTTTTCCCGTTTCGCCAGAAATCGACTTATTTCCCCCAAAATTGTGCGTTTCGGTATTCGGAGCTACTTTTTTCGCCTTTCGTAGTAATTTCTAGCGAATAAATACGTGGCATGATTCACGAGTGTGTATTTCGTAAATGCTCTCTTTCTTTTCATTTTTCGAGTTTCTTGTCATTTATACCTCTTATTATTAATATTCCTTCCTTTTTTATTAATATATTTAGTGAAACGTTATCTATTTGCACTGAATTATTTTCTATCGGCACTAAAACAATATATAATATATACATATATATATATATATATGTTTTTATATCTTTTTACAGTTATTGCAAGCAAAATGAGATACTATAACTCCAGAACTCCGGGATGATCTTATGAGATGACAGTACACACAATATATGACCATCTCAACAGTGTTCGGAGTCGATGCAATGGGAAACTTACTCTGCATGTAGGCTAAGCAGTGTTAGAAGGTAATGTTCAGTGAATCTAACAAGATTATAAAAACACAGCTCCATATACGAGCTCCAGCTCTTAAGTTTCCCTTTCAAGTTTCTATACCATTCATCCCGTGGTTATTTTATCCGTCCTCTCGTCTTTTTACGTTGGCCTTGCCTCAAGGTAAGGAGTTACAGTCTTTCTTTGACGTCCTTCTTCAAGGCCCAATAACGCTTTATTAGGGAATATTTCATGACGATCTCTTTTGGGATGGCCATTTTTCATGTGCATTTATGGCTTACTTTTTTGGATCCTCCAGAGTCGTATGGTGTGATAGGTTGCGTATCTCTCCCTAGGGTATGACGACGAAAATTGTGGGAGGGAGATATGAAACGCGTTACGAGGAGGGCGGAGCGTCAGAAATTCGAGCAGAGAGCTCTCAAGCAACACCGCTCTGAAGCAACGACCATGGATGAATTTTGTTAAATATTCCGGAAATTAGAAAACATGCAAAAGCCTAGCATTTTGCCACTCGATTCGGGACCCAAAAGGACTAAGTGGATGGTTATTTCATCGCTCGGATACCGTGCCAGATCTCCGCTTTCACAGTTGACCACGTTTAATATTTCTCATGGCATGTGGATATCAATGTATTGATTAACGCAATCACATTCGGTGGGAATGTCGAGATAGTAAGTCTAATTCCACTTATTAAAGCAGCCTTTCCTCCTGTTCCTGAGGACATTAAGGAGCTCCCATGGCAGAAAAAAATCATTGCTTTTGAATAAGGAGGCTTGGTGTCAATTACATATTCAGATAGAAACAGATATAAGGAAAAGGGATAGGAATATATAAAAGACGAACACAGGAATGGTGGGGAAGGCGGAATTCAATGAGGAATCTTTCTAATCCTCCTAGGCGGAATCTTTTTATACATGTATTCCTAGTCCTTTTCCTTACACTCGTATCTGTCACCAATTGGTGGTTTTTCGTGTTCGAATGTGTGCATTTATATATATATATATATATATATATATATATATATATATATATTATTATTTGGTAATCTACCAGTTAAGGTAGGTTTTTGGATGGACACAACTATCAAATAAACATTTTGTGACTCCCCACCTAGCAAACTAATCTATATCAGGTCCCTCTTCATCTCGGTGTACTTCTTTCCTCCCTTCATCCCGTCCAACATCCCTATCCTGTTCCTACCCTTACCTCGCTTGCCCAACATTCTCCCCTCTATTACCCTCTTCAACATTCCACTACCGCTCAATACGCCTTTCATCCATTTTTCCTGCCTCCATAGGATTTCTCTCAACAAACCCCTCTCCTCACCCACCATTTCCAGTACTTCCTCATTTGTTTTCCTTTCGGTCCATTTCACCTTCTCCATTCTTCTCCACACCCACATTTCAAAAGCCTCCAATCTACGTCTATCCTCCTGCTTCAGCGACCACGTTTCCGCGCCGTACATAGCTACGCTCCATATCAGAGTTTTTACGAGTCTTGTCTTAACATCCCTACTCAACGTCCCCGTCATCAACTCCCTCCTCCTTGAGAAAGCCTCCTTGCCTAGCGCAATTCTTCTCCTTACGTCCCTACCACTTTGACCGTATTGGTCCAAAACACTTCCGAGATATGTAAACTGCTCTACCTGCTCTATTCTTTCCCCGCCTATTTTAATATTTAGCTTAGCCTTTTTCTTTCTGGAAAATCGCATAACCTTTGTTTTATTAATATTGATTCTCATCCCATATTTATCGCACTGAACCTCCAATTCACTCAACAATGCTTGCAACCCCTTGGCTGACTGAGCAACTAATGCTTGGTCATCAGCAAACCTAACCGATTTTACGAGTTCCCCTCCGACTTTCATTCCTACCTCCAGTTCTTCCCATGCCTCTTTAATCATTTCCTCTACATATACGTTGAACAGTACCGGTGACAATGGGCAACCCTGCCTTACACCTCTTCCTAACACTGCCCATCCGGACTCTCCGTTCCCCACTCGCACCTGAGCAGTCTGAGACATGTACAGGTTGCGGATCAGTCTCCTGTCCCTCCAATCCATTCCTATTTTCTGCAATACATGCATTAATTTTTCCCAATTCACTCTATCAAACGCTTTTTCGAAATCTACAAAACAGGCAAAAACGTCCTGATTGTATTCTATATTCCTCTCGACTAGTGATCTCATTACTGCAATGGCATCACGCGTACCTCTTCCTTTCCTGAACCCAAACTGATCATCCCCTAAGTAATCATTTGCCTTACTCTCTATCCTTTTGTTGATGATCCTGAGAATAACTTTAGCTGCGTGGGATATCAAACTTATTGTTCTGTAATCCTCACATGACGAAGCCTTTGCCTTTTTTGGAATAGGAACTAACACCGATTTCACAAAATCTTCCGGCCAGATTCCTTCCTCATAGATACTACGAATCAGTCCATATATGGCCTTTTTCACACCTTTCCCTAACCATTTCAACATTTCTACAGGAATATTGTCCACCCCCACAGCCTTATTTGCTTTCATCTCCTTTAATGCCCTTTCTATTTCATCGTCGAGTATGCCTGGACCTAAGCTATCTTCTTCTACGTCATGTTCCTTTTCTATGTCTAACCTTGTCGGCCTAAGTTCTTTACCATACAGTGTTTCTATATATTCCTTCCATCTCTCTTGGATTTTTCCTGGTTCAACTATTATCTTACCCCATTTATCTTTAACTGTTAGCACAGCTCTTGCCTTCTTACTTCCCGATAATAACTTAACCTTGCTGTATAGAGCACCAATTTCACCCTTCTTCTGTAAACTTTCCATATCCTCGCATTGCGTTTTCCACCATTCTTCTTTTGCTTTATTTGTGGCCCTTCTCAATTTATTGTTTAACTCTTTGTACTTCATTTTGCCTAACTCTGTGTTTACATTTTTCCATCTTCTTCTCTCATCCATCTTCGCAATCATCTCATCCGTTACCCATGGTTTCCTTATCCTTTTCCCGTTAACGGTTCCTATAGTGTCTTTAGCGGCTTCCAATATCCCTTTCTTGATACATTCCCATTTTTCTTCGATAGCACTCAGTTCTTTACCGTCATCCATCATTTTCTCTACAGCCTCCTGATACTCCTTCCTCGTTAATTCATTTACTGCTTCTAAATTCCATTTTTTAACCCGCCGCCCTTGCCTTATCTTCTTGAAACGAACATTACATTTAAAACAACTAAATTGTGGTCAGAGTCCGCATCCGCTCCTGGGAAACTGTGCGAATTTATCACACTGTTCCTAAACCTGTGCCTAACCATAATATAATCTAACTGATACCTTTCTGAGTCACCAGGCATTTTCCATGTATACCTACGCCTTTTGTGGTGTCTAAACCATGTGTTAGTGATGACTAACCCCTGTCTCCTGCAGAATTCAACTGCTTTCTCCCCGCGTTCATTCCTCGTGCCTAACCCATCCCACCTCACCACCATCTCTTCCTTCGCCTACCGTCGGCATTCCAATCCCCCACATCACTATCAAATGTTTCCCTGCAGGAACACTCGCGATGATATCCTCTAACTCATCATACATCCTATCGACTTCTTCCTCCTTGTGGTTGCTCGGTGGCATGTTATACCTGAATAATGACCAAGTTCGTCGGCTCTGCTTTAATCTCTACGAGTAAAATTCTATCTGTCGCTTGCTCTATGTTGACCTACGCTTCTTCCTACCCCTTTATTTAAAATTACGGCAACCCCTCGTTGGCTCTCATCCCCGCCGCTGTATATTACTCTATAATTGTCACTCCAGTAATCCCCGCTATCCTTCCATCTCACCTCGCAGAGGCCTAAAACATCTATGTTACCTCTTTCCATCTCTCGCTTAATATTTTCTAATTTGCATATATATATATATATATATATATATATATATATATATATATATATATAGTATATACCCATATATAAACCATAAACACAGTAATCAACCCGAAGGTCGGTTTAGTAGGTGATGGTAGAGCTCACCCATGTACCAAGCCCGACGGCGTGTGAATATTCACACATCAGGGTAGGGGGGCCAGTTCCTTTCCCTGTGCCGGTTATGGTTTCCCAGAAAGATCTGGTACCCGAAAAATCAACTAGCTTGGGTGGAGCTGCAGGTGCTTAAAGTGCCTTGCCCGGGAATCGAACCCGGGACCCTCCGGCCAGTAGTCCAACGCTCTACCCATTAGACCACCGCGACCCGCATATACATATATATATGCATTCCTATATATATATGCACACACACACACACTCATTCGAGCTACACTATACACGTGATACATATAAATATATATATATACACACACATATATATATATATATATATATATTGCACGCGGTAAAATTTTGCCTTGCATTTTGTATAACGAAGGAGATATGGCCTAAGGAGATATTTGGCCTACGACTATCCCGTAAGTTTGTCACATGTTTTCAAGGCAGTTTCGCAAGTTAATTACCCATCATGGATGTATCTTAAAACACTATAAAATTAACGGTGAACTTCAGGATTCAATAAACGCTATATTTGCCTATGTCATGTTAATGCAAAGACCCTCGATGACGTGAAGGTGGGTCCGTGGTTTAATTACTCCTCCCGCGTTGAATTAGTTCGGTAGACGAAAGTTTTGGCGACTTTTCTGTCAAAATGTTCAATTCAAAAGTCTTTGAGCTTGAAGACGCCGGAATCAGGAGGAAACTCTTTCGGAATTTTTTTGGGACAGCTCTTTAATTATTACGATATAAAAATTTTGTTTACAACTGAAATTTATCAGTGACTGATCACCTTCTTTTATCGATGAACGAAGACAGTGAGTGAACGTTACGTGCGTTCATATTGATCATTTTCTTTTGCTGTTCCCCCAACAAGATCTAAAAAAACATGAAAAATACATTAGTAATTTGCGACCAGAAATCGCCATTATAGCTAAAAGTCGATGAAATTCACTCTTATTTACACTGAAAAATCTAAACGCCTTAAATTTCACTTTTGATTCAATATTGAGCTGAATTCCAATTAGATATGGAAAGAATCAAGATTAATAGGTCGGTGTTCGGGATTTATGACACACGTGATACCCCAGAATCCAGTTAAGCACGAAAACAAAACGCTTCCATGGGCACCGAATACTCTTTGTAATCTTTGTGCGTTAAAATTTGCATGGCTGTGTCTGGCCCTGTTAAAATATCAATAAATTGACGACTGTGCCCTGTTAAATAATTTTAATAATCTCAAAACATATTTGTGACATTAGATATGTGAAATAACAGGAGATTGCTGAGGTTCCAGGAGCGATATGGCTCGCAATAACATCGAGGAGCGTTGGAGATGCTTTTTAAAACTGCCTTCATAAGCTACAAAACTACAAACCAAGTATTATATAAATACATTGTTTACATCGCATTACATTCGGAAGGGTTTATGGATGAAGTATCAATGAAATAACAGTCGTAACCCGTGACAACGGTGGTAAATACATTGTTTATAGGGTCATATATTTTAAGTGGTGGAGCACTGTGGGGTTATGTTTTTCTTCGTTTACCAGTATTCCCTCAAACAGAAAACAGAGTAGGATAACACAACCCTGTCACAACCATAATATCGCTATCAAAAACATGGAAAATAAGGTCATAATCTGCTATTTATGTCTACCAGGGGCTGAGAAAAATTGTTTTTTTAACTCTCACTCCAAATCAATATAAAACTTTTGGAGAACGTTAAGATAAATGTAGTTCTCGTAATATAAGTTATAGCACATCATTATCACCATCAGTATTTCAATCCTAAAATGGGTTTACTGCAGCCCACCGTTCTCCTATATTTTGTGTCAATTCCCTCAATCTTTGATCCCTGTGGTTTGGGAGCTTGATAGAGTACTTCAGTGTATTTTTCCATCTATTCCCAATGTCGCCACCATCTATTAGTATTTTTCTATTAACGGCTCGGATGTTTTGCGATTTTGTCTTTCTTTCCCTGAATTGCCTCTTCACAAGTTTAGAAGCTATCTCGCTATTTCCCTTTTTCATGTTGTCATTAATTTCATCGCAGCATCTATCTATTCATTCTTCCTTTGCCTTCTTGCCCTGGCGTATGACCTGGTTTTGCAACTCTTTATAGAGGTCTTTATAGTATAGTCTTCATTAATTTCCATCGACCGTCAGTGCTGGTATTTTCATTATTTTCTTCTATTTCCCTTCCGATGGTCTTAGTGAACTTTTCTCTTATGCAGTTTTTTTTCCAGTATCTTTGTGTCCCATCTGAGTTGCTGTGTCACTTTCTTCATCTTCTTGTATCGCAGTCTGCGGTCCATGATCACCAGATTATGATGGCTATTTATATATGCGCCGGGGTAGCTCATACACATCTTAACTTGGTTCTTGTATTACTCCCTGACAAGAATGTAGTCAATTTGGTATCTTGCTTTGTCTCCAGGCATCTTCCATGTGTATCTTCTTCTCGGATGTTGATCGAAGATAGTATTTACCACTGTAATATTTTTCTCGTTGCAGAATTCTGTCAGTCCCTCACCCGGAGCGTTTCGTTTTCCCAATCCGAAGTATGCCACGCTCCTTCCGTCTCGCCCCTCGCCAACCATAATGTTCCAATCTCCCATTACTATGAGGTTTTCCTTCCCTTTTACTGTTCCTAGAACCTCTTCCAAGTGTTCATAAAATTCCTCAATTTACTCATCTGAATGGCTGGACGTCGGTATCATTTCATTATATAATTATATATATATAAATAAAAAAATCGTAATCGGTAGCGCATCCGCCCGGCAAGTGGAAGGTCCGGTCTATCTATTTCTATGTATGAATGAATATATATATATATATACACACACACACACACACATGCATATATCATTCAAAATGAACATACACAATACACACACATATAGCAATCGTAATTCTCGCTGAAAAATACTCAATGCCTCCAATGTAAATTCATCTGTCGCTAATAGGATGAATTTCCATGGAAATTACAACACATTTCATCTGTATTCATTTCACTGAAAGCATTGGTTAAAATTTCAGCAGGGTAATCCTTTTAAATTCCGAAAGCTGTTGCAGCATCATTTTGTATGCCTCCAAGAATAGAACTCTCCTAAAATAGGGTCTTTGCACGTTTTAGTAAAAAAATAATAAGGTAGTTGAGACAAGTAAAATTAGTATGACTTAATAGAAGTTACTACAATGTCTTCAAATTAGGCGCAGTGAAACAATGAATTTGTTGGATGCCTCCAGCTACATTTAATCTATGCTAAAAAACTTTTATTCTTATTTAAAAGATAATTGAAGAAACTATTGTTTGGTCCACAACTTGTCTTAATTCAAGCCACATCTATCCTTTCAACACTCTACGCCCAAAAGAGAAAGCTGATTTTCTTCTCTAGATGGACCTTCCTCCTTCTTTTTTCTCCTTCGTCTCAATCCTGATTTCGTACTTAAAAACTTTCGCAAGGGACATCCCAAATAATGACAGAAGTTCACCCGTTGTCCCATGGTGCCGAAAAAGAAAGAATACATTAAATTCTTTTATTATTATGCATTCATCGCCGTAGATACGGTCTATTTCCTTAACCTTCCGGAATACAATAGAATACACATTCTCGGATAAAACTTTTTTCCATTTAGCACGAGAAGGAGCTCCTCAGAATCACATTTATCCACCATAGAAGAGAGAGGTTTTGAATTAACAGCGACTAAGTCATACGAGGGAAACTTCTCTTTGAATACCAGTTTATCCATTATTTATGTCTACGTAGGTTATTACTTCATATAATTTAATGACACTAGATCAAACGAGTTATTCATTTCGAGCAAATAAAATAATTATCTCTAGTAGGTGCAGTGTTACACATATGGACTGCAAGAGGAAATTAACTTCGATGAGAAAATGAAAACTGGATTAAATCATTTGACTAGAAGGAATGTAACGGCACTACTACACTTGTACATTACTACTTGTACACATTACCACAGTATTACAGTACACTACATACTATACTATAGTTATGTATACAAAGCATAAACCATAATTAGACAGTTATTCCAGAGGATTCATCGACATCTCACCGTAGTGATTTGGATCTTCATGGCTCAACAGTAACTATTAAATTTGATGTCCATTCCTTGATAATAAACATCAAAGCAAAATCTTTTAAAAAGGAAAAGAAGACAAATTTTTATTGAAATGAGAAAAGTTTTAGTGCGATATTCATTCACGTTGTCAAGTCGATGAGTGTACTTGACCTTTTAGGACAGGGATAATATAACCGTTTGGCATATCACAGCTTCTTCAAAACGCAAAGGATATATCTTAATTTGTTTTAAACTTGTGTTCATATTTCCTGAGAAAATCTTAATCATCACTGTTTAATGTTCCATATTTTCAGATAATTATGGTTTAATGAGCAATAAGTGTTAATTTTTACTGTTTTTTCTTTAGCGTTTCCTCAATTAGGTTACTGATAAAAGAAGTCAAAGTTTAGGTATATGATTTTAGGAACGTGGAGAACTCTTCCCAACAAAATATTTTTATTTTATTAAATATTTTATTATGAGGACAATCCTTCATTGCTATCTGCACTAACTTCATACTGACATGCAAAAGACTAAGGGGTTGTCACCACATTTTTATCCCGATCATCGTTTGCTCACCGGCAATTTTCTTATACTATATTTCCTTCACCCAATGAAATATGATATGTGACCCTTTTGGTATAATATTTAGGAGATAAACTAGACGCGAATTCTATTTCCTGGAAGTTAATGAGTAAGATCTTAAAATCGTAGTTCCCCGACAATACCGAGGTTGTGACGTCACAGCCTAAAAAACATTCGCAAAATACAAATAACACTCAGTCGTTCATAGAGACCATGCCACCAGAATTTTGCCTTTTTCGAAGGTTGACAACTTAATGAATAGCCTACCTGGAAAGGATCATTAGAAAGAGTACGCCAGTCTAAAAAAGAAATCAGGGTTGAGGCCCAGAATGCCGTATCACTTACGTGCTGAAAATTAAGTGAAGTAAAAAGGGCATTCATTAGTAGAAAAGAAATTAACAAACAGCAATACTAGTTGGAGGCAAAGGACACTTTAATTAAGGGGTATTCATATAAATGGAGTAGGTTCAACAGCCTCCGCTTTTTTAGCATTGGCTCTAGTTAAAGCGGACATGAGAAGAATACTAGCAGAAAATCTCCTATCTCAGAAGAATGCTCAAAATATAATTCAGAAAATCACCAGCAGGGAATTTCTGCAAATATTAGAGACAGAACTGTACTTTGAACGCTAAGAGAAAATAGAAATAATCTAGCTGGGTGGTATAAACTACAACAGTCTCTTCGGGGTAGTTCCAGGAAGAAGAATAGATTGAAAGACTCAAACAGTGACCAAGAAAAGAATTTGCCAAGCGGATAATGGAACGTGAATGCAGAGAGTTAGAAAAATGGAGATGTATCTGAGAATCAAGAGGAGCCAATCTGAGATGGTGCGGCTACGCTGCAGGCAATCAATCAATCGAAGCACTTGAAGCCAATGTGGAAACTTGTAGTGTTAGCTCGAGTATCTTGCCTGTCAGACATTTCAGGGCTAAGAAAATATGCCTCGCGGTTCCGAAGGATATCGAGTAATAGGAAAAACTCTTTATATTTGGGGGGTGTAGCGCAACGTTTCTTTAAGAAATAGTTTTTAAAAGCACCCTTACCTAGAGATTCCGATTGAAGGATTTATTTTTATCACGTAGAGAATTATTTTATGGGAGCAAAATTTATTGATTCTCACAGTTTTTACTCGTTAATAATTTTAAAAATGTCGAATCAATGCTGTTTCACTTTGCCAAAAAACGTTTGTTCATGCGCGTCTAACGTTTGGTAAATCATGCGTAATGAGAGCTATCGCTAACTTGCCCATCGTACTTATCTTTAAGTTTCACGAAGCCAATTTTCCTTTAACACGACTCCGAGGATGATCATTTTTTAAAAATTTTATTAGTTCCGATGGAGAGATGTCCAATTGGCAATCTCCTATTGATTGAGGCTTTATTCTTTTCAGATCAAAGGAGAGTTAATTTACAAATATACCAAACGTATTGCAGAAAATTCACAAAGTGAAAGCCATTCACAGAAGGGCTCTTAAGAAAATGAAATGTTTTTTGATTGTTGTCAACTGCCATTATTCTAGAAATGAGCAGGGCGCGTTGTTCATGCACAAGAAAATAAAAATTATTATTAATAATTATTAATAAAAGTAACTATGGAATTAAAGTAGAGTTGAACCATTCACCTAAGTAGGGTAGCAAAATAGTGTGAGCAAAAATTAGGAGTGAAATATTCTATGCCATTTTATTTATAATTTCATAAAAAACGACCAAGACATCAAGGTATACGGAATTCTCAAAAGAGTTGATGTGAAATAAAACTGAAATAATGTAATGAAGACTATTCGACTATTCTACTATACTTTTTTATCGGAGCTGAAAAAACGTTGAATTGGTTCGTCATGCAATGTAGAACTCAGTCCGATATTTCTCCTTTAGAATGAAGTACTGCATGATTATGCGGATTGTAATATCTAGGGGGAAAAATGGACTTTTTTCAGACGTTCCGAGGCGCTTACACCCACTCCACCAGCCTTGAAACTTAGGTTGCATATTATTTGAAGTGCCGGCGTAAGTGACGGCGAAAATTGGGAGTAGCAGAACTGAACAACTGTAAGAAAAGTTTGGCCGATAATTTAAACCACTTTCGTCCGCTCCTTGGCGCGTCTTCCTCGCATTACCATTGGAAATTTCAATGGCCAAGCTGTTCTCAAAACTTGGAATTGTAACCTGGTTAAAAAAAAAGTTCGTTTGCTTGGGAAGAGTTTGCTTCAGACGAGAAGAGTGCTTGCCGTGGATTTTCCTTCTCATGAGCAACAAAAATTTCTCTTCGTCTGACCTCCTTACAGGGTACACCTATTCTCTTTCGTGCCATTCAGGACGAATGCTTTCGGGGATCAACGACCCTGGACTACACAATCACAAATTCTGGGAATGAGACACTCCATCATGTCTCACTCAAAATTCCGGAGAGGCCTTTCAAACCACTTTTGTTGGTTCGCAAGAAAATTCACTGGATGTTCCGGAAGGGATGGGACTACTCTAAATTGAAAGAAAACAACGCACATTGCGTGGCCTCTTTTTTAGTTAAACCACTTTCTTATATTGGAAAAATTGTTCGAGTGTGCGAACTCACCGAATGGGGGCATCAATGATCTGGAACTATTTGCTATTGGATTTCTCTTTTCCAAGGGATGAACCTTGACTCAAATACATTATGGGCTGCAAAAGAAAAGTTTCCAGCCACACACCAGAAAAAAAAAATAAATACATTATTAAACTTTTTTCTTGCGTATGCATGAAGACATTCTAAATATGGGTCACCAATATTATAATCAAATATATGGTCCAATGGACCAATGACTTTTTTGTCTTTCGTGATACTATTTTAATACCGTTAAAGAAATGATTAGTTCAAAGAAACATTATGTCATTTCTTTTGAAATGGGGAGTTCTAAAATGAATTCTAATAATTCTGATTGAATCTTAGCTTTACCATCATCTGATTCTCGCGGCGAATTCACGGTTTAAAGCATAATACTACTTCTTCTATGGAGACTTTTAAAGTCATTGCCCTGTATTTACATCCGTTCGCTAGTGGTAAGCATGTGTTATTTTCTGTTACCTCAGTGAAGCTATCCTTGGAATAGTGTGAGGTCTAAGCATGAGGGTGTGAATTTTTCGTGGTAGTTTGCTTTTTAACCTTCAAATTCCTCTCTTTACAATAGCTGACTTCCGTAATTATCTCCCCGTAATGTTTATTGCTTTCAGCAGTAAATCAAGCTCTTTCGTATAGAAGGCCGGAAGGAAACTTCATACTCCGTTCTCCCTACGGTTTCATCGCTCGCGATGTGGTCTTATGTGCGAATTATTTCTGGGTTACGCGTCTCTTTTGTTTTGAAATCGTATCTCAAGGGCAGGGTCGGTCTCACATTCCCCTCTGGCGATCCGCCCGAATCGACGTGGATTTAATCGCGTTGTGATTTCCGACGCGCATTCACGGTCGCGTCTCGCTTCGAGACTAATAATATCTCCCTCCTCATTCAAGGGATGCGATCTTTCCCCGCCCTCCTTCTCATTTCATTCTGTCTCCTCGCGTTCTGTGAATCGGATCCTCTGTTAACTTCCTCTCTCGCCCACCCAGCAAACCACACTCTTACATAGCGAAGTGCATTCCGTTTAATTTCGCGTGCTACACTGATATCCATAAGCGACTTCTAGACTTACGATTAGTTTCAATTTATTAGGTATCAATTTTACCATTGCATAATGATAATAGTAAAATAGGTGACGTCGTAGGTAGGGCTAAAGGGGAGGTTCTATCAAAGTTACATGGTAGTTTACAAGCCATAATTTGAACGTGTGAAACCTTTTGTGATCAATAAATGGTGCAGCACTCTTTAATAGCTCATGCAAAAGAATGAAAATTTGATTTTTTTAATGTTTAAGACTGATTTCAGAGAAATTGCAGTTTTGAGGAACATGCCTAGGTCCAAAATGTTGGATGATGCCTTAACACCAATGTGTTCGTTTTTGTTGTCCTCGCAACGTCGTGAGAAACTGTAGGTGGTCCAAAAGAGGAATAATTGCACTATAGAAGCACTTTCTTTGGATCGAATGAAAAGTATACAAAAAAATTCACCTAGAAGGCATATAAAAACTTCAATCAACCTACCCATCCTCTAAGCATGAATTCCGCGCACTTTAAGACCACGTTCGGAGTAAGTCCCCACCTCACATATCAAAACTAACCTTTAGATTGGTTATTGAGGCTTCAAAAAAATAACCGCAGGCATAATGCAGAATGCCGACGCAATAGGCGATGATAATGCCCGTCTCGGATTATTTCATAGGGTCTAGAAAATGCACACAATTAAGGTTAGAGTTGGATGGAGGAGGGGAAGGAGGTTGTTTCCTTTTCCTGTGCTTCCGGCGGTTATATGGAAAGTTCTGGCGCCTAAAAAATACGCAGATTGTGTTTATGTGTCTTTACCCATAAATAAATACCTCAGCAGGATATTAACCTTGAAATTTTCAGTGAGCAGTTAGGCACTCAATACCCAACTGTTGACGTGAAAATAAATACGTCGTTCCTTTACGAGGGAGGTTAATATCATACTTTAATACTAATTTTGAATTTTTTTCAGGGAAAAATTCTTTTTTCTTCATACTATATTTTCCCGCAATTTTCATGCATAATCCTTCCGCCTCTGTTACACTCATTTATTGGTTTATAAAAACTTTTCTTTTCCTGAGACTTCTCGTACTCCCTTCTTTGGAGTCTCTCCTACCTTATTCAAAACGATTTATACGATCAAAACTCTTCTTATCTAAGCCATTCATCCACAATTCCTATATTATATATATTTTGCTGTCTGGACTCTTATCCGCTCTCTTGACATTACCAAACCCGTTAATCTCACTTATTTCAGAATTATCTGTTCCAGATGCATTATATCCACAGCCTGCATGACCCAATCAATCCTCAGCCCTTGCGATGGCTTTTGCAAAGAATTTTATATCTTAATATATTCTAGTGTTTTTCGTAAATATTCTCTTAGGATTCGCAAAGTTACCCGCTTGTTCAGTTAATTTGATGGTTCGACAGTCCATGTTGTCATTTTTCTCGTTCTACTTACCAAATTTCCCTCCTTCAAACATACTTTCGTTCCGGACGCATTTATTCTCAATTTCATTTTCTGTTACCTCACCGAAGCTATCCATGGACTAGTTTTTGGTCTAAGGATCGTCGGTGTATTTAAAGTACGGGTACATCCAACTCTCCAAACATTACACCTACCTTCTGAATGCATACATCCCTCACAAATTGATTAATAAATAAACAGCATATCCTCATATCATACCATGCTTTATTTCAAAACAATCAACCAAAGTGCCATTCACTCTTTAATTAACCGTGATTTGCCATACATCTCTTTTAAATTATTCATCAACTTCTCATTTACATCATGCAATCTCAAAACAAGGGCTGAAATCATTACTGAGCGCATTTGGAAATATGAGCGATAGGTATGGGATGAGAATCTGAGTTATAAAAAACAAAGGTTACGAGATATTTACAGTGCTGCATTGTAAGTGTTATAAAATTTAGAGAGAAAAGAAGGACAAGTTAAACGTCAAAATAAAAGGCAAAACTAGAGTATGTGCAACAACTATATTGGAAGTATCTTGGACCAAAATGACTAAAGTAGTTGGAACAACTTGGGAAGAAGAAAACTTGCATTAAATAAAAACGTTTTCACGAGGAAAGTAATGATGACAGGGACTTTAAGAAAATACTTAATATGAAGCGTGGTTTTGCACGGCGCAGAAATATGGCTGTTGAAGCTATATGATCAGCGTATATTAGAGGCTTTTGATATGTGGACATGGGGAAGGACGGAATATGTAAAGAGAGAACGGGTGGAGAACATTATGGTTGGTGATGGGATATTTACGACTGTGATTGAGAGGAGAGGAGTAGGCAAGTGAGGTAAGAGGAGGACAAGGATAGGCATGTTCATGGAATAAGCCGAGATAAATATATTTGAAATTGAAGAAATTTTACTTTAGTGTGGGGTGCCAAGTTATGACTTAGGCAAGGCTAATTATTTTAGCGGTGTTCAGTCTCTGTCCATCTAAAACATCCCCCGGCGGTAAACCATAGAAATAGATCTCAACACTCGTAATTCCCTTCAAAACCCACCTCATTTTCAATTACATATACTTCTCACCAGTATTTTTAACTGTCTAATGCATTTGGTTCGATTTCATACCACTCTTAAATAAAAGGAATATGATGAGAATGTTAATAGCATCATTGAAAACAATGCCTAATTATAGGCAGCTAATAAATATTCATCGACATAACACCCTATAACACGCATCAATGGACTGCATCAGGGTGTGTATAGACAGCAGGTTCAAATGGGTAAAGGCGATGCGTTGGGTATAGAATAACACTCAAATTGTTTACTCCGATTTAAATGATTGGGTTCATTTGGCTGGCTTTATCGTGACAGCGAATTATGTGAGGAAAAAATTGTATTTGTCAATTAGGATTCTATACCTCAAAAATCTGTCAGTAATTGCGCTCATGTCTCTTATTTTTTTCCGTGAAGACTGCCGAAGATATACTGTGCCAACATACAGGTTGAACAGAAATTGAAGTTCAGGGAAAAATGCACAGTTTAAGTATACACTGTCCATGGCATAGATCAGCGGTTGCCAACTATTCGCACCTCACGGACCACTAAACTAACAATTTTGGGTCCCGCAGACAGCTTACATGAATTATTTTGTTTTATTGATACAAATTCCTATAGAATGAATATGACCTTTAAAAAATAACTTCCTATTATAATTAAAAAAATAATCATTGCAAAATTAGTAAATTTTGCTTCATTTCAACAATTGTATAAGTGTGCAGTATTTTTCGCTGATTCTGTGAAATCACTCTTCGGGTTATATTACAATTTTTTTTCGGATACCACTAGTTGAACACCGCTGGCAGAAGCGATACCTACGTACTTAACCAACTTAACGCTCACATAGAAAATGTGAAAAATCGCACTAATCAACCTGAAAGCTGGTTTTGAAAAGTGAGAATAGAGATAATTCTGAACTGTGGCGTTGTTAGTCTCGGCCCACACTAACCACAGCCATTGATTTTCTTCATGAGATTTAGAGATTAAAAAATCGCTCCGCTGGAATTTATAGGGATTGCTGAAAGACATCACGCCATAACCCAAAGCCGAACACTCAGGTCACTGAGTTCTCTGAAAGTTAAGACAATGCTAAATACGTACACGGCAGTATACTGTTCGGAGAGTACATTGACGTCACTATTTACCGCGCAGTGAACTGATTTATGTATATTCACATCCATTCTTTTTCACTCAAGTTGTAAAAATTCGAAGGTGAAGAGGGGAATGGGAAAGGGGAAGAAGACTGAAGTAATATCACAACATCGAGGGTGATTTGAAAGTTTATGACGAAACGCGAAACCGTGAAAGGAGGAGGGGTCGTGGGACAGGCCAAACAAAACGCGTGACGTAACACGATGACATCAACAGCACCCCTCCAAAGAGAAGTGTTATGGCTCGAGGGAGAAAGATAACTTTGGCCGCCAGGGCCGTCTGCACCCCGATCCCTTTGTTGATCGACCCAACATTCCCCGTTCCTCCCCCGGGGAAAGTTGAAAAAGACTCCCCTTCCCATTCCGTCGCACGTGATGAGGTGTTTTTGGATCCTGAGACGAATTCTGTTTTTCGCCAGTCCTGTCCGATGATTTGCAAAGCAATTGGCACCGATCGACTCTCCCATCCCTCCCCAGTCTCCAAAACCTACTGCACCACCCCTCTGCCCCAACCACGACACCTCTTTCGATGGATTCGCCATATGTCGCCGCCACAGTCGACTCACGCCCACCCCTCATGAATACTCCTTCAGCCTGGCTGCGCGTTACTTATTTTCCAATGTAGACTATGTTAAAGAAATCTCGAGATAAATGAAATAAACCCATGCAAAAGAACGAAATAAATTGATGGAAAAGAATACGGAAACAAACGAAATAAATCGATGTAAAAGAATTTTTTTTTTTAGGTAATCTACCGGTTAAGGTAGGTTTTTGGATGGACCCAACTATCAAACAAACATTTTGTGACTCCCCACCTAGCAAACTAATCTATATCAGGTCCCTCTTCATCTCGGTGTACTTCTTTCCTCCCTTCATCTCGTCCAACATCCCTATCCTGTTCCTACCCTTACCTCGCTTGCCCAACATTCTTCCCTCTATTACCCTCTTCAACATTCCACTACCGCTCAATACGCCCTTCATCCATTTTTCCTGCCTCCATAGGATTTCTCTCAACAAACCCCTCTCCTCCCCCACCATTTCTAGTACTTCCTCATTTGGTAAAAGAATTATCGACATATTTTGAAAACTTATCGTTCAATAATCTCCATAAATATCAAGTATAACGAGAAATATTGCTACACTCCTAACGTCAATATCGATGATAATGTCCATTATTTATGCTGGGAATGAATGGTTCATACAGATTTTAGAATTAGTATAACGATTACAAATTCCTTATCCAACATCGGCAATATCGAGTATTCTGTCCGCCAAACATGTAGTCATACACCAAATATTTAGCCCTTCACTGTCGTTGCATGGGTTTTCCAAATCCCAAATCTTCTCCATAGTTTCTGTTGTCAATATCACCCATACCGTACATCGATAACATCTATATTGATAACATGCTTCATTCGTTGCAATGACCATTTTCTAGAACATATATTTACATATATATATATATACATATAAATTCACTTCGTCCATTTCAGACTCCACCATCACCTTTCTTGACATAGACATCTCAATTCACAATAAAAAATTCACCACTTCAGTACACATCAAAGACACTAATCATCAACAATATTTACACTATACCAGTAGTCATCCTTCTCATACCAAACGCTCAATTCCCAACTCTCTCTCTATCCGCGGACATCGGATTTGCAACACCACAACTACCCTCAACAAATACCTCCACAATCTACACCATGCACTCCACAAACGCGGTTACCCAGAAAAGCTCCTACAGGATAAAATCTACCGCTCCACCCGACCACACACACCACAGAATGACAACCCCACATCTGACGCTGGACTCAACCTTTGCACAACCTATTTCCCCGGATCCCACAGACTGAAAACCATTCTCAAGGAACTTTATCCTATATTACATGACAATGACGCGACCACATCCTTACTGCCCCAATGCCCCTCTGTCGCTTACAGACGACCAGCCAATCTCAGAAACCTTCTGAGATCCACCAACCCTTTGACACCCCGCCCTGACAAATTTCCACATATTTCCCCTACCTGCAATCGCCCCCGATGTAAAACATGTCTCCTAATCAGATCTGCTCCCCTCTCCCCACATCCCCTCATTGTCCCTTCACCCCGTTCCCACGCTAATTGCCTCTCAAAAAATATTATCTATCTTTTGTCGTGCAAACAATGCACCTCATTCTACATAGGCGAATGCATTACCCCCTTATCCATCCGAATGAACAATCACTGCTACTCATGTAATTATGCTTCACTCTCTTCTCTTCCTATCCCTTTACACGCAAGTTCACACAACCTATCATTTGACGAATGCTTTTCCCTAACAGTTCTAGAATCCCTACCTGATTCAGCCACCAACATAGAGGTGAGAACTCGCGAATCCGCATACATCCTATATTTCCGATCCTTTAAAATTCCCACCCTTAACCGCCATCTTTAATTTCTTTCCCAACAGTCCCTAAACCTTCCGCCTCCTCTCCCCTCCCCAGGCACTCTTCCCTCAAAACCTCTCAGTCTGACCTGAAGAAGGCCTCGGAGTAGGCCGAAAGCTTAAATCATCTACAGTGTGAGTGTCCTTTTACGTGTTATCTGTTTTATTCTGTGTTCTATTGTGCCGTCCAAAAGTTATATATATATATATATATATATATATATATACACAGTAATCAACCAGTAAAGGGTCGGTTTAGTAAGTGATGGTAGAGCTCACCCATGTACTAAGCTCAACGGCGTGTGAATAATCACACATCAGGGTAGGGGGGCCAGTTCCTTTCCCTGTGCCGGTTATGGTTTCCCAGGAAGATCTAGTACCCGAAAAATCAACTAGCTTGGTTGGAGCTGCAGGTGCCCAGAGTGCCTCGCCCGGGAATCGAACCCGGGACCCTCCGGTCAGTAGTCCAATGCTCTACCCACTGGACCACCGCGACCTGTATATATATCCTTTCCTTATACCTATTTCTATGTTTGAATGAACATTTGTGCGCCGTATGGCGGGACTTCGTATTTGAATGTAAAAATATACATACATATATATACACCCATAGTACACCCATATGATAGTTACTTAAAATGATACACTTCAATCGACATACTATCAATCTATCAAATATAAAGATTCGAAAATGGCCTATCGAATCGAAGGTTATAGACTGTGATAGATGGAATGAATTTTGGCAAGCGAGGCAGTCAGGAAAAGAATAGATATTTTGGAGGGAATGAAGGGAGATAGGAAGTAAAAATGTAAAGTAAAAGGTAAGTGGAGGTGAAGTATGAACCATTGCGATTCATGGTTTTCGAGTATATACTATACATAGTAGTATACATGTAAATTTAGTGTCATGTCTGACAAGGTTTAAAAGTATAATATTGCTTAGTTATTGGTACAATCAAAAGCCTACCTTAACCGGTGGACAAATCTTAGTAATTATGGCAATTATTATAATAATGGATACAACGTCTTATCACGTATCCCTTGTATTTTCACATCTAAGATGAGGTGACAGTTACTTATGATTTGACCTCTAGGCGTGAATGTGTCCATATTTATTCCCGAGACGGTTCTCTTGCATGTGTGTGTTTCCTTACCATGAACGTTACACACGGTGGTGAAATAGGGTTCATGAAGGGGAGGCACACCTACTCCCAAAATTCATTTCTTCCGGACATGAAAATGAGCTATATTTAAAAAAATTAATTCTTCCAACGGTTCCTTAATTCGAATCGCGTACAATGAAATGCAGCCCATAACTATGTACTTATGTGGAAGGGGATGAGCACGCCTGCAAAAGGCGAGCTCACCACAGAAGGAACCTGGACTCAAGTTTTCGTAATCATATTGCGTTAGGAAAGAATATACTTTAAATTTAGTTCAATTAAGCCATTTAGAAGAAAAAGTAAGATTGGAGAGAAATTTCTACAATCAACACGCCGGGAAAGCACCAGAACTTACTTTAATCCATCATGAAACATTACATTTTTTTGAGACTGGCCTTTAAGGCCTACCCATATACTTATTACGTAATACATGCCCACGCCCAGTACGTGATCTAGAAAACCTCTAGCAGTCATTTTCATATATAAATAAGAATAGTGTTACAACTTTTTTTCTACTATGAAAGCTGAGAATCATGTTTAATGTAATAACTACCGTACTTATTTGGAGACCGAATGTTCCCCGAAGTAAATAATGTCATACTGGGGGGACAAATGGTATTCAAAAGTGTTGGCGAGCATATTAATTGCATAATTTTGAATTTTATATTTGCCCAAAAATATTCTGCTAGGGATTTCATGGACGCAATGTCTCCCTCTCTCTTGGATCCGAAACTGTTCACATCTCTTGTAAAACTAAACTTATACTTATTTATTTCCCTTTTTTCACTTCAAAGTTTCATTCTTCAAATGGATTTTAGTTCCAAGTTGATTGATTTCCTTAACGTATGCATCTAAATGTAAAATCAAACTGCAATCAGTTTTATGGCTCTTAGTACCCAAGATAAGTCTACATCTAATGTGTATTTCTGAAGGTTCATTAAAAATGTATTTAATTTTTTTATTGTATTACAACTTTTATCTAATATTTGATTTATTCATTGATATAATATCCACCAACGATTATTTGAAAATAGGTTTTGTCTCTCAAATAAAATGTATATTACAAACAAAAACAATATTCGTGTGGTGAAATCAGAGAAGAAGCTAAAAGAAAGAAAGGAGTAGAATAGGGTTGCTCATTATCAATCGCGATCTTTAATGGGTACGTTGAGAAGACAATCAGAAGGGAGATAAGAGGTGATGCATGAATTCCAGGAGAAGAGCAAATATGCTACGATTTATGGGCGACATAGAAAATTTAGCTTTTTATTATCTAGGAGGTAAGAACTCACAATATTAATAGGCAGTAAAGGGAAGGCTGTTTAAATTAGCATTGGGTGCTCACAAAAACGCTAATGTTCTTGTTTGCCATTGAATCATATAAGAAGCGGCAGTGATAGCTATGGTTCGTGATTCATCCAAACGATAATTCTTATTTGATGCAGGGCAATAGTTAATAGTGGATCGTACAGTAGTCATGCCTTTATGATGTACTGCTGGAATTAAATTGCGCAGTTTCAGGCGTGATATGGTGGAGTTGGAACATAGAATGGCAGTAACAAGAGTAAAATATATTTAGAGCATTGCCATTGGCTAAAATTTGTATGGAAATTCTTAAACAACATGTTTTTTACTTTGACGGTATTTACTGTTGCGTAAAATCGATTTTCTTAGCTAAGCCACCAAGGTGTACTTGAGCAAGAAGTTGCTAAACGGATTACGTTGTGAAATGTATTTTATTTTACTATACATAAGTTCATTTATGAGTTTTAAAACCTTTCTATCATTAGAACAAAACAAAAAGCAGTCAAAATTCAGGGTAGGTCTTAAGTAAAATTTTAATTTGTTTTTCATCTTAATTATACTTTTGAAATTTCTGAAGAAAAAACGACCTTTCTAATGAATTGTAGAAAAGATGAGGGGTTAATTTCATTTAAAATCGCGGAAAGTAAAATTGGAAACTGGTTTTTGCTGTTTTATGCTTCGGTTCTAGTAAGCTGTAAACTCCTTCTGAAAGAACTAATTCATTTTTCATTCACGAAAGTGGTACCCTTGCTATCAGTGACACACTTGGAAATTTTAATTAATTCCCGAAATATTCCCGTAATCCATGATATTTGAATTTAGGAACAATGTAAATTTAAAAATATCTAGCAATACTATGTGACTTTTTGCTTGACAATGACTTTAAAAGTGGAAATTTGATGAGAGTTCCTCTTTAAAACAAATGCCCTTTAAAAAACAATTTTAGAATACAAAAATATTATTAAAATTAAGCCCTTTATTTACATTTTCAAGCATCTACCGTGTTTGTGTTAGTGGATAAGGATATGTAAAATAAATAGTCTCTATTAATGCTTCATACAAAATAATCGTGTCAGAAAATGGTTTCACTGTATTATCAGTGCAGTTTCAGCGCGGCATATGGCCCTAGCATTATTTATTTAGGTGGGTAAGGGCAAAAGTTTATTTTCAAAAGTGTAAAAAATACAACTGATAGTAGTCTATGCATCAAAAGTTTTATATTGGACTTCTCGGAAAGAAATATTATTACCAATGTTATTTACATGAATTGTGATAGGGGGAATTAATAGTAATTAAAACGTATTTTTTTGGGGGCGAGATTGAGACTGGGTAACCCCTTCTTCCTCTTAACTCCTCGTTATTCAATATATAAATACGGCAATGACCATTACAACAAAGACTGTAGAAATTTTACAGTGATTATAGGAAAATACGAAATAAAAATTTACAAAGCTACATTGAAAAAAAATGGATGGAGAGTGAAACGATGTGCACATTTGTGGGAAAAGCCTCAAAATTGAGGACTGATATCCTAAACGAAAAAACCTACTGTGGGAAAACACCCGCACAGGAAAAGTGAAAAACCTTGGCAGCATAGACAAAAATTTCTGAAGTGTGAATACCTAATAATAATGGAACGGTGATGCATTTCATAAGGACACTAAGAAAAATTTAAAACTATATTTAAAATATCATTCAGAATCAATACATGGATAACAAATCAAATTAAAAGAAAATAAATAACAAAATAATAAATAATAATAAAGTATTTATGCATAAAATTTTGAATAAATGACTGAATTAGTCATAATAGTTAGTCAAAAGAATAATAAATATCCATAAAAACAAAAGCTAAGAAGCTAAAAAAAACCAATGGCCTATTCGCCCACTACTGCGGGTTTTAATAAATCGTTCAAAGTATTATTTAAAATAACTTGCACACTAGGGTCCAGTTATACATTGTAATGTCCATAAGTTTCGAACATCAAATTGTATTATTTTGACTGAATTCAGGGAAAATATCTTAATTGCTGCTAAATCAATGTGATCTCCTCACATATATTATAAAGCTTCAGGCAAGGGACTAAGTTTGAATAAGTACTGTATTTCAAGTGTTTCTTTGAAAAAATTGTCTCTCATTTTTAAGAAACCTCTTAAAATAAACTTTAATGCTTCCGTAGTGGTAATTTGTTTAGAGTGAGTTGCATTAATGAAGCTATCTCCATAATTTACGTGGAAGAAAAGGGTATCCGTAGTGGTCGGGAAATTCGAAGAAGAAAAATATATAAAACAATATGCTTGCTAAAATATATTTACAAGCAAACACTTACGGAAATTTTTGAAGTCGATAGAGGAATATTTACGTATTTATTTCATTTTAAATTCTTCTCTCTATAATATATGACGTCTACTTAATTATAATTATTGTACCTTATGGTTTCAAATCAAATAGTTGGGAGAGAGTGAAGCACTTCGGTGATAAAGTAAACCGTCAATATTGGAGTTTGGCCTATCGATAAATGTGTTGCGAATCGACAAATTCACGTGAAGTCTACACTCGCAATTCACCGTTTTTCATTAACTAAAGAATTGTGGTAGGCATATTTACTAAATTGCAACGAGAATATGTACCTCAAAATTTGTCGAAATCCAAAGGTTTTAAGTTGGACAGAGTTAAAGCACCACACTGGAAGACATTTTGAAGAGCCTTCTCAACGTACACTTATTTATCAGTAGATTGAAAAGGTATCGGCTTCAAGTCTCTAGGCAAAGGATTTATTGTCATATCATTAATCCTCATGCTGATTAGTGTTTGGTACATGAATTTTCGGACGTCCAGAAAGGGAGTGGAGGTTGGCTAAAAGGTGCCCTTTCGGAAAAGCTACTAGTTCTTAAATAGCGCTGCATAACATAAGTGCTGTGATACTTAAAGTCAGCATAATAATTTTTGATTAATAGTAACCCTAGTGATATAAATTAACGCTCGCTGGAAATTAATGACAACGGAAGGACTTATAAAGGCGCGACACGTTGAACAAGAGGATTAAGATGTAATCCAGTTGTGGATGATCGTCATGACGAGAGCAAGAGGGCGTTGACTATACATTGCGTCACACGCACGTCATCCGAGGGAGGGGTCCGCAGGACAAGGAGTGGAGGGGAGCCATGGTGAGCATGACGTCACAACGAAGCACTCCACCGTTAGAAAGACAAACAGCGACGGAAGGTGACAAGCTGATATATATGCATACTATCTCCAGCGAACAGAATAACCATCAATCAACAATACATTTACAGAAACCGATCAAAGCTGGAGCAAGAATAAATTGGAGGTTGATCAAAAGGGGTAATCAGAGCGTAACGGTGAGATAAGGTTCGAAAATTAGTTCTTGCTGCCGACGTAATTTTTGTAATGGTGTGGTAGATGTGGTAGCTTAGCGTGCGCGCCTAGAACTTTTTGTACTGAAAACTATACTTTTTTTCCGGGGTCGAGGCCCGAGTCATACCTACGCTTAGCCCCTTAAAAAAATCGACTGGTTAGACTTTCTGCATGTCAGTGGGGAATAACGAGGAAGAAAACCTGCTAGAGGGAATGCCATCAATCTTACGTCTTATTCTGATGAGTCGAATTACTTCATTCCTCTAATGAAATCCAATCTTAGGTGCGATCATTGTGATTTCGGAATGGAAATTTTGAGATGACTCTTTAAATTAGAGGGGACTGTGTCGGGAAAAGGAATATCCTTTGGCTTAATGGATAGAAGCAGATTCTTCCGAATTTACAAAGATATATTGAATACTATATAATCTAGAATACACCTGAAAAATCCTATCTACTTCTGGAATTGAATGTGGGGTCTTAAGGAACAAAGTCAGTGAGCTGCCCACATTTCCACTTTGCTTCATGCTACGCCTCTGAGCCAATGAAACCTATTGTCATTTTTTAGTTTTTTGTTTGCCGCCAATAACCAAATGGTGAATGAATGGTGTCCGGTCGCTCCTTTTCAAGTGCCCTTTGAGTGGATCACGGGGTACCCTGTGTCTCTGAATGTATTGGATTAGATGTAGTACTATGACTTATCACCTAACACCCCCCGCCGCACGTCCTTACGATGACCTGCGGGGTGGTGTGTGAATGTCAATGTAGCCTTTCATGTCACAACATAATTTTATTTGAACATAAAATTGTACGACGAAATACTTCGTTTCCTGGTCAAAATGAACCAGCCTTATCAATATTTTAGTATCAGTAGCATTAAAATTATAACTTTCTCATGAAAATGTTATAATATTTGCGGTTTTACCATCAACATTCATCATTTATTTTTTTCTTTAGGCTTCCAAACGATTCTGATCTATGAATACAAATATTCTCCTATGGATCTGATAAAATTCTTAGTCGGACTATTATAGTTCTTCAGTGTTATTATTATTCCTTCTTCCTTCAAGTGTTTGCCTTCCTGATGTACCAGTACTCTTGTGAAATTGATAAAATCTAATACAAAGTACGTCAATTTATAATTTTGGATCTACGTTGTTGAAAGATACTTTCAGCTAATAAGGTATTTTAATATTTTGCAAAGTTTGTTTGATAATGCTCATTCCAATGCAGTTAACCATGATCAGGTAGGTGCAATGTCGAAAATTCTTACCATCGTTTCTTTTATTAATCATCCACACCTATCATCGCTCCAACAACCCAATTAACTTATCATTGACTGCAACTCTATATACGAGTATACCATTATCAAATATACTCCTGTGCTGTAAGTACCTGAATATGATGTACAACATCAAAACGCGTTATTATTTATTTATTTGATGATATTCGCTGCAATTAGGCAATTGTCCTGGTGGAAACGGTCAAGTCTGGTCAGCTGTCACTCATGACATCTACGTAATACATACAATCCATTTACCATCACCCATGGGCTAGGTTTACACCATTCGAGAACATACTACGCACCCTCCTTCGCCACACTCCGTCCATAATCACGTACTCTTCAATTTCATATACCGTTCAAAATCGCTTCCCGTTAACACTTCATTCACTTTTGAAATACAACTTGAAATGGCGTTAACATAACATACAAACAATATTTTAACAGTTACAATAGTATAAAAATCATTGATCAAGGATTTATCACCCAGTTTATCACCCATTAACTAAAATAACGGCCGTCCCTCTGTTAAATCTGCTGGATCTGTGGAATGCTGAACAAGGAAATATATAAGCCTTTAACACATATTACTCTAAAAAAAATTCTACTCTTGGCATACATAAATGTTATTGAGGTTTGTTAAATCGAACTGCCAGAAAGCTGCATTTTATCTTGCTCGCCTTTGAAGTTCATTAGAATCTGATTCTCACTGCTGCGATTTTACCGAAAGAAATACGTCAATCTCCACAAGAACGAATGAAGGATCTAAAATAATTACAGTAACCATGAAATGAGTGTATCAAAGAAATCAGTCAGGCTGGAACGATGAGTTGAGGGGAGGTCGCGACAGTGAACGCCGTGGCGTCTGAATCCAAACAAAATTTTAAACGGAAAAAAAAACGCAAACGAAAAATAGCGACAAAACCAGCTGCGTCGCGCAGCAGTAAAAAAAAATACCCCAGCGCCATCACTTGCATCTTTAAAAATAGGACAAAGGAAAAGATTTGAAAAAAATAACATTTCAAAAGACTCGCACCCTCTTTTTAAACGCCGCGGACTCTCTCCGTCCCTCCCTCCCCGAACGGCGAGCAATTCATTCCGATTTTCTTTTTGATCTTCTCCCTTCATCCTCCCATCCCCCTCACCCTTGGTTCAACCCCCGCGTCGCGACGGTGTCTTTGACTCCTTTCCCCACATCCCTCCTCTCTCTACCCCGATCCCCCATTAATCCCCTCCGCCGCCGACGCCCGAACAAGTCCGCTATTCCCGTGCCCGCCTTCCCGCCTCCTCCCACCCCCTCCGAACCCTCGTCGTCAACACCACCCTCGCTTCCCACGACGAAAACCGCCGCGTATCCGATAATTGATGCGGCCCAGCACGCGAGGGTGGGAAACGGGGAAGGCATATACGTACACCCAAGGGGAAAGAGTAATGGAACGCGGAGAGGGGAGGGGACTTTAATTGCGGCAGTATCCGTGAGATGGGGGAGACGGGGGAAAAGAAAATGCTTTTAGCAAGGAGAGACTCGATCCTCCGTCGAAATCGGCGACGTGCGGCGGCATTGACTGCGGTCGATGGTTGGGATCTTTCAACGGGAGGTGACAGTGCATCGCGCAACGTCCCTCCTCCCCACTTGTGGGAGGAAAACGCGAAAGATTGGAAATGGGAAGGAGAGAATGAATTATAAGTTTTGTTGGAGGTGGAAGATAAGAGAGGGGATGGGGATGGATGGGAATTTTCTTGGAGAAAAGGCAGCAAACAAATGATGAAAATCACTGAATCCGCTCTACGTGATATCCGTTTCAATTTCTTAACCATCTCTGAGATGCGCTTCCGGACATAGTTGGGTTTGGTCTTAAAAGTTTGACTTATTTTTCCGGAGTGATTTCAGTCCTCAAAAAGGCTTATTTCCGATGCGAGTGCAAACAATTCTCAACGGAACGCGGCTTGTAACAAATGTGGAGCAGAATAAAAGGTAAACTGAAAGTTAGGACGGTGGGATAAGGCCTGAATGCGCCATGCAATAACCAATAGAGCGGCAAATTAGAAACTATGATCAAATGGTCCTTGTAATGGGGAAACTCGCGATATTTTTTTATTCCTGCGTGGTGGTGGTTCGGTATGCACTCTGAGTGTGGAGAATGAGGAACTACTCTACGATAGTCTCATCATGAGGGGATCGAATTCGTACCCTTTGAGCGTATCAGCCGGTGCCCTCGCCAAGTTCCAGGGCAGAGACATTCGGTTGAAAAAGCATATATCAGGAAGAGGCACCACGCTATTGCCGAATTCAGATTTCACTCCACTCTTCATTTTCTCCTCATAATCCCCCCCCACCTCAAGATACCCGGCAGCTCGTTGAAAGAAATCGTCCTCATAAATCGCTTGTCTCGAAAAAAATATACACAAAACCTTTTTTTTCTCAATTCTTCTTCTTCCCTTTAATAGAGCCATATAGGGACCACGTGCCAACTTCAGCTCCTTCTCTTTTGTTGCTTTATTGTTCCCCAATATACTTTCATCTTTTCGTTATGTCTTCTTATTATTTATTAAGACCACTTTTCACCCGTTATTTTCTCTCTCTTCTACCTTTGAATCTCTCCAATTTCAACACTTCATCTCTAAAGGCTTTGTTTTTTCTTCTGTTACGTTCTTTCTTTACTTATTAGTTCCAGCTTGTTGTCTTCTTTTCCAAAGATATCCGTTTTCTTTCTTTTCAACATCCGTTTTAACCTATTGTCACAATTTAACAAATGTAATGTTTAACAAATGTACCAATTCCTTTTAATAGATAAATTAATGCATAAAGTTAGCACAGAAAACATGGAACTCACCTCCCACTTAGCAATAAATTACTTACGGGTGTGACGGTGGACTCTTCCTATCCCTGTGTCATATACGGTATTCGAGGAAGATCTAACACCTGAAAAGTCACTCGGATGAGGCTGTTCAATGGCGTCAAACAGGAAACGAACCAGGGACATCATATTTGAGCGTCCTTCTACTGAATGTACTACAACGTCCCCCACCGTGAATACTAGGGGGATTATTTTTCTGCCCAGAAATTTTGGCAAGTCGACTTGTCGACAATCAAAAAACCGGAGAGTTGGATTCGAAAATAAAAAAAATATCTCTGGTATATGTTTAAACCGATAAATCATTCCAGTTGGGGCACAATTTAATTCGATTCACGGATGAACCGTTGACAAACAGTGAGATCAGGTAAACATTATCAAAAATCTTGGCGAATGTAATATATTTGGAAACGGAGGTTCAGGAAATCAGGTGTCTAATTAATTCGGCAGTGATACTGATTTCTCATTCTCCTCCCTCGTGCAATGACACTCGTGCACGTATTAAAGCCACCCACCGCTACGAGTTTTCCGAAAACGAAAACCACGACGGAAAATGTATGTCCGTTTACTGGACTTGACGGCAATTGATTTCGAATCCTCGATCAATTCAATCGTCGATCATTTACTCGGTGAATGTCGTTCTGGTCAAATTTCCACGGTTGATTCTACGAGTTGCAACTTTTTCGACGAAGGTCGAAAATCGGGGGAGGGGAGGGAGCGATGACGGTTTTCGCAAAACTACTGGTAAAAGCACTTGGAAATAAACCTTTGGACAGGTCAGTTGCCGTCATAATTCAGCCGCTTCCTGTCTGACCTTTGGGGAAATTAAAATTTACAGCATGAGAAATGACGCACATCGCACGACTGAAAACCTTTGCCGGCGCTAGATCGATTACATTTTCCTCCGTGTATTCTTCTGGGGGCGCTCGTGGTCCCGCCGTCGTCCTAATGGGTCATCGGCCCCTGTGCCATTGGCCAGAATTACCAGATGTTCCGTCCGACCCTGGGTGCCAGTGATGTACGGCGGTTCCTAAAATAAAACGGGCGGTGGGAGACAAACGGAGAGAGATGGCCGTGGGATGAATGTTAGAAAATATGGAGGTTTTGGTTGCATCAGCCTGGAATACGCGAAGCGATGACTGACGAGCCAGATGGACCAGCGAATCATCTAAATCAGACCTGGAAAACCCGAGACTCGAGAGCTACATGTGGTTACGCACGTTATACAGTATACCGACTATTAAAAAATGTGTCATTATATATTGTCCGCGGAAAAGTAACTTTTCACCATTGTGACCATTTGAAAGGATTTAATTTCGTCGGCCCTGATCTAAACGAGCATGAATTTGGATACGGTCTCTTACCTTCACATTGGAGCTCTCTCGAAACTACTGCTCCCAACGGCGTGAAGTATTCTTAGCTGTCGAAGCTCTCGTTTGGAATCGAAATGAGATTGCTTAAATAAGATGAACCGGAGAAAGGGGCTAACCTTACCTAATCCTAGTTGGTGACCTAGACGTTCGGACTGACTGACACGACTTTTTTAATCCTGTGACTGGATAGAGGGGATTAGAATGAGGAATATAATGCGATTCAAGAGATGAAGATAGTGAGATGTATTGGAAGAACGTAGAGAAAGTGGGGAGGGGGGAGTGGATGCTGAAGCACACAGAAAGACTTAGAAAATTTGCAATCACTCCTGCTCAAAATTCTCACATTGATTGATATTCCCTCACATAGGCACCTGGAATTGCGGTATTAATTGATCTACGCTAAGAATGTTCCTTACAAACTGTGGCTCAATTTTACGTAGAATTTGGTGCACTAATTTTGTGAATGTTGAAGAAATTGGTACCATATTCGGAACTGTTTTATTCATATCAACACACGAATAACTATAACTCTTTATCAGTAAGTGTAATACATGCGAGAGTTTCACCTTAGAAACATAAAAATTAAATTTTCATTTTAAACTTTGAATGGCAGTACTAACGTTCTAGGAATTTTAGTCGCTTGATTATTCTCCCTTGGTGCATTTTTTTATTTTCCCAAAGGCGGATTTTCTGGCATAAAAACTTCTGCAATTTCGCAGCTAGAATGATGAAAGTTACTGTCACAAATGGAAAATTATACAACAAACCCTAATAGATTCCTAAATTAGCTCTGATGTTTTTTTTAATCCTCTTTTAGGCATATTTTTGGCCGCTTTCTAAGTGGCATACCTCAACTTCAGTGCAACTTTTCTCACTCTACTAAAATATCTTTTAGGCAGGACTATAATGAGGACAGTTGAGGTGTCTTTTATATCTCTTCAACTGCTTCTCAGGTTGAAAAAGAAAGAAGCACAGAAGCTAGAGAAGCAATTTTAACAATTCATTTTTACAGCTCCAAAACCACAGTAAAGGGATATCATGTGGTGGACTGCTTGATAAAACAATTTCAAACACTTAGTCGCACGCTTGTTTTTCTGCGGAAACCATAGAAGTAGCGAGCCACAGCAACGCAACCCAGAAAAAAGTAACCTTGCTCTATCGCGCTACTACAAGGATGCTTATATCCACCCCTGGACAGGGAACTGCGGAATTATGAGCCCTGTAGGCATTTCATTCAAATCAAGAGACGTACGAAAGCATTATTCTCTCGGGGAGTTCAATTTCCTTTCTTAAAAGCTTGACGTCACACTCCGAGCGGTCCACAGCTGCGGGAACAACGAGCCGCGTCCCTCTCACAAAAAAGTAATATATCTCAAAAGGGCGCGGGTCAATCTTATTTCGCCTCCGCTTCCCTCCCCTCCCAACTCCGTCCCTCCATTCCCAAAGCTATTTTCCCCGCCGACGTAAACCATCTCACTCGACCCCGGTTGCGTGGCGTAATCACCCCGCCGCCGGTTTTCGTACTTTCTCCCGAGTCCAGACGAGTTTCCTTCTCCTCGTCGACCGAGAAAGTAATTCCTCCCATCTACCCCGCCCTTCTACCCTCCCCGCCCATCCTCACCCCCGATGCCCTCAACCCCCACTTCCCTTCGGCGGCCGAAAGAGACTTCGTTACGCCGGACCCAGAAGGCATCCTCTGGTGGCATCTTGACCCCCATACAAAATGCGGGTGCCTCCCTTTTCTATGGGGGACGGAAAACATGCAATTATGGATCTATTGGGAGGGGCGGACGGTGCGAGGGAGAGGAAAGGGGACAGTCGTAGAGCAGACGGTTTCGATTGGCGGAATGGGCGGGTGGACCCGCCCATCGAGAGGCGAGGATTAAAGGGGAAGGAACTGGGTGATGGAGCGGGTATTTGTTCGGCGGGTGAATTTGGGAAGGGGGGCGGGGAAGGGAGTGGGGATGAAGGAGAGAGCCTTGCTCGTCCCGAAGCAGGAACGTGAAATGTCTCGATCTATGGTCAGCGAAGAATACTCGGTTTCGTATTTCGATTCCGAGCCTCGAAGCACCCGATTCTTCGCCGTGGACACGATTCAATCTATATAAAACAGCAACAATTAACATAATGCCTACGGTATTAAAAATAATGAAATTTCAAGCTCTCTAATTGCTTTATCGACATTGATTAATATTTTTCCTCATTTAATTTTTAATACCGAAATTGTTTCCAGAGCTGATAGTCATTGTCAAGGCACAAAAGTAATAGGTTGCACACGCTTATGCATGCATTCTCGGTGTGAATATGGAATCGCTTCAATACTGCAGAACCTTCACCTATTACACTTCGATAATGATCCGATCGGTTGAATCAATGGTTCGTATTAAGATTAAGCGTGGGAAACCACTAATCAGTGTTTGCTCTATGCAAGAATATTGAACGTACTTTCAAATTTAAGCCTGAATCATGTTTTTGCACAAAATTTCGTCTCGGACTGGTATGAAGACAATAAAACACGATACTTTTCGGAAACATGGTCCTAGAAAATTTACAATATTGATTGCAACAATATCGCAACCACTTTCGCCATTTGCTTCCTGCTTCTATTAATGAGGGAAGGCAAACAGGTGGGGACAAGAAATCTCTTAGATAAAGAAGAGTTCACAAATAGGTGTTAATGACTGGCGCCTGAAGTATTAAGTGGAAGAAAAGACTAAAACTTACATATTTGGCGTACTACTGAATAGCTCAGAAACGTGATCATTAAGGCAGCAGGATAAGTACAGTACATATTGAAGGTCGTTGAGCTGTGGGTTTGGAGAAGATTGAAAGAAATAAAATGGACGGAAAGGAAAACGAGCTATGACGTCCTTGGCATAACTGGGTAAAAGAGACGGCTTTTGGGAGAAAATCGAAGAAGGTAAGCAAAGTGGATGGGGGAGATACTGGGACGCATTCCGATGTCTGTAATAAATGTGAGAACGATGGGGAAGTGAAGCAGAGGAAGGAAAAAATTAAGGCATTTTCAATGAAATTAAGAGAGGTAGGAAGTGGCCATAGAGAATGAGTCAATTTAATTTGCATTATGGGGTATTCGAATATTTTGTGTAATTTTAGTCAGGGTTTGAGAGCACAGAAGAGTGCAGTGTCAAGGCCCATCAAAACATACCCTACGTCTGAATACAATTAACAACAAAAACAAAATAATGTGAAAATGCCAACGGAGAAATTTCAGAAGCGTGTTAGTAGATCGGATATTTTCCTAGGCTGCGGAGCAGAATGACAGTCCCAGTTATAAGCGTTCTTGGTGGACTAAATGGTGACTCAATGGCGCCCATCGTCAAGTTCATCCCTGCCTGTAGCCGGAGAACGCAGCAGAAGGCCTCACTCCTTGTCCTCCATCTTCCTCATTTGCAACATCTTTATACCGAAGACCCATCCGACGGGGCTGGGCGTGGTTACCTCAATGACCTGACGTGCATTTGTCACATCGTCCGTATTTAGTCTCCAAGCGAAATAAATACAGCGAAAAATGATGCTTCTAAGGTGGAAGTGTACTGGATTAAGTCAAAAACAATACTTTCTTCTTTGTTTTCTGAGGTATTTTAGAATCATCAAGCTCCTTATTTTTACCAATAAGCACTCGATCCTACGGTGAGGCATAAAAATTGTGAGATTTTCTCTAGCATGTGAGTCTGATGACCACTACGTTAACGTGCGTTGATCTACTCATCTATGCACGGAGACTGATCGGTTTACGATTTACAAGTCGCGATTTACTCGTATGGTAGCCCTTTTGTAAGATCCAAGTATACCATATCCACTCTTATCATAATCGACCACATCTGGGTTTCATACTCCAATAGATGGACCATATTTCTCCTTCGCTATCCGAGTGAGTTCGAATAATTCTCCGGTACATTCGGATTTAAGTTGTAAACGCCGTAAGCAGCGCACGTTTTTTGCTTTTGCTTCGGCTCTCTCATAAAAGTTATAAATTTAGACTGTTAGTTCTAAAATTCTCTGCTCCATTTCATCCTTTCACCTTGATAAAAAATATTTTCTCTCACTTCTCAGGATGCATCTTTTTTAATCCGAGGGAATCAATAAACTTTATTGAATGTCTACGAATAAACTGAAGTCGTACAACAATTTTACAGAGTGTATCGCAAATAATCAACAGGGTATCATACTTTGCGGAAGAGCGGTCTTCATCCTTTTCATTGAAATTTCATCCTTCCATTTGAAACGCCGAAAATTCCACAAGGGAAAAATTCTCCTCTTGCCGAGAACCAATGATTTGGGCATTTTTTAGGTGTAATTATAATATCCAATGAATGAAGATTGTTTGATCCGGTTGCTGAGTATAGCTGAAGCTATACTTTTGAAGTGACAGGTACCTAGACGTACAATTTGTCTTCCAAATTTTCAATTGGAGGATCGATATAATGAAAATCGAATGGATAAGGGTCGCCTTACGAATAATGATCGTACTTCGAAGTATGAACCTTTGCACCGACACGCCGTTGCTTCATCGAGTCGCAGCGTTCGAATAAGGAGCATCAAAGAAGCTCTCAGGCGGAAATTCGGGCATTTTGCAACCGAAAAGCGGGAAAAATGTACCAGCGGGAAAGAGCAAAACGAAGAAATGGGAAATCACGATAGAGCGAGAATCAAGAGAGAAGAATAGGAAATGGAGAGAAAGAATAGGAAGATGTGACCGTACCGTCGCACATATGGGAAGAGAAACATGGAAATTAGGTTTTAACTTGGAAAAATGACGTTTCGAGAGCTCTCTTTCCTTCATCGAGAGGGAGTATTGTCCCGGCTGCTTCGAATCGGAGGTCCCTCCCTTCCTCTCAACTAGATCTCCCGCTTCTCATCCTCCTCCTATCTCCTACCCACCACTTACCCTTGTTTCCCGCGCATGACGAATGGCTGGCTTAAATCCAAGGCGAGCGGGACGCGGGCGCGAGGGGACGGGACGTCGCAAGCGAGAGACGTACTCAAACCAATTAATGTAGTTTTCCGTACTTAATCTCCCTAGCGGAGAAGGAGGGAGAAGGAGGAGTGAGGGGTGGGGGAGAGGCAGAGGCGAACATTCAGCAAGTGTGAGGGAGGTGAGGAGAAACGGTGGGGTTGAGTGCAGAAGGATTTGTGTAGCGGACTTTTTTTTTCAGCCATAAGCCAACTCGGGGTGAGAGGAGTTTAAGGGAAAAAAATAGGAGAACGTTACTTATTCACGAATTTTGCCATTTTTATACCTCTGCAGTTTTTAAATATGCTTCCTTTCCTCTGAGATCAGTCACAATACCCATCGAGTCCAGCTTCAATTTCGTCCATTCTAGATCGAATTGACTCAGCGTATAAAGCCGGCGCTCGATATAGGCACGTTGAAATGCCGAAAAGGGAATTAGTTGGAAAGGTACTACTACAACGCTCACAAATTGCGAGATGGCGACTATTTTTTTATGCCTCCGTGGCAAAATAATACCCGTTATCGAATTTGAAATTCAACTTTAATGGACGCGGCGTCGAAAGAGACGGATGGGACGGCGTGAAATGTGTCCACAAAGAATTTTCGTGTTGTTCATTGCCACGGTAATCGACCCGAACGAAGCTTGGTTTGATGTGTGAGGACAGAGCTTATCTTACATTAAGCCCTAACTATACGGCGTTGTAATTTCACCAATGCAGGGTGAAGAGAACCAGTTCCTTTCCCAATATTAGCCGCACTCTCCCCGGTAGATTCGGCGGCCAAAAAAAAACAGCTTAGTTGAAGTCAAAGGACAAAATTTTTCGGGAATCTAACCCGGGTCCTCCGATAAGTAACCGAACAACCTATCCACTGGGATACCACGCATCAGACTGGAAACAGTAGTTCCCTTCACTTCGCGGAAGAGGTTATTTTTTCATATTTCACATCATGTTAACAGGAAAAAAATTATATCTATTGTGAAAGTGAGGAAGAAAATAAACTATTTCAACAAGCTAGAACATGCAGACTTACCACAAGTATCAAGTTGTGATTCGTCTCTCCATGCCCAGCAAGCTGAGATCCTGAATTGATGAGCTCAGAGATGGCTGATGGAGGCAGCTGGCTGGTGTCGGGGAGCTAAAATGAAATGGCTGGGATCAATAGAGCGAATGAACAAAGCAACATATTTTACAGGCAGTTTTGGAACGTCTAACGTCAAAACGCGTTGCCTCTTAAATGCTTCATGAATAAATGCATATTCTCCTCAGATGCGACTTGGTTAGTCTGTCACTCAACTTCAAAGTTTCCAGATTCCAATCCTTCCTAATCCACGTTTCTTCAGTCCTGGAGCCACCTTATAGCCTACTTAAATCACCATTAGTAAAATTAAGTCGCCATAAATAACGTATTTTAATATAGATTCCAAATGATTACATTTTTACCATAAAATGTCTCATCGAGTGCGTCCCAAAATTGCAGAGTGTCCATTACTCTAACGCCTACGGATAAATTAGTTCCAATTATATGTCCGGTGATTTTGCTGTCATTTCAATTGTTCCAAAACTACATCTTCTGTAGTTTGTATTGTCTAAAGCTGACCGGAGTGATTTATAACGTTGGGTGTAGTCTGCAGCGAATAAGTACGCATTTGCATTGCTTGAAGAGGAAAATCCTTAGAGTGTTTGATTTTTTTAGTTTCATGGCTAATAAGAGTGCTGATAATTTATGTAAATATGTATAACTAGTAAGGTGTTAAGTACAACCTGTAGTAAAGTTTCATTTGTAGAATAAAACTATTTTTTGACATAAATGACATTATTCAACGTACATTTTGGTGAAAATATTTTTTCTAATTAGCTATACATATTGCTGTGCCTCAGACTCAGAAGTGTTTGCAAGTAATATCAAAATACTTTAAAATGTATTTCATTTGAACTATTTTTATGATAAATGAAAATAATTTCATAATACTCAAAAATATAAATAAATAGGGCCCGAAAACCTGTATTATCTACAGTTCAAAATACTTTCAACTTAGCGCTGAGGGTGCATACATAAATGGAAAAGTGCAAAATAAATAATAGATGAGCTTTTTTATGTTGACGTATCCTTTAGGGCTTTTATGGGAAACATAACAAAATTTTTGTTCACAATATCGCTGTAATTGGAGAAGAGAAACGTAAGTGAATTTTGGCCTGTAATGCGTACGAGGCAGTGAAAGTGCATGCACATGGTTTTTTTTTCTGAATCGAGTTTGGAGGAGACGGACGTGGACCAAGTGGCAACTCTATGATATATCGTATGGTGTGGCATTCTAAGGGTGATGTGACAACGCTTAAACATTTAAATATGACTCATATCAGTAAACATCTAATTATATGTTCACAATGCTAAATATGTTCAATTTCTACACACACATTTCTGGATTTTATTTATCACATTTGGATTAAGTCGACTTAGTTTGAAATTCTTCAAAAAAAAAGTATAATTTTTCAACAAAAAGCAACGTATTCTGACAATTAAAATTAATGACCGCTTTTTAGTTTAAGGCGTTAAAGATACTTTTATTCGTCGATTCTGGCATATCAACGAAATTTCTGGTTAAAGTTGCATTACGTTTTACAACACATCATTATGAGTTGGTCCATCGGTACTCCATATTTGCTCTCGTAATAATTTTAAACTACTGAAAAACACAGTTCAGCTAGAGAGTGAAGTAGGTGAGGTATAAAATTGAATTTCACCCATCAGCTAATTTTTTATTAAGTTAACTTCAGTCATCCGAGTGGGACTGAAAATAACTTTATATTCACCAGAGTTAATTTTTGATAGATCTAACTAACTTAACGCCATTAGTTTCTTGATTAACGCCACGAGGGATGATGTTTATTGCATGAGACGTGTCGTGGGCCAAAGGAAGGAGGAAGGAAATAAATAACCCGAGACGCTACGCTTAAGCGTTGCAGAGCACTTTTACTTTTCGGAATGGCTGCGCTAAGAATTGTCCCCCACGAGCAATCACCTCGCGAAGTAATGGAGCGAGCGCCCCCGAAGTTCATTCCACCCTTCCCTTTCTACGCCTTTCCCCTGCAAAAAACCCTACCCACATCACCCTCCTATCCCTCCTCCGGGGCCATTCCTTCTTCGAAGCGCAAAGTTGACATTGTTTGCTTTGACACACACACACCCTCCCATTCTACACACGGCGTGGAAGCGTCTTAAGCGATCGTCATAAATATTAAGTAGGTCGCGACAGCGATCCCGCATCAGCGTTCATCCGAGCATTGACTCAATTGTCTTGCACCGCATGGGAAGATGGGTTGGGAGAAGCGGGGAGGGGGTGTAAAGGGGATGTTCGGCAGCTCGGCGAAGGGCGGGGTGTTTGTGCTTGTGTGTGCTGACTTATCGGGGCGAGGGGAGGGGTTCATCGCGGAGGAAAGAGGTATGAATGGGGTAGGAGGTGAAAGAGATGGAGGCCATTCTTAAGACGGGTGGAGTCAGCCCTATTCCTCCATCGCATCTAGGATTGACGACTTTCCCGGGCCGGTTGATTATCTCCCGAGTTTTTATAGCAATAGCTCCGGAATCCTTCCCAACTCCTAGATATAGGGCCATTTTTCCGCTTTCGCCTTGCTGTCTGTGGGGCAGGTGTTAGGTCCGATCAGGTCCGATCGTGACCTCGGTTTTGGTTAGTCGTACTTATGGTGGTAACATACATAGTTATCTACATCTGCATATTACCCCGCAAGCCGCCGCAAGGGCGTGTGGCGGGGGATGTTAGGTCACCAGTCACGCATGAACAATCAAAATCATTAAACCTTTACACAAATATTCGATCATGTACTCGAACAAAGAACACGAAATAACATAATTGCATGCAAGAATATTCAATAACGGGATGTATTCAGGTCATGCGGGAGGAGTATTAAAAAATTGATCTATTTTCTATTTAAAATACCTGCAGGGTTTCAACAAAATATAAACACCACCGAAACCAATTATCCCGTGCGACAATATCTATTTTCAACTTAAATCGTTCGAGGAAAATGCAGCATTTTAAATCTATCTGTTCCACTATCTCTCTCCCTGATTTTACACATGTGATCTGGTCCACTATAGTAAGTTCATCATCCTCGGACAAGTAACTTGCCTCTTACGCAGTACATTTAACCTGTATTTCAACCTGCGGTGAACGAGTGGTTCCCATTCTAATTCTTCCAGTAGTGCCGTGAAAATACTACCTGTTCATAAGAACTTCTCACAAATCTAGCTGCTCTAAGTTGCGATTGATCTAATTAGAAAATTAAGCCTACCTCATGAGTGTCCCAAACGCAGCATACTCAAGGTGGGACCTAACTAACGAATCATCATCGAGGGTGGCATGGTAGAGTAACGGATACAGAAAGCCAAAGAATTTTACACGCAACCATTGAGACTCGGTATTGTCGAGGGACAAAGATTCCTTGCATGGAATGGTAAGAGATATTATTTGCAAAGCGGTTGGGGAAAATTGAGAGATAGAAATGACAGGGTATGTGCACATTTTTTCATTTATTTTATCAAGTCATACCACCGACAAATAGAGAGCAGATTTCCCAGCAATTTCGAGTGCTTAAGTTTTCTTTTTTTCCATAATATCTCAGTATCCGAAGATGTCGATTCGAGATGTAGGCCTTTATCTGTCCTTCAATTATTCGTCTTAAAATGACGCCTTCCATCGATTTATCGTAGTCATGCATCTCTGACACAGTAATCCTCGGCTCACTCCATTACCATTTTCCATAAATCATAGCATCGCAGAATGACATTCGATCAACTTTTAACGTAAGCTTAACTTAATGGAATTTACACGACATATTTAAATAAAAGAAGTAACTTGGTAATGCCACACGAACTTTATTAAAATGCAATCTACGTTTCGGCATTGGACGTCATCACCTAATGATGATACTGGAATAAAAAATACCAATGTATATTTCCACTGATTTTTTTATTCGGTACAACTAGTTTCGACGCATCGGCGTTATCCTCAGGTAGCGCCCTGCCTTCAATGATTTAAGATGATGAATTTCCCGTCAAAACAGTCGATTTTCTCTAAACCGGTAATTGCTGTGAAATTATGGACACATTACGAGTAAGCAACGTAGTCAAAGAAAAAGGATTATATTTTATGACACTAGATTGAACTGATGATGACGACCAACGATGACCTGATGATGACGTCTAACGTCAAAACCTAGGTCGTATTTTAATTAAGTTCGCGAGGAATTACTAAGTTACTACTTCTTTCATTTTATATCCTTAAAAGAGCTTTCCAGAAAACTCTTTTTGCAAAATTTTTGACGAGCATCTACGTTAGTTACTCGATATCTTCATTTTTTGACATTCATTATTATTTTTCTGAATAATAATTCAACTGACTCCAAATTTCCCCCCAATTCGTGTTAGTGTTCAAAGAAACAGTTATTCCTATTGCGTATTTATATTTTCACTAGGCCATGTTATAATATTTCATAACATTTAACTGTATGTTATATAATTATATGTTATGTATTATAACTATATTTTATTAACATTTACCTATTAATATATTTTAACAGGGTTTCACATGACCACTGTGTCTACTAGTAAAATAAATAATAATTAATGTTACTATGTCCCACACTCTTTGCCGATCAATTTTATTGAAAATATTCTACTCCACTAACTATTGGTTGTAACGGTATCCATCTATTGTATATCTTTGTTACCCCATTGAAACTACAAGGCCAGGAATCCGATAACCTTATATTCTTCACAAGGAGAAAAGATTGCTTGTATAAAAAATGATTTCTTCAATTGCTCTATTTCCCCGCGAAGGTATTCTCATTCTGGTAAATTTTTCATCTTGGTGCTCGGCAAACTTTTCTTCGTGCTTATTTTTTTATTCGTAATATTAATTTTCAAACGCTTAAAATAACTTGTTGAATTCCCTTCAAAAACAATCACAATACCTATGGTATGGTCATAACTATGAACGAAAGGAAGAGATTACCTCAGGGGTAAAAAAATGTTAATGGCAGATTTTGTGAGGGAAACTATTTAGAAAATAGATTTTTAAATCCACAAATTTGGATAAGTTGCGTGGATACATTCGTGATGTTCTCACATGGAAAAAACTTGCTGGATTCCTCTAGTGAACAGTAGTATTTCTTTAATATTTCTTGGTTCATTATAAAGACGGAGAAATTAGCGTTTTTATACTGTTAGTTCAAAAAAAGTAAGCGACGTTATTTGTGAATATTCAATGCATAGAAAGTCACGTCTACAAATAATCATCCTAACGTTTCATTTCATCAACATCCAAAGCGAAAATTCTTCATATTGAAGGCGGGCATCGGGCATCAACCATTACTGACGAGTCCCTTATTCCCGCGAGAGAAGAAAACTTTTTCAAATGTATTCCGAATGGATACAAGAAAGAGAACGTCAACAAAGCATTACGAAGAGGATCTCTGAGAAAAAATAATGGAAGGATAAAACCCATCCGCTTCTGCCACTTTGCCTTACGCTACTGGAACGATGAAAAAATTCACGAACCCTAAAAAAATCACAATATTCACTGCGTCACACTGCTATTCAGAAAATTAAATATTTTGATTCCGAGAATGAAAAATTCTCTCAAAAAATATTCTTGGGAGGTGTATACATTGCTTTACGAAGAGTTGTGGAAAATTGATCCTAAATATTTATTTAGGACCATCAAGTCGCTCAATAGAATTCAGAATAAAAGAACGACTAAGAAACATGAAAATTTCATCCGTTTCACGGCACCCACTTGTAGGCTGAAATAACAATTTTGCATTAGAAGAAACCACTGCATTGCCATGGGAAAAAGTATACTTGTATTTTTCCTGAATAATACGAGAGGCAATAGGAGCAGAGTTAAATCACCAAATCAACTTCAAAACGTTGTCCCCATTCCTTGATGTTGACAGTAGAGTGTGAAAAGGCGTTAATAAGAATATATTTTTACGCATGGTTACCAGAAAAAAATTTAAAATTAGTAACACCAGCGGAAGCCTACAGTAGGAGATACATGTTGCTACTTACACAAAAATCACCATATTCTTGGCATTAGTATTCTGAGTTCTTCGAGTTGAGGTCTGATGATGAATCATCGAAAATTGAAACGTATAGCCCTACGAAGTTCTTAGCTCTGAAAGTTCTTAGTGGCTATGGATGTTCTTTTATTAGGTATTAAAGTTCATTGAAAGTTTCTCATCATCACTTTACTAGATTTCCACTCTGACGATTGGCCCTCAGGAGATATCAACTTCGATCGTTCATAGTTACTCGAGCTGACGCCTTCCATCACTTCCCTCTCGAAATTTATCCTTGGAGCACTTCCTTTCCGTGGTTCTCTCCGTTCTGCCATTCCGCAAACTGCTCTCTCTGCCTCAGGATGACCCCAATTAGTTTCCCTCTTCTTCCCGTCAATGCCTCCCACAGGCTTCGCTCTCCGCCCATTCTCTAAATGGCATCTCCATCAAGTTACTCTGTCTACACTTTTTTTTGGATTACTATCCTGTAACAATTGACAACGTTGATACACGCTACAGAAGTAACTTCACGTGAAGAGTACCGTCGAGGAGCAGAGCTTTAAGAGCTAGTTCCATGCGAGTGATTTCATTGGCTTTTGAGAACATTTTCCGGAATCTCTAAAAACAATTTCGTGTCCACAGGTTCGATAGGTCCCTATGATCTCCTCCCCTGGAGTTACTCCCTTACTTACGCACTTAAAAACTCGATTTCTTACTTTACCTGCTTCTTTAAATTCGTTTTAGCTTTATTTAGTACCCTACGAGCCACCACTAGGGTGTGCAGCAGGGGATGGATTTATTAATTACGATTTTACTGGAGTTACATTCTGTGCTAAAATTAACCGAGTGCTTCAAAGTGTTGACGATTGGAGGGAAAAAGAATATTGGTAATAATATTCAGCAAACCAAGTACTTCAAGGTGAAATCCAAGTCGGCCTGCGGATATTTTGAAAGGAAAAGTGTCCTGGAAACCTCCGGGTTCACATCGCCAGCTATATGCAGGGAGACTCTTTACCTTGTCTTCTCTTTTACGTAGGTGGAGAAAACTTTTTAAAATATGAAAGATCTCGGGAAGAGTTCGGATCACTAGGAAACCGTGCAAACGTCGATCCCATGTATTTTTTAACTTTTAAGAGTTCCTTTCGAGGATGGTTGCTACTTCCTTGCGCCTACCCTCTTCCACTTACGCTCGGTATTTAGATCAGTTTCATCCAGCTATATCCTCGCAAAAAATAGCAATTTTTATTGCATTCTAGATAAATGAAATGCTGTGTTTTAGGAAAGATATTTTTACATACATAGTCTATAACCTCCTCACCCGCGTCTACAGGAAAATTCTCGGTAAACTCGGCAATTTAAAACTTTTTAATTTTGATCAATGGTTCTATCAATTGATTCATCATTGAATCACAGTGTCCCCCCAATAATTAAAACTTATTGATTTCACCGCGATGCTCTCATTAGATAATATTTCTCTTTCGGGATGAATGAAGGTCGCGATATTCACTAACCATGAGGTGTGTCACACATACTTCAATTTCCATTGCTAAATTGCGATGCATATGAAGGTGTTTTAATGGGAATGTATAAAAAAAATTAAACTATCAAAAGTTCATCTTCTTCCAAAAATCTGCAAACAGTCACGTACCTGTTGAGAGTTTGGGAGAAGGTGGAAACGTTTTTTAAGTTGACATTCTATGCTTGGAATGCTTTTGGGCTGCCATAGTATTTACTCGGTCCTGAAAGGCCGGAGCGGCCACCGGTCATTGAATGTCAGGATAACGAACGTTTTCCAACTTCAACTATTTCTCGTCACGCCGATTTGTGCAAACTTATGGAAATTATAGCATCAATTTGAATTTCAATTAATTTCATCGTCTTTTAGAGGTTTATTTGACAAAATTATGACGAAAAAAATTGCGAAACCTTTGAAAACTGCAAATATTTGTGATAATTTCAGCAAAAAATTTCTTAAAATATGGGATTGGTGAATGAAACACTCGCAAAAAGAATTAACCGTTACAGCCAACGAATCAAGAATGGAGTCCAAAACAATCTTCGAGATAACTTCAACTTTTTTTAAAATGTGGAATCGACATTTTAAGAAGATTGTGCTATTAACAATAAGAAATAATGAGTCGGTTTAATATCATTGGTGGGAGCTATTTTCACGCCTGCTTTCGGTTGATATGGCTTATGCTTTCGTTGGCTCAACCAGTGTATTTCTGTCGGTGTTTGTGGGGAGGAAGGCATAGTGGGCGAGTGACACGGTAGTTCCCGCCGCGGGGAATGTCCACTCAATACTCCGTGGCCCCGCGTCACACAGGTCCCCTCCCTGCCCCCACGCGAACCCACCGCCCGCAACCCTACCCCTTGATGTACGCGGTGCCCTGACAATTACCGCTCACGGTCAACCTCCTCGGGTCACACGCTCCGCGGGAGGGGGTGGGGAGGTTGTGGAGAGTGAATGAAGGGGGAGGAGGTTACATAGGTCCATTCCTCGTTTCCTCCTCGCTTTTCCTCCCATCTCCCCTACTCCTTCCATTTTGGAATTCTTTTTTCATTTCACGAAAGCACACGCCCCTCGCCAATGGGAGATTGCGTCATCGGAGGGGAGGAGGGGGGAGTGGAACACAATGAATTACACCCCGTTCCTCCAACTCCTCCCTTCCTCAGTTCCTCGCCTGCCTGGGGCACACGTGTTCACTTAGGGCCGTCAATTAAAGAGTTGGGAGGGGAGTCCAAGTCGGCGTAAAAATGGCGCACTTTTTCTCCTCCCCTCCCCCTTTCACTTGCTCCTCATTCCACCTCACCCGGAACATCATCTTCCTCCTCATCTCTTCCCCCTCGGCCGGCTATTTCCGAATTGTTGCGTGGGAGCGGGGGCTTGTGTGTGGCGGCTGCCGGGGCGACTACCGCCGCCGCCACGCTGGACTTTTCTGTCTCCTCCTTGTCTCCTCTCTCGCATCCCGTCCACGATGACAACGGACGGAAGCGTTGTGTCTTGTATGGGCCTTCGGCGAATGCTATGACGTCGTCGCGGGGCCTGGGATCTGCCGTGCGATTCTCTAAGTAAGGCCATTGAAAGTCGTTCGTATAGTCCACATAATATGGAATGCCCAATCTGCCCATGACTCTGCATGACTTTCTCGCCGATGTATGGACGGACTTTGAGACCGCTTGGTCGGCGGTGGCGCTGCTACTATTGAACACTCATGTGAAAAGTAGCATCGAGAAATATCGCTGCGCTGAAATCGATCTCAAACGCGCGCTGTCTACATATGTACATTTTAATCGATCTCAAATTTTGCGTTTTCATCCATTATCTTAAATAGCTAGTGGATTTTTTTGTTAGTTAAGTACGCCAGTGACATCAATTTGCACGATAAAGTAGCCTTCGTGGAGCCCAAAAAAAAATTTTATTTACTAAATTTGTAAATTTTATTGTTTTAACTTAGCCCTTTTTATAAATTTGGCATTTTTGATAGAATTAGGATGGGTTCCACTGGATCTTCCGTCGCAATGCTCGCAGGCGCCTGTGAGTGCGTCTCTAAGGGTCCGTATCGCTGCGTTAGAGGGTAACGCGGTACCATAATCGTGGAATATGGCTGACCAAATCGTGCCGGTCAACCAATGCCCAAAATTTAAATCTCATATGTTTTTTCCATTATCCAGGTGTGCTGAAAAATATTAAGCCTAATAAATCCTTCGGGCACGATGAAATACCCGCTGGTACATCTAAGAATCTAGCTTTCGCTAGATTATCATCAGCGAATGAATATTTGTGCGCCGTATGGCGGGACTTCGTATTTGACTGTGTATCTGGCCAATGTGGCTCATCTCTTCTTCTGGCTATGCGTGCCACGAAACGTACTGTCCTATTCTATATATGATACTATATGCTTTCTAACCAACTGTCCCCTCTTCTTGTGTGTATTGTCTATTTCTCCTTTGGTGTGTGGAACAGCTCCCTAAAGCCTTCCTTTGGCAAATGATTCGGAGCACTTGGGCGTCTTAAAATATTGCAGATCTCAGGGTACATTAAGTTTCCTTGGTGGTGTAACTGGTAGCACGTCCGCCCGGCAAGTGGAAGGTCCGGTGTTCAAATCCCAGTTAAGGAAATATTTTTACTTTCGTGATCTGCTCAAAAACCGCCTTCCCCACATGTCCTGTGTTCGCCTTTTATGTGTTTTCCTATCCTCTTTCCTTATGCCTATATCTATGTTTGAATGAATATTTGCGCGCCGTATGGCGGGACTTCGTATTTGAATGTGTGTGTGTGTATATATATATATATATATATATATATATATATATATATATATATATAATGTGTATATACTATATGTATATAGTATATATGTATATATACACAGATATAATGTGTGTATATATATATATATACATATAGCAGTTACGTTGAATTGAAAATTATCAAGATAAATCATAAATTTATGTTTACCATTATCACATCTTAAATGCTGATTTCATAAACTAACAAAGTCACAGCTTAGAAAAGTTTCTGTATTCACTTCACATATAGTTGCAGTCATACTAAATTCTAATTACGGGCTTTTGCACTGATTTCACAAGGGCACTTTTGTAATTTTAATTAGTTTGGCTTAATTCAGTTTAGTGCTGTTTGCCTAAGTAATTTGAGAGCATGAGGCCTTCTGCTAACAGAAGAAAATAACCCCTGCTCCCCTCAGAAAATGAATTTTCTTTGCTCTTTGAGAACTCATGTGGGTTTCTGGAGGTGCAATTATAATTTTCCTGCGGGGATTGCTTTCAAAGTAGTCAAATGGAATGTGATAAATTTTGGATAAATTGTGAGAAAATGTATGGGTTCAAGACCTTAAACGCTACGGGTTCTCAGACACCATAGTATTAAAACTGAATAGTTCTCGACTGCTAGATAAATGAAAGAGCAAGTCGTCTCTTTCAAGAGCTTTTTGCGCACACATTACACTTAGTTGACTACAAGAACATCAAAGTCCATTTTATTCATCACATTAAGGGAGAGAGACAAAGTAACTATAGCGGAGTACTACCCCGGGGCTTGAGCACTCGTAGGGTTCCGGGTCATTATTTCGGTACTCTAATTAATACACTTTTAAGTTGAAAAAGTCCGTGCACACCACTTCCTACACTAAAATAATTACTAGTATGGAAATCCCAGACCTCAAGGCAAACTATTACATTGGACGATAATTATTTTAATTCAAGCCCTGCCTATAATTGTTGAGATTGAATATTTATTTCGGTTAAGTACCCCGCCAAAATTCAGTATACTCTCTGATACTTAGAAGAGCCCCGATATTTGAGTTGCTCGCTTGTTAATTACTTCTAAGCTAGAATCAGTTGGCCTGCATAACGAGAAAACATATATTTTGTTTTCCTTTTTTACGGCACACCAGATTCTTCCTATTCATATAAAAGAGTTGGCTAAAATGCTTAGCCAAGATTTCACTGCTACATAAACTCAGTCATTGATCCCGTTAGTATTACGCTTTGGTAAACCTTAAAGCCGGTCAGAAAAAATTCATTGCCCCTGATTCCTTCTCTGAGGAGATCGGAGGTATCATGCGAATGTAATACTCATGAAGAAAAGAAGGTTAACTTGTATCCAAATTAAGAATTAGTAGTCAAAATATTAATAATAATCGGGGGAGGAAATAGCAAAAATCATATAATGCTCAATTTAAACAACATGGTAGATTTTATTTAATAACACAGGCCTACAAAAAAAATTTTTGTGCCGGGAATCTTTCTGTTGATTTTAACTATATTTGTAGAGCTGAAACCAAATATGAAATCCGTTTTTATTTAACAGCTCTACTTTTTTAGATATGGCACATCTTACGATTAGTTGTTTTAATATTTGATATATTCTGGAAAATAATTTTCAAAGTTAAATAAATCTATAAGTATGCATGGGAATATATGGTAAAAGAAAATAGGAAAAATATTACAGACTTTGTGAAACGTGCATACTGTACTTGGGGTATTTTGGTGTTAAGCTTGGTGACCAAGATAAAACATGAGCACCGCATTTTGTGTGTAAAACATGTACTGAACATCTGCGGCAATGGACAACAGGACAAAGGAAAAGTCTAAAATTTGGTGTGCCAATGGTGTGGAGAGAACCTGTGAACCATATTGACGACTGTTATTTTTACATAGTAAATGTTTCGGGAATTAATCGAAAAAATCGCCACAAGTGGACATATCCAGATTTGCCTTCAGCTAGACGCCCGGTACCCCATTCAGAAGAAATACCGATCCCAATATTTCAGACGTTACCAGATATATCTAAGGAAGAATTTGAGTTATTTGAAAACATTTCTCATTCTATTGACGATAGTGGCAGTGACTACGAGGGGGTATCAACAATTCCTCAACTATTTAATGAAGATGAACTAAGCGATCTTGCTAGAGAACTGAACTTATCGAAGGAAGCATCTGAACTACTAGCATCAATACTGCATGAAAAGAATTTACTGCAACCCGGTACAAAAATAAGTTTTTATCGCACAAGGGAAAAGGATATGCTACTCTTCTTTACTCAAGAAGACAATCTTACATTTTGTTTAGACGTTAAGGGTCTTTTGGAAAAAATGGGACTACTATCACAATATGATGCTAGCAATTGGCGTTTGTTTATTGATAGTTCCAAGCGTAGTTTAAAATGTGTACTTCTTCACAATGGTAACAGGTTTGGCGCAATACCAATCGCTCATTCAACTAAAATGAAGAAGAATACGATACAATAGCATTGGTCTTACAGAAGATAAAATACCAGGAACATCGCTGGGTGATTTGTGTAGATTTAAAAATGGTGAACTTTCTTCTTGGGCAGCAAAGTGGCTACACAAAATATCCTTGTTTCTTGTGCCTCTGGGATAGCAGGGACAGACAAAACCACTGGATTAAGAAGGAGTGGCCTAAGAGAGAAAACTTGGTTGTTGGGAAAGAAAACATCTTTGCTGAATCTTTCGTTGAAAGAGAGAAAATCATCTTACCGCCTCTACATATTAAACTAGGCCTAATGAAGCAATTTGTAAAGGTTCTTGACAAGGATGGACCATGCTTCGGCTACTTAAGACTAAAGATGCCCCATATAAGTATTGAAAAACTTAAAGCTGGTATTTTTGAGGGGCCACAAATCAGACAACTTACAAAGGATCCTGCTTTTGTCGAGTCAATGAATGAGATTGAAAAAATTAGTTGGATGTCATTTGTTGAGGTCATAAAAATTTTTTTAGGAAATCACAAAAGTGAAAATTATATTGAGCTGGTAAACATTATACTCAGTAACTTCAAATCACTTGGATGTAATATGAGCACAAAAGTTCACTACCTACACTGCCACTTAGACAATTTTCTTGGAAATTTAGGAGACACAAGTGAAGAACAAGGTGAAAGATTTCACCAGGATATAAAAACAATGGAAGCTCGCTACCAAGGAAGATGGGATAACCATATAGTATGATGGCAGATTACTGCTGGTGCTTAAAACGAGACTGTTTGAACAAAGTGCACTCAAGAAAATCGCGCAAAAGAAGCTTCCGATGTGTTGAGTGATGTTTTTATGTATTTTTTTCTTTCCAATTTGTTTTATTACAGTAAAAAAATTTAGAATTTGTGTTCAACTGTATTGTAAAATTCTGTTGTGTTTGTGGGTGATTTAACAGCCCTAGAAATAAATCAAGTCTTTATATTTAGTGGGTTTTATTATTAATATAATATTCCCATATCATCATGTAGAAGATTATTTTACGTAAGTAACAACATATCTATATCTTGAAAACTATAGCTGATAGGAAAAAACTAGTGTCAAAATTGGATTCAGCACCCAAATTGTTCTTTAAATCAGCATTAAAAGCTCCGGCACCAAAACCACTGTTGGCCTGTGTAATAAAAGACTTGGAATAGGATGTAATCCCAAAGCCTTGACAGTTACTTGACAAAAAATTAGCCAATTAAATGGAATGCTTGCTAGATGGAGGCCAAATGGTCGAAACTAATTGCTTTATGAAGAGGTTTTGTGAAAATAATGCAAATAGAAGACTATGTACAAGTCTTTGGAGAGACGTAGATAGGATTAAGTGAAAATAAGTGTAAGTTGAAAAAGTCAGAATTATATGACTATGATTATTAAATTGCACTAATTATAAGTACTATGCTTACTGCATAATCATGTACACCTTGAACATTGACTCAATGCTGAATATCTTAAAATTTTTAAAATAATTGAAATTTAAAAAACAAGTCATTAGAAAAATATGTGGCAGTTAGATTAGGAGAATTACGTGTACATGAAATAGTATATGTTTATCATGTAATATAATTGCGATAATTATTCAACTTGTACAATGTTTTGATGATATTTTATCTTATTTATGTGACACCTGCTTTCATGCCAACAGCTGATTGGGTTGGTATAACCAGAGTACGTATTCTCAATTTGGTTTTTATTTCAATTTTTATTCATACAAACATTATAGGCTGCAGAATATACGTATTTTTGGTATTTCTAACTTTGTTATCATTTAGTAAAAACGTTATTGCCTTTTATTATATAATAAATGAAATAATGACGTTTAAAATACGTTCAGGTGAAAAATAATTTTCATTCTAAATAAGCAGAAAAAATTTTCAATAGAATCTACTTAAACGTACATATAACTCTCACTCGTTTTCTCTCTTAATTTTATTTCTCCTTTCCCACAACATCTAAAAAAGAAATATAGAATAGTTCACTAATATTTTGACTATGCCGCCAACGACACGACATTGGAGTAGGTATATGTTACAGATAAAAGGGATTCATCGTCAACACGGGGGCTCAGTCTTCCTTAAACCATCCATCCATCTTTGCAGTTGAAGTTTTCTCTCAATCGAAATGAACGGGTCAGGTCCATATATATTTCATCTGGTGTGTTTACAAGGCAAATAACTTTCGGAGATCTACTTAAAAAGGTTCGCCCATCCCGACCAAAGTTTTGAGCAACCCAATTGAAGTGGAGCTAATGAACGAGGTCGCTACTCACTCTTTAGTTTCGGGAATAAGTCCTGGGATAAGCATCGATAAAACCGGACGAATCTAGACCTAATGCCACAAATGTAACTTTTGAAATCCTCGAAAAACCCATTCCTTTTTTTTATTCCTATAATTGAGAGAGATAATATAGATTTTAAATGATTATATTGCATTGATTGACAATTTTAAGCACTCAGCGTACACTGGATTGCAGACAATAAATTCAATGGAATCTCGTTAAGCTACTGGTCTGGTGATGGGCGTCAAATTTCGGAGTTTTGGGAGACTTTAATACGCAGAATATTCCGTATCACCATTAAAATTAAGGACTGATACATTTCCACTCATGAAAGTAATGCAACAGTGAATTGACTGAAACAATGAAAATTCTTAATATGAACATAAGAGTGGGAAAATCACTTTCATTGATTAATTCTGTCAACTACTCTCACCATATAAGTGGGATCACTATCCTTCCGATATGTAATACGGTGTCTTGCATGTTTTCGTGATTACACAATCTAAGGCGATAATCCGATAAAAGATCTTATCAAAAAACTTATTTAGGAGACATTTTTACTTCTATGTACCTCACAGAAGATTACTAACTATTATCGAAGTGCTAGTTGTTCTCATATATGTCAGAAATTTAGTCTGAAAAACGAGGGAATAGCTGTACTATTAAATTTTTTAGTTATTTTTACACACCCTGCAAGCCACCGCCAGAGTGTGTGGCAGGGGGTGAACACACTCCAGAATAATTTTCCCCAAGCATGACCCATGCGCGGTTGAACAATGTTATTATGATCCCCTATCGTTCGTGGAAAAAATGCCATCTTAAATCTATCTGTTCCATGCTTAATCTCTCTAATTTTACTAGCATGATTTCTCCTAATATAGTACCATGGGGGTAGTAATTTACTTTCCACATCACTGTTAAAGAGACCTTCCGATTTATGCAAGAGCTTCAACCAGTAATTTAACCGTCGCTCCGTGAGTGGATCCCAACCTAACTACTCTAATATTTTGGATAGAACTGCTTAGTCTTCCCTAAGGTTTTAATTCCCCTCTTGAAAAATATTGTAAAATATTAATATGGCCTAGATCTCATTAGACTAATTCACTTAAACAATTGCCAAAAGTATTGCCATGTTCAAGAAATGTATCTGAATTGCGCTGAGAATGATGGGCCGTATAAAGGATGCCATTTTTCTTTTGTACTACGTGATTGCATGTAATTTCTTTGTCTGATTGTCGCTCCACCCCTGTGATATCTAGGACATATTACAGTTTATTTTATATGTGGAATTAAAATGTTTTATTTTGACATTATTCATCATTAAAATATCGCATTAAAACTTCGTCTATAACTACGGACATAAGGAGACTAATCAGAGATGTCATGAGTAAACATAATTGTGTCTTAAAAGTACTTCAACAGAACAAGTACACTTCCATTAGAAATGCTGCTACAATATTATTGACTCTTATGTACCCTCTTTTGGTCCCTTTCTCTCACTCAGCGCATGGCAAAGTGGATAAAATTGCAGTATTATCCCATTACCGCTTGTCTTCCTGCAAAGTAGGAGGCGATTGCCCCGCTTTTCTCGGTACGTTGACCCCTTATAGTTTAAAATAAACCTTTATCCTTGGTCAATGGCTTCGCTTTCACGAAACACCAACAATTTATCTCTGTAAAAATGCAAACTAGTATCCAAAGAAAACTACCAATTAATCATCCTTCAATCGACCACAGAGTCCTCACATCCTTCAAGTGACCATCACCATCAGCCTTTTGATCCGCGAAAATCTACGCCGTTAACTATCCAATATGCAGAGAAAGTCATTTAAAAAATCCAGAAATAAAGGCAAATATTCGAACAATGACTGCATTACTGATGTTGGAGCCGTTTGGAACTCTTCCTCGGTTCTTAGTCAAACTTGTCAGATACATTTTAGCCGCTTTTTATGGCGCATGACATAGATGGAATAATCCAAGCATTACACTTAAGGATAAAACAGACAATAAGGACGAAATTAGAAGGATGTACTGTCACGGCCAATAAGTTTGAGGATGTTTTCTCCAGCTCACACTTAGCTCTAACACCGAGAGAGCGAAATGCTGAAAAATCCATGAAAATTTTCCATTTCAAAGTGTTGCGTCTATTTTATTGTTAGCATCTTGACATTCCATGCCACACACCGTTGTGTTGGATCGCGGGGAATTGTAAAGATGAAAAAGAGGTCCACTTCCGTTCTCCAAGAGGTTCACGACACCCACCTGGGACCCGCTCCTGCAAGTCAATTTACGTGTTCGGGAGCCGTCTACAGATCATGCCATGTACTTTGGCGAGAATGAGAGATTTGGTCATAGAGAAACTATATACTTCACGAGTAATGGTTTTGCCGTAATTTGACCCTCTGTAAAGAGAGGAGTTTTGGTCACCTGAGGCGTAACGGAAGGCAGAAATGAACTAAATAAATAATCTCTGCCCTCGCGTCCCATCAACAGACCCGGAAATGGAGGATGTTACTGCGTGACAGATACATCAGAGTGACAGATCGTCCATAGAGCGGACGTTAAGAGATTATTTTATATTATCCAACCACTTTTGCTATTATTACCCAATACAAAAAGATGTTGCACCTGGAGACTTCCATAATATATTAAAGTGATTGACACGCAAATCACCTCCCAAAAGAAGAATTGAGTGAGGTTTAAACCCTCGTGGCAAGCCTGGGACTACCTGAAAAATTTTTAAAGTGCCACGTAAAGTACCTTTTTTGAAGGAATTATCACTATCAAAAAGGTATTTTAATACGAGGAGAGGTGGCGATCCTAAATGGCTCAATGTTGTGCCATTCATTCCGTAGAAATAGCCAATATCAGTCCATAGTAATAAATCCCATCGGCATTTCTAATGCTAGGTGGGTCGTTCTATAACTCCTTAAAATTCCAAGAGATTGCGCACGCAGTATCAGAAAAACTGTTGTAGGTAAACCTCCTCTCCCAGTTGGCTGCTACTACAGTTTCAGTTATATCCATTGCGTGGTCCTATTTTCATAGTTGATTGAAACAACAAATATTTCTTTATTTCGAAAACTGAAAAAAACGCAGTGCTGAAACACTTTTATTTAGAAGTCTTAACATTGAAAAAGATCAAAGCCGAGTTGGATGAAGTTTATGTGTTAATGTGTTTGCTAGTGTTTATTATAATTAGGTAAATGAGTTTAAGCGTGGCCATACATCCACCAATGCTGAAAATCGTTCAGAACCCCGAGTGGAAGTGAAATCTTCCGAAATAATTACCGAAACCCGCGATGTGGTTTTGCGTGATCGATGAATCAAAGTTCAAATAATTGAGACCACAGGCATATCAAAAGGTACGTACTGTATTTTCAACTTTCCACAAAAAATTGTGTGCTGAAAAAATCTCGGCAAGATGGGTTTGCTCTCAGCGGAGAATAAACGCGTCGGCGATCGTGTGGTCGATCCGGAGGCTGGTTTGGCGTTTTTCCTTCGCAATTGTGATGGCTTTCTGGCCCTTTATTATCGAAATTGTGACGAATTTCTACCTCAATACATAACTGTGGGCTGAACATGGATACGTGCACTATTATACGCCAGGTTCAAAGGAACAGTGGAAATAGTGGGCGATGTAAAAGCCATTCGGCCCCGAAAAAGACGGTGAAACCGGCCAAGGTGATTACCATGTTTTTTTTGGAATTCACACAAAATCCTCTACATTGATTACTTGCATGAAGCACAAACGATAACTGGGGAGTATTATCCGTCGTTATTGCACTAGTTGGGCAAAGAACTCAAGAAAATACGTTCTCATTTGCCAAAGAAAAAATATTTCTTCCATTCAAACAATGCAGGAGTGCACACCTGCGCAGTTTCGATGCCGAAAGTTATGGAATTAAAGTTCGAATTATTAAAAAATCCACCGTATTCACCTTTGACCCCCAGTGACTTTTTATTTTTCAAAACTTGAAAAAAATGGCTCGGCGGAAAACGATTCACCTCGAACGAGAAGGTCATCGCCAACACAGATTCCTATTTTGAGGACCTTCCGAAATTCTACTTTTTGGGCGGCTTAAAAAAGTTGGAGAAGCACTGATAAAAGTCTATCGAGCTAAAAAAACAGTGCTTTGAGTAATAAAAAATATCTACCCAAAATAGTTATTTTTCTATTTTCTCCCAAGTACTCATTGAACGACCCTCCACCCGGAATTCGGAACTAAGTCAGTGAAATTCAACCATCCATGGCTCTTCCAACTCCTGTGACGTCTACAGGTACCCTACAAAGTTCTGGTATCCAGAATAGTGCATGGATTGATTTCTATGGTTTTTAGAGTCATCAAGTTAATATTAACCCCGGACTATCTAGTTCAGCGGTCAAAAAGCATATTAAATGGGCTACCACACAGGACACATTGGTCACCATCGTATTCATTCAAAAATGGAAAACCCCAAAATCTGCCTCTGGCTAATGTATGGGATGCATGGGGATCGAAAGATTATTTTATAACCAATGTTCGCGGCATTAAGCTCGTTGTGGAAGGTAGATTCCAAGTCTAAAATTGGTGAAGGGGTGTTTTGTGTGCGCGGATCCCTCTCGGGAAAACAGAACCTCCGTGGCCTTCTAGAAAGTGTGTGTGTATCGCGTGTCGAAAAACCCCGAAGTTTACAAAAATATGATTCTTTTCGTAGTCCGGTGTATATAATGTATAATTTGAAATATATATTTCTTGCGTAAATATCCTGAGACTCAATAAAGATTTTAAAAAACTGTTTCTAGCTCCACCGTTCTTGGTGGAACTCCTTCACGATGATATTAAAGTAAAATAATAGTTGGTGTTTTTACGAGAAATCTATTTAATATACGATCAGGTTTTCTCAAGTCTCAATCAGTCTCAGAGTCAAGTTTCAGAGTCTCAATCACTTTGTCAAGTACATCATCGCGTTACTCTGTAATGAGACCTGGTCGGGTTACAAATAGATTGTTATGTGGAAACGCAACGTTTATTTTATATAGTGCGCGTAGATCTAAACCTTTGCCTTGATATATTTCGACTTATCTCTCTTTCCTCTGATCCTCTACTTGCTACTCTTTTCTTGAGCACTCTTCTCTACTTTCCTCATTACCGTGTGCTTCTTAGTGCCGTAATCTTTGGTTTTGCCAGTAATCCCCTCTGCTCCATGGATGGCTACTCCGCACACTCTTTAACATTTTTTCAAGGAGTTGTATTTCCATTGCTCGGTGCTCTCATGTTCTACAGTACTGCGGAGCCCCATGTGAACCCAGAGACGCCGGCCATCGTAGTGACGGTCAATCGCGACAAACTTGACCGGTCGAGAGTCATCCTTTCCCGCGACTCTCCCACTGACTGTAACGAAGACCTTTCATCACCCACGCCTCGATTCTCTTGTCACGAAGAGCCATGCTTCGTTCGGTTGGCGACATCACGAAACCTTCCGGCCTCACGCTCTCATCTCCTATACCCCATCCTCAACCACGCCTGTTCTCCCTCACAAAAGACCCCCGCTTCGCCCGTTCCTCTTGATTAACACGTGCAGATGGCGATGAATGATGCGAGCGGCCCGCCGACTGGCGAGAGGAATAAAAAGAGGGGTAGGACCCCTTCTCTTCTCCCCCACCTCACTCTAACCTCACAAATCCTCGTAGAGGAGTCCAAGAATGACCTCGTAGGGCCCTCGAACCCTCAACCCCACCTCTCTTTTCCCATTACTCCGTTCTTTTTTCCCCGAGGTGCTCGTGAAATCGTCGCACGAGCCCGTACAAAGGACCCCCGGGAACCCCTTTCTCTTCAGGTTCCTTTTGAGGAATGGGAGACAAGTTGTGTTTATATTTCAGTCGCGGAGGGGAGTGGGACGTGGTGGTTTGAGTGTATGGGCGCGGGGATTACAAATTGTACCCCTACCCCTCACGAGGGAGCCACGGCTTAAGCACCCTCTCCTACCCACCGCCCGCAGCTTTCCCTTTCGTCCTCCCTCCTCCCCCATTCACTCGGGTCGCGTCGAATGGCTTCATCAAGTAAGCGTCCTCCCAAAGCCTTGGATTTGGTCGCCCATCAATTCGAAATGCGCTTCTCCCCCGGCAGTGGACTCCCGTGCGCCGGGGCATCCCGAGAGATCGAGATGGTGGTCAGAAATAGGCGAGCACAAAGGTTGTCTTGCAATTTTCATCTCAGTACACCCCTCCCACCACCTACACCACTATTCCCTCTCTGCTAGAGCAATTATAATGACCACCCAAGTGTCGTGAACTCTGTTAGGTCCATGAACCCTTGTTGCCCTGTATTCAGTGAGAATTTAATGGCGTATTACGACGGGTGGTCTCCATTTAGAACGATTTTATACGATCGTAGTTGTAGAAGTTTGAGGAGGCGACCGACAGCTGGGGTCATTTGTGCAATTTTGAATAGCTGGGTAATTTGTTAGGGGTAGGATGCTCAGGGAACGGGGAAAGGGTGGAGAGAAACCTCGGCGTCGGCATTAGCCGATTCTTAACGAAATGCGCCAAGGGGTCCACGTTTTAACGTCCCATCTGACGGACGGCGTACTAACTTGAAGGTCTCTGCACATGTTGTTGTTCTTCACGAGTTGCTCAGAGGCAGTGGACGGAGAGAGGAACCTGGATAGTGGTCGTTCATTGGCTTAAGGCGAATCAAGGTACCTTTTCGGAATCGTTCAGAGTTTGAGGGCGGCAATCTCATAGAGTGATGGTCGCGCTGAGGCTGAGGACGGGAGAAAGTACGTCTTCGGACGAGGGCAGAGGAGGAAATAGAAACGTCTTCGGATGATGGGCGGTAAGATACCAATGAAAGGAAAGGGAGCCTCTTCTGGATAGGGCCACTCGGAAGCTGTGGTCGGGGCACAAGAAGGAACAGACGGAGAGTGGAAGGGTCACAGACGGTCAGATGAGAAGATCATATCCTCCTATCTCATACCACACCCTCGACACCGGATCCTTGCATACACCCCGGAGGCCGGCGGGAGGGCAAGTGGGTGGTCAGCGGTGACTTAGAGACAAAGCATGACATTAGTTCTCAGATTTACAGTAAAATTCGTATCTCTGCTGATGGTGTTGAGCTAAACCAGTCAGGAATGTGGGGAATCATTATCAAGTGGTCTAAATTCGATCCAAAAGTGGTGCGAGACATATGAATGAATATGTTTCGTTGAATATTTGGAAGTAGAGTATTTGTCGCGAAAACATTTACACTGCAGAGGAAACTAATATAATAAACGAGGACATGTCCTGGGGAAATCACATTCGCAAAATTTGGGAAGTAGCAAATCAGAAGTTATGATTCATGAAAAGGATAATTTGTTTTACATTATAATGCAACAATTTCAGAGAGTAAAAATCATTCGCATTGACCGGGATTCGAACCCGGATCCCTCGATATCCGGCCGAGTGCTTTAACCACTTAAGCTACCGAGACGTCCTCTTACACTCTAAAATTTTGGGGGCTTTAAAGGAACAAGATGTTATGACGAAATACCGTACATACAATGTCACAGGCATTCGTAGTCGTGCGCGACGCGCCACAGTCCACGATGTTAATAAAGCCAATTTCAAACACTTAGGCTGTTCATACCTTAGACAAATTTCAAGAAACTGTAACAGTAACTTTAACGGAGTCACCCGCTATGTGTGCATTATAATGCAACAATTTCAGAGAGTAAAATCAATCAACATCTTGTTCCTTTAAAGCCCCCAAAATTTCAGAGTGTAAGAGAACGTCTCGGTAGCTTAAGTGGTTAAAGAACTCGGCCGGATATCGAGGGATCCGGGTTCGAATCCCGGTCAAGGCGAATGATTTTTTACTCTCTGAAATGGTTGCATTATAATGCACATATAGCGGGTGACTCCGTTAAAGTTACTGTTACAGTTTCTTGAAATTTGTTTTACATTAGTTAGACCCCACTTAGAGTACGCTGTAAGTTTATTGGATCTCACGAGGTAAGCGTAGTTTGGGAACTATATTGAGTGCAACGTAGTGCAGCAATGTTTGAGAACAGTTCTTATGAACAAGGTAGCAGTGTCACGAGACCATTGGAAGAATTAGGATGGCAGCACTAGTTGACCGTAGGTTGAAATACAGGTTAAATTTACTGCGTAAATTTGAAGCAGATCACTTATCCAAGGATGTTCAGGACATATCACACGCCCCAAATTATCGTTTTAAGGTACTTACTTACAATCAGGAAGAAACAAGGTCTGTCGTATGTAGTATGACTATTTTTTACCGGAGAGATGGACAGACGTGCGGCGGTATCTCTGGCTGGGTTTGAGGGAGTGGAGTCACAGAAAAGGCTGGAGGCTGATGGCCGTTGGGTTTCAGCCTTTGCGGAGTTTGTTCGTTTGCGAAATCTCTATAATGTGACCTCGTTACGCTCCATCATGAACCGGTTATTAGGACGGCGCTACGCCATCAAACGTTGCATGAAACTGCGCAAAACCGGGGAAGAGACTCATGACATGCTCAAGGTAGCTTAGGGTGATAACGCCATTGGTATTTCGTTTGTTTTTGAGTGGTACAAGTTGTTTCGAGAAAGTAGAGAATATGTTGAAGACACCGAACGTTCAGGACACCCTTCGGCCTCAAAAAGTGACGAAAATCTTGCTAGAGTGAAGGCTTTATTAGACAGGGATCGCAGAATAAATATTTGCATGGTTTCTGATACACTTAGCATCCCTGAAAGTGATGTGCTTTGACTTGTACGAAAACGAAAACATGAGCATAAGATAAGTGTGTGCGAAGTTGGTGCCACAAGTGCTCCCGGAGGAACAAAAGGAAACTCCCACGTGAATCTGCCAAGAGCTTCTCTGCCATATGAGTGAGAATCTAACATTTTAGACAATTCCCCAACTTTTGAAATTCTTCCTCTACCCCCCCCTCAAATTCGTGCTGAAGGAACGTCGGCTCGGTGGAAGCGTTACAACAGCATTACGGGAATCGCCTTCCAGAAGGCATACGAAGCGTGGAAAACCCGCTGGGAAGACGCCCAAGGGTGATATTTCGAAGAATTTTGAGTGAATGTATCAATTCTGGCAATACTTTTTTTAATCGACTCAGTCCTACTACTTTAGGTATAGATCTTGTATATAGTCAAATGAATAGATTTAAAAATGCTATTTTTTCCTCGTACGATGAGAGATAAAAATAGATATGATCTCAAATGAGAAGGGGATAATAATTAATGGCAGTGCCACCAGGATCGCTTAAAATCCGGGGGACGTTCATTCAGGGTTGTTGGTAAAGGTTGTGGTGAACTAAGCTCGTTTCTCAATTACTGCAAAATAAATTGGCTTTCAAGCGTTTATAATTATTTTAAAACGCAACTCGTTGTAGGGTTCTGCATTGTGGAGTGCCCCATTGACAAAGGGTGGGGGAGGATGGTGACAACTGTGTGAGGGGAAGAGGGCTATGGAGCTAAAAGAAAAAGTCAAGGAGCGATAGCGGGAGCGATGAACGCGAAGGGGTCATCTTTGGTTTTGACATTTTGACCTTTCGCACTTTCAGTCTCATAAGTCGAGTGTGCCAGTATTAAATAGCGGTGTTATATGTTTCCTGCTACAACGACGTGAAACTACGAGCGTGGGCTTGCCGTGAATGAGCCGGAAAAATGCGACATGTATATTATAGGGCCATGTTTTTTTTACACCACGGCCACATACCCAAGTGAAACCCCATGTAAACTGAAAAACGCGGAAGCTCGAAGGACCTTTAAAATGAAGGCTCCTAGCTGTTATGAGTTCGGTAAAGAGCGGAGAGGTAGGTTTTTTTAAAAACTCTATTTACGTCGGAGGGACGACGAAATCAGCTTCATCATGTGTTTTATTTAAATATTTTGAGAAACAAAATATTATATCAAGAATAAGCATCCTAAGAATTTTTTTAGCATATAGGGAATCATATGTAGATCATATAGATAATTTCTATTTTTACCACAAGGATGAATAATACAATAGCTTTATTATAGTTTTCAGCTTGACGGTTGGTTAAAAAGGGGAGGTTAGAGGACACCTACAACTATAAGAAAGCCAAACTGCGTGTAAAATTCGCACATCAATGTAGGTTGGGCTAGTTTCTTTCCTATAATGCCTGAATATTCCCAGGATATGATGATATGATCTTATACCTGAAAAATGACAGAGCTTAGGTGAAACTAAGGGTGCAGAGATGCGTCACCCGCCATCGAACCCAGGTCCTCCAGTCAGTAGCTCAACGCTCTACCCACTGGCTAACCACATCCTCAAGAATTATACATGGAAGGTAAAAACATGAGCTAAATATTAGAAATATTTGAGATAAAGTTAATTACGGGAACTATCAGTAATCAACATAGTTCTTCTGTGCTTAATTGTCCTAACAAGGAAAATCTCAACGATATTGCGTAGCAAACATCGAAAAAATAATTTACTTAAATTTTAATTCAATTCTCTAAAGGTGACGTGAAATTACGTGGCTCAAATTTTGAAGTTTCAAGGACATATACATTTCGCTAAGAACTACAGATAAAATTTAATAAAACCCTTCAAAATTTTAAAAATGTCTTCTTTCAAATTATAATTTTGTCATTTTTCCATTGACTACAATTTTTGTTTCCACTTTACAGTGTCATTTTCTTTTATCTTCCTCTTTTTATGCATTGAGTGCTACCACCTAATATCACACGCCTGAGCGGTGGTTGGCTTTTAGTATACCGTTATAAATATCAACGAAACGATAGTAACTTCATTCCATCGCAGACATAACGAAATATTGCAATTCCTCATTCACTATTTTTGCTTTTGAAGAGAAACTTTACTGCCTTGTTGGGGAGTACTACGACTCCCTCCACAGTGAAGACTTTTACAGTGAATGCCACTCTGATGCTTCCTGGAGGTTAGAGGTACTTTTCTCTATTTTTGAGCTACAGTGGCTGGGTCAACGATCCCTGGGATATCTGTGGCTTCAGTGACCGCTTGTTTAGCCGTGATAATTCACGGCGTCTCCCTATAAAATCGTAAGCACGCCGTTACAAACTCCCAGCGTGTTTACGAGGAATCCAGCATCCCGACAGTTTCATTCTACCCAGACTTTTCCATACTGTGACCACATCAGCTGAATCAACACGCTTAGAAAGAAAACGAACTTTTATTTATTGTAAAGGTAGAGAATTAAGAGAAAGTAATGAAATTCAAAACACATTTTAAAGAGGAATCGAACTTAGTTTTCAAAACAAACATTAGTTTTCATTGATAAAAAAAATATTTTGTATATACTCGGGTATTGTACGTGGATGTTGCAGAGGATTAGTAGCACAGTGGATCGTTTCGAGTTTCTCCAAGGAAGCCATTTTTCTATTACGTAACTCCACCCCTCCAAGTCCTCGCAATATCCCCTCGCCGGCCCCGCAACGAGCCCTCAATGTATTCGTCCTCCTCCGTTGAAGCACGCACGTTTTCATGGCAAATGTGAGAAGGGGTGTCCCTTTTCCTCTCGAGTGTGCCCCATTCCAAATTCCTGGGATTAGGTTTGTCTCCCGGCAACGTGCGCTCTCCGTCGACTGGTAGTTCGTCACGGGCGCGCTCCCCCCATCCAGAGCGAAGCACGGGTCGCCGGAGTGTCCTGTTTCCCCAAGGGGGATCTGAGGGCAAAATTTCGAAGAGTTCAAATCTTACGGTCTTACGTTTTATTTACTCAATTTTATCGGAACAGGACAGTTTGGAGTGCTGCTACAAACCAATCCTCTGATTGATATCCTGTGATAATAATGAAGCTTTCATATTATCTTTTATCCACGTAGCAGAGAAATGCAAAATATAATCTCTTTGGCCATTGGCAGATGAAGCCAAAAACATTTTCAACTTAGGCAGCTCTGTTGAAGGGATTCAGGATGATAATTATTGTATTTGGAAATTATCTATTAGATAATATTATTAGAATTTTTCATTGAAATTGACATCCAGAAAGACACCTGGAATAGCGCGTATTACGTAACTGGTTTTATTAAGCTAATAGCTGTGATTAAACAAATTTATTTATTTAAAAACATTAAGTTTATGACACGTAAAGAGCCATCTGAGTTTATGGGCTCATTCCTTGCATTTAAAACTAAGTTACATGGAATAGTCGCGTAAAATTACTTTTTTCTCACTAACCGTTTGTAGATCACTGGGATGAACGGTAATTTTCAATCGTAAACAAATATTTTGTCAATGATCGGTGTTCATATTCAGAAACAGACGTTTTCAAGGGAATATTCAGTCTTTCGAGACATTTAGCAGGGAACGAGGGCAATTATTCCTCACATTTATTTGTGTTTTGAATTTCTTATTTCTTCATTGATTTGTAAGTACAAATGATAGTTAATTGTATTTTGGCTTGGTAAGTTTGTACATAAAACTTTGAATTAGCATATACATGCAAAGAAATATCATTTTAGAAAGGTGAAAATGAGACCCGTGAATTAACTGGATACTGGTGTGGTAACATTCTGCACAAAGAGATCTATCTCTTTGCCTTGATAAATAGTATGCCACGCAGTTTTCCAGCTTCATTTAAAGGATGAAATAATTGGCGGCATAAGGGATCAAACTTTACCCGTTAAGCCACGTGGTCGGTTTCAACAGTACGAAGTGAATTTTAACCTCTCGTGTATGAAACCATAATTCACTTACAACTCTATTTCAGTATTCTCAACTATTTCATCAATGTTATCTTTCGATTTAGGGAGGAGTATTCCTTAAACGTTTGCAGTCGGGACATAATTTTAACAAAAGTTATGAACAGTTCGAGTAAAAAATAAATATGAAAGGAATATTCTCCTTTGCTATGTAAAATATGAACAAATAAATAAAAATACACATACACAATTCTTGTCCAATGGAGGGGGGCTGTGATATGATCTCAGTGATAATTGTAAATTGGTTACATATTAAATATTCCTTTTAAACTAAAGCTTCGAAATCATTATTTGCGAATTTTTTAAAACTTTTTAAAAATATTATTTAAACTTATTTAATTTTTTTCTGATTGCCAGTATCGAAACGCTGGAGGTGAATTGGCCAAATTTAGACAAATGGTACCTATAAAGGAATAATCCTTTACATTCCTTTTCAAATCGACTCAAACATAGTGACATATTTCTACACTAACGTGCATGTGTATGTATTACCTAATCTGTACATATCTTATAAAGTTGAGTGATAGTTCCAAAATTTTATATCTTAAGTAAGATAAAATTATTTTAGTGCTACTCTTTATCTCTCGAATTATTAGATTAATAAAAATTTGCAATGAATTTGCAGAGAGGTGTATAAAATAAAATGATTAATGCCTAAGGACAGCTAAATTCGTTGTTTGGAGTGCTGTGCAGAAAAATGCGAAATTCGTTTTTCTGTAATCATAAAATGAATTTGCTGTTGTGTGTCGATTAGTAACCAACCTGTGAACGGGAAGAAAGAATAATATTTGGAAGAGAGTATGCTTAGATAAATTAATATTTACTCGTATGTATTCATTCATACCTCCCGATATCAGCTCAACCGAACCGAAATATGATACAAACAAACCATGATGAAAAGCGGAAAGAGATGGCATTTGGAGTTGAGGGAATTAATTCGTAGAATCACGAAAATTTCATGGGAGGAGAAATATAACCGAAAAACATTATTAACTAAGTTACGCGAGATCATTATCATCATTTCGGGGAAACCGAAGGAAACTATTGGCAAATTTTCCAAAGTTTTCAGCCGAGCGCAACGCGAGACGAGAGTTTCAGATGGAAATAAAATGATGGAATTCGAAATTGAAGAGATGTGAGTACAGTCAACTTTATCCAACATCTCCCACGCAATCCGAGTTCTCCTCCCTTGGCGAGCACGGGTAAAATGTCAAAGGACTACGGCGGTCCTTCGAGGCATCCTAGCCGTGGGAGTAATAAATGCTCTTATGCTCTGGAGGTGACCTCGACAAGGGGCGACCGTAACCTTCATCGCGGTGGCAACGTAGGTGTATTTTTTATATCCTTGCGCGCCTTGGAAATGCCGGCAAGGTTCCCATTTTCCTGCTCAAAGAATCCTTGCTGTAATCTCAGTAATGCCATACGCCGCATTTCTTTGAGGCGGAGGGAGCGTAACGCTCACGCGATTCAAGGGTACATTTTATCCCAACAGTTGGTTATGAAAATTAGTCGGGTATTGGCTGGTTGCTAAGAACTTCATAGCTGGATTAAAATTTAAGCCGCATTTGAATCAATTTCTCTCTTTTTGTCGTTATGCAGAGTTAAATGTTGTATGCCTTCATTCTGAGTAGCATTATATTTTGAGAAATTATATAAATAATTATGCGTAATTTATATTTTCACACTCGCGTAAAACATCTTATGAATTTTTAATTTTTTAAAAACTTATCACATCATGAATTCCACATTTTGACAACAAGTATTAATGAGAAATATTTTCGAAATGTACTTCAGTGATATGTACTCGTATCAGTGTTTGAGCGTATGAGCGTCTGGGTATCATTAATTAAAGGTAAAATATTAAACCCAATATTAATTTTAACACATTGCTCAGTGGGTGGGTGCTGGTGGAAGAATAGAATATCTAGACTTAATCTCACGCCCATAAAGGCGTTTTTTATTATTATCTTTAATATAAATAAATATTCAACTGAAATGTATACATTAATATGAATGGTCGCAAATCTTATGTTATAATATTACTTCAATAACTTTACTTATGTTTTTTAATTTCTTAGGATGATGAATGAATTTTACTCACGAATAAATCAAATTCAACAAATTACATCAGATAACGTTAATATTTAAATTCATTAATTGGTAAACACTAGGGTGCACACGTAATAACTATCTTATCTTAATTTATAAATAATTCTTCTATAAATTTATCTCTTAAAGTATGGACATACTTGCTAATATGAGAATGAAGTTGAAACAAAGTTGCAGCAATAGTAAGCATGAGTCCTTCAGACGGTTAGCTTCATTACAACCCCCGCCAGACGACCCAAGGACGAATTGCGGGGTATAAGGTGAAAGTAAATGATGACTTGGCCGGGATTCGAACCAACCGGGTTGACGGGCGATCGAGTCAACCCACCACGAACGGGCCTATGGCGGCTGTGGGGAGAGAGCGTGAGGGGGAAGGGGGGGAATATATGGTGGGACTTAGAGAGAACGAACCACGCCCCTAACCCCTTTTCGCCCGGCGGCGGGCCCGGGTGTCGGGAGGAGAGGAGGGGGGGGGAATGAACTCTTTGATGAGTTTGGGTGCAGCACACCATGTGGGGAGCGGCGGCGTTTATCGGCGCACAAAGACCTATGAACACACACCGTTAAATGCCCCAAATGAGGGGGGACGGAAGGGGGGCACGATACGAGCTCGAATTGGGCCAATGGTTGGACGGGACGAAAAGTGGCCGAAAATTAGCGTGCAAGCGATGAGAGCGACGTTGCCCCGTCCTCCATAGACACTCGAGTGGCTGTGATCCGCCGTCGGTTTACCCCGAGGGCCGATGGGGATGAAGGGTTTTGTCGGGAAGGTTTGCCCCGTCGCCCCGGGCACGACTCCCACCATCGCGTCACCGCCCCCTGCCCCGAGTAGTACTCGAAACACGAGCGAAAATATCGTTTTCCTCGCGAAATTGAAATCTCTGTGAACACTTCCGCACGTCCCTCTCTATTATTTTATCTCCCTCGTTGAGGGGGTCATAGAATGACTGGATTTCATTCGCCGTATTTTCGAAGAAGTTCACAGCGTCATGTATTTTATACGGTTCTTCTCCATAACAATGACAATCAAATACTGTATCTGCTTATTGCATCGTGGCACTATTATTTGCAGTCAAATCAATGATAACCCATCAGAGATGACTTCATACTCAAGGCTTCTCTCATATTTGAATTATGCAGGGGGTGCTATATTATAATGAGAAAATGAAACATGATGCAAAACGATAAGAAGGCGATTCGATCCAGAAAAGGAAACAACAGTAATTGAATATTAGACGGTTTCTTATTATACATTACCAGTTGATTTTTTTCTCCTAATTTTTGTGACCGCAGGGGAACTATGCAACTTTCTCTAATAAACCGCAGTACATTTAATGTCATGCTGAAATATTTGAATCCATTTCCATTGCTTTTAAGCACACACAGAAATATTTCCTTTTTTGTAATTCGTTCCATCAAAATGTCCTCTCCTCTTCATAATTTGAAATGCACAGAGGAATAAAAGAATAACAGATAAATTTCGTCTTGTTAGTGACGCAATTATCATCAAGGGAATTTCGAGTTGCCTTTGGTAGACTCTATTAAGCATTAACCGAGGTGGGTGGTCCCTTCTTAAGTTACACATGCGTGCATTACTGTCTACTTTTCGTAGCAGATAAAATATGACTTTTATAGAATTTAAAAAGTATCGAGAAGAAAAATGTTACACTAATGCTGGTCAATAAAAAATCGGTAATTGTACAAAAACGAAATATTAGCCGAATTTATTCATATTTTAAAATAAAAATCGGTATATTTTGGAAAGGAAAACATCGAAAGATTTAATGAATAGAAGGAATATAATTCAAGGAACTGAATTTTTTGAAACTATCGCTCAGCTGTCTGTTAACACCTTACATATTCCTTAATTTGACTTTCTGGTAAATTCTTTTGCTTTACAAAGTTCTATGCTTTCAATTTCTATGCTTTCAAGTTCAATATTGTTTATATATCACTATATAGCCTCAAGAGCAACTATTTGGTTGGGCAGACAAATCGTTTTAGAATACATAAAGGAAACCTTTTAGAGGAGCAACGCTAATACTCAAGGTTGCGATGCTGAAAATGAGATTCAATTAATATTTGTTTGAAAACTCCTGATTATTCACAAGAAAATTGAGTTTCATCATGAAAACATCATTTTGTAAAAATCTCAATAAAGAGAATACAGATAGATTGAACTTTATTTGAGAAACTATACTTTTACACTAAGTCAGAGGCAAAATGATTCTCTCAAATTTAAAATAGAGAATACTATAAGAAAAATGGAGAGGAAGGAAGAGGAGAGGAAGAGGCATCAAGAAATGAACGCCGATCGAGAAAGAGGAAATAGCAGCAGAACCTTTGGGGGAATTTGGCGATGGCTTCGCTTTGGAGATGGCAGGAATTTTGAAGAAGCATTTTCACCTTATAAGAGAGCCAATGATGTGAATACCCGGGGGATACCGCCGCACTTACTATTATTAGTCAAATTATTACTTTTCTTGGGCTCAATTGTTTTTATCTCTCTCTCCGTTGGAATTGTCCCAATAGAATCACTCTTTCCGTTGAGCTAGCATAAGAGATGGAGGTCATAGTTTATACTTACATATCCCTCTACACATAATTAACTTCGGAAGCTACTTCGTGCTGACAAAGTGGAAATGATGCTTATTAGATTGTGAATGGTTAGTGGTCGAAAGTCAAGTTAAAGAGCGAAGTCTTTTAGTGTGATATACTACAGGGTTGTTTTCTATTTGCCTTAGGGAAACGAAACTTCTGTGAGTGTCGAAGAGAGCAGAAATATAAAGTGCGATTACTTCCCAAATACGGTGGTTTCACGCTCCTCATCTCAGAACTTACTTCACTTGCATTACAAAAAATCGCGAACGATTTATTTTTTTAGGTTTGTTGACCCTCGGAGTGCAAATGACCTCTCCAGTCGAATCTCTCGCGGTAACTAGGTTGTGCACGTACCTATTCCTATTCGCCAAGGAGACTAGAGATATGTGACCGTTGGCCCCCGCCTACGCCGTCTCCTCCGTGGGCGAGGATTCGAAGATGCCATATAACTTGACTTAGATCGGCAGTGAACCCTGACGATGATAGCCATTGGCGTGCAATTCGATGGGAAGGGTCGATGTCACAGCCGAAAGGGAAGCCTTCCGTCCGCTGTGAAGTTCCACTCCTCTTTCGGAGATGGCGCCGAAAAAAAACACCGAGGTACGCTGCACTCAAGGGTGAAAAATAAAGTGCAAAAATATCCTCCGGATGCTCTTTATGGGGAGATCGGTGAAGGCGGAAGAGGTGGAGGGAGAGAGATTGAACATAAATAGGGTTTCTTTGGGCATAGGGTATGAGGACTATGGAGCCACACATTAGATAGCTGTGCTGGTATACAAGCAAAATAGTACAACACAGTGGCATTCAGGCGAGGTTTAATGATAGAGGTAATTAAAAATTAGATAAATCAATGGATAATTATAAACACCATATTATTTGATCGATTAAAATAAATAAAAACACCGTATTAATTATCAAAATATAAAGGTGAAAATACTTCGACCAAAGTCACGAGTGAAGTTTTGCAGGACGTGCCAAAAAATTTAGCAGTTTAAAAAAAAATGTATTCTATAATTTCAAACTATGACATAAGAGTGGCGAAAGGTAACAGTTAAAGAGGAAGAAAATCAGTCAGTTTAACATAATTACAAAAATTTGAAAGAATTCAGAAAAATAAATTCCGATGCCACAGGTTGTGGGTAGTAAATTAAAATTAAACAAAAGTTTCAACACTGAAGCGTATGCATGGCACTCGATTGTAACAATTGCGAGTAATTAAATTATCATGATAATAGTTAAGAGCATCGGCAGCATTAAAACGTGCTTATGACCCCCTAATTTTCCGTTTTTCAATAATTGTATTAAAACGGATTGCTTCACATCTATGTATGGGGATTGATTGTACGAGTAATGATATATGAAACTCGTACATGAATGGGGTGATGAAAAATTACACAGTTCTACTAATTCTTCTTTTAGAGTGTTAGAACCACTGTATTTAACATTTTAAAACGAGTATTCTGGGTACTTGCGGTAGGATGGAGATGAAGAGAGGAGAGGGGGACATGGGGTGCGTCGAGAGGGGAGCCTCGGACATCAGTGAGCGGGGAGAGACATGCGAATCGTCGGCAGTCTCCAGTGGTCCTCGAGAGACAAAAGAAGAAAAAAAAATTAAAAGCGACGCTCGCTTTCCTTCCCCCCCCTCCCCCTCCACCCTCCTATTCTCCACCCTCCTATTCTCCTTCTCTTCTCCTCTGTAATTACTCGGACTGCAGCAATGCCCCGCGAGTAATTCACGGAAGAGGTCCTCCCCACCCGCCATCCCTCCTTTCCCTTCTCATTCTTCAGGGGAAGTATTTAAGACGGCGGGAGTGTGAGGGGATGAGGTAGTTGTGCGTGCGATGAAGAGTGTGGCGGGGTTTGGTATGCAGGAGACTGAAGGCGGGAGGGAGGGCTACCAAGCGAGAGCCCAATATTTCACGAGCGCGGTGCTCTCCTACCTCTCCACAAGGAGCAGTAACAAAAGGATGGGGGGGGAGAGAAAGGGAAGCAGGTTCTCCGGTTCCTATTCCCTTCCACGGTAATGGGTTCCACTGCACGGAGTGTAGGGTTGGACTGAATGAGAGATGGGGTAGGAAAAAATCAATCCGTCTCCCTTCTTTCACTCTCTACCTCTCTCTGTTTCTCCGGGAAGACTTCTCTCTTTCTCACACACTCGAATCCGCTGCTTTTCGATAGGTTCCACGCAAAGGCGAGCGAGCCGCCGCCCTCGTCTACCCTCCCGTCCGTCCGTCCATCCACCCGCGCGGGTCTTTTGTTTTTTTTTGTTTGGGAGGAGGGGTGGGGGCGAACGCGTATCCCTGGTGGGACAATGATCTTGGGTTTCCGCATCGGCGCGGGACTCGATGGCCAATGTCCGCTTCGTTCGACCGAAGAATAATTTGGAGAGTTTCCGTGCACTGAATGTGCGGGAGTGTGCGTGCATGTGCGCTTGCCTTGGTTCAAAGTTTTTCGAGGACGATTCATTCTCGCAGGAATGAGCATCGCTCAAGTGCACTCTTGCTTTCAGAGTTATATTTCAAGAACTCGTTGAAAAAAAAACTCAAATCGGACCCCATCGATGATATCCAATCGGGGGTCAACAAAAGAAAACTCATTTTGGGTGTGTCTCCCATGGGCTCCCGAACTTTCTTTGAAAGGAATACCCGCATCCCCGTGAATGCAATCCACTTCAATGAATTTCGCCTTGAAATATTTTTATTTTCGAAAATTACTTCGACTTGAAATATTTTTATTTTCGAAAATTACTTCGACAAATATTAATACAAAAACAAATGTCTCGTGAAACCCTCGACTCGTTTCTGAAAGATTCCTTTTGTCGAGTTTCATGACTGGTATCATAATTCGGTTACTACTTGCGATGAGTCTTCTCAATATGCCCGTGTTTCTTTTGTTACACGTCAACTATTCAGCAATTCAGATATTATTATTATTTATTTACTTTTGTCCACCCGTAATAATACGTTGACGGGGTCAAAGAGTTCCTAACATTGTCCTAGACTTGCTCTTAGGTGAAAGGTGGAAGAAGCACGATGCGACTTATATGTAGGAGGTATGACTAAACGCATTTCAAATCTACTGAGCAGATAGATACAGCATATTTTCTTATTTTAAACGCATTGAAATCTAAAAAAAAATACTGCAATCGAAAATTTAGTTGGCCCTTAAGGCTATTCCTGATTAAAGCTACCTTCAAATTACAAATCAATGCATGGATAGGCGGATAAGTTACAAAGAATTTAATTAAATCCACAAGAGAACTCGTTTAAAAAATCTCTTTAAATATTTCAAACAATAAGTTATGAAGTTATCGAATAAAATTTTGTCAGTAAAAGTAATGGGATCATAATCGACATCCAAATTCGCGGAAGTATGCAATCGATTTTCTTGATAATTTTATGCATTCATAATAAATGAAAAGAAAGAGGAGTGGTCTGACAGGCGTGGGAAGATCCTTCACGTAATATTCTACGTATCCTTCACAGAATATTTATTTTTACCAGTATTTTACAAATTAAAGGTATTATAATAAATATTCTAAAACCGATTAGATTTTTCGTCTTTTTCAATGGGTATTAAAAACTAAAACTTAAAGCAGCCAGAATTAGTAGGTACGTGTATAGTAAATTTAATATTGTTGTAAAACTATCATTATAAATAAATTTCAATTCCCAGCTTATGGCTCTATTACTCGGGAATTGGAACCACTTAACTACCTCTAACTACAGCTACTGGATAAACAAAAAATCTACCTCCATCTCCTTATGAACATCCTATTTTCACGCGCAGTATATGTCTCATTATCGTCATTCGCGCACAACGGTGTGGATGATACAGAAAATAACCTATTCTCCCGTAGATTTCGCCGTCGCTAAACGTACGTTCAAATGCATTGACATAATAGTTGCTAACACAACAGTTAAAGCCTACCGGGAATTATGACATCACAGCAAAAAGGGATCAACAGTTCTTACAGGACCAGGCGAATTATTTTCCCGGTTGTCTCGTGAATGGATCGATGCGTGAACGTGCATACTATTTTACTAATAAATGCGTTTTTTGTGAAGTATGCAAAAACATATTGACATTTTTATGCATATGCCATGCGGTAAATCCATTCTCATTAGCAGAGAAATTACATCGAAGGTAATGAAAACTTTGTACCGGTGATATGGCTATCAAATGTATATTGGTCGACACTGAAAAAAGAAGAATATTCGTCAAGTCCTATGATTATTGCTTTCGAAATTTGTGGAAGTCACGTTTTAGTCCTTCAAAGTAATTCCACTGAATATGGAATTTTACGGGTCTTTTGCAGTCCTTTATTGGCACTGATGGTTCTTTGAAGGAAGAGCTTAGGGGTATACTGTAAAAGTGATGGGTAGAGATCACACCTAATTCAAAAATGATAGAGTACGAAGATGTGCCCTGTACAAGGTTGCGAAAGAAACAAATATTAGTGTTTTTACCTTTTAGCTGACGAAACCAATAACGGGTTTCAATAAAGTTTTTATTTCGCCAAGGATGCATACGTGATGAGAACACTTTTTTGGAGTTTACTGCTGTAAAAACATTTTAATCTGATAAAATCGCATTGACCATGTATTCGTACACCTTAGGTAGGTATCATTTAATCTGGATGAGGTCACTGAACTAGAATGAAACAAATTTCTCTCAAAGTGCTTCAAAAGGAATAGCGTCCATATTATACAAATACACTAAGTTCTGAGTTTCTCATTACTCATCTCAGAAATAAATTTTATTACCTATGAAACGATTTCAATAGTTTTACAGTACAGTGGATATAATCAAAGAGGCTGTTTGATTACGTATATCGCGAAAGCCCAATTTGGAGACGGCTTGAGGGAAATATAACCCTTTGCTCTGCTTAATTCCACGGTCCGCAAAATGTAACCCGATCATATTTGTTTCTTGATAATACCATTTCCATCCTATATTGGAAAAATTTGCAATTAAGAAACTGAACTAATAAACCAAAGCTGAAATTCAAACTACATATTTTTTTCAGTTCATTTGATGAAGTTCATTATTTGTTAACCAATAATGAAACCTCTACATAGACCCACCGTAAGTATATTCACATCACAGATGATAAAAATTGTTTCTCCGGAATTTTAATTAATTGCTATTTAAAAAAATATCTAGAAAAATATTAAAAAATAACCGGATTAAAAATATGAGGTTTTTTCGCTAAATTTTGGAAGCGATGGAAAAAATACAATTACTCTTGAAGTCACATAATAATTTTTTTAATGAAAATTAATCAATCCATCTGAAATTAATCTTTCACTCTATTCCTCTAAAGTGAATTTTCACCGGCTCATTTCCTTGAAAACTTTATACGTCACTTATTGTCTCCCAAAAAACGCATTATATAGTGCTGGAAAATGAATTCATAAGAGATGCCCCTAAAATACAGGATTATTAGCTCACTGTGCGCTAAAAAATTACCTTAATGACCATACAAGCGGTACATTTTTACGTGGAGTGGATTTTAATCAATTATTACAGAACAGGGATTCCGTCTCACTAGCGAGGTATAAATTCACTTTACCACACCATATTAATCAGAAGAGGATTTAGTTTTAAGAGAAAACTTAGTTTCGAATGTCACTCTAATTTCCCCCCCCCCTTCAAGTTGCCCCCTCATATAAATAATTCAGGTAGCAAACACCAACGCAAGGGGAAGCTCGTCAAATAAAACTGAGTGGTTTGGAGGTGCATGTAGACAAAGAGTGATTTGTCGGGGAACACACAAAAGATCGTAAACTTTGGGAAATGTGCAAGATGGTGAAATGCGACGGCTCACCTCAAACAAACCTTAAAATGAAACAACATTGTTTACACGAATTATTTCTTTATTTAATTTTTTTCAACCTATCTAGTATAAGTTCACCCCACACCTTTCCACCATGTTTTTTCTACATCCTTAATACCGGATAGGAATTAATCATCATTTACTCACAAAGATATCACAGGTTTTGAGGCAAACAGAATAAAATCCTCTTCACCCGCACATCGTCTTTAAATGATACCAGAAGTGGGGGGTTTCCTTTCAACCATTTTCGTCTATTTATTTATTGAATACTCCGCCCGGCACTGACCCGTCAAGTCTTTCCTACGCCCATCAAGGTGCATTCAGGGGCCCTGTATAAAATAGGGCGGAGATGTTTTCTGAGGTCTGGGAGCAGCAAAACGTTTCCGCTCTCCCTTTCCTTCCGACACCATTCGCCGCTCCCCTCCGGCTCTCTCTTCCTTTGATCCCGCCCGTCTCCTTGGCACCCACCGCAGCAGCCGCACCCTGCGCCAATCCGTTTACTTCCCCTCACCCTCTTCCACTCTTCCACTCCCTCACCCGTGGAGAGTACACCCCTGGCTTCCCGTCTACGTCACGCGAGAGGACTCGTCACCGTCCCCCTTCCCACGCACCCTCCCGTTCCCTCTCCTCCCATGTCCCCGGCTCCCCCTTGCCTCATCCCTAGCCTTCCTCCCAGATCAACGCTCCCTTCGTGTTTAAACAAATGGAGTGTGGGTAGGGGGTCTGTTTCTATTTACACGACCCATCTGGACGGCTGCCCTTCTCATCATCCCCGGAGATTCGAACGCCCGAACTCCCCCGGAGGATTACGGGGAGAATCCTCCCACGCCATATCACCACACAGTACCGCACGTGCATGGTCTCCCATGTGCATCGTCGCTCGATTTTTTTTATTTTTGCTCGCTTTCCCGTAAAAAATTAATAGATACTTGACTATATACCTAATTGATTAATAAATATGGGGTGTGATTAAATATGATCACCTTGCAAGGAGGAAGGGAATACTGAAAGAACTTCAGAGTCATGTTAAATTTTAAAATCATTAATTATTATGATTTAATAATTCCCCTCGGCAATACCCTTCCTTCTTCCTTAGAGATTATTATTATTAATTAATGATTTTGGAGCCGGATAATTAATTTTTGTGGTGGTATGAATACAGGATAATATTTTACTCCTTGATCTAAACAATTTTCCCATATATTTCGCTCAAATTTTAATTAATCATTGAATTTTTGGCTTACGGCATTGGGAACAATTCATTCGTCATCAATACTCACTGTTTAGTTGCTCATTAGCTCAGTACATTTTTACATGATAAAGGTGAAATATTTAAACTGCTATGTTACAAATAACAATTTATTACACCAACAATTTCGGAAATAAAATCAAGCACAACACCGTACCCTCTTAGTTATTGACCCCGGGGTACTTTACAAAACAAACCTGAATTTAATTCTCGGCGAAGTAGGGGAAAGGGAAAGAGAGCGACAGACAAAACATTTTCCGAAAGGCATGCAAGCAAACATTTGAATTGTTCTTGACTCAGGCGCTGCTCTTGCGATAGTGATGCCGGGGGCCGGCGCGGTGAAGTGTTTCTATGGGAGAAGAGAAACTTCAAAGCGAGACTGCCGATCGCCCCTTTATTTTCAAATAATCATCGACTGCGGTTTTTCTGATGATTTTCAAGTGGCAGAATAAAATCGTCTTATTCCAGCCATCACTTCTGATGTTTTCACCAATGATAATGAAAATGAACAAATACAAATAAATACTGACCTACACGCTTTACGTAGTGGTCCTATTTCACATGGGTGACGTCGATTGGTGCCGTTTGAGACGGTAAAAAGGTAAATACTCAATACCGTACATCTGGATCCAGCGACATTCTGAAGTTCCTTATGTATTGACCGTAATATTGAGGTTATTTCCACAATAAACCCTTCTGAATAGAAAATGGCCACTTGATAAGTTTGATTGAAATGGATACATTTAGGAAAAATATTTCCTAACACATTTTGGAGATTAATATATTAGATATACCATTTTTTATTTGTAAATATAAATTTGATTGACATTAAACATGCAGAAATTCAGTTTATGAATATAGTATCTTTGGTAATGACATATATACTTATAAATATTTGAATTTTATCTGAATCAGGAAAAGGTGTCACCTGAAATGATCACGTACGCATCTAAATACATATGAGGAATATTTAACAAGGTACTTTTGAATTTCGTTTTCTGTTCCTTTTAAAAATGATGGCATTAATAATTGAGATAACTGCGGCAGAGATATTTTAACCCTTATCTTTCGAAATACTGGTTCTAAACGCCTTACCTAAATTGTGTATTTCAAAGTTTCATAAATAAATAAATATTAAATAACTTACATATGCAATTAAAATAGAATAATATCGATAAACATCAACTAGAATAAAATTCCTGATCCAAGTTTTCATTTTTCCGAGACAACTCTGAGTTTGAGTATCTATCAAGCCCTTAGGCCATCTTTTCTTGGGAACCTTCCTTTTCGAGACAACGGGCACTTTACATCAAAACTGAGGACAATATTTACTCATGAAATTCAAACCAAATACGAAACAAAGGCCGATGTGCTTCAAGGCGATTTCTGGCGGTAACGGGAAGACACCCCCCCCTCTAATCCCCTCACCCGAATAGGTTCCCAGAACTAACCCACCCTTCTCCGCCCCATCTGGACAAACACTTATCCGCTCCATCTGAGAGCGGAGATAACGACGGATCCCATTTCAAGGTACCATTATTCCTTCTCGTGACCATTTGGGGGAAGGGTGGGACGATTTCCACCCCGATCGCTCTGCCTCCTTTCGCCCGGGCCCCGGCGGAGACAGAACCGGACGCCCCGGGCGCGAGGGGTAGGGCAAGTGGAGGGGAGGAGCGAGGGAGACGACTTCCCATCGCCCCTCCCGCAAACGGAGGGGGTGAGGAATCGAGGATGGCTGGCTGGCGGCGAAAAGAGCCGCGGGGGCGGGTGGAAAGCAGTTCCGAATGGGTTGCAAAGCGGGGGGAGAAGGATGGGATGGTGGGAACATTCGGGTCTCGGAACAAACAACGTATCATGGTGATTCGTCGCGACTATCGATACAACTTAGAGATGAGGAGGGGATTCTCCGGGCCACCTCGAAGATCACGTCATCCTCCATTTGTATAAACTCGAATAAAAATAGAACTCCTTCCCCCTCCTCCCCGCCGCCCCACCCTGCGCAGCGCCTAAACCTTGATCGTGTCCCTCGAGTCATGGAATCGAACGCCGACGCAAAACGGAAACACCGGATCCGCCCGCCGTGGCTCCACGCACGTCCCACTCTTTCTCGGCCCTCCTCGACTGTTTGGGATTCAAAGGTTACCCGGGAGCCAAACTCACATGCGATAAACGGTCGGGGTGGGAGATGAAGTTAAGATTTTGAGGCGTAGGCGTTGAGGATAAATATCTGAAACTTGAGGTGGGCAGGTACAATTTGAAATGGTGGGCTGAAACACGAAATCGTGCAAACATTTTGTATGAAGTAAGAGTAAGGAGTAAGAGCAAGAAAGAATGCATATGATAAAGATCGGTTGTGGGATTTTGAAAAAGATGCTTATTCCTAGTTATTTATAGCTATTCTAATATAGCTACTTATTTAGAGTTTATTTATTTTTCTCAAATTCCTGTACGTTCGATCTGTGACATGTCGATCTGTATGTATATGCAAAATAAAAAGCGCGTAAATTGACTGACCGAATGACCGCTCCTAATAATGCCAATATAAATATATAAACTTATTAACCTGAATCTTCATGTTGGTGATGAAATGGAAATATTTTAATTGTCTATTGAATTGAAATGGGGATATCTTATGATTTTTCGAAACCACTTATAAATATTTACACCTTTTTAACTTGCACACGTTTTTCTAGTTTTTTCTTCCTGCTCATGTCTTGATTATAAAATTTAGTAGATTACCATATGATGAATGATTTATGCAATTTACATTAATTGTATTGCTGGCAATAGCAATATGACACTCTAATTTCATCTATCTGACACTTGAAAGAATACCATACAAGCATGACTTGCATTTGTGTCACTAGTGATACCTTGACATCAACGTCCTTGTATTATTTCACTAACTCCCTTCTGGTGAAAAAATAAAGAAATATGAATGGAAGGAGATAAAGAGACAAATATGTTATAGTAGGGTATTAATAGACTTAGAATTGCTGCTATGTGAGGAAGTCATGAAAAAAATAGCATTTTAGCCATAATAAAATATTATTTGTGTTTGTTCTTTCTGCAAATACTAATCGAAATGTCCAACTAACGACATAATACTCAATTTAGTAAATTAAAATGAATCACCAAATTAAATAAAATTTACCATTACCAATTTAACATTAATAAATTATAAATTTCATTCAATTATTTTCTACTAGCTATGTATTAAACATTCCGAGCATTTTTCACGTGGGAAGGTGTTCCACGAGTTCAAACAACAGGATTTGTATTTAATCCCCCGATAAACAATAAATTATATACCACTTTAAAATCTTAATTGCAAATATTTATATTAAATTAATAAATAAAATGCATACCTTAAATAACGTCTAACAAATATGTATTATTCATATTTTTACTTGGATTTTGGCCATTTATGAATATATCTATTTACTCGTAATAACCTATTTACCATAAAATTCCTTCCGATCATTAAGTCGGATTAATTATTTAAAGAGACGTAGTTGGTGATATTGCTTCAGTTAGTTCAACAAATTTAGAGTTAACTGGCATACCTATGCGGAAAATGAGTCTTTATTTCCAATTTTTTAATAACAACTGGCTGAGTCAAAGAAATTCGTTAAAGCATTCGTTAAAGGAAATTACATCGCCAAAAATTTCGTCTACAAATCAAAAATGCTATTCGTACAATTATTTGAATATTGAACTAAATTTCTAAATATAATCCAATCAACTCACCATCATCGACGATGATGATTGTCAGCCAAAAGAAATAATGTGCGGATTGAGATCAAAGAAATCGAAAAGCATATAAAAATAAATTTCATGTCGATGTGACAAGAGTAAACGGGACCCTTCGTGGGAGGACTTAAATACGGATTACAAAGGAATACAAAAAACAGCTGTCATTTTCGTTAATAATCGTTGAGCGTTCGGATAGTAGGAACGCATAGAATATATACCCGACTTTAACACACTTTTTGGAAGTACAAATTACTCGTGTTGGACACTAACCCAGAAGTAATTATGCTGCAGCCGAACCACCTTGACGAGGCAATTCAGCAGTTACTGAAGAAAAATTGACTGCAGAACCGATTGATTTAGGGAATCATTTTTAAATCTCTCCCAATAATAAGACAACAGTGGTAAATAATTTACGACGCGTGAATCGTTCATTGTTCTAATTCCTGGAGACAAACAAGTAACACTCTGTAAAAACCCCATTCCACACCTCTTATGGCGGCTTACGATGTAGACGTGTACGTGCGCTTAAATAGATTACGAGAATAGTGCATGCAATATATAGAGAAAAATACCCTATTTAGTAGAACAATGAGACCTTAGGTTCCTTCGAATTACTCCGCTTTGAATCTCAAACACTTATCCCAGCGTTTCTTTTACTTTTCAAAACAATCGGCAAAGTCCCTTTTCGGAATGGTCATCAGCTGTCTCTTCGCGGTATCCATTATCTCGTCAACCGAATTTTGGGAAGATTAGGCTTTTCTTTCAGGTTCATAGATGTAGACCATTGACTTATCTCTGGTTATGACCATTTTTTAGGAAATTTTGGCCACAGTGTGCGGCTTGGAGCAAGTTCCCTACAACAGCTGCACTAAATTCAGGCGTTGAAGAGGTAAAAGAAAAATGCAGCGAGGCAGCTGATGACTATTTCGAAAAAGGACTTTGCCAATTGTTTTGGAGAGTGAAAGAGACGCTGGGAGAAGTTTGTGAGATGCCACGGGGAGTACTTCGAAGGGGACTAAGACCTCATTGTTCTTGATAGGCTATTCTTCTCCAAATATTGTACGGATGGAGCCTTCCCCGATAGACTTCGTATATAATGCGTAATCCTGGAAGTTAGGCTACCAAATAAAATTTTGCGGTGCGCCTGGTTGCGTGCTGCCCGAAATACATAAACTGTCTCAGTCGATAGCAGGTGGATGAAAATATACCTGTAATTCATTAAATTTGGTCACAGCTGGACTTGCCCTATTGGAGTCCGCAAAAAACTTGCCTGAGCACACATGGTCCTCCTGAAAATGTGTTCCTCAAGTTCAAGAGCTTCTCCAGGCTACTAACTAGAGGGAATCAAGCCATGTTTACAACGTTGTTATGATTGTTGACAAATTTTTTTTATCGCATACATTTCACCATTCTTAGTCTAAGACTTGGTCTTGGGAGAGGTAAAAAATGACGGACTCTGAAAACTCAGGTTTTCAAACATGAAAGAGAGAAATGTCAATATGGAGTGAAATCTCCAGCTTCCGCTTCTGTTTGCACACTCAATTGGGATATTGCGACATATAGTATTTCAAAATGATTACGTTTCAACAAAGTCGGTACCAATAATTATTTTAGAGATTATTTTATTAGTTTCGGTAGGCTCAAACGAAAGTTTATTGGGGTGAAAGGTTTTCAATTGCTCGTAATTTTCATCCTCAAAATATTCGACCATACTCTGACGACTAAACTTTCAATATATGTGTACGCAAGAAGTGCGACACAAAAATGAAATAATTATAACAATTCAATAATTATCGAACCCGGAATTGCTTTAAAGCCTAGCTGATCAGTGTCAAATTAAGTCTCAGTTATAAATGGCTCGTGTAAAACTGGCTCATGTTAAACTCATAAATGTAAAACATGAGCCAAGGGAAACTTGATACTATTGAGAAGCCTAATGTAAAGGTAAGATCATAGGGACATGGGGATGTAATCATATGGAAAAAAGCTGTCGTAGGTGTATAACATTAAATTTAAACGGAAAATCCACAAGGAAGTACATACGCAGCATTGGTTTAGATGACGACGAAAATCATTGAGAAATTTAAACAAATTTAAAAAGTAAATAAATAGCAGTAAATCTATGCATATAGAAGGGTAAAGAATTACCTAAATACAGGAGGTGTGATAATGTATCATCATTCATATATGGGGTACATGACGATCTTGTTAGTCTACTGGATACTGTTTCTTTAGGCTTGTGAATATAATAAAAATATTACTTAATAAATGGATACGGAGAAAATCACTGCGTGGGGATTGGGCCATAAATTTATTCATACCATCAATTCGTGGCATAAGTGTGAAAATTTTGAATGATTACGTCTAGTCTAGTATTTTAAATGGAAAAAATAGGAATTAGAAAAGTGGCGTTGAAGAGTATGAGAGAGAAGAAAACAAATATAAGAATGTTAGCTTTGATGTGGGAGAAGAGAAGGTTAGAGGATGACATACGGAGTGGAGAGAGAAGGTGGGGTGAAGTGATATTGAGAGGTCGCCTGTTGAAAGATATAATGGACGAGGTAGTTTTTGGCAGGATTGGCGTAGGAGGAGAAACGGGGAAGCAGGCAGTTGATCTTTAAGATTACATTATGGAGCGTATGAAATAGAATGGGGGAAGAATGATGGCGGTGGATGACAGAGTGTTTTATTATGAGTGATGACAGTACTTATTTCCAAAATTGGATTGAAGCCCGCATGATGACCTGCGGGTCTAATCTGGTTAAACCCTAAAACATTGTTTTGTTTCTACTTTCGTTTCCGGGTTTCCAAACTTAACCTATTCAACATATTGCCAAATTATATTGGTACTTCCTCATAAAATTCATCTGTATATTTAGCTCAGCAATAATAATTATATAGATATCTACATTATAGACTTTCATCCAAAAGGGTTGATAATGATAGTAGCAGCTGTCTAAAACTTGATTATAAAACTCTGAGACATGTGTTATTTTGAGTTAATCGATTGAATATTATTAAGAATTCCGCACATAAATTTTTGCAGAATATTTGGAGAGCTGAGTAAAATAGTATAATATACCTTTACCATAAACAATTTTTCTTTTTCAATGCAAGGCCAAAACATTGGCTCCTATGCTTCATGAAATTCTATTAAATCACATTTGCCTTGTCATTAGGTTACCCCTAAACACACTACAAGAGATAGACCAACAATCGAGGCAACTTCCTGAACCTAAACCAAGAGAACTAGTAAATTCCTTATTTAAATTAATTATCAATTTTGAATTCTTTTCTAGTAGTACCGGCATGGAACAATGATTCAATATCACTCTCACCATTGCCAAAAACTTTATATCAATTTTTCAAATACAACATTTGCCACAAAATCTTAATAGGATAACTAAAGGCGGGTAACTAATACCTGCTTCGGCAGCGTTAACCGCCGATGCTCGTTGGTACCCTCACCGTTTCATAAAAAGCTGCATCTGTACAAATTTTGCATGAGTAGAGATGATATCAAATGAAGATAGATTACCTATTTGTAAATCAGAAATAATAATTTATATCTATTGTTTCTTGTAAGCACGATCTTTCAAATTCATGTGTCCTTGTTTGCTCAGAAAAATAAGATTACTAGTTTGAATTTATAAATAAACCTCGGAAAAAGTAATGAAACTAAATCATTTGAAATAATATTAATTTTTAAAAGTATTATGAACACATTGAGTTAAATTCATATTCTATGACTTAACTATCAGTGGGAACAACTACCAAAATTAACATCATGAACAATCAAGGAGATGTCAAATATATACAGGGTTTGTCCGGAAAATAAGTGTACTGAGCTCAGGAAAAAAAATTTATTACACTTTTACATATCTTAAGCTAATATTCCTCAAAATAGGACCCTTGTGAGTCGATACACGTGTTCCAGCGGCGTTCCCATTCCTGGAACGCTCCCGCGAAGGCATCATCGGGAACCTCTCGAAGACACGTCGTCACGGCCTCTTTGACGGCGTCCAAAGTCCCGTATCGCGTTCCTTTCAAACTCCTCTTTATCTTCGGGAACAGAAAGAAGTCCGGTGGTGCCAAGTCCGGGCTGTAGGGCGGGTGCGGCAGCGTTGCCACGCCGTGCTTGGCCAAGAAGTCCGACACGATAAGCGCGGTGTGAGACGGCGCATTGTCGTGAAGCAGCCGCCAGATGTTTTTGATCGCTGGCCGGACGCGGGCGACTCGTTTTCGAAGCCTGTCGAGCACTAGGACGTAAAATGCAGCATTTACAGTTTGTCGTTCAGGTACAAATTCGTAGTGGACGACTCCCCTTTTGTCAAAAAAGACAATGAACATCATAAACTTATTTTCCGGACGAACCCTGTATAGCCGTGCAAATGAAGATCGTTATATTTTTTGAGTATAATGAGGGATACTTGACTGTCTTCGAGGCCTATATTGAACTTAATTTTCTCCATGCCAGTTAATGCCAGGTACACGGTCTCCCAGAGAAGATTGTATTGAACGAGGAGTTAGTAGGTTAATAATTATCCTTATTTTCTGAAAGAGTTACAAAAGTAACTTCATTCTTCTTGAATAATTGATTTATATTGTTTTGTGAACAAATAATGCCTATTTTAGCGGTAATTCCTTTTCAATGATCAATGCTATTCTAGAGATTTTGGGCTTGGACTGCGACATATATTCGGGAGAGGAAATGTCATATTCTTCGTCGAATCGTTTAAAAAAAAGAAATACTCGGAAGTATAAGTTATATACACTTTTACAGACATAGTAATAATGGACTGTAATGTTATGATATCAAGTGTTTTCATGATAAAAAAAATTAAATCTTATAGACTTAGAAAATGAATATTTAACTAAGATAAATGATCGACGAATGACAACATCCGAAACAAATGGTAGAGAAGGTGAGATGTCTTTTTGAAAGGACAATTATTATTAAATATGCTATCCATGACTTTAACGAAATTAATTGGTTCGTTTTATTTCTTCTTCGACTCACCGAGAGAGGCATTTGGGTAACCATGCACTTCGTAGCAGTGGATGAGGCTTGTGAATAAGAATGAAAAGAGCAGGGCCTATGAAGGTCGCAGGAGGTCGGGTGGTGCCAAGGGCTGCTGAGGGGGGGAAGGAACGAAGGAATGGTGGGGTGGTGGTGTATTTTTATTATTGCGTGTACTTGCGTGTTGTGGGGCTTAAACTTATTTTCCGGACGAACCCTGTAGATGTTTACTTCTGTCTTAAAATAATTTAACAGTTATAATAGTTATTCAACTGGTATGTGTCATTATGTGACTAAAATGATAAATAAAAATCAATATCCTAATATCGGTCAGTATCTGCTTACTTCTGCAGGTCGACTACAATGACTATATTTTGACTCTACATGACAAAATATATGATAGCTGTTCCTAATACGATTCAATGAATGTGGTTTTTTACTTTTAAAATTTAGGTCAAAGATTTATTGAAATTTTTGGTTTGAAGACGATTTTTTCAATGGATTCCCTCTCCATAGAGTACAGAACAGTTTTCTGTGTATAATGGATAGTTTCATTTAATACTGATCAATAATAAAGTTAACACCACGGTTACGTGTCACTGACAAAAACACGTTGGTAAGTTCAGTGAAATCGATTCACGCGAGCATTTTCACCAAGTATCGAACTGTCTAAATTTACTATTTACTGCCCCTAGGGCAAGCACTAGGGAGGGAATGCTTTTTTTCCACCTGGGTTCCATACCGGCAACGAAAACATTTGACACTCACTTTCTCGGCGTTGGGAAGCATTCTACCGGTGTGTTCGAACTTGAATGAATTCTAAAAGGTGAATCCAAACACACTAGTGCAATCGAAAAAGAGACAGAGAGCGAAAGCGAATGTACGGAGACAAAATGCGTGCATTCGCGTGTTACTTATTTTGCATAAATGCCTCGCACGTCCTCTCTTCACATATGGGTCTCCCAAAATAGCTTCCGAGATTGTAAACATACTCTCGTGAGTGTTTTGTGTGTGTGTGTGTGTATGAAAGAGAGAGAAAGAGAGTAAACGCTTTGTGCTTACGTAGGAAGACTCCCCACCCTCTTTCTCCTTTTGTTTGCCGCCTTTCCGGTCCTCCTGTTTCAGGATACCCCCTCCCAACCTCTTCCCCTTTCTCCCTCATCGCCTTAAAGAAAAGCTGCCGGAAAACGGGGAGAAAAAAGATTTAAGAGTCTGAGGGAAGAGGAGATTTCAGGGGAGAGGAAAAAGATGGGAGGATAATACAGAACCGCGAGGGGTTAGATGTTTTATCTGGACAATACGACTGAGCCACATCGAATTGATCTCATTTTCCTCGTTTGCTATTCAAGGTAGTCTCAATTCAATTTCAACACTCAGCGGTAATTTCTATCAATATGTGGGGTTTACGGTGTAAACAAAATGAGCTACGTCTGTCTGTGACGACCTGATCTCGTAATAAATTGATAGCGCCTCAGTTCTCTGCAGAGTAAGATGAAATTTTTCGTTTAGACTCTGGGAATAAATCAAATGGGAACGCTCAGATTGTGCCGTCGGTTTAAGTATCATTCCTCAGTAAACAGCACAAAGGAATCGAATTTCCTTGGATCTGACTCTCATTATTTTCTAAATAAAGATTAGAAATAAATGACTACTCGGCGCAGCAGGGCCTTAGATTACTTAAATTTAAAATTTAATTTAAAACATTGTGTTGGTACCTAATTGGCATACATTCTTGTACAGTCGTAGGAATCGTATTTTTTCTGTAACGCTGGATATTTTGAGTCATTTTTGTGATATTTCAACTTGAAGGAATTTAACAGCAACTAAAACTCAATTTTTCAACTTAATAAAAGAGTTTTGGAGTCTATTATTTCACCTTTCTGATTTAATAAGGTCAGGAAAGGATGGCATTCATGGCGGAAGCGTCACATTTTTAAAGTAATGTTGACGTAGTGTCTTAAAAGACGGCTGCAGGAGGATCGTACGATAACTATTAAGTGCGGTAGAAAGAATGAAAGCAATCCTCCGGAAATTTTTCATAATGCAACGAGTAGTTAAATCTGTCAGGTAAATAACACTTATCAATAAAAAATTCCTCGCAAATGCGTTTCCTCTAGCGAGTGTGAATTTTGGCGTGGTGTTGTCGGTAAACTTCCTGTTATACGCCATAAATTTGAGACATTTAAAAATATGTTACTTTCATTGTTTGATATTGGTAGTTTAAAAAAAATTCTCAGTAATTTTTTTAGACGCAAATATACCGCTCGGCTACGCAGAAGGTCGGGAAATTGCCCTCAAAAAAGATTTGAGAGATTTTTATTGTTATCAATATGCAATATACAAAGGATACACATTTTTGCAAAATAAATTATTGGGCACGATTTCCTAATTGAAAGACGAAAAACCCTAAGATTTGAGGAAAAAATCCATAATATGATATCTGTTAAAGATATGGAATTCTCATATGGTACGCAGGAGTACAATATGCACTTAATAGAAATCTCAACATAGATTTAATGACCATTCAAACATTCCATTGCTTATAAAAATTAAATTAAATGAAATTTTTTGAAACCTGTATCATAATTTGTATAAATATAGGAAGACACGGATGTCAAATTTCTTTTTCGCAGCAGTGAATATGTTTCATCAGCTCTCCGTTACTTAGCGTCTATTTTTCTATGCTTTTGCTACTGATAATTCGATAGAATCATTCTGTTTTAAGTAGCAAACCACTCACCCCAATTTCGATATCGCAACGAAAACATTACTTCGGAAATTGAATTCCCTTTGTCTTCAGTGAAAATTTGAAAGAAAATTCCCAAGCAGCTCATCGCTTGAAGATTATTTCAATGTAATATTTCCAAGGGCAGCAGGTGTGCGTTGGTTGGTTTAGTCCACTTACGCGGATAAATGGAAGCGTGATATATTGCTGAGGAGGAAGGAGAGAAATGCAGTGACCAAGGGAAAATGGGAAGAGTCATTAAGGATAATTCAGGGGTGAATAGGCCATTGAAATATACTGCCGATTTCAGCCAACAAAGCAGGAGTATTGCTGCTGTTGGTTGTTTTCAAGTGGGTTTTGAAAACAGTATGCATCAAATTATTTCGTATTATTGGAGGAAGAATAAAAACAAAGCCAAAAATCCGACACAATCCGAAAACAGAATATCAAAATCGTTAGAATCAAATTATTAACCATTTCCATTTGGGAGAAAGGATTATTCATAATGAACTCAAAAAGAAAATTGACCATTGAAAGAGAAAGATGGTGAGTGTGTGTACGTACAATGGCGATGGAAATTTCGGCTGCCCTAATTCATACATTCATGTCCGTGGAGTATGTGGAAAAGCTAACAAAACATGAGGATTTAGCAGAAGAGTATTAGGGAAATGTAATGAAAAGGTTGCCGAGTAATGTAATATTTTGCTTGGTAGACCACTACAGGTATTCACGCAAAAAACGATAAAGGCGAAAGAGTAACAAGAATGTTGGAAAAGGTCAACTTATTAAATTCCTTCTTTCAAAGCATCTTAGCCAATGTCAAGGTCTAAGAGGAATGTCATCTGTTGTTGGTTAGGCCTCATTTAGAATATGCTGCAAGTAAATAGGATCTTCACGAAGTTGGATTAATTGCCAACTTGGATGGCGTGCAGCGTAGAGGAGCTAGATTTGTAAAACGTTGTTATGAAAAACTTAGTAGCGCATCCAAAATATTAGAGCAGCTAGGCTGGGAATCACTCACGGAGCGAAGGTTACATTGCAGATTAAAGATCTTGCATAACTTGGAAGGAGATATCTTTATCAATGACTTTGAAAATGTGTTATTAGCAACTTCTCATTATGATAGGAGAGATCATGTCAATAATATTCGAGAGATTAGGTGCAGAACGGATAGATTTAAGATATCATTTTTCCCACGGACGGCAAGGGATCGGAATAAAGTAGTCTTTGTTCAACCGCGCAGGGAGCGAAAGGTATGATGTGTAATCACCCCCTGCCAGAGGATACTAAATCATCATGCAGGGTACAGGTGGCTCACAGGGACCTAAGTCAATAAAAATCAATTAAAAAAGTGACCAAGATGATACAAGGCTAAGAAATATAATTTTGGAATACATATTTAAGTGTGTATTAATCCATCGTAGGCCCACTATACTCCAGTTACTCTTTGGAAAAGTAAAAATCAATAGTCTCTTTCCTCTAAAAAAGGCATAGGCACTCGATAAATTTTTGGATTATATATATATATATATAAAAGAATTCATATATATAATCCATATAAATAGATTACTGTATGCATGCAAAGAGATCTCTCATGCATTTTATAAAATTGTGGAGCAAGAGTTCCAGCTTATTACATATGTATTAATTTGCCTCTATAGTAGTACAGAAGAATGGAGAAGGTGAAATGGACCGAAAGGAAAACAAATGAGGAAGTACTGGAGGTGGTGGGTGAGGAGAGGGGTTTGTTGAGAGAAATCCTATGGAGGCAGGAAAAATGGATGAAAGGCGTATTGAGCGGTATTGGAATGTTGAAGAAGGTAATAGAGGAGAGAATGTTGGGAAAGCGAGGAAAGGGTAGGAACAGGATTGGGATGCTGGATGGGATGAAGGGAGGAAAGAAGTACACAGAGATGAAGAGGGACCTGATGTAGTTTAGGTTGCTGGATTGGGTTTTGTTTGGAGTTACAAAATATTTATTTGATAGTTGTGTCCATCCAAAAACCTACCTTAACCGGTAGATTACCTAATAATAAATAGTAGTACATACCAGCATATTATTCACATGAATTTTGCAAACGACAGTTGATTTGGCGGATCTTAGATATCTGAAGCGTGTCCAGTCATGTAAAGCTTATTCCCTGAATGATAAATGTCACCTGAATTCCTTGAAAGTTAAATCAAGCATTTCAATGACATTTGTATCTATCATAGTGGGAAGATGATTTTCATGACTGCGCATTTCTCTAAGCGCCTGGGCTAACAAGAGTGTTTCTTTCAGAAGGACACGTGCTAAATGGCAAAATTATGAGTCCTTATCGACTCTTGATGACATAATTATTAGCCATCTATATTATGGAGAAAGGATTATTCATAATGAACCTAAAAGGAACTTTGACCATTGAAAGAGGAAGAGGGTGCGGAGTGTGAGTGCGTGGCGTGGTGATGGAAATTTTGGCTACGCTAATCGGAAGACGCATGGTCCCCCGAGATATGAAAAACCACAATGCACTTTTGCCTTGAGGGTAATGACTAACTGGATGAAGAGTATAATAACTACGTTAGAATATTGATAACGAGCGGAGGGCAATGACGAAGGGGAACGAGAGTGCACGTAGCACACGCTTCGACATTAAAAAAAATATCCCGTGGTTCCCCCACGTCACCCATACCGACCCACTAATTTTCCCCGGAGTGTGCGGGGAAAAAGGGGAGATGCGAGCGAAAGAGCGAGTGCACGTCCGACCTTTACCCACGAGCGGGCAATGATTCATTCGTCACATCCGGAGACGCTCCCCGAGGTCTCATTGAGTCACACAACCAGTGATGCGACAGGGGTCCCGGTGCCGACTATGGAGAAGGGTGCGCTGCGGAAGAACGCGGGAGAGGGGTCCGTGTTAGGGTGCGGAGTGGGGTGCTCGAAGGGTGTAAAGGGGGCAGAGAAAGGGTCGGAAGGGGATGAGAATGGGAACGGGGTGGAGGGTGAGAGTTTAGGGAACGGCGTTGCCAAGCGTCTGAAATAGGAAATGTAAAGCCATAAAACCCCCTGAATTAGATAGTTCGAAATTCCGACGATCTTTATGTTTAAACGCAAGAAAATATTCATAAATTCTAAAATAATGCTTGAGGTGCGCAGTAAATTTCTGGAACTTAATAATTAAAAGTTGTTATGATGCTAAGGTATTTCTCTTTAATTAGGCTTACTTGATTGTAACGTACTGCGTGGAAAATGGTTCGCCCCTGCAAAATCTTGTGAAATATTACGAGGTTCTTATTTTTCGTAATTAATCCATCGACTTTAATTTACGTTTGAACAATGTATTTGCCCGGAAATGAAATAGTATCATTGTATATTGACATTTTAGATCTATTTATGAAAATCATAAGTAAACCATATACGAGCAAAACTTAAGTATGGATAAATTATTCTTTCCCTTAATGAATAAGTGGATGCAGAAAAAATGTAAGACTGAGTTATGCGTGAAAGAAACCACGTCTCTTTGAGATGAACGATAACTGCGTTGAATAAATAATTACATAAGCGTGGTTAGAATCAACCTTTTGGGTTAAAGTGTTTCAATGATTTGAAGTAATTAAGTGATAAAAACTCAAGGTGTTTATAATTATTTTATTCTATAACGTTTTTTTCCATTCAATTCATGTGAGTAGTCCAGTAAATATTCAATCGACTACAGAAAATAAAACGTCAGCTTCAAATATGTGAAGTAAACAGGATAACGTAAGGATCCTGGATCATTGAGACTTATGGGAACTTGTGTAAACTGGGTACACATACGCAGTATTTTCGGAGAGGCCCTAAATAGTTGGATGTTTGTCCAATGTGTAGTTGGAAAATATAGTGTTAAAATAGTGAAGGAGACGTGATATTTTTATTTACTAAGATCCCACATAGAGTATGCGGCAAGCATATAGGATCAATCTCAAAAACACTGACAAAAGAATTTTAATTAGTACGGAGGGCCCGATTCGTGAAAAAATCTTACGAGAGAATATCATACGTCACAAATGTACTACATGATCCGGGAGGAGAACCTTTAGATAAGCTAAGACTCAGGGCAATTTTAAACCTATTACAAAGATACCAATCGTGTGGTCTTGCATCCGACTCATAAGATTTACAGGTAAGTCAGCTCCCCTATTACATGAGCAGGACAGACAATTATCACAAAATAAAAGAGCTCACCGAACAGTTAAATTCAATTATTCGTTTTTCCCGCGTAATATTGGCGACAACCAATCGAGGAGGAAACACTAAAATGGAATGGGGTAAGCACTGTAGAAAATAGGAGTATACAAGTTTCACTCCCCTTCAATCTCACTTAATGGGTGGAGTCCTGACGCCCCACGCCACGTACCCTTGGGTCCGGTGATTGGGTGTCGTGCGAATAAATGTGTACATTTATTTTAAACTGTCCGTCCTATATGAGTGGGATACTATCCGGAATCGGTGACTGCATTGCATATTAGCCCGCCCTTTTTTCTTAGGATTCCTTATTTGTGTTCTTAGTGGAGTTAGGAGGAGTGGTTACTAACATTATAATACTCGCATTCTTAATCGGTATTGCGGACGCCGCATGAATAATGTCTGGTTTGTCTCTTTAACGTACTCTTCAAGTGGATCACTGGTTGTCACATGTTTCGGGCGTATTGGATTGGATGAAGTACGGCTGGTGACCTAACATCCCTTGAAACATGTCCTTGCAACGGCTGGCGGGGCAGTCTAGATGTGGATGTAGGCGAAAATTATTTGGAAAATAATGAACCAGCGATAAAAGGAATAATGAAATGGACTGGGAAAATGTCGTTTTCCTTCCTCTTTAGCTAATGATATAATTCACTGGGCACAATAATGCTTCAAAAATCCAATTTACAATAAAAAAAACTTGCTGAGGTTTTATCGGTCAATAAACGCAATATAGGAAAATTGAAGAAAAATTCTCACGAGAGTTGCCACGAGATTATTAACTGCCTTAAGCACATAAAATGGAATGCAAGACGAAAAACCGGAAGATTATTAGACAATTAGCATTAAATAGGAATACAATATACTATGTTTCGGTGTAGAAATATTACTGACTGAGGTTGGCGAGTCCTAAGAAAAAAAGGTTTTATATTCGAGCGAACACCGATGCAGCGATACGGTTTGTACAGTGACTAAATCCTTTCACAACCGTTCGATTACTATTGCACCCATCAGAGTGAAAATCCATTTGATATTTTTTTCACAAATCCATAGCCAAGTTAGAAGGATATTGAATGAAAACCGCGATAATTTTCGATATCTTATGAGCGAGACTGCAAAAAACACTTCCCTATAGAAGTATATTTTTTTAAAGGTTTAAAGTCACGTCTTGGAACACATCACAAACCATACAAAACTCCCCAGACCATGTTTTTTGATCCAAAACTCACCCATGGTGGAGGTAAAAGACCTCATCTCGATCTCCAGCTATGAGGCAACGCCTCGCCCTAGTTCCATCACAGCCACGGAGTGTGGGGATGCGGTTCCCCGTTTCCTCGACGCGTAATTACATGAACGGTGGAGCTCAAGTTAGCACGAGGTGAGCTTTGACCAAATTGAAAGCACCGCTCAGAAAGCAGGCCACTTCCACCGGACACCCCTCCCTCGGAGGGGAACTGCATTGAGCCAAAAACGTCTGAATCCTGACATGTTCCCGAAGCGCAGAAACCCGGAAGCTCCTGTTCGGTCTTCCCCGCTCTCCACTCCATTCCCACCACACCCCCAATCTTTCCGGCAGACGGAATTTGTCGTATAAAAATAAGGCGGGTGAAAGCAGAGTCAATGATTAAAGGGGAACAGGACGTAGGCAATTTTAGGCTATTAAAAAAAAATTCCAATCCCAATGTTTTTGGTGCAATCGACCGCAATTACCCACCGATTGTGCAAAAAAATTTCCGAAGCTGGAAGTAATAAATGAAATTCTATGGAATACTGAGCAATTTAGTTGATTCGGAGAATTTATCTGTGGGTGAAGATTGGTATTGCAGTTTAAAGCGAGGTGGTATGTTGGCTACTTTTTCACTCGGCAAACAAAGTCCTTTGAAAAGATAAAATAAAAGAGAAGCACAATTCATTTGTTTTCATTTGTAACTTAACATGTTGCTGTGAAGTAATTATTTATAAATTGATCGAATTTTTCATACTGCATGTTCATTACTGAATTGTTTATCTCAAATTAATATATGCTAATATTAATAATATAAAATCTGAAAATTTTTTTTGGAAGGTACATTACGGGCTTCTAATTTTCTTTATAAATAGGAAAAAAATACACTAATTTTTTTGCTTATGCCTAATTTGGATGTACTTTTCTTGAAACTTTTGAGATAAAAAAAATCAATTTTTAATGAAATTTTTTTGCACCCACAGATGGCCATTATTGAGGAATTATTCCTTCTCTAGCTACTATATAATTTACAAACGTATATTATGTTTTATACTGACAGCATTGCAAAATTCGATGGGCACGGATTTTTTCTTTAAAAGTTAACTTAAAAAGTATATAATATTTTTCGGTAAGCTGTTATCATTATATTCGATGGTCTCACATATTTATTTTAAGATTAAGTTTCAAGTACACAAGGACGAACACAGAAGAGTTGGTGGGGAAGGTGGAATCGAGCAGATCACAAATGTAAAAATATTTCCTTGGTCGGGACTTAAACACAGGTTCTTTCCACTTGCCCTTGCACTTGCGTTGCTCTAACCACTTGTGTATCAATATGAATGATAATACATGCCCAAACACTTTTTACTTTATCTTTTTTCTTTTTTATTCTTTCAGACCTAAGGCATTGCGAGTCTAGATTTTAATGTCATAAAATGAATCATGATTCTTTACTGATAATATCATGGAATGTTTAAAATATTAGAATCTCAGGGCAACATTTGCTGGCGTTAGATTATTCTGACAACGTTTAACATAGACACTCATGAAATGTAGAAATTATTGAATCAACCTCGGATGTCACACATTTGGATGAATTTCATCGATTTAATGAATGAAAAAAAATAGAGCATCTATATGGATAAGCGTCATCTCCACAGAAATCGAATCGGAAAGCTATCTGGTGTATAATCACTCCCTGCAACACACCCTTGCAGGGTACTATGTGAAATGTAAGTATTTTTATTACCCTGCAAGCCAGCGCTAGGGTGTATGGCAGGGGGTGAAAAACACACCAGGCTAATTTAGACCCGAATATTTTTACCCCTACCGCGGTCGTGCATTGTTATTCTGATCTTTTGCAAAATTTAATTAAATTAACAATTTTCATTTAAAAATCACGTGAGGTTAGGAGTAACCTTGAATCATGATTTTAGAAATACAAAATCGCAAGTTCAGAGCAGTGCTTTCAGTTTTTTGCTCTATGCCATTTGTAGTTCTCTCACGAAGTTAGATTACCCAGACAAACCTGTTTTGCTGACTTTAGGTGAAATCTTCCGTAAGTACCAGTTTGGATTTGAAACCAAGGCTCATAAATCCCAACCCTATACCCATTAAATTATTGACATTGTTAAAAATAATATATGATTTATATTTTTTCCTTTGGAAATGAAAGTTACCAAATTATTTTTGCCTACATGTAAAATTTATCTCCCTCTTCAGAGGTTTTCCCCTTCCACCAATGGTACCCATTAATAATCAACTCCGCCAAATAATAAGGAAAAGAAAAGTAATAGCAACAATTACTTTGTACGATATTCTAAATAGCAAAATTAATTTTCTAAAAAATGGCAATGATTAGCTTTGTTTAAAAAATGTTTACGAATGAAAAATTAAATTAATTTGTCTCAGAACTGGATTAGCTGGTGCTTGTCATTTCATTTACATTTGAACTGTATTTTCTTCGTAATTTATGGCACCTCCCTGTAAATGTGATTCATTTGAATTAAAACTGCATGCGAACAAGTAATTTATTTACCGAAATCTTACTCACATCACGTACCATTCTTAATTCCTCAACGTTTCTCCCAGTGGAATCCTTCGTCAGCTCACAAGGAGGGGTTGAGGGAGAATTTATTGCGAAAAACGCTATACTGGCTCCTTGCATGTTACGAGTGCTCCAATTAGAACGGGTAAACTAGAGAGCCCGTTTACTCGTTTAGGAATTCCATGCGAGCATCACATGGTTGCGCCTCTCCTTCTTAGTGATTGTGGGGGAAGGAAGGAAGGGGGGACCCCGATTAATTTCCTCGCGGTTCCTTTATATTTTTACCGGTCATAAAAGAATAAAGCACGACGGGGTTGGAAAGGCCGTTTTTAAAATCGCGATGGGAGGTGGGTGGTGAGGAGGGCGTGAGAGGTGACGTTTCGTTGGGTTGAAATGTGGGAGGGGGCGAATTGCAAAAAGGGGTGACGAAGATGGGTTGGGAGGCAGGTCAGGGGGATGATGGTTATGTAAGGGGAGGGAAGAAAGGGAACGTGTCCGGAGAAACGAAACGAGGGAAGAGCGGGAGGTGTGTGAGGGGGAGGAGACTGGCCGAGGGGTAATGGGGGCCTCGTGGGGGGATTCAATCAGCAGACCTCGGGGGAATAGGAGAGGAAAGGGAAGAGTGAAAGGGGGTCGCCGGGAGATTGGGGGGCGCACGGGGAGAGAAAAGAGGAAGAGGTTTCCCGGGAGGAGAGAGAATTCAGGAGGGACCCATGAGACTGGGAGAGGGGGAAAGAGATGGAAAGTCGGAGGGGGGGTGTGTGGGGAGCGGAAGGGTCCTCCCCGCGTGAATGAATGACGGGGGGGGTGAGAGAGTGAGGGTGTGGGGGGAGGGGGGAGTGTGCACTCTTCGCATTGTGCCGAGGGAGGAATACTTAAAGGGTGGGATTATTATCGTGCGAGGGGGAGGGAGAGAGAGATTAGTAAGGGGGTGACGGAGACGACCGGGGGGTGGGGGAGGGGAGGAAATGGTTGCTTGGGCGGCGTGGTGATTTCGGGGGAGGGGTCGGCGCTTCGGATGTTTCACTAAGGGGGTGCGGGGGTCCTTCCTCCTCCTTCGCGCGGGGGCGAGACTCTGCGATGACTGTTGGCTTTGCCGTTGAATGCTACGCAAATTCTCACCCCTGCCTCGCCCTTTTACTCACCCATCCCTGGAATCTCCTTCCCTCCCTCGGTTGGCGGCACCCTCCCCCACGCCTCCCCCAAACTCTTTCCCCATACACCCCATCCCTCTAAAATCCCTCGTCCTCCACCTCTTCATCTAGCGCACCCGTTATATCAACCACCTCCACCCCTCCTCCGGGTCGACTCGTTCCCTCGCTTCCTCGAGTATGTAGTTTGCTCTTCAAATCTTTTCTCCCTCCCTTTCTTTCACGGGTGAAGGGTTTGCTCTGGACGAGCTTGCGGTTATCGTACGTGGCCATTCGCAGAAAACGATGTTGTTCGTTTCTTACCCGCTCGCGGCACGACACGTGCGACTTATCGCAACAGCATGGAGTCAATTGGGCGCCATTGCTAATCCGGTCGATCCCGTATTCCGAAAGTTATTGCCCCCTCGTCAAGGAGTCACTATTATTTTGGATGTCGTGGCAGTGGAAGTTTTAAACAGGTCCAAACAATCGAAGAAGGAGTAAGCGCTTTCTTCTAATTACGACACATAAAATAATTCTTCAGATACTCAATGATCGTTTCACTTTTTCAGAACGAGCATGGAGAATTACGATGAATAATTAGACATAATGTAAATACATAATCGGCTTTTAGAAATAAAATTAATTTGTCTTATCGGTGTGCTATTACCAATTGCAGATATTAAATTCCCTTAAAATACGGCTTTATTTATTGAAAAAGATGAAGGAAGAGTATGACATATCATTTTTCACTAACTTTTTAAGGAAATGTTTCCAGGATCTGAACAATATTAAACAGTAATGGGAAGAAGTGGATACACTAGAAAAACATTTTAAATAATTTGTGATAAACCACTAATTTATTGCAGTGTTTTTTTATAAGCACAACTTCATCTCTCAGTAGGAACTATTTAGTCTTACGATCAAAAGTGCTTACTATTGACACTTACATTCCCCTTTACAAAATTTACTTCACCCTTGGTAGTTAATGGTGCTCTCCCATTATATCAAAATTTACGAAAAGTTATTTCTTATAAAGAAAACAACAGTTAACACGTGATGAAGTTTACAGAAGTCTGCTCCCATTGAGAAAGAAATCCTTTAAAACGGCGACATACGTATGATGCACGTATGAATCTGTCACATGACTTTACCTCTTTGAGAGCAATTCGTCGAGTTTTCTCTTGCTAACGTTTCAAGACACAAATATGCATTTTTTTCCAAATAGGTATTCGCTACACAGCTTCATTTCATTTTTCAAGCGTAATGATCTTTTTGCATCATCCTTTGATCTCTCCGTACAAGGATACCATAATGTCTGCTTTGATGAAATTCTTCCACTTTTCTTCATTTTATCTCCTTGATGAGCTCTTCTCATTCGCTAGACAGTCGCCATCCAATCGAATACCGAAAAAACGATCATAACTGTATGCGAAAGCATGCCGAGTTACCTTGTCCTGATGACTTCAACGGGACAGTGATCGATTCTCGACGAATTTCGCGATGACCCTGTTTGAGACATCTCGTCTTAGTGATTTCTGTGTGACCGCTGATCCTTCAATTCAACGACACGGAGCGCCGATTGCACGTGGCGCCGAACGTAATTTAACTTTCATGACGCACGGTCATGGACAGAAAACACTAACTCTGTTTGCTAAAAAAATTAAGAAAAAGGCAAACTAGTTTCCGCAACGGAGCGAAAGCAAACCGTGTACTTTTCGGCACAGGGATAAAAAAATGAACTCTTTCATTCCATCTGGACGGAGGTTCCCCGTGCTCACTCCCTAATCAATTAGCTCGTGCGAGTGTCCTCGCTCCTCTAGCGACTTGCCTCCATAGGCTTTTGACCGACACCCGTCGCAGAATATTCATGAGGAGCTAACTCCCTCCGTCGCCTCGAGCCAAGACAATCCTTTCGGTGACGGCGGGACAGACAACAACGGGGAGAATTATTGCCTCCTCCCATCCCTCTCTCTCTCTATCCATCGTTCGTGCTGTAACATCTGTCCACGGAAAAAAGTCAAAAATTTCCGCATGTAAATGTGAGCGACTGACTCCAACAAAACAATGATACCCAGTTCCATGAGGAAAGGGGCGACGCTCCAAGAGAGGACCATGTATGCGGTCCACGTATGCCAGCCACTCGAGTTTGTAATTTAAATTGGAAAATGTAGTAAACTATAACAAGGAAAACCCACCGTTTGGAACGAATTTGCATCTCCTTTCGTTATCCTGATCATTATTTTTGCCACATGTTTTGCTATCGTTGCGCCCAATATCAAACCAATTTAGGTACTATCAAATTTCACGTTCACAGAGTGATTTAAATAAGTAATTTTATCCAAAGTAACAAATACCAAATAGAGTCAGTTTTACAATATTCATGAATACCTTAATATTCTGCCGACATAAACTACTGCGCAAATGAAAACGTATGAGTTTAACGTTATAACTCCGGGAATGAATCTAGCGCTGAAGATCATTACACTGGTACTGCGCAGTCTCAAGACCACAGCCAAAAGTAAAAGAAAATTGAGTATGGAACAGAACGATTGATAAGAAATTCTTTCTCCCCATCACAATTCCTAACCAAAGTATAAGAAATATCGTGTACGACAATTCGAATTATCTGAATATAGATTGCCAAGAGTCACTAATTACACGAATGGTTGGCGACTAAACATTACCTACCAGACATATGCGTGGCGGCTTATGGGTTAAATGTAGAAGCATATATAAATGAATCATTAATTAAATGAGCTTGCACAGCAATATTGGAACCAAAGCCCAAATTGGATGCTCAGATATATTTATTTCATCAATGGAAAGTAGGGCTGGAAATGAAAATTATTTGACAGTGCAGACTTCAATGCACATACTCGAATGAACTGAAATGATTTAGTTTGAGTCGAAGTGACTATAGGAATCGGAGTTGTTGACAATTCAATTTATTCGATCGTATAAGAAAAAGGAAATATTAAAGGTGCGACTGAAAATATAACTTTTCTGAATTTGAGAATCAGTAATTAACATACCATATAATTCTTTGAATACAACAATTGGCCTGTAATGGAGAAAATAAACTTGACGAACACTCATTACGTGTTGCTAGATAAAGAAAGAATGTTCTTAGAAAACGCGTCCAAACAAATCAAAACGACAGCTGTGTTTAATGTACATCTTAAATAAAAGAACACAATTTCTCGCCTGAAAAGGTCAGGTCAATCTTAATGAGTTTGACGCACCAGGCGATAAACTTGAAGACCGAAGCGAGCGTCTTTGCCTTCGACTCCCACGTCGGGCATTGCCTATGTCTTTCGACGGACGCTTCCTACCGGCGGAGCAATTCTCAAACTCCGAGACGAAATTTCCATTTGGAAGGCCAGTGAGGGATTCAAGACGCTATTGGCATCTACAGAAAAGGTGAGGGTGAACGGAGGAGAAGGAATGGAAAAGGAGCGGCGGCGACAGCAGGCGCCGCCGGAATCCACACTCTACTAGAAGGCTCGCCCATTATGGGGCGAGGAAGTACAGATCACGTCTCACCCTCAATGAAGAAGTATCGGCCTAACAGGGTTGGGAGGGGGGGCCCCCGGGGGAGAGACCAATCGAACCGTTCAGCCCCCACTTCTCCGGCCGCCCCGGGGGGTGCGCGCCCGTTCGAACACCGTCGCGAGGAGGGACGTATCATCGGATTGGGGGTGGTGTAGGGAGGATGTGTGCGGCAGTGGGTGCGCCCCGGAGGAGATTGGCGAGAGGCGTTGCGGGGGGAGGAGGCGTCGACCACAAGAGCCGTCGTGATTGAAAAAGGCCCCTCCGTTGGATGCGACCTGGGTAATTCGCTCCTTTTTACGCCGATGCTGAAGGGCCTCACTTGCACAAGTCGGGGGAGGTCAACCACGTGATCATTTCGGGCACGAGCGAAAGTTGGAGACGGGGGGCGGTAGGGGAGAGTGACGCCGTACTTCCCCTTCTCCTCTCTCCCTGTGTGAGGACCCCATAGCATTCCTCCTTCCGCCGGGTCCCTCCGGAGTTACACCCCATTTGTCCCCCTTCGCCAGTCTATACATTTCCCCATTCGAATACCCGTTTCTCCTTCCTCTCCTATCCCTTCTTGCCCACTTCTGTACTTTTTTTCCTGCGTGCTGCCGACGCATATGAATGAAAACTCGCGTCTTCCAAATGGTCGACCAACCCCCGTTGAATGTTTCCCTAAACGAGCCATTGGAGATTAAGGGGGTGTTAAGCCGCTTATCGGCGATTTATGTGTTTTCATTTTCCTTCTTTGGCTTTGGTGTGTATTGCTCGAATTTGAGCTTGCAGCAAAATATTTCTTTTATTCGAGCTGAAGAGGAAAACAAATTGGCTGTTTGAATTCATAATGGAGGGATGAGATAACTTCAGGACACGTGAGCAGAGGATTATTCAACTGGATTTCAATCAAATGGGGATTTCGAAGAATTTGCCATTTGTCATCTCGAGCCGACAAGGTACGAATTGGGTACGATGCAGTCTCCATCAAAAGATAACCATTTTCTGGTGTTGTCATCAATGGACGTCAACAAAATCAGACTGAAAAATCCATCACAAGTCGATGAGTTACGTGAATTCTAACCACACCTCTGAATCGCTGTGTCGACTGAAGGACTATCGACGTGTAGGAAATTTATCCATTAATTTTCATTCCATCTTTCACTTCTCTCGCCATCTTGGGAGTTTTCCTCATTCTCTTCTTCGCGTTTCCCCTCGGCCGTCACCCTTCCACCCTACAGATGTCCCTCTCCTTCCGGCGTCGCCGTCTCACCTTTCTCCCCTATACGCACTCAACACCGCTCGTCGCTTCCTCCACCTCCCCATCCTCGCGTGTTTACTTCCCGACACCCATCTAGCCTTTCTCCAAAACCTCTTCTTTCCGCCCAAATCTCTCCTCAGAGGTCCCTTCGGCAACGGTTTTTAATATTTCCCGTCTTAAACGACCCCCGTCCTGTGATTTTCACCTCAGATGCCATGTACAAGTTCCACAAATCCAATCTGAACATAGTTGCGTTGAGCGCGATTAACTTTTACCTCTAGTATCGCGATATTGGCTAAATACGAGGCATTCTCATAAAGTAAGGGCCGTTTGGTCACAGGAAAAAATATACTCATATGAAACACATTTTATTGGCACCTTTAGTTAGCTACAAACCTAATTCACTTCTCTACATAATCGCCGTTCACTTCTAAGCATTTTTCGTACCGCTGCACCAGCTTCTTTAACCCCTCCCCATAGAAGCTCGCCGCCTGAGAGTTGAACCAATTGACAACGCCATTCTTGAGTTACTCTTCGGTTTCGAAACGTTTTCCACCGAGTCAGTTTCAAGTGCAAGAAGAGGAAGTAGTCGCTAGGTTCAAAGTCAGGACTGTACGGTGGATGGTCAAAGAGTTCCCAACGACCCAAAAACTCTCGTCCACTGGACATTCTTTGCTCTTTGTGGTGGTCGGTGAGCATTTTCGGTACCCACCTTGCACGCAATGTGTGGTATCCGAGGTTTTCCGTAACAATATTGTAGACAGTAGTGCGTTCAAGTTGAGGAAATTGTTCATCCAGGCCATTAATTGTCAATCGACGATCACATCGCAGTTTTTGTTCCACTTGCGAAACAATTTCATCGGTCAGAATACTGGGCCTACCACTTCGCTCTTCGTCATTGACATTTGTTCGTCCATTTTTAAAATCACAGCACCATTGTCTAACCTTTCCTTCACTCATAACTGTAGGTTTATAAACTAGGCATAATTCCCGATGAATTTCAGCAGCCGACAATCCTTTTGTATACAATAATCGTATGACAGAACGCACTTCACAGCTGGCAGGATCAACGATTGTTGCGGACATTGTTGTTTACATGCTCGGAAAAGCAAACGACTTCTGAAACAAAACACATGCTGCTATAGCTTCTCAATGAATCAGTAGATGGCGCTGCAGGAGTAAAACTGTGTTCTGAAGCGCCAATATGAAAATTACTGACCAGAGGGCCCGAGTTCAATTCCTGATGATGCCCCCGCGTACTAGCAGCTACACACATTAGGTAGAACGCATATAGCTTTACATAGGTCCACCAGACAGAAGGGATATGTTGAAAATTTAAAACTCATCGATAAAAATAATATAGTAATTGAAAACTCACGAAGTAATGTGATGCAGAACTGAAACTAATTTATCAAAATGATTCCCACGTCCCTAACATTTCTTTTAATGCGCAGCGGAGAAATCTGATAAAAGTAGGAGTGTATACATTCATTCAACAATTCATCATTACTATGGAGCAGTGCATAAAAAACGTATCCTATTCTGAGCGCAGAGAAGAAAGGAAAATTCATTGTGCGTAAATTCAGCCAATCAAGTGAGGCAGAGATTGTTCAATGTAAATATTAACTTAAATCACATGGGTTATTAATTGAAACATTCATAAAGTCCATTTCATTATGCTTTACATATATATCGTAATTGAAGCAATAACTTGTTAGTATGTGACTTGTACGATATATACCACTTATTTTAATTTGGCAATGGAACGGGCATTAAAACGAGTTCATATTTCCGCAAATATTTTGATGTTGTCAAACCCTGTCAATATTAAAATACAATAATTTTAAATATTTATGACTATGAATATTTTCTCAAAGCTGAATAACTTGTGTTCTTACGAATTATGCCACAATAGAAAGTTACTTCCACCCCTGTATCTTATCAGCTCTTCTTTAAAATAAACATAAACATTTTTCATCGAGCCACTTGCGACCATGCACTTTATAATTTGGGAAATTATTTTTCCAGCATTTACAGTTTTATTCAATGATACTGTGTAATGCAGTAAGATAAATAAATCTATCTCTCTTAAAACTTCCCAATAAATCCCTGTCCCACTCATTTTCCATGGTCGTTAGTTAAAAAGTTCAAGATTAATCTAAATCAAGACATAATTGGGATAGCGGGGACCGTATGCACTTTAGACGCTTCATCATTCCACCCAAGAAAAAAAAAGGAAGCGCTAGAATATCCACAAAAAATTGAATTTATCGATATTTGACCGATGCTTCTTCTTTCTCAGAATTATATTTCCCTCGGTATTGACATCGTTTAAGAGATAGATTCGCACCCTCGGGCTCTCTCTTATTCTGTCTCTCACAATTCGTCCATCGGGATTTTTCTCCTCTTTCTCCACCCCCTCCAATTCCTCCGGTATTTCTTCTCCTTCTCCCTCCCATTATCCCTTCCCCTCATTTTCCCTTCGCTAGCACAAAGGGCTGACCCTTCCTCCTCTCTCGCTCACCCCTCTCCAGTCCACTCCCGTTGCGCAACTCTTAAGCAGTGGCCGCTCGCCGAGGCCTCATTCAAAAGATGTCTCACTCGAGAGAATCATCCGACCGAGCATCCCTGCTGCTGCAGTATTTTTCTCTCATCTCGTCTCTTGACATGAGAAGGAAGACTCCCCGGGGGATTGGGTCCAGCGGAGACGACCACTCTCTCGGAACGAGATCACGTCAAAGACGCTGTGACCGTCTTCGGTTGTCGGGGAATTTCAGTGAGGGAAAACACGGAACGCATGGCAACCAAAAGCCCAGCAAGAGCGACCCGTACTTGTTCGGAGCGACGGTTTTCATTGAGGGTTTTGACCCCGATCATGGCGTTCCCTCCGCGTTTAATTGTCGAATCTCCGTGAGCATTACCTCCAAACCTTCTTTCGAGGGTCTTGTGTCAAAAATCTACAATGGATTTCACCGAGAGCCCAATTAAAATTATTTTTTTTTCCTTTACAAAATTACGTTTGATGTACTTTAATTAATGAATTGACGAAAATTGGCCCATGAAAAGTGAGCACGGATGTAATGCTGGTGGTGTCGCAAGGAGCTATGTATATTCAGCGAAGACTGGAGACGGTGGTTCAACGCGGAAAGTTGAAATATCAGGAACTAAATCAGCTGTTGGAAGGGTTTCACTGTAATTTGCCAACTCATCTCGGAGTACGCCGCTGTTCTTGGGGTCTCAGTAGCATTTTCTTAAATTCAAATTTGTACCCCGCTGAATATGCAAGTAGAGAATTTTGCTTTATCACTGGGTGCGCCACATCTGCCCTTACCCCAATTCTTTATTTTAAGTTTTTCATCGAAATTTAAACGGTTAACAATTGAACTTCACTCGGATTACTGGCTTACCTCACTGTGAGTTGATCGTAATTTTTTAATCAGTTGAATCTTACAACCAGCCCATCTTCAATTTATTTTTTCACGACTTCCATAGTATTTTTATGGTTATTCCCCATTTTTTTTATTTCAAAAAAATGCAAAATCCTTTCTATTCTTTGGTGCCGTAAATAACTAATGTGTATTTATTTTAAATATTGTGACATTTGCTATGAAGTTAATTTGATCCTATCTGGATACGAAATAAGTCCTTTATTTAAATATGAAAAATCAATGAAATAATTTGAAATAAATAAATAGAGAGAATACATCCGTATCGTAAATATATGTATTTACATGGGATGCCATGGAACCGAGTTTTGAGACCGAAGGTGAAGAATTCAGTTCTTAAGGTGGGAGGTTGAAGAAAAAATGTTGATGGAAAAATCGGCTTTGCCGAGGAAAATAAGAAAGTAGAGAGAAAAGTAAATTAAGTAGGCAAATAAATCATTACATTGGGCTCGATTTACCCACGCTGGAAATCGCTTAGGGCATAGGTATCTTGTTCAACAAAATTGCAGTAATAAGAGACGATGGACTCTACAGAAGGGCGACACCAAGAACCAGTTTTTACGGCTATGTTGAGTATTCTATGATGCTATGTTATGCTATGATTGATATATAGTATGATGATGATGATGTAAATGTGCAACGGTAGCGATTACTTTCATTTGTTAAGAGTCTGCACAGTGGCAAATCATCTTCCAGTGAGTCTTCCGTTTTTGATCAGTCCAAAGTAATTTGATATTTAATATCATTTGAAGATATTATGATTCGTAAATGTATTGCCATATCTGAAAGAAAGTACACTTTTTTGTTGATCCTTTAACTTTGAAAAATATTTGTACCTGAAGAAATAAATTTGCATTACTAGAATTTGTATCTTATTATTGCAAATTCGGCCACTCTAATCGAGGAACAAATAATGCCTGTATCAAGGAGCGATCTCTTAGCGGATAGGGGTTCTTTGCCATGAAATATATCTCGGCCCGAGGACTCCAGGGTCGTTGAAGCAAGACCATAGTCGTAGATTGGAGACTTTGGAGATTTTGGTGTCGATAAGAGTGGAAAAGGTAGAACGGATGGATAGGAAATCAAACGAAGAAGTACTAAATATGGTGAGGGAGACCATTTTTAGGAGGAATATAGAGAAAGAAGGCGGATGCCGAGTTTTCAGTTGGCAATGGAATGCAGTAGACTATGATGATAGGCAACCAAGGTAGGTATAGGAAAAGGATAGAGATATTGGACAAAATAAAGGGAGGTAGAATGCATGATGAATTGAGGACAATTTTGTTTATAGTGCAGGGTGTCAGGTTTTTTTGTGTGGTGACGCTAAGAAATGTAGGAGCGTACAGTCCATGCCATTAAAAACTTACCTTAAAAACGGTAGATTTCCACCCTATGACAAACTATCTTTTAAATTTTTTGCAGAATAATAACATCATTATTCAACATGCTATCCGAATAGGTATATAGGGACACGCCCTTTGAGATGAGAGGAGAGTCAAATAAATTAGGTAAAATAACCCAAAAGGACTATGAAAAAGTTCTCTAAAATATCTTATTTTGCTTGTATAAAAAACCATAAACACAGGAATCAACCCGAAGGTCGGTTTAGTAGGTGATGGTAGAGTTCACCCATGTACTAAGCCTGACGGCATGTGAATATTCACACATCAGGGTAGGGGGGCCAGTTCCTTTCCCTGTGCCGGTTATGGTTTCCCAGGAAGATCAGGTACCCGAAAAATCAACTAGCTTGGGTGGAGCTGCAGGAGCCCAGAGTGCCTTGCCCGGGAATCGAACCCGGGACCCTCCGGTCAGAAGTCCAACGCTCTACCCACTGGACCACCGCGACCCCCTTTGCTTGTTTATGACTAAAAAATTGATAGATTTAATAAAATTTCTTGCATTCTAACGTAATGAGTTTTGTACGATTGAATCTATGGAACTATGTAATTTGAGCTATCGCTTTAAACCTTGAAAAAGTCAATTATTGCTTTCTCATTCGGGCCCTTTGAATTTTGCATCTCGTACGTCAGTGTACGAGCAAATTCGTTGCGAAGTAGTGTATTTAAGACCCTTCCTCGATCCCCCAACGCTTTTAGCACGAGATAATAAATGAAGAATTATTGCCAACAATGTTTTAAGTTAATACGACCAAAATTTCGGGATTTACTTGCGTGAGTTTAAATGTTAACAGTAGTCTTATTTTCTAATTCATTTCCCAAGCCGTCAAATCCTGTGTAATCATCCGTACAGAACGTAACGAATGTATTTTGGTCCAAATTTTCAAAGCTAGGGTTACTCGGCTTACTAACAACTCGAAATTAGAACAGAGCCATGGACGTGTTTTCAGTATTTAGTTAGTGGTCAATGCCGGTGTTCAAAAGAACAGCGGAGGATTGGATTCAAGGATAAATAAAATTTTCAAGCATTATTCATCGGACGCTCGACCTGGAATAACCATAGAGGTAATGTTACTAATCAAACTGGCTTTGATAAAATAAGAATACTACTGCTCCCAGTACTTCAATGTGAATTTGAAAATAGGTAAGTTACAAACGCTTGGACTCAATTATCATAGAGTTGACTATGCTTTAAATAAATCTTCCTATTGCGAATAATTTGTCATTCCGCACTCTTATCTCGCTTTGCGGGTATTCACTCCTATTCCCGTTTCAACAAGCAGAGGAAAAAAAAGATATATATCATTATGATAAATCATAATTAAGCTGGACATATCATTTAATTAAGCATTACGCCCGTCATTTTGTCTTCGTATGTCATTAAAAACAAAGATATTACCTAATGTTCTGAACTATCGTAATAAGTATGGATCAATTCCAAAAAATAACATCTAAGATAATATTATGTAAATGTATGTGATATTGACGAATATAAACAGTCATCATTCACCAAGGAATGTCGTGAAATAAAGGAATTTTGCGTCATGGAATACGATGGTCGGAAATCGGAGAAAAAAATGCGCCCCTTGAACCGACGCGAAATCTGTGTCGCACTATAGTTTATGGAATCGTGCGTCACAGCCCGCGCCCCGAATTCCCCGAGAACGTGCTAAACGTCAGTCAGTGGAGTCGACTGGCTCCATGCTCGGTGGCAAGATTATACAAGCCATCGGGCCATCTCGATCGGCTGGCTAGAAATGTGTACGCCATAAGGCTCAGCGAAAGCAGTGGTTGCCCCGATTCCGCCACGAGAGGAAATAGGCCGAAAACATCCGTATTCGAAAAAAGAAATGACCACCGTAAACAAGAAACCACGTCAGGAACTCCAGGAGACCGAATTCCGCCTGTATGTCATGGCCAAATGGTATTGTGTCTGCGTGGATTCCGCGAAATCCCAAAGCGCGAATTTCCCGTGTGGGAAATGAGATTGGAAATTATATCCATAGTTTTTTTTATGAAATGGGGGAGATTGACATTTGTAAATCACTTTATCGAGAGAATTCCACAGGAATCTATTTATTTATCTCGCGAAAAGTGAGTGAAATTGATGAGATCTCATAAGTACTTCGGAGAAAAGCGGGGATTTTTCTATTTTGTAAGATTTTTCCTCGATTTCGGAATGGTTCCCAAACAGGGGTACAACGGGAATTCCTCGAATACGGGGGAAGAAGAAGATTAAGGATTATTTTTCTCGGAATTGAATGGGGGTAGCAGAGAGAAACCTTTTTTGGGTGAATCCGAATTATGGGGCCTATAATCACTCATGCATTATTCACATTCCTAATAATATATGAAAAGAAACGTAATGTCTTCATGTCATGAGTAACTCAGGTGTGTGGCAATGGGATCATAAACGTAGACATTGAATTTGTAATTTTCATTTCGCATAATGGTTTCCATCATAAGAGAATCCGCTATGATATACGTTATAAAGAAACGCGGTGCTAAGGAGATAAATACATCAAACAGCGAAAAGAATTATTTTAATCCTGAAAAAAATATACCTTTTCGATATTATAATAAAATATTCATGTTATATTTGGAACAGAAAATGTAAAAAAAATGTCACAGCAATAGTTTTAAATTAAAATAATTTTTTTACCATCTTTCATTCGATCAATTAAGATTGTGTGAATGAGTCTACACGCCATAATCACTCCTAATCGTCCTCAAAATACCTAACAACCTCATCTACAAGGCAACATCCCTTGCGTGAATGGCTCATTAAGTGAGAGAATAAAGCTTCAAGAAACGGTCGAGATTAATTATAAAGAATGAGGATTAAAAACGATAGCTTAATTTTTAAGTTTAGAGAACTGGATCAATTTTCTCCGAAGTCCTAAAGGTGCCACAACTTTGAAGCCAATGCAAACTTTTTTCCTGAGGAATGGAGTGAAGTCAATAAAAGGTGGAAAATGTCAGGGGAATCTTCCTCAATTCGTAATTCATAAATGCTACTCGCTTTCGCACGAGGAGGTGTGCGTCGAGAGCATACGGTACTCTATCCTTCGTGTGAGGGAGCCAGACAAAGAGGAAGGGACTAACAATGGATCGAGAGACTGTGGGTGGCCAGGAAGGTCAGAATGGCGAGGGAGAGATGAAAAGCGAGGTTGGGGAGAGAGCAAAGAGAGAGAGAGAGGGAGAAGGAACCGAAATCTCAACATAAAAAAAGGGGGAGTAGAAAAGTTTCAGTCGAGTTTAGGTCCTGGAGACTTTATTGGCGCCCCTATTGTGCTTCAATTCAACGAAATTGGCCTGGGTAACCAGTGTACACGAGTATTTATATTCTGTATACAAATACGGGAAATATTTTATAAAACGTTGATGAAACGCTTATGTCTATGTGAAACAACAGGAATGATTATTTTCTACCAATATACCATGAATATAAAGACTAAATCACTTCCTCTTAATTCTCGATGATAAAATTTTATGATGGTTTGGGTCTAATATTATTTTGCAAAAAACAGCCATCAATCTCAGGGAAAATTTAAAATGTATAACAATTTATTGTACCGTTTTTTGTCACTTAGTCTGAAGTGAAGATGAGTGATTAACAAATATTGAATGACATGCAAGTTTTTTAAGACGCATATCTAGCTCAACCTTTGGAGGACTAAACGATACTTGAAGAATGGAATACGAATTTCTTAGTTTATAAATAATCAGCGGTACTTTTTAAGAAAATTATATGCGAATAAAATCTCGGAATGACCATCATTATTAAAAATTAATTATTGCGTTGGAAAATTAGAAAATCTACGAATGGAATTATCACTCATTTAAAACGACAACATTTACAAAGGATTGATCGTATGTTCGTTTTTTTTTTAAGTTCTTACGTCATGTAATACCCAAACTTTTCCATTTATGATCTGAGACGGAAGATACGTACGGACGAGTTTCACCAACAGATGATTTGAGCGCAAATATTTTGATGTTTACCTACTTTTAAAGGAAGGCTTGGAAGATTGGGTATATTAGCGTTTAGGTAAGGTTTAAAAAAGGTATATTAGTGTTTGGAGTAACATGCTCCAAAATTAATGGACTTCTGATTGGTTCAGTCGGTTGTTGATAAATCGAAACGAAGTAAAAGGTGAGTAATGGGCATTTTTTTGACTTTATGCATTACCATCCGCAGCTACAGCGATACGATCACGTAACTGAATGAAATATTTTCTCCGTTTGATGGCCAAAAGCAGCGATATCATATCAATTATTCTCTGCCGGATATTCAACGTCTCAAGTATAAACATGATGTGGTTAAATTTTTCTTTTACTCTTTACCTTTGGTGAAAAATTTAAAACTTTAGACTTTGCCATTCCGCAGAATACCTTTGATAGAGTATTCCTGATCTGTGTTTTCATACAGTTTACGTACCGTGTCTCTCATTCCACCATGACCAAAGGTTCATAATGACATGCATTGCCCGTTAAACTTCAACTCAGATTTCACAACCCTTTAAAGCAATCAACATCTCGATTAAAAATTAAACGCAGGTAATACATATATAATGTGAAACATTGGGTCACAAATAGAGCATATACCTGAGCGCACGCATCAGTCAACACACAAAACTTATTATTAAGTCACTAAAATGGCGTGATTTTGTTCGTTTAGGGATTTTTGATCCCTTCTGAGGTTGTGCTAATACATTTTCAAAAGTCATTAACTACTTCCCAGTTTGATTTAAATATGATAATGATTTCAGTCCTCGTCAATCAAAATATAAATGGAATAAGTATGTTTTTCTAAACACGCACGCAAGAGCTGTAGGAGAGATAACCACAAGAAGATATTGCGTGGTTAGCTTCTGATAAAGGGAAAATATTAAGGAAAAGAAACAATCTTCTGATATCATGCAATTCCGTGTAGGAATGCTGCATTGTTCATCTACATCTACACAAATATCCTGCGAGCCACCAAAAAAGGTGTGTGGCAGGGGGCATTTTTTATGTTGGATATTCAATCCCACTGTTGAGCCACATCATTTCTAATCGTTAGCTATATGTTTCCATTGAAGTTTGCCACCACTTGCAGGCACGCGTATCGTCAAAGCTGTAAGAATGCCGCGTTATAACAAATGCCACTTTCAAATTTACCCATTTCCCACTCCAATTCATCGACAATTAGGTTTTTTCGCGCCTAACGTTCGACCACTGAGGATAACATTATACCATCCCTAGCAGCGAACGTAAATGGCGCCCATCGAGCCCTGGAAGGGATTACTCTTTGACAAAAAAAGAACGTGAAATGGGAACGGGAAATGAAATTACGAGAACCTTTGAACTCTTCTACAGAGGTATAGTCGAGATAAAATTGAGCACGGAATTCAACAAACCCATTTTCCTGAACCAAAGTCCACGCGAGGAAGCCAAAAGTTACCTCTATCTAGATGTGTACTTCTGGAAAAAAATATTGAAGATAAAAATATATCCCATTCTAAAAGTAGACAACTCTTTGGTATTGATTATTAGCCTTTATATAGCGATTAAATCGTTACATTTAAATAAAAACGCCCACGAAATTTTGGGAAATAATCGATAACATTTAAGATTAATTTGGAGGAGGTTTCAAATTTTCTGGAGTCAATTTAATCTTTATGAATTAATTCACGACAACAATGAAGAAGTTGTAGGTATGAAGTCTATTGGGATCAATTCGATAATATATTACGATAGGCCCTAGTAATGGGGTTGACAAGGTTAATGACGACGATCAAATGGAAGAACAACTCTAAAAGAAATTTTGACTGATAAATGGATTTATGCGTGAATGTCTAATCACATTAATGCACTTACTTGTCAGTCTCAATTTCTGATCGGTACATACCGCAGTAATTTGTCACACATGATGATATAACTATGCGCCTTTGCTGTGGTGTTACGCATTAGATAATTACCTCCTGAAAACAAATATGAAATCAACATTTAAATAAATATGTAGGAGCTCATTCCCTCACGAAAAAAACCCACTTTAAAAAGTTCATGCTTGAAACTATCCTCTGAAGATAAATATAAATTGAGATAAAATGATGAATAAAAATTATTGAGCGAATCGATATTTTTCACTCCTCCCAAATCCGGATTAGTGAAATACATAATTTAGTATTCTTTTCGAAAACGTTGAATAAACACTTACTAGTATGTGAAAATCTCCTTCTACATTAGGGATGCTAATTGATGTGGTTAGTATTTATCTTCTAACCGGGATAGGAGAAATAAATCAACTATATCTCTGAGTTTTAAATGTTACCACGTCAATTTGTAACACACTTCGCCATAGACGTACGTAGTTTCTTTTGGCGCCAAATTTTTCGATGGCAGTTCGATAAATTTATTCCCATCCAGATCCAATTTACATAATGAATGATGCTGAGGCCATACTTAAAAGAGGCATCTACCAAAACAGATCTCAATGATCTGGTGTGAAGATTGCTTTAATTTACAATGAACAATAAGCTGCTTTTCGTGTGTCACATGGTGAAATATTTAGGGAATGGAAAGGTTATATTCACGTTGAAACGCAAGTGACATTTACGGCGACGCACGCTAGCGTGTATCTTACATCGAGTTAATGGCCTGGCGATGGCAAAATATTGGAAATTTTCTCTTTAGGAGGCATTGTGTGGGTTTTTATCGGGTTCTCCCAGTGATGGCGGGAGCCAAAGGCGCGTTCCTTGGAACGAGATAATCTTTAAAGGAATGAAGAACGCACGAAGGGCTTTGTCTGTGAGTCTCTTCGCGACGTGCCACGCAGAAAAGAACGTATTTATAAATCTATTAATTCCTCAATGTATTCCTCAAAGGCCTTGAATTTAGTATTCGTTGAACAACCAATATTATTTTCCTAGTTTCTCCCGCCCGTCCCACGATAGTGCCTTCCTACGTGGCAACGACTAGGGTATTTATGCCTGAATATCTTTTGCTTTTCTCACGGAGGATAATCCTTTTCTTTATATTCTCATTCAATAACGTATTCATGTGAATTTTTTATTTCCTTTATTCAAAATGTTTAATGTAAGTACTTTTCTGCCGAAAGTACACTTATTTTCATATCATGAAAAGCCAATAAAAGTGGGAAACTAAAGGTCTATATATCCCTTAAGTTAAGAGAATAAAACAAGTCAGTGTTCATCTTGAATTTAATACAACAGCGGTTTAAATACAGTATTTTATAACGCACAGCGGTGCAAAAATGTTTTAATTACAGCCAGTGTATTGTGTGTGAAAATTTAATTCTAGATAAATGTATTCAAAAGGAAATAAATATTTCATCAAGCCAGAGGCAATATCTAAAAGTTTCAACTTTATCAGCTTATATAACTATATTAAACTATTCTGGAGACAAACTAGTCCCCCAATCGGATCTCCGGTTGGGGACTACTGGGAGAGATACATCAGTCAAGATGAATAAATGCAGAATAGGAATATGGAACGTAAGGTCTTTAGGGATGTGCGGTAAATTAGAAAACACAAAGATGGAGATGGATAGGCTTGGGTAGACTTCCTGGGATTGAGAAAAATTAAGGGGTGGGGGCGAACAAACGACTTCTAAGAGGTTCTAAGAACAGTAAAATTGAAGTAAAACCTCATAGTAATGGGAGATTGGAACGCTGTGGTCGGCGAGGGGCGAATAGGAGGAGCGTGTGATGCTTTATATTGGGAAAACGAAACGCCGCGGGAGAGAGACTGATAGAATTCTGCAACGAGAAAAACAGGGTGGTGGTAAATACCACCTTCGATCAACATCCGAGAAGAAGATATACATGGAAGATGCCTGGAGACAAATCACGATATCAAATTGATTACATCCTTGTCAGGAAGAGATGCAAGTACCAAGTTAAGATGTGTAGGAGCAACCCCGGCGCAGATATAAATAGCCATCACAACCTGGTGATCATGGACAGTAAACTGCAAAACAAGATGATGAAGAAAGAGACATATCAATCCAGTTGGAATACAAAGATACTGGAAGAGAAGAGCGTAAGAGAAAAGTTCACCACGGTCGTTGAAAGGGACATAGAAGGTTATAATGAAAATACAGTACATACACTGACAGTCGATGGAAAGAAATGAAGAATATTATTATCAAATCTGCAGATGAGATCCTTGTGAGTAAGGCGGAAAGATCATTGGAAGAATTATCTATAACCTCTACAAGAATCAGGTTACAGCAACGCAAACGAAAAATGAAAGAAAAATAGAAGCTAAAATAAAAAAAAGAGTACGAGAAGGATGTAACCTCTCGCCAGTAATATTCAACGTATACCTAGAAGATGCAATAAAAGAAACACAAGAATTGGGTATCAAACGAGTCAAGGTAAATGGAGAAGAAATCAACATACTCCGGTTTGCAGAAGACATAGGAAACGCGAGAGGATCTGCAAGAAACTCTAAGTACTACATATCAAGTACGGGGGAATGTAATAAGAACATCAACAAGAAAAAAACTAAAATCCTTGTGTGCGGAAGAGAGAAGCTGAATGCAGATATCACAATTCGAGGGGTGAAACTAGAGCAAGTGGAATTCTTCATCTACCTGGGCAGCAGTATAACATGGGATGGAAGAAGTTCTAGTGAAACTCTATGGTTCCGAGACTTGGAACATTGGAAAACTGAACCAGCGACGAATAGAAGCCTTTGAAGCATGGTGCTGGAGGAGAATGCTGAAGGTTAAATGGACAGACAAAGTAAGGAATGAGGAAGTAAATAGCCGAGCGTATAAGGATATGACCATTTGGAGAACCCCACTGCAAAGAAGCAATAGATGGATAGGACACACATTGAGGCACAATGGATTGATAGGAATATAATAGACGGAAAAATAGACGGGAAAATTCTACGAGGAAGACCAAGAGACATGTACATAGGATAAATTAAGAAGGAAGTAAAACAGAGAAGGTATCAGGGATTGAGGGAATTGACATTTAATAGAGTAGAATGGAGGACTACGATAAAACAATCCTAGGATTGAAATACTGATGATGAAGTTCTTATAAAAATATAAAAGAAATATATTCGCTGGATGCGAAGCATGCAGTGTACATTGAACCAGGCCAAGAACCTGAAGAATCCAAGGTAATCAGGTTTTGATTGATTATATAGTATTCATCATTTTCAAGTATTCAACTCTATTTAACGAAGAATAGATTTAAGTTCTGTTCATGTTGTTATTGTTCATTCAAAACAACAAATTAAACCATATTGCAATTGAAATTTTATACCTACCCAATTGTGTGCAGAATCAAGAAAAAGTTTTTTGCAATAAAAGTCATTAATTTATAATCCAGTTATTGGTTAATTGGAGCAAAATTATTGCATCATATTTTACATCAAAATTTATAAGATTGTTATTAACAGATTCGCTACGCTAATTTTAAGCTTAAATCATTAATAACACTCCATAAAGAACCGCCGTTAGGGGGTGTAACATCGATTCCATTATAAATAAGGTTGGTATTAGGATTCGTGGCTTTTGACTCAAGTTCTGCTGCGAACAGAACGCACGAATGAATATAATATTATGAAAATAATATGAAAAATACCTCCTCATGGCTATCTGAAGGATAGATTGCTGTTATGGACGCAAATACGAGATATTGTAATGGTACAATGGGTAGCTATTTTTCATCCTTAGTGATGACGCATTTTCGTTAGTCTTGTGCAGGAGCATTTTAAGGTTTTATTGAGTTTGAAGTGCTAGTATGTTCAAGTACGGAGAGTTGAGAGGATCAAAGTCCCTTAAATTTCTTGTTAAACAATACTTATTGTTATTTCGTGCCCCACGGAAGGAAATTTTTGATATTTCAAGAATACACATTCACAAGATTTTCAGGACAGAACACAAGCAGAAAAAAAAGGCTAACTTTCAAGCTGAAAATGCAGAATCCAATGTCTGTATTGAAATGAAAAAAGAATAAAAAACAATGCTACGTTTTCACAAGCTAGAATTAAAATATTATTAAAGTTTTTTTTCCTTTTAAATGATGGTGAATTCGTTTAAATAAGGATTTTTTATTTAAAAATATTATCAATTACCTCTTTTATCAACCCCGCATCCCTGGATCTTGTCTTGAGCAATGGCAGCCTTGTTCCAAACCTGATTTAAACAGGAATCTGCGTCTTCCGGAATCGAATGGCCTTAACTATTTAGATGACCTTTAGTGTTCCTTGATCTAGTTTCAGTAGAGGCGGATGCTTCTTTCCGCTTAAACTTGCAAATACAACCCTATACCATTTAACTTTGTTTTCCGCGGAAATCATCATACGCCCGTAAATAATAAGATGATTATTGCGTCAATGTAAAACTCATAAAGGAATGTTATCATGAAAATCCAAGAATTAACCGATGACGATATCAATTTGCCCTCTTTTGTTAATTGATACCCGTGAACTTGACCAACGGAATGAATGCAAAGTAACAGAGGTCATGAAATTCATTTCTAAAATTCATCTTAAATTTTCACTGAGAAGATTGTCTTTCTTCAAATGGAAGAAAACGTCTTTGATAGGAGGATATTCGAGCCAGGTAAAATATTTGTCATTTTATCCTTCGCCTTCTTCCTCCACAGCATCAGACCTAGTGACCACTCTATCTTGATGTTTTCCGCATATTTTTCTTATTCTTACGATAGGCCTTATTGTTTATTTACTTTATTGGAGAGTTGGATTTGGCCTAGCTAGTAATCCAACTCTACCCAGAACTCGCAACGAGAAATAATCCCTCAAACTTTGACTTCCGTGCACATAAAATTGGCACAACTACTTATATATGATATCAAATATTCTTAAACCCCACACAAAACATAACAATAGCTCAGTCTTCTGCTCTGCATACTATCTACCTTCCTTAACTACATCCCATATTAACAAAGAAACTCGCATTACATTTTACCCAATTCTACATAACTCAATTCCTGAATACTCAGCCGATTTCGCCGACTATGGCAACCTCAGGTACATATGCGACATTGTTATGATCTGAACGGTTTTTAAATCCAAACTGTACACCTTCTAAGTACTCATTTGCTAAACTATCAATCCTTTTGTTGCTGATCCTCAGTAAAACCGTTTCCACGTGAGCGATCAACCTTAGATTCCTGCAGTTATCACATATTGCTAATTCTTCTAGATGCCCGTATACTTTCTCCCTCCCCATGAATGTCTGCTAGCGTTTAAGTTCGGATTAACGCTAGATTTACCGGGCATCCTCTTATTTCTACTAATAATGTTATGCCATCCACTTGTTCCGCGTTTATTACCCTTCTCTCCAGTTTCTTCTTTGATAATATCGCTTCTTGAAGTTGACTTCCCACTCCCTCCGTAATATACGCGTATTATGTAACTATCGCTCCAATAATCCACACTATCCTTTTATCTCTTCTCGGAGGGGCCTTACATATCTATATTTCTTCTCTTCATCTCCCAAATGCTATTTTCCAACCTTCCTCCTCAGGATCGTCCCGACATTCGGAGTACTATTTTCACGATGGCCTTTCTCCTTTGTCGCTGCCATTTGATTCGACGAGTAAGAAATTCGTGTAACATCGACCGTGTCCAGTCTCCTCGTCTACCAATCTATGGCCAGAGTAGTTCCGTAGTTTCCCAGGACTAATTTTCATACTAGGTTCCATCATCCTTTCTTGGGATAAATATTTGGAAACCCAACATTTGGAATCGCCTCACTGGTCGAGGACCTGACTTCACAGGGTCTACATTTTCCTCTAAATCCTATTCTTTGACCTAACTGGCTAGAGTGATAGGTTCTATGAACAACACTCTTTACGAATCCGTTTCAAAAATGAAACACAATAATAGTTATTTTGTTTCAATTCCACATTTTTTTAATTACTTGCATAAAAACAGTTACAATTTCAATTAACATGTTTTGAAGTATCTCGTCTGCTATATTGACTACAGTTACGTACTAAATTTCAGGAATTGTTGCGTAATGTTGCACAGAATTGCATGTGAATTCATCCTTGATTTCTGCTTTGGTTCGATTTAAATTCGCAGCTTACATCTGTCATAATGTAATACCAGTACGATATTCACCGTTATCAATACAAGTGACGTTACGCAGTGGAGTACGTGGACGTGGAGTACGCACATCTCGTTGCGGTAGAATACCATATTACTCTAATACGTTTATGTTCCCAGAATTCCGCATCGCATTTATTTATTACCCGGTCAATCGTAACCAGGTAAACCGGACTAAATTCTTCCGGAATGAGCGGGAGAAGTAAGCAGAAGCGAGGAGGCATCGATTCATCGACTAATCGATCTGTAGGGAGGGCAAAGCGAGCACGCGAAGAGCGGTGGGCACGGAAAACCAGTGACGCGGGGGGGAAGAGACGTTTTTCACGGCGCGGCTGCTACAGAGAGAGGGGTGCATTCGCTTCCCTTCTCCTCCTCCCCACCTCACCTCCGCAGTTGCCGAACCACCCCTTCGTGTTCCCATAACCCTCCTGCGCGTATCTCCCCCGCCAGACTGCAGGTTTGGCAGAGGAGTTTCGGAGAAGCGGGGGGGAGGAGGGCGGGAGAGACGACGGGAAAAAAGTTCCGAGGGGGATGAGGGGGGACAGGGTGCTCCTTTGGGAGACGGAAGGGTGGTGGTGTGGGTTTGAGGGTCGAAGCAGAGGGTTAGGGGTTGCTGGATGGGGAGAGGGGTTTGGAGAGCATTATTGGTGCGACGGAGGGGGAGAGAGAGAGAGAGGAGGGCGGCTCGTGTTGCCTCCGCCTCTCCCTTCCGGAGGGTGGGCTAGAGAGTGCTTACTACCACTGCGTTGCATGGGGAAAGGGATCTGTGAAGTGCAGGGATGCGGTCTGCTCCCGTCAGCAGTCCCGCCTTCTCTCCCCATCCCCCGGACAGCGGTTGGCGTCAGGGCGAGGGGTAGGTGGCGGGTTAGGCATGTGGAACCCCGCGAAACCCCTGTCCGCCGACCTCACAGGAGTCGCTGGGGTAACGTCAGTCGGACAACGATGAGACGTCTCGTCCGCCTGCGGTCGGCCCGGGAAGGGGATGGGGAAAAAAATGACAATGGTCGACTGGTGCGCGCGCTCTATCGGGATGACGCGTTATGTTTATGTGCGTCGGACGGGGGCGCGGAGCGTGAAGTCGGAAGGAGACATGGGGGGACGCTTGGTTGGAGGGGCGTAATGATTCCATGTGAATAATACGGAGCCCCTCCTTTTCTCGCAGCATGCCGGCTAATTGAAATATACGAGGGGACAGATTTTCATGCGTCCGGTGCGCGTGATAATGTCGAATCGTGTTCAACGGCTGCAAAAAGACTAATGGTACGAACTTTCTCAGTCGAATTATCACTTCACAATCTGTCGTATTGGTAGTGCTCCCTTGTCTGTTATGCTTGTTGGACAGCGTGTTCCTCCGATGACACACAAATTATATGAGTCAGAATTCCGCCTTGGGCATTAATAACCTTAACATGAGACTCCGCGTGAGAGGGGATCGGGATGGTGCGGAGGCTAACTTACAGGCTTTCCACCGCGAAGGCCCGGGCCTGGGAAGACAACAAATATTTTTCAGTGGTATCCCGATCCCTACTTGAGGTGCTTTGTGGATAGCACTTAGATTGATTACGACGTCCGTCGGATGGGACGTTAAACTGTGGACCCCTTGGCTCCTTTCAACAAGAGTAGGCTAATGCCGACGCCGGGTTTCTCTCCACCCTTCCTTTACCACCCATCCCTAATGGCGCAAATGAACTTAGCTGTCGGTCGCCTCAACAAAAAAATCAATCCTTAATGGAAAAGTGGCTACTTGGTCGACTCTGAAATAGCAACTTGTTAGAAGATTTTGCGTACATAAGTACAGACCAAGATAGCACCAAATCCTTCTTGTGCAAACTTATTCGCATCTTATATTTGTTGTCTCGGGTGTAACTTTATGGAATTCGCATAAAATATTGAAATGAAAGGAAATTATTGACTTTGTAATTCCACACACTTTTACATGACGAGTGCATTACAAAATCAATAATTTCATTTCATTTCAAAATTTTATGATTCTAATTTCATATAGTTGCGCCGGAGACAACACATTTTATTAATTGGGCCAGTAACGCAGTTAAGGCAAGCCAAAAGTGCGTGGAATTACAAAGTCGATAGTTTAATTTAATTTCAATCATTCGCATCTCCTTTGAGACGCCTTTTTTCATCAGGCGTGTTATACGATACTTCCCACCTTTCTTCTTACATATCTTAAGCTATTATTTATGTGAATCAAAAGTCCTTCGGTGCGAAATCTCGATGCGAAATGATAATTAGAGGCAGAAACATCTTACTGAAAGACACATTCCATTATGGAGAGGAGAGCAAATGGGTACTTAGGATCACTTGGAGTTGCTGAGAATGATACTGATGCGTGGTAAAGGAGAGGAGAAGGAGATACGTGATGATGGAGCATTAATGAGGTCACTATAATGGAAAATATACAGGTATAGAGTACAACCAGAATGTCTTTGCATGCTTCGTGGATTTTCGAAGGCGTTCCACAGACTAAGCTGGCCAAAAATAATAAAAATTTTGAAGAAGATTGGAGTACGCGAGAAACATGGATGACTTCTTTAGAACCACTACAAATTCCAGGTTGCACAAATGAGGCAACGAATGGAGATTCAGCATGGGCGCTGTAAGGAAGCGGACCAGGGCGGGCATGTCAATCATTACCTGTTTTTTGTAATATACTACCTTGAACAAAAAGTTCCCGGAATAACCACCGTGTGGTGCTCCCATCGTTCCGATTTGAGTTCTGTTTTTTTTGTTAAATTGGTACATCTGTTGTTGATATTCCCTTTAAATCTTAGTGTCATAACTTGACATTTGCAAAAGTTACGTAGCCAAGAGTACATCTATCTCTGTGTGTGTTGGCGATTTTTTACAATTGCAGAAATGGATTTAAATTTGCAACAACGAACTTGTATTAAATTTTGCGTAAAAAACGGATTTAGTGGCGCACGGACGTTGGAAATGTTGGAAAAGTGTTTCGGCAACGATTCTCTAAAAAAAACGGTCGTTTGGCAGACCATCGACATCGAAAGTCGGTGAAAAAATTGATAAAGTAAAAGAAATGTTGGTCAATAACCGCAAATTAACCATCAGAGAAATAGCGGAGGACTTGAACATTGCCTATGGATCCGCCCAAGACATTGTGGTTAATGATTTGGGTTTCCGTCGTGTAGCAGCAAAGTTGGTGCCAAAATACCTCAATTTCATGCAAAAAAGTGACCGTGTTGACGTCGCAAAAGACATGATTTGCGAGGCTGAATCCGATCCCACATTCATCAAAAGGATCATTACTGGAGACGAGCCGTGGGTTTATGAGTACGACACGCAATCCAGACATCAGGCAAGTAAATGGCGTTCACCAAATGAGCCGAGACCAAAAAAACCACGTCGTTTTCAGTCAAAAAAGAAGGCAATGCTGACGGTTTTCATGGATTACAACGGTGTAGTGCATCATGAATTTTTGCCAGAAGGCCAGACAGTAAACAAAGAGTATTATTAGGGCGTTATGAGACGTTTGCGTGAAGCAATTCGCCGAAAGAGACCAGAAATCGTCGCACAGTGCGTCGAGACCGTCGCACAGTGCTATCATTATTCGTAATTTTTTGACGAAAAATGCAACAAATACCATCCAACAGCCACCGAATTCACCTGATTTGGCTCCCTGTGACTTCTTTCTGTTCAATCGAGTTAAAAAACCATTACGGGGAACGCGTTTTAGCAGCCGAGAGGAAGTAATGGAAAAATCGCAGGATGGACATACCGAAAACCGAATATAAAAAATGTTTCGAGGATTGGATCAAGCGCTGGCATAAGTGTGTTGCAGTCGATGGGGATTACTTTGAAGGGGACAATATAGATTTAGATGAATAAACTTGTATTTTTAATTTTCTGAATAAATTCCGGGAACCTTTTGATCAAGGTAGTATATCCGTAGGTAAAGGTATGCGAGGCTTTGGAAGGGACGGAGGTTGGAGTGAAAGTAGGTAGGGAACTCTTGAAAATGTTACATTTAAAAATGGTCAAGAATTAGTTAGCCATTAAGCCAAAGGTTTGTAAACATTACGTAGCGCATTGCAGAATCAATTTGATAGCTATGGAATGAGAATTTAGAGTAGTAACTCGAGAGTTACTTTTTTATCAAGTAAAAGGAAGGCCAAAGGAATATTAAAACTGAGCTACAAAAACCTCTGAAGGTAGAATCCTTCATCTCTCGTATTTATGAACTGTTTTGGATGAGAGTGGGCAGAGTAGTAGGGAATATAAAAGAATAATTGCGTTATATAAAGAAGTGTTTGTAATAAGGCCAGAGTTGTTGTTAGACAACGAAGCAAAAATGTAAAGAAATGAATAGAGAAAAGTTGGTTATAGAGCGTAGTTATGTTTGGCTCGGAAACTTGTTCGTTGACGCAAGATGATAAACGTAGACTGGAAGCTCTAGTGATATGGACATGGAGAGGGATGGGAAAATAAAATGAAGAAAAGGAAAACAAAGGGAAACGTGTTAGTAGGGAAAGAGATATGGTTACTGGGAGAAATTCAAATAAATTCTGGAAAGTGGATGTAGGATACACCTTAGGGGCTGTGAAATGTTGTAAACTGTAATAGAGGAGAGAATTCCCGGAAAGGAAAGTTGAGGGAGGAAAAGAATAGGCAATTAGAATGGAATTAAGTGGGGTAGAAAGAATGCAGTGCTATAAAATGAGTTATTGTAATAAAAAGCTTGGTTTTAAGGGTAAATTTGTCATGTAATTAAGAACTAAGAAGAAAAGTAGTGAGTTCCAAGGCTCATCAAAAACCTACAATAATATGATAAAATAATACAAAAAAAATTCCATTAATTAGGAAACATTGAAAACCTATAACGTGATGCCAAAGGGATTTCAGGATCCAGCGTTTTTCCCTATGCCGACCGCTCATTATCGATCATATGAGCGTAATCTCCTCTTGAAGCCACCAAAGTGACATGGGAATTGGATCTGACAGAGTCGCTTAAATGAAAACGCCAAAAGAAAAAGGGACAGTCAAATATTTTTAAATCTTTATATTTTCTTAATGCTTTTCATTTAATTGGAATAAATGTATTTCTGTTTAAATCACTCAGTGCTAGTTATTGGAGAAAATTCAGACATGAATGATTTCTCCTTGTTTTAGGAAAAACAAGGGCCGAGTTTATAATATAAATATGAATGGTGGTAATATTTAAAAATGGTGGTTCAATATTTAAGCCCTGTAAAAAATTCAACGAATTGAATTGTTCAATTGCTTACGACAATATGGGAACTAAAGCTTAAAATATTCTGCTTATTTCTACGAGATGCACTATATTTATCAATTGAAATTTTAAAAAAATTAAAATAGCGGCAGTAATTAAGTTAAGACTGAGGAAAAGCATTGCTGCTCACTAGTGCAGAACCTTGAGTAATAGCATTGAGTGCATTCGTCGCCTGGAAAAGGGTCTGATTAAGATAACTAAATCTGTAAGGATAACCAATAACGACTTTAAAATTCATTCTACTTAACCTTGAATATTTGACTGCATGGGATTTATTTACGGTTGGGGAATAAAGTTATATTGATGACTGTAGAGTGAAACCAATTGATTCACGGTGAACTTGAGGACATTTATTTAGCTCATCCGTTCCATTATGAATATATATGAGGGGCAGTCAAAAGAAAACCTAACAGACGAACACACTAGGCCAGTCCGTGCACCTTTAAGTTGTCACTCTGAAGTTCTCCTACCACAGCGATGGCAGTATCGATACGTAACAACAGTGTTGCCACCTTTTGTGCGTACGGTGCGTTGTAGTTGCTGTTCGATTTTAATTTGACTACCTCCTGTTCCTTCTCCGTCGACGCAGTCCAACTTAAAAGCACTACTAATACTAGAAAAGAAACTTTAATATACCTTTCCACTTGTAAATGACGAAGGGTTTTTAGGGTTGTAGAGAAATCTCCTCCTACTACGAAACTTCATTCTATTGGTTACAGCCAGAAAATGTCAATTTTAAAGACGTTTCGCCGGATTTACTCTTGGCAACTTCAGCTCTTCAAATAGCGATGTTCAATGGGAAGATTGAAACCTTTTTACGTTTGTACAATCCTCGTACTCAAACTTGTTAAAGCTGTTTGTCTCAAAATATTTTCCAAGTGTGTTCCACCTCAGTATAACTCCGCTCTAGTTATTTTTTTACGGTTATATTTTAATGTTTTCCCAGATAAAACACAGTAATCAACCCGAAGGTCGGTTTAGTAGGTGATGGTAGAGCTCACCCATGTACCAAGCCCGACGGCGTGTGAAAATTCACACATCAGGGTAGGGGGGCCAGTTCCTTTCCCTGTGCCGGTTATGTTTTCCCAGATATGAAATGAAAAAATCTTAGCTTCCTCACGAGTACCCCTCTAGTTCAGGAAACACTACTGCTCTAAGGTTCTAATGGGCCATGCCCTCCCATCGCAAGGCATTGGATGTTTTGTTTTCTACGTGACTTGGGCAGATAATACCTTCTTCAAAGACTTTTACATCGTCTTCTGTACCTCTTGAGAGGAATATTTCAGCCTAGTCTCTCTATTTGATGTAGCAGCGCTCCAATAACCTCCCCTCTCCTAAATCCCTTTGCAGCCGAATAACCAAACGCGTAATTGACAGCAACCTCGGATCTCCCAAAACTATTTCTTTGAACATGTTACAAACTTTCCAAATCTGCATGCGCAACGAGAGAGTTGTAACACTTGGATGCATTGAGAGTGAAAAGGGTTTTTTTTCCAGACGAAAACATTGCGGGAGGAGTCAGATTATTGAAACTCTAGCGGATGTCAACGGCAGAGTTTAAGGCTCGATCGTGAAATTTCTCACCCTCTTGACAGGTGCCAGCCTCCGTACTCTGCGCGGCGGCTGCGATCCCTTTTAGGCATTTGACGGGCTCGGTGGAAACTCAGTCAAAATGTCAGCATACTACCGAAACGGTGTGGGACTTCGTGGTAGGATTGGTGTTTCAGGAGCACTTTGGAAGGGAAATAGTTGGAAACGACTTGGGGAGGTGTTCCCCGTGTAGTGTACAGGGAGAAGGCCCCCAAAATAAAGAAAACTATAAACAAACTCCCTTTTGCTGTGGATTCAGGAACGAATCATTTCATACATGTATAAACATTACATTACTTTAAACATTACTTACATGTACATGCCAAAAACTAATTTCGAATACCTTTTGCAGCCTGAGCATAAAATTATCTGCTGCAGTGCCTCTAAATGTGTGCCGTTTGTTTGAAATTCAACATGGTTTTAAAATTTATTTGAAGGATAAAAAATTATCAAATTCTTTTTTTATTATTTTTACGCGAAAAACACCTTCTAAGAGTTTTTTTTTTAACTTCGCCATCGTGTGAATCTCCCTGTGACATTCTCTTTTATTCATTTAGAGAGCAAATATATCCAGTTTTCCTCCATCCAAGAATAGGCCCGGAAAGCGATCAAAATAAATTGAAACTCAGGAGACAGTAGCTGCTACTATGGATTTAATTCGATGCCAAACGCGTAGGTTTCTGCGAGGAAGTCGATAGGGGAGAGGGAGATTCGGTAGTTTTATTCTTAAGCGGAGCGATCGAGGGGGTTGAGAACCTTCCCTCGCCACCTCCAAGAGCATTCATTCGGAGGCGGCGCCAACTATAAAGGAGAATCTCTTCTCCACCCACTGTGGAGCGATTCCTGAGGGGGGAGGGAACGAAGTAAAAAAAACCCTTCTCAGCCGTTGTTTTCATGCGGCGGGGGATGGAGAGGGGAAATGCAGGACCCCCAAACCCCTCAATACTCAGCTTCCCTTAAGACCCCCCCCCCTCCACACACCCGAACGATTCCACAACCGGGGGAGGGGAATCTAATCTTTACCCGGAATGAGGGAAACAAATGCACCGTGGAAGAGCCTTTCCTTAAGCCGCTTTCTTGCGTCTGTAAAAGGAAAGGGGGTGTAGGGCGAAGGGGGGAGGGAGGAGGAGGAAAAGGTGAGTGTAAGGAGAGAGATTGGGGAAATTGGATGGGGGGGGGGATATTGAGACAGGAGACGAGGTGGGCGGGGAGGAGTCTGGGCGAGGGAAGGTGGTGGGGGGGGGGAATGGCGCCCGTCCACCCCTTATTATTTATCCAGCCTCTCGCGCGCACATGTCGTCGACTCGGGGCAAAAGTTCCGTTGCCCTTGGACCGAAGGTTTTAGAGCGGGAGGGGACGTTCAGCGGGGGTGTGGGAATGAATTAACGCTCGAAGCTCCACGAAGCGGTATCCGTACCCGCCCCCGTGGGTGGCGCGTGGCTTAGGGGCGACGGAGTGCTGCAGAGACGACGGGACGTGAGAGCCGTGGAAATGGGTGGGGATGTGGAAGAAAATACGTAGTGTGAAAGGAGAGGATTTCTCCTCTCCCCCCCCCCACCCCCTCCTTCTCTCTCTCTTTCTCTCGCTCCCACCTCTCGGGATGGGAGAGCGAGCGAGGGAAGAAATGGGGAAGGAGTGATGGGAAAGAGGGATGGTGCCTCTGTGTTAGGGGAGATGGGGAGGGTTAGATGGGGCGTGTGTGGAAGGAGTCAAGCGGAGCGGAGTGCATTAGAATAGGACTGCGTTTTCCTGAGTGACGAATGGGCTTAATTAGAGCCCTCGCCGCCTCCCTCCTAGCCACTCCTCGTGAAAGTTATAGTGTGCCCACACACCCCGAAACTTTTCCTTCCGTCTGTTACTGTTAACATCCCGACTTCCTCCTCCCCGAGAGCATTGACCAACTGCTAAATTGATCGCGGAATAAGGAAGGAAACCGCCAATTCGACATCGCCGAGAAATTAACTTTCACTTGTGAGAATATGGCTTATCTGTGAGATGAACGTTGATACCTACATATTATCTGTCTAAATAAGGCAAGCAAAAAGGAAATTGGACTCACAAAATGCCTGATGCGGCCCTTAACGCTTCCAAAACACTTCATTTGGAGGTCCCCTGCACTTTCTTGATCTTGCTGCTTGTGGTTTTACTGTATGACTTTCCTGGAATGAGAAATTTACCTGTCATTCACCACATCGAACCTTACCTTCTCTATGACGTGCAAATATAATATTACATGTATTCAACGTCATTAGATACTTCTACATAAGCAGCTCTGTCCCGTCAACATGCCACATGGCAGTAATACCTCAATAGCCCGGCTAGTATACCATGAACTACACATCTTAACCTTTACCACCGCATTTACTTTTATATTACCTTTGACCAAATGTGACAAATGCAAAGACCCTTCCTGGCATTTCTCCTGTTATTAAGCACTTTCATCGATAATAAATGATGATGGGTTACTATATATTTGTGGATAGTCAAATGGAAACAAAAACGATGTTAACAAATCTAATTTAAATAGTATATGCATGTAACCATCAGTTGCTTTAAAATTTTAACATTATAGAAACTACAATCTATAATACATAGTTTCAAAGTGTGAAAATCATTCGCTTTGACCGGAATTCAAACCCGGATCCCTCTGGATGTCCGACCGAGTGCTTTAGCCAGTTAAGCTAGCATTGCATAGCATCCCAGGCATCCCGATTCATGTTAATGATTTTCACATTTCGAAATTGTTGCATTTGTAATGCACACTTGAGTATGACTGCTTTAAAAGTTACCATCACGCCAAATGACAGTAATGTTTAACGGATGTGCCTTTGAATTAAAGAAACTACGTGTATTTGACAAGAAATTTGCAATACAGCGATAAAAATTATTAACATTAAAACATATAGTTGGGCAAAGAAATTAAAATGCAACTAAGACAATAGTTTTACGTCTGTTGATAGCATGGAAAAATCAGGAAGGAAACAAAAGTTTTGAATCCAATTGAACAACTTACAATTCAAGCATAGAAAATGTCTGCATTAAAAAATAAAAGCATTTGACTCTTAGTTCCACCTTTAGAATGCTCATTAGAAATATTTCTCCAAGAGCGAGACTAACGAGAATGAAATCAATAAAGAAAAAATTTCGAACCCTTATTTTCCGGATACATTCTGAGGTGGACTCGAAGGTTGCATGACGTCAGGGATGGGAGCCAGGAGGGGGAGTGTTAGAGAGATTTTTACTTCTCCGACCAAAATTAACCTACCGATCTCGCACGGCACCTGGACACTTGCTCATACGATAGATTTACCGCACATCAGCTTTCCCGATATATATATTTCCTTCTTACCACTCCCAAACCCTACCACGCCCTCGAAAATTCGTTGCATTCACATCGAGAAAGAGTTTTGGGGGATTTTTTTATTTCCTCGAGTTCCGCCATTAGCCCGTCACGAGTCGGAGAGGAGGAGGGTGGCGATAAATTCCGTCTCACCACACGTAATTACTCCCTCGGTGACCGCGAAGCGCTCGGGGCGACGCGTCGCGACGGGACGCGGAGTTTTGAGCTCGTGAGGGGGACTGCGTCACCATTGCACAATTGACAAACTCCCCTGAGGTGAATAAATTTACAACACGCAAATTGAATGGGCGAAAAAATTATCAACGAATGCATAAGACTCATAGGGAACGGCTGGTCGCGAAGAACGACTCGATAAGAGACGTTTTGAGTGTTTCCATTCATTTCAGCCGCTATCAAAAAATGTATTTGACGTTTGGGAAAGGCCAAGGATCAACTCCTCCCACTCGAATGTACGGGAAAGGTCTACAGTGCGCCAACGAAATTGACTGTTTTGTTCCTCCAGCGTCTGAGAGGCCGCTCGCCAGCGTGGAAGGGTATTAACAGAAAGTCTAATATCGGTACGGCGCACTCGAGCTCTAGTAAGGGTTTTAAACCGACGGGATTACGCGGCGAGTGCACCTGCCATTAACATCAACCAGGCGTGGAAAACTTAATTGTTTGAGGGGAAAGGAAATAAAGGAGTCGGTTGCAGAAGGAGACTCTGCGGAGCGAGAAGGGGAGATAAGGATGATCATAATTAAAATTAGGGAACATTCATCGTCCCCAAAGGAACTAAGCTACCCCTTGAAGAAAATTAATTATTTTTTCTAACTGAAAAGACGCACTGAATTCGAAAATGTAGACTTTTAGACGAGGGATTGAAATTTGCGTGGTCGATATTAAATTTGATAATCGGAGTTTGCAGATCAGAACACCCAATAATTTTTAACTACACAAGGCACACGGAATTTATTTCTGACTTCGAGTCAATCCTTCATACTCCTTTCCACCTTATTGGAAGATTAGACTTAACAATTACAATTAGAGAATTAATTTCCCGGTTTTATATACAATGTAGAATACACTTGTTTTCCTCTTCAGCGACACTTCCTCTCCTCTGCGGTGCTTCACAGTAGGAATAGGCAAATTGGCTGTTCCTACCTCACTCACGCACGGAGTTTCTCCATCCTTTTTCTGGATCAGCTAAGGAACTCTGCCTCATTCTGGTATTATATGCTTTAATTACCTTGAGTAACCTAGTGGAACCCATTCTTTCAATGTAGTACCTATTTCCATTTCTCCTTATTTTATTTTATTCTTTCCTCTTTTTATTATAAATCTTTAGTTATGCTGTTACACATGTGTCTTCATTGCATATTTTGTCCTTTCGGGAAAATCCTTTGAACTTGTTCGAAGATCATATCTCGTACTTTTGCACTGCGTTCGAAAAATTTTTGTCATGGGATCCATGTTTCCCTGCCATACTATAAATGAATCCGTACGAATATCCAATTATCAATATTTCTCACCACAGTTCCATATTAGCCTCGTTGCTGCGTATTACTTTAACGTCTGATCATATTCAACATTTTTTTTGGAACGCATACTACTCGAGGAGTGAATTTGGTTAAGAAACAACATAAGTATCCAGAGCGTTAATTTTCCGGACACCCTTGGCCTTCCAGGAAGGTAAAAACCAAGGTTGGCGAGAGACCGCTGTGTTTTGAGGATGGATTATTGACGCGGAGAGGGGACGAGGAGGAGTTTTGGAGGATGGGGAGAGTGGCTTGGGGGTGGAGAGTGGGAGGGGGCGTGAACGGAAGGGGGTCCGTTGGGGACTTGCGTCGCGAAATTGTCGCGAGAGTGCAGCTGCATGCTGGGAAGGAGGGTAGGGGGGGGCGAGAGGGGTCGGAGGGGGATCGGAGGACACGGAGGAGCGGAAGGGGAGGCAGAGATGAAGGGGTCGGGGAAGCAGCTGGGAACGCTCGGGATTTATTTATGCGGCCATTAAAAAATATGAATGCGGAAACGGGACAGTTGTTAGCGGGGGGGAACGGCCGTGTATCCGGCCAGCGAAGAGGGATGGGGAGGGAATGGGAGACATGGAGGGAGTTTGAAAAACAAGGGTGAATGAAACAAAGACTTTGTGTGTATTGGCTAAATCAATTACGGCGAAATCATCAGACGAAAAATTGAACGGAGTGATTTTGCGAACATAAAAGAGTTGTTGGTCAGAGGACAGGTTAATAATTATATTTTATACGACTAGATTGAGATGATGTTTTCTCTTCCATCCAACCCCAATATTGATTATAAAATTCACACTGTGGATATGATTGTATGGGAAAACAACTCTTTGTAGGTTGGGTGTTAGGGAGTACATCTATCGGTCAAGATAGGCTCCTCTTTGCGATAAACCACGAACTGTTGTTAAGTTTTTATAAGCCCATTAAGCGCCATATTAACGAGCTTCATTAGATGAAGTCCCTTTTGAACTCCAAATACTCGTACTTCCTCTTTCCAGGATGCCGGATATTTTTCTCCCATTATCTCTCGTTCACCCAAAATTCTCCCCTCCATCACTGTGTTCAACATTCTATTAGCACTCGACATTCCCTGAACTCATTTTTCTTGTTTTTTTTTCTATTTCTCTATACCACATCCCCTATTTCTCTAACACTTCTTAGCTTTTGGCACCCCCTCCTGAGTCTTTCCCATTCTGTACATTTTAATTGATTCATCATTGATTTTCATTTACATATGGCCAATTTGCGTAGACGCATGCTTTGAATCAGTAAAAATATGAATTGTAGTTATTAAATTTTACAATTCTCGTTCAAACCGTCTAATAATATCTTTGTCTTCATAAAAAAATATTTACCAGCTTCACTATAAATGTAACCAACAACCCGAAGGTATGTCTGAAAAGTGAGGGTGGAGTAACCCCGCTCTATACAATTTGCCATATGCAGACCACACGTTCAGAGAAGGTGAGCCGTTTACATATCCATAGCAACTTCGGCTTCCCTGAAATCCACAGTACGTGGAAAATGACAGAGCTTTGATTTACCGAGGGGATCTCCTAAGGGATTATTCTTATTTGAATTCGAAACCCTATGGTCTCTATGGGATTTTTCTACATCCTAGGCTTCCACGGCGCCTTCCAATGCAAAAAAATGATGAAAAAAATAGTTGGGAGGGCCTAATCAAAAGCAAATCTAATGCGTCTTTATTCTATAAATTATTTACATTTGTGGAATAACGTCATAATTTTGTTTATAACATCCGTGGAAAATACCGAATACCGAAGGTAAACACTGGAATTTGAAGGGGAGTATGAAAAACATTTTAAACTTGCCGATATTTATTTAATGTTATGCTCCAAGTTCCAGAGTTCAGTATGAAATTCATCACTAAAATTGAATTTACGTTAGAAGCTTGTTGGTTTATGTATAGGAATACACTCCATCGTATCTGCTACTATTGCATTAGTGATACAAAAGAGGGAGCACTATTGACGTAACATATGTGAGGAAGATGTTTTAAAAGCACGTTAAGGCAATGAAATATAATTCACAGTCATTACTTCGTGCAGGGGATGCGGCCGGCAGCAGAGGTCATTCGCTCCAGAAGGAATAGGTGGGTAGTACTACGGTAAGGATAGAATATCCAGGAAATGGAGGAAGGGGGATAAGAAACCTGGGGTTGACATAAGCCTTCTCTTAACGAAAGGCACCAAGAGGTCCAAAATTTAGTGTCCCATCCGACGGACGGTGTACTCCCTTAAAGTGCTCCCCACATGGCACCTCAGGTACGAATCGGGATGCCAACGAAAAATCGATTCGAACCCGGGTTCCTGGGGTGGGAAGCCAGTATCCTAGCCACCATATCGTGAGTATTTAAATTGGGGAGTGTTGTTCTTTGAAAACTAGCCATGCAAATCCATATCCCTCTCCACTAGCCATTTACTTTTGAATATTAGTATTCTTGTTTGGCATTAATGCCATATCTCACGGTACACTAAAACCGCTTATTTACACGCCTAAAAATATTTTATTGTGCATTAAATAAACAATTATTTTTTAATTAATATATTTTTAATTAATTACCACTTATGTATGTTTAATACATGATAATGGGCACTTATGCTGATTATACGAGTTGTAAAGACAGGGAGAATATAAATAGGGACATGTGAGAAATATTGTGTGAAAATGTTATTAGTAAACGATATGCATCCTGTAACACATATCAGGGAGATAATCAGAGTGAAATGCCCGTGTAACTGTGACTAGTTTTCCCTACGAGAACATTTGGGCACGTTGATCGATGTCGTGAGGATTTCATCGAGGCAATTGAGTTTCCCAAAGGACGCGTTATCAGATCTTCCCGAACTCGGCCCCAACTCCCTGGAGGGAAAGCAAGCAATGGGCGCGCATGCGAGTGATAGATGCGTACCAACCCTTGGTTCTATCCGGTTTTCAAAATTCCGAAAAGCTAAAAACGGTCATCAAAGTCGAAGCATCGATTCCCTATAATCGGTTACAGAAATATTAAGTTTTCGATAAATTCCTTTTTCAGAATAATTCCATTTTCTGATCTTCCATGCTCCAGTCCGTCGGGTGATAGTGGTGATCACAGTGCCAGAGAATCCGGAGGACTGCGGGATTAGACAGTGGGATCAAGGCAACTGATGTAAATTAATGGAAGTAGGAAATTTTGATTACTCGCTGCGTGTGTACAGCGGTGTACTGTGAAAGTGTAACACCGAAGAGAAACTAATAGTACAAAGTATACAGGGCCAGATTGAAAATAATTTTATACTGGGTTAGGTATTCAATTCTCTATATTAAAGCGAATTTATCCATTTTCGTGGCTGCTGTGTTAGGAAAGGTCATTATCACTAACAGTCAACAATCCTAATATTATTTCAACTTTTATCTCTACCCTCGGTTTTTCAATCGGCTCACCAGTTAATGCTTAGACATTTTTTCCGTTTGACTTGTGTCTAATGGAGAGGAGGTTTCCTTTGCAGATATTTCCGTTCAATTTTCCCTCAATGCCCGACATCAGAGGCCCATTCCGTCTCAAAATACGTCCGATAAAGCCTTGCCCCCTTGTTTTGAAATATTTTCACTGAACTTATTCATTCTCCTCTCTATTCGAGTATTCTATGCCATCATCATCGATTCTTACAAGCATTTATTCCTCGCCGTCCTCCCGCATGATGCCATGTAGACGCATATAATCCAGTCCTTGTTAATCGCAGTCAACATTCTAAAGGGAACATTCAGGATACATATTGCGGGAAAATCGGTTTTTTTAACTCGGGGATTTAGAAATTTTTGAAAATTCATACGCATTTAACTTAATCGGTTGGAAGTATCACTGAGAGTGAATCACCCCGATGGGGTGACCGAGCGAAGGCAGTGATTTTCCTCGCCCCTCACCACCACGTCCACCCTTCCCGTTCCCTTTCTCTCCTCACATTACCACCACGCCCACACCGTGCAATCGTAGGTGACGCCGTCTGCCATCAGGCACCGCCGCGCTGCTCACAATAAAATTCCACGGACGGAAAAAAACCCTCCTTAAAACTTCATTATCATAATTTCGTTTTATATTCGTTCTCGTCCTTCATTTTACGGGGGGAGCGGATGGAAAATCCCCCAAGGAAGCTGTTTCCATCTCTATACTTCTCTCTCTCTCTTTCCTTCGTCTCAAAGGCAAGGCCACGGCCGTGTCACTCTCCTCAAAAGTGAACCCCGACGCTGAATTCTCCCACTTGATGAGGATTCGAAATAATTCGATGCCGCAAATCCAATGCGTGTTCGATCGCAGTTTTGACGTGTCAATTAGCAACGCGACATGAATGCGGAATTGTGATTTGAATTACTGTGTTGTGCTATAATTTGTATCGTGGAATCGATGGCTAGTAAAGACTCGAAGAAAATATCAGTAAGGACTATAAAAATAATATAGCGTAGCGCTGCATGTATTCGAAACGAGGTATTTGATGCTAGACTATGAGCATAAACGGGCACCACATGCTAAAAATATTTGATTAATATTTTAATGAATGGAAAACACAAGTAAATTTTTACATACAAAAAATTCTTCCATGCATACCAAATATTGTTCCAAGACATTTTATCTTTATCAAGGTAACTTGATAATGGCATATTGCATTAAAACCATATTAAGCATAATTAGTTTTGAATCAAAATTTACTTTAAGTCCATCCTTTTAATATAATGGAGAAAGAATGAGCATAGATTAGATGCTCCTGAGATGTGGGTGTGGATAAAATATTCTGTATAAAGAGGAAGGAATAAGACGGTTTTATGCATGGTGGGGGAAATGAATGAGTTTCTACATGAAATTCAAATAATGCGAGCAAATGAGTACAAGAGATATTCAGAGGCAGAGTGAGATTCTTAATGTGAGTGAGATACTATCGTTATACCTTAAAGTTCATCGTGGCCCCCCAAAATCCAAGGTGAATAGGTATTTTACCTCGTACGACTACGATGTCTTATATTTGCCAAATTGGTACTCTTTATCTATTTCAAGAAACTGCGGGAGATGCCTCAACAGTAACTTTTAACAGAGCCATTCGCTAATATGCATTTCAATGCAACAATTTCAGAATGTAAAAGTCATTCGCCTTGACCGGGATCTGGCGAATGATTTTTACACTCTGAAATTGTTGCATTGAAATGCATATTAGCGGATGACTCCGTTAAAAGTTACTGTTTCGGCATCTCCAGGAGTTTCTTGGAATTTTTTGAAGGTAAAACCGGCCTTAGTGTTTAAAGTTGGCTGTAAACTCGTGGACTGTGGCGCGTTGCGCACGACTTCGAATGCTTGTGACATTGTATGTACGGTATTTCGTCACCACATCTTGTTTCTTCAAAGTCCCCAAACTTTCAGAGTTTAAGAGGACGCTTAGATAGCTTAGCTTAACTGGCTAAAGGACCCGGCCGGACATCGAGGGATCCGAGTTCGAATCACTCACTCATTACCACAAACTTCCCTTCCTAACATGCCAATTCCAGATCCCTGAAGTATCACAATTTCGCGAAGAAAGTAGTTGAGGAAGAGAAATATCTGAAAAACGTGTGTTGTAGATTTTCCTATGTTCTAAGGATTTTTCCCAAGCTCTTCGGGGTCAAAGTAATAGATGTCATCACTTCTCTCCACTGTCGTAACCGCCAAACAGTTCAAATACTTATATGATTCACAGACATAATACTCACGATTTGGTAATTTGCAACTCCGAAATTAATACGACATAATTAACAGTAGGTGATAGAGATATTTACTTAAATACGATGTGCGAAATAAATTGCAATTCCTTTGATTTATTCGCAAGGTCGATTCGTACACTTTATTCAGACCTTTACGAAATTTAATCGTAGTGAAATATTCAAATTCGATCATCTCTATTCCCACTCACAATCACTCAGAAAATTGGAGTGGGAAGGAAATCTGGGGATAAGATCAACTTGAAAGGTCATCAAGATACAAAATATCTCGTTCTTTCCATTATGAAATATCCATATATAACATCAAAGCTCCGGATAGGGAGAAGAGGAGGAAGTGTTCCGAAGACGTCCGAAATGGAGGAGGAAGGAGCTAAGGACACAGGAAGTGTGACTACACTCAGGACTGAACCAAAGCGTGATAAACCCGGGTGAAGGATATGAAATAAACCATTTTCTTCGTTCTTCAAGACGTAATATACCAGTATCTTCTTTGTATGAGTGGAAATGTTGACGGCAATGATTCACAATTGAAAAAATATGCCAGGCGATAGGACGTGGGAAGATGCGACAAGTTATTATGGGGAGTTAAAAGAAATTTGGCAAAGTGTGCCAGTGGAGTGAGGGAGAAGAATCAGGAAATGGCAAAAAAATAAGAAGAAAAGGTTCGACTCAATACAGGAGCAGCCTCCGTGTCCCTTTCTCTATCTCCCTGTCGGTGGAAATTCAAGATGGAAGTGGTACCAATTTTGTCGAGCGGACTCCCCGAGAAAAAAATGGGAGTCAAGGAGAAGTCCGTGAAATGACAGAATAATTTAATAAAAAAGACATTGACGAATCAAAGACGAGATGTGAAGAAGCGATCGAGGCATCTTCGGCTAATGGAGAAATAGAACTTCTCAACGTGGGACTTGACGGAATTCTCGACATCTAAGAAAAAAACGAAAAATATAATATCCTCTTGACCTATGCCAACGCTTATTTAAAAAGATTTGCGAGAGTCGATATTTCTTTCCAATTATTCTTTCTAATTTAACATCAAGACTATTTCTGTCTTACTTTCAGGACCCATACTCACTTGCATCCCCAAGCCGCGCACGATCCGCTGAATACAAGCACCAGAGGTAAAGAATATTTTGCATTCAAAATGAAAAGTAATAAGAAGCCAAGACGAAAAAGGATAAGCTATGTGATCTGACAACTCATTATACACGAAACGGTACGAGCTATTTAAAATTTCATATTCAGAGCTGAGAAACAAAATAATCGTTTGTCCGCATATTCATTAATATAAATATATGTTGATTACCAATTTAATTCTATATATATAATATATATATATATATATATATATATCCGGCACCAATTTAAAACAAGAATGTGATCAGCCGATGACATATTTCAAGGAGTGAACAAATCATTTGAGGATCAGAATAAACTCGTAAAAACTACTGAATAACTGAAAATTAACCTAAAATACCTGTTAGGCATTCTGCACAAACACAAAGCAATTTTAAGCAACTGTTAAACTGAAATTCGAAATATCAATTTGCTGGGAACGAAATTTAGATTATTTTTGGAGGAGGTGAAATTGTTGATGGAGAAAGAGGTAAAGTTTCATATTTTGCATGAAATTTTTATTTAGGCGTTTTTTAAGTCTTCATTGGCTATATTTCATAATGTATCTATAAAATATGGCAAGAATATATACACATAACAAATTTAACGTGTAAATCAGCTCTATATGTAAACCTTGACGGAATGAACTGTTTCATGTTTTTATTACTTTTTGGCATTCATATCAATGGATCCGATTTCCATCACACTAGGCAAATATTAAAATGTCAATGAGGCATCCATTGCACACCTTTTCTACTATTTTCGAAATCTTTTCATGACACGTATAACTTCAGCATTGACTTTGAGGGATAATCTCCACGACCATCTCAGAATAAACAACCCCCTAAAAATATAACTGCAGGCTGAGAGGACTGTATAATAGAGAGTGTTATAAAAATTGTACACATCCACTGTTCTTTATTATTGTGCCACTAGTTTCAACGCTTAGGCGTCATCATCAGGTACCTTACCTAGGTGCCTGATGATGACGCCTAAGCGTTGAAACTAGTCGTACAATAATGAAGAACAGTGGATGTATACATTGTATTTCTTTATTTAATGAACATGAACTCCCACAAAGTTGAGCTTAAAACTATAGAGAGCATGTTATAAAAAGCCTATATCAGGAGACCCGGGAAAAATAAACTCTTCTCAAATTGTTTTTAATTGATCATTAGTGCAATTTGAGACTATGAAGATTAAAATAAGTGAAGCCGAAAAAAACTAAAGTAAACCTGAGTAGACTTAGGAAGACATTAAGAGTAGATTTTGGGATTCACAAAAGACGAGAATTCTTTGAACAACCATCCATTGGTACACTCGTATGAATAAAATGGTTGCTGCTCTATCGTTTGGAATGACACAGAGAGTCACGAGATCTCAAGGATAATGACATTCTTCTCCAAGGTTCACAAAAATATATTCATTCGTTTGAAACATATACTGTATATTTTTGTGCTTTTTAAGCAAAACAAATTCAAGCTCACAGGATTCATTTTTACTCTTATCCTGCAGAATCACATATGGCATGTGATTTTTACGCATAACATTTTGAGTGAAAACATCTTGGAAAATAAATGAGTAAAATATGGCAGAGTTGCTATTCCTTTCGTTCAAAAAAGTCTTCTTATAAAAGTTTCGCAAAATAAAATAATTCCAATCTACTGCTGAAAAATTAAAAAAAAAAAAGAAAATCTTTTCGAAAATACTGTCGTGATCGTAAAGTTAAAGAGTGGAGCAGTGACAGTATTCGATTCCCACCACACTTGAGCAATATTGAAATGTCAATGAGACGTCAACCCTCCATTCCTCCAATTTTCGAACTCATTTTACTGTAACTTCGGTGGCATGTTCGAGAAATATTCCCCATAACCATTAAAGAATAAACGAATTCCCAGCAAGACGGTGAACTGGATAAATTGAAACGCTCCGGGTGACTATTGCACCTCTACTGAGGTAGTTCGAAGACGGGAGCGAATGAATCACGGCCGGAGCCTGACGAAAAAACGCACTCGGTGAAATCGAAATAAACAGAGACTATAAAGCCATGCACGTTTTACGGAAAGCATACTTAAAGATCCAAGCCCAACTGTGGGTCCTAGCCGCAAAATGAATTTTGCACACCCCTCTCCTCTGCCGTGCACCACTTTCAGGACGAATGTTAACATGGTTGGAGTGATTTTTCAATTTGGTATTAATATTAAGTTAGACAGAAATATTTACAAAAACATTTGCAGTAAATGGAAGATAAATATGCTATTATGCAATCAGATTATAAAATATAAACGTAATAAGATACTAAACTATTTCCTTCCAGTTAGAATTTCTCAAAGGATACAATTCAGCAACGCATAATCCACAACAGATTAATATTAACAGTTTATGCTCAAATCAGCGCAGGTCTTTCTTTTTCCTATGCACTCAATGAAAACAACTTTGTGTAATATTTTCTTGGTCCGAAAATAAATTCGTCGAGGCGCGATGATTAGCGTGGTTTGGAAGATTTTTACTTGTGGGAGTTTATAAGAACGGAGAAAATGAATGGTCGTCCTGTGAAAAAACGGAAAACGTAAAAATATTCAAGTTTGAATCGAAGAAATGTTGGGCATGATAGAGGGAGACGTAGGCATGGTTTTTGGAGACGTTCGAATGCAGGGAAAGTGGATGGAGGAGATGAGAGGCAATGGGATGTTGAAGATTACGATAGGGGGGGGGGGAATTCTGGGTAAGTGAGGCATTGGGAGGAAAAGATTAGGGATGTTGGACGGATTGATGGTTGGCAGAACGCTTGTGAAGCTGAAAATCGGTTTATTGTTCCAGTCCGATAGAGTATTGTGCTGTGAATTTGACTGAGCATAGTTTAGTTATTCCCTAAACGACACGGATACTGTATAATATTTGTTCATCAAAAAACCACCACCAATAGAAGAACTGCTAATAACAAGTCTGGCGTCACTTCGTGAAAATGTAACTATCCGTGATGATAGTATTGAAAACGCTATTAATGACAAAATTTCCCCAAGCATGACGATGCATCCTTTATTTTTTATTGCAATGAATACCTACTGTTAATAAATTTAAAAATATTGACTTTGACTTCAAATGCTAACGAATTGACGAATGCAAATTTTTTAAAGCGCCGTACAATTTTAACTACTTTCAAATAACTTGATGGTATTTTAATGGTATTTATTCTCTAATGGTATTTTTCTCTCTTGGCATGTGGAAGCGTTGAATTAAGAAGATTTTCTCATACTTCTTGGTCGAAATAAAACAAATCCAGCAAACCTGAACAAGAGTACCTAAGTCAATTGAGCAAGGTCTCCTCCCGGCGTGATTCTGGCGAGAGATGTTGGTGGTTCCCTGACTTGCATGGCGAAGCTCCTAGGGGCGGGGGTGGAGAGCTCGAGAAGATAGGAAAAGGGGCGTGGGGGAGGGTGGTTGGAGGGATTTTAGGGAAAGGAGGTGGAGGGACCCAGCGGAATAATTCATTCGGAGGGGGTATGTTGTGGGGAGAGTAAAGGGGAGTTTGGATTGCACGCGATGCCAACAGGGGAAGGGGGTGTGGTGGAGCGGAGTGAGTAGGGTGGGGAAGGTTGAGCTGGGGGGTCGTCGGGGCTGAAGTTTAGAAGAGAGGGAGAGAAGTAAAGCGATGGAGACATTACGATGGGGGGAGAGAGAGAAATACTGTCGAGGGGGGCATTCGAAACGCCACGGGGGGGACTGGGTGAGGTGATGGGTTGAGGCGAGGGGTGGGACTGTGGGGGAGGACGAGGCGGTTACGGAAAGTCACACGAACCGCAAATAATAACACGGGGACACACCCGAACAATGAGAGACGACGGCGGGAGGCAGGATGGGACGGTGCTCGCTTCATTAATGCTCCTCTGCCGAACAACACGCGACGGAAGTCACTGCGTGTAAGAGCAGTGTTTCCCCTCAAGAGCATCGACGTGAAATATCTGGCATTAACTATGGGAAGACATGCGACTTAACCGGCTCGCCGAAATCCCACGCGCACCGACCGGGGGTCCCTCTGCAATCGCCGCCGCTCCGCTGGGCGGGCTGGTAGATCGACCGGCGCGATACAGCGATGGACAGCGATGAATCTTAATGCCGCCGAGGCCGTTCGCTCGTTCCCCAACCAACATGCATAGGGATGAAATCGTTGACCAAATTCCACTTTTCAATCAAGCGTATTTTCTGGATCCGTGAACGGTGGTGTTGACCCTCCACGTTAGGTTGATTGAGACAATAATGAGAGATGGAGAGTGCCATTTCCGCTATGCAATGCTGTGTCCATTATTCTTTCACGAAGTACCACCAGTGTTGGTTCTTTCATTGTGAATCCTATCTCACGTCTATTTGATGGAAATTGCTTTATCGACCTCTTTCATTCATTACAAATAAGCGGGGCGTATTATTTGTTCGCAGGTTGCGCCTTGGTTGGCAGTAGTCACCTAGCGTTTAATTCACCTTGCAATGTGTGGTCTAGTCCCTGATACACGAAATCATGAATGTATCTGTAGTTGCACAAAAAAGTGACCCTGTGCCAGTTAAAGGTTGCGTACTTCGACATAATTCAAACCCTAGTTCACTATTTTAACGGAAGCCAGAAATTACGTTAGGGTCACGGATAGATATGACGTAGACGGCTTGACAACAATTGGACATGTGAATGATAATTATTACATGATGATATGGGAATATTATATTAATAATTATTAATATAATATTCCCATATCATCATGTAGAAGATTTTTTTACGTAAGTAACAACAAATCTTTATCTTGAAAACTATAGCTGATAGGAAAAAACTAGTGTCATAATTGGATTCAGCACCCCAATTGTTCTTTAAATCAACATTAAAAGCTCCGGCACCAAAAACACTGTTGGCCTGTGTAATCTGCTCACCGCGAGGAAATTAGCACTAAATAATGGTCGTAAAAGCACTGGAAACATGGTTAATACTTTGTGTTGATTCCAAATATGTGTTTTATTTAAGGACCATTGTGTGGTTGGTGTGTAAAACCGGTGGTTCTTTTCAATCAAATGAATTTCATATGGAATAATTACCAACTCTTTTTCTTTTTTGACCATTATTTTCAACAAATCAGCCTCTGACTCAGTGAAAATCGCAAAGCTGATAATTCTGAGTAACGTCACATTGTTACTCTCCACAGGTGTGAAAAAAGTATAGTCAACTCAGCAAAGAATAGGAAATGGCCCTATAAAATTTTCTCCGAACAATAACAAACACCAGGAAAAAACTTGAAAAACCATTATTGATAAAAGGTCTCCTCAAGAAAAGATGAGACTCTGAATAATTACTTGATTTAATTACTTATCCTGCAATCACGCTAATCGCCCTCAAAACACAGCCCTTAGCTGCAAATACAACGCTCCCAACGTTTTTTTCAGCTTTCGAATGTCGCCTGGAACGTTTCTTTCGGGATAGCTTTTTGTTGGATGTCTTCAGTAGTTTCAAATCGGTGTACTTACACGGTGGATTTCAACTTAGGAAATAGCCTGGAATAAGATCCGGAGAGTAGGGTGGCTGGGGGAACACCAGTGTGCTGTTTTTGCCCAAAAATTCAGTGACAATCAATGTGTGAACTGATTCGCTATCGTGGTGAACCCACCAAGACTTGTTTTTCCACATGTGTGGTCCCTTCCACAACATCATAACCTTTGTATAGTGCTGACTATTCACTGTTTGTTCTTTGGGGGCATATTTATGATGAATAGACCCTTCCCAAACGTAGAAAACGATCAACATCACCTTCACGTTCGATCGCGACATTCGAGCTTTTTTGGGTCGTGGCATGGATGACCCCTTCCACTGTGAAGACTGGGCTTTGGTTTCTATATCATAACCATAAACCCAGGTTTCGTCACCTATGACGATTGTTTTTAAGAAATTTCGGTCGTCATTTGAACTACTGAGCAGTTCCTGGCAGATGTCAAGACGTTTTTGCCTCTGTTCATTCGTTGACACTCGCGGCACACATTTGGACGCGACGCGCCACATGCCCTAAATTTCTATCCATACACAAGAATCTATACAGGAAGCGTATAGCGCAAGCTCAGACAATAATCGCTGTTGTGCAGAGAAAAATGGCGATAGGGCCACGAGCAAGGCGGTGTTTTACTCATCAGTAACACCGATAGAATGCGGCAACTCACTGATGTGATGCGCGTAGAAAGACCAGTGTCATATTTTTTGTACAGACCTTGTAGAAGGAATAATTTTCTGAGATTTCACTCTTCTGTCAACTTAACCCAACATGGATACCATGGGCAAAGTATAACCTCGAGCACAATGTGTGATATCATCTAGGTAATGGTGATATAATAATGACAAAAGTTTTCGATAACATTTACGGTTAAGTTGAAAGTTCAACATGAAAATTTATCTATTAATTCTATTCTGTTATCATGGATAAGTATTAGAGATTTTCACAAAGTGACGCCTGAATTAGTACCTTGTATTTGTGAAACATTAACATCCACCCTATCAAGCAAAACAGAACATAAATATAAAAAAGCCAATATGCGGATTATGCGTTTATACTATTTATACGTTTCACTACTACTGCGGAACTTCATTTCAGAAAGTCAGCATCCAGTGCGATTTCACCTTGTGTGCACACGAAACACGAGACAAAATGCAATAGCACTGGAACAATTGACTCACAGAGCATGGAGATTCAATCATCGCCGAACTTATGGAATATTACGATATCGCCTCACCCAACCCTCCGTAGTGCGACCAGGCATAGGGAGAGTGGAGCGCACGCGGCAGGGAGGGGAAAAAGGTAATGTGCAGGGGAACGGGGGGTGGAGGGTTATGTGTGGAGGAGGGGGGGATCCTGGATTGTGCATAGCGGTATGGAGCTCGTCACAATGGGAACGGTCAGAGGAGGGGGGAGGGAGGCAGTTCCGAGGGCAGCGGTGGGACGAGGGAGGGAGCAATGGGACAGGGAGGAATTTCAACGAGCGTAATGCCCCCACGGAAGCACGCCGCCGCCGTAATGGACGCATGCCGCGGAAAGAGAGGCGGCCCCCATTGTGCGTGGATCGCTCTTGGAATGGTTCCCCATCCTCCCCCCCGCTCTGTCCCCTTCCATAAGGTTGGGAGCATGCTTCGCCCCCCTCTTTTATAACAATCCTTTTCCCCGACCTCCTAACTTCGCTCTTTCCTCTCCCCTACCTGGTCCCAACCCACCTCTCTCTCCATTCCTCTCGCTGCCTTCTTCCGAAAGGGCTCTCTCCCTACCCTCGGCACGGTGGGGGAGTCTTTGAGTGATCGCGTGGACGAAAAACATCGACCTGGTTCCGGGTCGTTCCCAAATTGAACGTTCGGTTCTCTCGTGTGTCGTGCGTACTAACAGGTCCAAAAGTCTGTATACACTGACGGGCAGAGACTTTCGGGAGGGAGGAAATGTTTGTAATGTAGGCATTTATTGGCTAAACAGGCACACCAACCTCTCAGGGTGACGTAAAACTACCAGAGCTCAAGTTCCTCCCAGTCACTGAAAGTCGAATGATGATCGTTTTCATATTTAATCAATTATCAGCGCGCATGTAGACTATTTAACATACAAGAGTACATTAATTCGGAGATTCCCAAACGTTGAGGTCGCAGCGCAGCAGGGTCGTAAGTCCCATTCTCCTCCAGAAAAAACAACTCGGTCACTTCTACCCGGACACGAGGACTCAGAATGAGATTTGGGGAATTCCTAAGACTTTAACCAAATTTTAAAAAGAGTAGTTGGTTTATGAGAGGTTTATTGCAAAAATGAATTTTTTTGAATACATACGTATATTAAGGATAATAATAAAATAAACACAGTAAAATCAATTTCATAATATTGATCTGACGTGCCCTCATCGTAGATTCGATTAACCCCGAATTCGTCTTGGTTTTTATCGAATTAATTGGCTTTGATAGACAAAAGATTCATTCTTTCTTCATTCAAGAAGCATTCCAGCTAGAGTTTTCAGATCAAAGGGGGCTAGAATTCTGGTAAAACTGTTGTCTAGCTAAGCCAGCGTGCAGAGTGGAAACCAAAGAAAAATACAGCCAGGTATCATCTAATCAATCTGATACTTACGGTATGGGTTTGGACAGAGATGGAATTCATCGGATTTGGTAGTGTTTAGAGATAGTTAAATTGATAAGTCATTACAGCCAGCTAGCTCACCAAGAGATCGACATTGGTCAGAATTTTCATGTCGTGATCTTACACACCTTTTTTCAGAAAAATAGTCCCCCTGGTGAAAGAAACATTAGTATACCTGTATGTGCACTCTCTGGCATATATTGACTCATATATCTTGAATTAACATTGATTTCAACCCTTAGGTTCGCTTAATTCACAGCATAGGGCTGAGGATATATGGGAAACGATCGCAAATAATACTACAAATTGTAACTAATAGAGTGGACTTAGATCATATTATATTAAACAGGCACCAATCCGTATGAACCGAAAATTACGCCAGATAATTTTTTTGAATCAGAATCTCAACCAATGCATCTTTCCTCCCCAGCGATTTTGATAATTTTACTCGGAATAAAGTCGGTTTTATGAATCTCCACTATAATTTTTATTCTCCGTCATTTTTTTCTTCTGAAGTACGTTACTTCCCTCAGACCTAATTACTATATTCAGGAAGAAATTTTCCTCGCGAGCAGTTTTCCATTATTTACTCTACAACAGCCACTAGACCATGGGCAGAGAACATATTTTTAATGTAGCCATAAGACATTTGTTGATTCAAATGTTATTTTTCTAAAACTTTTTCACTAAAAGTTTATGTAACATTCATATTTTTCTGGCCCGAGGCATTGACATAAAGCCAACTCAAATTCGCCAATTTCGCAAGTTCGGTCGCCCATTCCTTCTCCTACAACAAGCTCTGTAGGCCTAAAATACGGCCTGAGATTTCCAATTCATAGTCTTAACCGCGGTCGTGACTAATTTCCCCGGGCTTCGGAGTTGTGAGCGGAGCCCCCGATGCTAGAAAGGATCCTCTTCATCTCGAGACGTTGATTCATCCTGCATGGACCTAGAACACTCTATTCCCAGCGTCCCAAAGCTCGTTAAAAGTGAAGGCCTAAGAGCTAATCTCAATGGGTTGGACCCTTCAGTAAAATCGAGGGTATATTCCCGTGTAATAACGGGTCAAGGAATCATAGCGGTCAGGCACGTAAAAACGTTACCGTTGGCAATATTGTGAAAAATTTGAAAAAAGAATTATATCCTTTCAAAGATAAGAATTTTAAGACAATTTCTGGCGAGTTGTTCACTGGGTAGACAAGTTGTTTCGTTGCTTGATACTGCATTGGTTTCGGAAGCCCCACACTGACAACTGTCTTCTTTTGAAGAACGAAAACTAAACACATCAAAAGAGGATAGCGGGGGCGGGGAAGCTCCGAAGGACCTGGAGTGTCAATTCTTGAATAATGTTGGATTTTTTTGGCTCCGAGACTAGCGCATTTTCAATGCGCGTAACTGATTTCCCAGAACAGGATCATAACTTTTTTACAGAGATAAAAAAAATAACTGAAGAATTTAAATGTACATCTCCTTTATCCCCACCCTTGGGCCGCAAATCTAATGCCTACTACTTCAATCGTGAATGAAATTACTATTTATCTGTTTTATCTTGGACAAAGATTCAGGTCTAATATTTTCGTCCAAGGTATTTTCGTGCATGTTTTAGTAATTGGTTTAATCCCGGTCAAGGCGAATGATTTTTACTCTCTGAAATTGTTGCATTGGTTTTAATTTTTAAATACTCCTGAAATATTATGAAAAAAATGATTTAACGTTTTTCACTATGCTCAGTTTCTTTATTTTGGGGAGGATTACATTCAGTTGTTACGCAAATCAAATTTAATCACGAGCATTTACATATCATTTAATATCATTAAAACAACAAAGACTAATTTCTCATGATGAGCCTACTTCAGTAGGTAACCATATTTTGGCCCATCCAAATTTTGTGCAACGAGTTTAGAAGCGAGTTACCGTTTATATTTTTAAATAATGACCAAGTAGTCTTTCATCTAATAATTGTTATCAGAACAGAAAATGGTTTTCCAAGCTTCCATTTCTTATTATTGTAATAAATAATTTGTATTCATTTTTGCCAAAAATCAGCTTTTTATAGAACCAGCAAAATTATCATAGAATTGCGTGGTATTATTATTAATTAAAGATTGCTACACTTCTTAATCAATTTTGAGCCTTTAAAAGTATTCTAATTCCCTATGAGCAGAGGCTATCCAGTAATTAGGCTTTTTCAGCTACTCATATAGTATGTACGTAATTCCTATTTCCTTCTGCTACCTTGTTAACCCAACATTCTCCCTTCTAATAGTCTTCAATATTTGAATGCCTCTAAATATCTCATGCATCCATTTTTCCTTCCTTTTTCGAATTTCTTTCGCAAGTCTTTTCCCTCGCTATCCCTAAGCACTCAGTTTATCTTTCTATTGGCCTACTCTAAATTCTCCGTTTCTCTCCTCATCTCCACATTCCTATATCTGTACCCTACGTCACACTTAGGCTTCTTTTCTTTTATGGAACAGACATTTAAATATGATTCATAAACAAGGTGAAATAAGTTCATCTCGTCAGTACTAGTCGTGTACGGACTCATTTGTTTTTAATTCAATTCCGTAGTAGTTAATCAGTCTTTCAATCATAATGGCACTCCACCATTATATTTGTGAATTTTTTTAACTTTCTTTCCATTGTGATTTTAATCATTGGAGTAAGAATTTTTGTGGACAGATATATTGCCCCGAGTAAAGTCCGACAAACAGAAAATATATTCCAGGAGTTTTGGAGATGAATATAACACACTGACTAAATTTGCTATTTTCTCGTCAGAGAAGAAAAATATTTTGTCGTCGAGTTAAAAATAATTCGTTTTATTCCCTCAGATTGTCAAAAACACGAGCACACCTTTCAATTCCCCCTACTTCTTTCAGCGATATCTGCATTCCTCATTTGTGAGAGTAGAATGCTTTAATTTTTTTAATTACAAGTTTCGCAAAACTGCGAATCAACTACTTTGTAAAACTTTACTACATCTAATGAAAGAAAATGTCCCGCGATAATTTTTCATTTTCACTTGACATTTAAAAAATAGTAGTGATGTTTAACCCCTGCATGGAATTCATTAGATGGGAACCCGAGCATGCTTTCTTTTTCCGGTTAAAAGAGTAAAGTTTGATAATACGTATGCATTCCTTGGCTATACAGTTCCAATTGGCTTAATTTAACAAAACTCAATTTTTAGTCATTTATTTCCGAGCCAGAATTTCCAATTCGCCAAAAGTCCCGGTTTAAAATATATTTGCGATTCTCTTCTTCCAACTTGAATTTTCAAGAGTGTAACCCCAACGCGGATGAGAACTTTGGCGAAGATTTTTTATTGGCTTCATTTCGGCGTACTCACCTGTGGATAGGCAATAAGATGATTCACGAGCTTAACAATCCAAAGATTCTTGGAATTGCTTTAGTTGAGTTTACTTAAGGCGGAGAAACCCCACTTCTGAAAGATATCGAGGTTCAATGAGGGGGTAAAATTAATATCCGAATGTTCAAAATTATTCTCTAATTAATAAATTTTGACATGAACATATTTATAAAAAATCGATTCGCGGTTTTAATTGGTATAACCAATAAACCAGGTCCTGCTTGAAGAAGCCAGTGTCACAATGGTTACTAATTGAATGTCAGTGTTCCAGTTATAATGTCTTTATTTTTCAATTTTCATGTTTATATTTGGCCGTTTTCCTGTGTGACATTTGCAGGTTTGAAATTAAATTTAAGCATTATTTTTTATTCGATCATAGGTTTCAAAAGGGTTTCCAATTCTTAAAGGGTAAAAAAATGCGAGATCTGTTTTTAAAACTAAAGTACTTACTAAGGAGTCAGGAAATATTCAAGTTATTTCCCAATAAGCAACACCCAGTTTCACTTTATGATAAATGTTAAATAAAATATCAAAAATGAAAATATCGTTAATCTGTATGGATATTAGTTTGGCGGAAAAAGAGGATCAATAAGACATAGTTACGTAGTACAGCTAGCGGAAGCTCACGTCAAATTTCGTACATCCTGTCTATATTAGGTACTTCGGTAACTCTCTTGTGCAGTCCAATCCTTCGGAAGGGGATATACCCAGTGGAAAGCAGTATTGCTGGCTTCCACAGTATAAGGATAAGTTTGTCGTAGGGGCACGAAAATGTTTTGCATTGGATGTTCAATGAAGGAAAGGAGGGTCCCACCGAAAATTTAGTTTCTCGTACGAGTTTCTTTCTCATTTGTGTGCTCTGTGTGTTATGATTTTTGTGTGTTCCACAACAGTCTCTTTTATCACTTCGCTAAGTCTAACGATCTATCTTTTGATGATAAATAATAAAAAAATAATATTTTGCCCTCTCTTAGGGGATCCACGATAATATTTGCAAAATTTTCTTCCTTATTTGTGATTTGGGAGCTCAAAACTTGAGAAAACGACTTTTTCCCTTAAAAAAAGTATGTTATCTAAGGAGGAAAATAAAAAAATTCATTTCATCGGAATAAAATCTTATAAAGCAAAAAATATCAATACTAGTCGATCTTAAACAACTTAACCGCTAACACCAGCTCAAATTTTGCTCAAATAAGTTTCTATAGATTTTGCCGAAGATTCATCGAAGGGCAATATAGATTTAATTATACGCAGAAGGAAATCAAATCCGATTATTTTTAATTCCTAACCACTTATTTTTATTTAAAATTTCATTTTATTAGAATGGAAAAATCATGGTTTTAAGTATGTGACATCAGGACTTTAAGAAGGATTAAGCATTCCCGTTTTCCCTGTTTGAACAAACCCTTTGCCACGAGGAGGAGAATGTCATTTTTACTCACCAAGTTGGGTACAGCTCTCTCGGTTTGTGAGATCTTTGCATCGGCCCACGTAGCTTCTGCTGTGACTGGCGTTTGTCGAAGTTTCTAACCCGATTGGATCAGTGAGGAACAGCTCTTGAGAAGAAGCGAGATTGGGTGGACAGTTGTGGATTTGCGTGGGAGAGGATTGAAGGTTTGCGTGGGTAGGATTCATGCTCCACCAAATAGATTCTGCACAAGAATTCTCGAGAAATTGTTGATATTTCTGGACCTGGTTTCTCAGAAATAGTCATTATAATTTCGGGAATTCTCACCTTTCGGAAAAAGCAAGTATTACTGAGGTAGGAAGGAAAAAATGTATAGTTGTTGCCTGAAAACTCGGTTGGATATACGACATACGTATGTATATAATCATTTATTGGATCAACATTTTTCATTGCGAGGGGTTTTATTTAGTCATTGCGATTTTTACTAAATGCAAATCTAAAAAAATATGGATATAAAGTTTTTAAAAAGAAATCAGATTTCCGCATGATTTTTGTAGTTATTTCGCATTCGAGATATATTCATTTCTAATGGCAATTGAATAGAAGGAAGAATGTTAGGCAAACGAGGAATAGGCAGGAACAGGATAGGGATGTTGGACGGGATGAAGAGAGGAAGAAGTACACAGAGATGAAGAGGGACCTCATGTAGATTAGGTTGCTGGATTGGGTTTTCATAGGAGTTACAAAATATTTATTTGGTAGTTGTGCCCATCCAAAAAACTACCTTAACCTGTAGATTACCGTATAATAATGTAAAAGTATAAAACATCATAATGGGAGACTGGAACGCAGTCGTAGGAGAAGAAAAAGGACGAAGCGCCGGTAATTTCGGGTTTGGAAAACGGAACGCCACTGGAGAAAGAGTACAGGTTAGATAACACTCTCCTCGAACAACATCGACGAAGGAGGTACAGATGGGAGATGCCAGAGGATATCGCAAGCTACCAAATAGGCTACATACTATTAAGAGGGAGATACAAGAGCTAGGAGAAGCAGTGCAAGAGCTACCCCGGTGAAGATATACGTAGTAATCATGGTGAGCCAACTTCGCTACAAGAAAATTAAGAAGGCCAAACAAGAGCCAAGGTGGGACTCAAAATTGCTGGCGGAAAAAGACAAGAGAGAAAGATTCGCCAAGGCCATTGACAGAATACGGTGTGATGAAGGAGAAATGGGCACCGAAAAGAGATGTGATGATGAGAAGCCTTCGAAACCTGGTGCTGGAGGAGGGTGCTTAAGACCAAATGGAAAAAATTAAAATGAAGAAGTATTCAGAGGAGTAGACGAAGAACGGACCTCATGGAACACCATTGAGAAAAGAAGAACCAGATAGGTTGGCCACACCCTGAGGCACAATGGATTCGTGAAGAATATAATAGGAGGAAAAATAGAGGGAAAAGTCCCAAAGAGCCAAAGGAAAAATACATGGGACAAATAAATAAGAGGGTGTATTGCAAAAAATAGCAGGAAGTAAGCCAATTAGCATCACATGGGTATGATGTAGGGCTGCATTCAACCAATCTTAGGATTGAACAACCAATGAATGGAATACATATATATATATATATATATATATATATATATATATATGATATGGCGTGATGCCATTGCAGTAATGAGATCACTAGTCGAGAGGAATATAGAATACAACCAGGACGTTTTTGCCTGTTTTGTAGATTTCGAAAAAGCGTTTGATAGAGTGAATTGGGAAAAATTAATGCGTGTATTGCAGAAAATAGGAATGGATTGGAGGGACAGGAGACTGATCCGCAACCTATACATGTCTCAGACTGCTCAGGTGCGAGTGGGGAACGGAGAGTCCGGATGGGCAGTGTTAGGAAGAGGTGTAAGGCAGGGTTGCCCATTGTCACCGGTGCTGTTCAACGTATATGTAGAGGAAATGATTAAAGAGGCATGGGAAGTACTGGAGGTAGGAATGAAAGTCGGAGGGGAATTCGTAAAATCGGTTAGGTTTGCTGATGACCAAGCATTAGTTGCTCAGTCAGCCAAGGGGTTGCAAGCATTGTTGAGTGAATTGGAGGTTCAGTGCGATAAATATGGGATGAGAATCAATATTAATAAAACAAAGGTTATGCGATTTTCCAGAAAGAAAAAGGCTAAGCTAAATATTAAAATAGGCGGGGAAAAAATAGAGCAGGTAGAACAGTTTACATATCTCGGAAGTGTTTTGGACCAACACGGTCAAAGTGGTAGGGACGTAAGGAGAAGAATTGCGCTAGGCAAGGAGGCTTTCTCAAGGAGGAGGGAGTTGATGACGGGGACGTTGAGTAGGGTTGTTAAGACAAGACTCGTAAAAACTCTGATATGGAGCGTAGCTATGTACGGCGCGGAAACGTGGTCGCTGAAGCAGGAGGATAAACGTAGATTGGAGGCTTTTGAAATGTGGGTGTGGAGAAGAATGGAGAAGGTGAAATGAACCGAAAGGAAAACAAATGAGGAAGTACTAGAAATGGTGGGGGAGGAGAGGGGTTTGTTGAGAGAAATCCTATGGAGACAGGAAAAATGGATGAAAGGCGTATTGAGCGGTAGTGGAATGTTGAAGAGGGTAATAGAGGGGAGAATGTTGGGCAAGCGAGGTAAGGGTAGGAACAGGATAGGGATGTTGGACGGGATGAAGGGAGGAAAGAAGTACACCGAGATGAAGAGGGACCTGATATAGATTAGTTTGCTAGGTGGGGAGCCACAAAATGTTTATTTGATAGTTGTGTCCATCCAAAAACCTACCTTAACCGGTAGATTACCTAAAAAAAAATATATATATATATATACATTTATATAATTCCTTAGTAATTAAGCTATGATTTGATTTCGCACGTTAGTGAAACCATTGAGTATGTGTAATTTCTATTTAATTTTATGGAAGACAGTTACATGGCTGAGCAGCTTGTGGGTTTCGCAGAAATATATGATATGTGTAAAGACACACACTATGAATGAGGCAGTGGGTCATCAAAGGCTTTAACCGAAGTTGAAACCGAATACTTCTGGTAAGTAAAGCGATGCTCTAACTAATAGGATACCACTAATACTGAATTAAACCTAACCATAGATATTTTTTAAACTGTTATTCAATAAATATAACATTTTTAAAGAGGGTAATTTTTTCTAACTTAAAAGTATCGTAAGAAGTGTTGCAATTATAATTTTAAAAGTTTCCTGTTGCTCTTGAGCAGAATTTTTCAATGTAATTAGTTGAACTGGCATAGATCAATCGGCTGGAAGTAAAAAAGTCCGAATCCCAATTTTGGTGAATTTTACTTCCTGTTGTGATATTTCTCGCTTTGCGTAATTTTTTTTCCAAACAAAATTTGGAGGGAAAAAATAATTGGAAAAATGCCTCAACAGATATATTATCTGCGCTAATTTAAATACCTAATAAAGGAATTGGAACTCTTCCAAAGGGAGCTATGAAAAATATGTTGGATACACTGAAATGGGAGATTTTGAAAAATAGAAGAAAAAGGAGTAGGTTAGGGGCGATGTTTAGAATTGTTAAAAATGACGAAGCGGGGGAAGATTTGTGGAAAGAGATAGAAAAAACAAACTTTAAGGGAAAAATGACCATAGTTTTAAAATAAAAATAAGACCGGAAAAAACAAACAAGAAAAAATATTCTTTTTTAAACAGAACTATATTTGAATGGAACCAGCTGACTTGGAGGTTTGTTTGAGCCCTTTCTATGATTTTAGGATTTTTAGGAAAAGTGTAAGGCAGCCACTGGGTGATAAACTTATTTGATCAGTGATTATTATACTATTGTACTTATTAAAATATTGTTTGCATGTGATGTGTAAGGCGTGAGAAGTTGTATTGCAAAAATGAACGATATGTAAACTGTGCGTGATTTTGAACGGTATTTTAAATTGAAGAGTGAGTGGTTTGGACAGGGTGCGGTGATGGACGGAGCGTCGTAGGTTGTGAATCTAGCTATTGTGTGATGGTAAATGTGCGGTTGGTAATCTTTAAGTGTCATTGTACACGAAAATAAGAAAATTTTGTCTCCTATCTGTTCTTCTTGTGTATGTACTATGTGTTTGGATTGTAAAAGTGACCGTTGACCAGACTTGACCTTTGCCACCAGGAAAATTGCCTAATTGCAACGATATAAATTCTTACATAAATAAATATATGCTTCCAAAAATGGATAAATAAATATCGGATAGCTTGCCTTTCCTGATTCGATCCCCTGGGCCGAATCCATAGCGCTATAACAACCGTGTATCTACCCTCCACCGTGCCGGAAAAAAATTCCATTTCTCACCTATTCGCGCGTGTACCTAACCGAGCGTTAACGCGTCGCCGCCCCGTAACGCGATAACTTTGACCCTTTGGCTAACAGAGAGAGAGAAAGAGTGGGGGAGGGGATGCGTGAGGGAGGCAAGAGGAGAGTTTGGGGGTGGTGGGTGGAGTGGGCGTGCGGATGGAAGCTCCGAGAGGAAGGGTGGAGGAAGACTGCGGCTCGTAAGCTCTCGAATTTCCCGAGTCACCGATTCGAATTTTTCGCGGTTGGCCGTCCGATCCTGCTCCCACCTCCAAGCCCCCCGCAGACACCCCCTTCGATCCCCGCCCGCTTCCACCCCACTGGCCGCACCCTCTCGGGTTTCCTGAGGGAAGAAACCGGTTCCATCCGCAACCCTCGCACGCAAAAACCCCCCCGCGCTCCCGGTACGCGTCTGGGACTATTATTTGCTCGGACGGCCGGTGGACGAGGGCCCCACTGACACCCCCGCGGTCTCGAGGCAGCGAACCGGACAAAGACTCTTTCGAAAAAAAAACAGTCGTCTCGCCTTTCTTTTTTCACTTTCGAAGCGGTGAGAGAATTATTGCGAAACCGAACGATGGACCGGTTCACATCCTCGCCGAGATTGTTTAATGAACACCCCCGTATGGGGAGTGATGAAATGGTGGAATTATTTACCATTAGAGATAATATCTAAGCATAAATTTCTGCTGGCTGACATTTATGCCATGTACACATAAAGGGAATGAATCGTACACCAACACTCCCCGTCACACGTCCTTCCTGCGGCTTGCGGAGCGTTGTTCAGATGTGGATGCTTGACATCCAGTATTGGTGAAAAATCGGATGGGCAATAGACTGTTACAGCTGTTATACTACTGCCTTTCCGCGTCCTGAGTGGCAACAATTCAGTCACCTCCTCCCGATTCACAAGCACTCATCTGACCGAAATACGGGTACAGGACGTCTTTGTAAATGTCACTGCGTTAGCTTTGGGATTTATCATTAATAAACCCCGATAATATTGATTGTAGCGACCTCAAATTTCGTCCAGGACTAAAAATACCATGATTTATAGTGTGTGTAAGAGGCCGTGTACTCAGGTACCATGCCTAATTTTTTTCCAATGGATCCGAATCTGTGACATACCGTGGGATGGTATGAACGCACATCTCATATTTCGTGAATTAACAATGGCAAAAACGAGTTAAATCGTCAATTTTGTTATCCCCGTTTTTAATCGGGTTTCGATTATTTCCTCATGATCTTCATTCAATTGGAGATTAAACATGAAAACTCATATTTAGGAGATATTACTACTAGTCAGGCGATGGCTGGTATTTCTGATAATTTTAGAGAAGCTCAACAATAGAATCGTATCTCAGTTTGTTTTCTCTTCGAATAAATAAAAAAATAAAGAAATTTTGCAATCAATATAGTGATAGAACCCCTTTGACATGTAGATTAAGTGTGCATATTTTACCAAATGTCATACAATGAATTATAAATTTAAATATATCGTAATATAAGTGATGTGATCGTAATGAAGAGATTCATTGCCGGCGTCCATACACACTCTGCCCGCACAGAGGCTCGAGGAGTTATGAGTAGATTTTGATGAGGCGAGAAGAGCATTTTGTTAAGGATGATGAAATTTGAAAGAAGCTTTCCTTCATTTTGAGGGTTCGGCCTGATTTAGGAGGCATGAGGGGAGGGGCTCCACGGGTTTCGATAGCAATTGCAGACAACCTTGGCGGGCAGGAAAGGTGAGCGTAAGTATTTCCCGCCCCAGATGTCCAACACCAGATTATCAAAACCACACTCGTGGGAAATAGAGTACGGGCTTCGGCAGGGTTAAAAATGCTGAAAGGGATGGGCTGAGAGAGCTTATCAGTTTGCCCAAGAGGAAGAGGCCACTCATCATCTATCAATACTTCGAGCATTATGTACAGCTATGAGGCAGTGGAAATAACAAGTGGACATAACGTATGCCAGAGGGCACGAGAGAGATTACAATGCGATTATGGTGTGCAAGTCCCCTTGAAATTATCGTATTTACGTTTTTTTTTAATTGTTTTTTTTTTCAATGTATCCATGAAAAGTATCCCGAGAAAATATCAACGCATCCGCCTCATGCTTTTATTTTGCTTACACTGAGTAATGAAATTAATCCAGGCCAAATTTCCTGGAGAATGACAAGTGAAACATATTGTGATTATTAGGCATCACATTTTAACGTCTTTAGGATATATGCTCGTATTTATAAATTCATCCACCAATTTTAACACGCATCTCATCCATTAATGTGGGATATTTCCGATAAAAATACGAAATATTGTTTAATTTGGTGGCAAAAATATTCCGTTGAAATACGATCGTAGATTATGTCGGTGGGTAAACAAAAAATAAGTGAAACCATGGTCAACAATGTTGTCGGCGTAATTTTCCAGTAAATTATCTAAAAAACAAATTGCTTTTTCCCTCTACGACTGTGATCATTTATACTTCCATCCTGCCCGTACACCAGGTGGGCAATTAAATCGTAAAAAAAATCCAAGGAAAACATTCACTCCCGGAAGCTTTCCATTTTTTTATTCTCCAATATCACACAATATCCTCCCATCATTCATCCCCACTTCTCTTCCCCACCGCGCTCCAAAAATAACCCGCATCATCCTTATAAGATGCCCCCGCGTGAGTTTTATATCCCCCACCTAACTCCACGGGTTATTTCGGTCCCATTTCCTCGCAAAGGGACCCTGTGAATACTACCAATTCGTGGAATCCTGAGCCAGAGCCCCTCCTCACTTTCCACTCTCCCACCCCTCCCCCCGTTCTTTCCCCCAAGCTCGATATCGATCGAGGTTCTCGTGGATTCGGGATCCTTCCGCTCTCTTCCCAGCCACTCTCTCTTGCCTCGCAACCGCTTTCGTGTGATGCGAACTGCCTGCCGAACCTTCGACATCCCCTCGGACACACGGATTCGGTGATCCCTCGCCGACAGCCAGGCAGGGCTGCGGAGACCGACCGACCGTTCTCCCGTCACTCGACCTCACCCCCAACCAAGGCGAAAAGACTAACGTCAGCCAAATGGGGGAAAACCCGAGACGGGGGTCCTTTGCCCTTGTTTCACTTCAAAGCCACTCCCGTTAAACCATCCTGACCGAAATAAAATATCTGGGGGAAAATGGCGAGGAACGGCGTCGTTATGTTTTAGTTGAGACCTCCAGTGAAGCACGCCACGCACCCCCCTAAATGTTTAAATTTCCTCGAAGCTTGCCATTTTGATCGAATTATAAATGAAAGTTAACCGATTCGTTGAAAAAGGTTGACGGACAACCTGAGAACTTAACACATATGATGAAATATCTGAAATCAAGGTGTCGGAGGATCAAGGGTTACATCTGCAACTAATACCACTAGATAAACGCAAATTGTGTGTCTTCAATGGAAGGAATGACGCCAGGAAGAAAGTACAAAGAACTTAAGATTTAAATAATGCAGTGTAAACAAAAGGAATCCTACCAAAACGTACCTTTAATAGGCAAAATACCATTGAATGATGGGAATCATTCTAATTCGACATTACACCAGTTACCGAGTCTTTTTCGACAAGTGGGCGAGACTACAGTAACAAGGAAAGTTGATCATCTCTCTAAAAAATTTGAATAAGCTTTATTATTTCCCACAATACGAATATCCATTCAATGTAGTTTGAAATGAAACTTGTTAAACATCTCTATAATTTCTGAAACAATTCAAATATATATATATATATATATATATTTATATCCCTCCCATGGACTACAACCTTGTCGTGGTGGAAGGGCTTGTGTGTTCCGATGACCCCTAGAGCTGTGCTGGCGGGAGTAATAATAATTACTCCTGGAAGGGTCACCCATGCCAGATAGGTCGAAGGTTAGGAGGCAGACGAAAGGTAGTCCACGCAGCGTCTGTTCCTCAGTGAGGCGGCTGCAATGGCGTCTGACCCCAGTGGGGCGGCCATTAAGTGATGGTGTCACGTTAAAAACACTATTGAGGAAGGCAACGGGAAACCACCTCAATTATGATTCCCAAGAATATAATGATGGGCAATATAGATAATATGAGTCCTGGCAACTACGGGACTCGGCCCAAGAGGCCGTGTGTCGTGCCCGGCAGCGGGAGAGGCAAGGCTTCCGCGGTCGTCATCCCACGAAACCCTTGCAGGGAAGAAATAACTGCAGCAGGACAGAAGACTCAGAAGAAGGCGAAAGTAGTTAGAATAGGAACCTGGAACGTCAGGACAATGTTGAGGAGAGGCAAATTAGAAAATATTAAGCGAGAGATGGAAAGAGGTAATATAGATATTTTAGGTCTCTGCGAGGTGAGATGGAAGGATAGCGGGGATTACTGGAGTGAAAATTATAGAGTGATATACAGCGGCGGGGAGGAGAGCCAACGAGGGGTTGCCGTAATTCTAAATAAAGGGGTAGGAAGAAGCGTAGTCAACATAGACCAAGCGACAGATAGAATTTTACTCGTAGAGATTAAAGCAGAGCCGACGAACTTGGTCATTATTCAGGTATACATGCCACCGAGCAACCACAAGGAGGAAGAAGTCGATAGGATGTATGATGAGTTAGAGGATATCATCGCGAGTGTTCCTGCAGGGAAACATTTGATAGTGATGGGGAATTGGAATGCGACGGTAGGCGAAGGAAGAGATGGTGGTGAGGTGGGGGGACTATGGGTTAGGCACGAGGAATGAACGCGGGGAGAAAGCAATTGAATTCTGCAGGAGACAGGGGTTAGTCATCACTAACACATGGTTTAGACACCACAAAAGGCGTAGGTATACATGGAAAATGCCAGGTGACTCAGAAAGGTATCAGTTAGATTATATTATGGTTAGGCACAGGTTTAGGAACAGTGTGATAAACTCGCACAGTTTCCCAGGAGCGGATGCGGACTCTGACCACAATTTAGTTGTTATGAAATGTAATGTTCGTTTCAAGAAGATAAGGCAAGGGCGGCGGGTTAGGAAATGGAATTTAGAAGCAGGAAATGGATTAACGAGGAAGGAGTATCAGCAGGCTGTAGAGGAAATGATGGATGACGGTAAAGAACTGAGTACTATCGAAGAAAAATGGGAATGTATCAAGAAAGGGATAAGACACTATAGGAACCGTTAACGGGAAAGGATAAGGAAACCATGGGTAACGGATGAGATGATTGCAAAGATGGATGAGAGAAGAAGATGGAAAAATGTAAACACAGAGTTAGGCAAAATGAAGTACAAAGAGTTAAACAATAAATTGAGAAGGGCCACAAATAAAGCTAAAGAAGAATGGTGGAAAACGCAATGCGAGGATATGGAAAGTTTACAGAAAAAGGGTGAAATTGGTGCTCTATACAGCAAGGTTAAGTTATTATCGGGAAGTAAGAAGGCAAGATCTGTGCTAACAGTTAAAGATAAATGGGGTAAGATAATAGTTGAACCAGGAAAAATCCAAGAGAAATGGAAGGAATATATAGAAACACTGTATGGTAAAGAACTTAGGCCGACAAGGTTAGACATAGAAAAGGAACAAGACGTAGAAGAAGATTGCTTAGGTCCAGGCATACTCGACGATGAAATAGAAAGGGCATTAAAGGAGATGAAAGCAAATAAGGCTGTGGGGGTGGACAATATTCCTGTAGAAATGTTGAAATGGTTAGGGAAAGGTGGGAAGAAGGCCATATATGGACTGATTCGTAGTATCTATGAGGAAGGAATCTGGCCGGAAGATTTTGTGAGATCGGTGTTAGTTCCTATTCCAAAAAAGGCAAAGGCCTCGTCATGTGAGAATTACAGAACAATAAGTTTGATATCCCACGCAGCTAAAGTTATTCTCAGGATCATCAACAAAAGGATAGAGAGTAAGGCAAATGATTACTTAGGGGATGATCAGTTTGGGTTCAGGAAAGGAAGAGGTACGCGTGATGCCATTGCAGTAATGAGATCACTAGTCGAGAGGAATATAGAATACAATCAGGACGTTTTTGCCTGTTTTGTAGATTTCGAAAAAGCGTTTGATAGAGTGAATTGGGAAAAATTAATGCGTGTATTGCAGAAAATAGGAATGGATTGGAGGGACAGGAGACTGATCCGCAACCTGTACATATCTCAGACTGCTCAGGTGCGAGTGGGGAACGGAGAGTCCGGATGGGCAGTGTTAGGAAGAGGTGTAAGGCAGGGTTGCCCATTGTCACCGGTACTGTTCAACGTATATGTAGAGGAAATGATTAAAGAGGCATGGGAAGCATTGGAGGTAGGAATGAAAGTCGGAGGGGAATTCGTAAAATCGGTTAGGTTTGCTGATGACCAAGCATTAGTTGCTCAGTCAGCCAAGGGGTTGCAAGCATTGTTGAGTGAATTGGAGGTTCAGTGTGATAAATATGGGATGAGAATCAATATTAGTAAAACCAAGGTTATGTGATTTTCCAGAAAGAAAAAGGCTAAGCTAAATATTAAAATAGGCGGGGAAAGAATAGAGCAGGTAGAGCAGTTTACATATCTCGGAAGTGTTTTGGACCAACACGGTCAAAGTGGTAGGGACGTAAGGAGAAGAATTGCGCTAGGCAAGGAGGCTTTCTCAAGGAGGAGGGAGTTGATGACGGGGACGTTGAGTAGGGATGTTAAGACAAGACTCGTAAAAACTCTGATATGGAGCGTAGCTATGTACGGCGCGGAAACGTGGTCGCTGAAGCAGGAGGATAGACGTAGATTGGCGGCTTTTGAAATGTGGGTGTGGAGAAGAATGGAGAAGGTGAAATGGACCGAAAGGAAAACAAATGAGGAAGAACTAGAAATGGTGGGGGAGGAGAGGGGTTTGTTGAGAGAAATCCTATGGAGGCAGGAAAAATGGATGAAAGGCGTATTGAGCGGTAGTGGAATGTTGAAGAGGGTAATAGAGGGGAGAATGTTGGGCAAGCGAGGTAAGGGCAGGAACAGGATAGGGATGTTGGACGGGATGAAGGGAGGAAAGAAGTACACCGAGATGAAGAGGGACCTGATATAGATTAGTTTGCTAGGTGGGGAGTCACAAAATGTTTATTTGATAGTTGTGTCCATCCAAAAACCTACCTTAACCGGTAGATTACCTAATAATAATATATTTATATATATATTTTTCTTAGCGATTTGACAACCTCCCACTTCCGTCACACATCTTTACTGTGTATACGCCGCCAAAACTACGGCATCGTCGGTATGCCGCCTATTCGCACGTCCATCCCGTAGAAACCCATCACCTACGTAAAAGTAATCACCCCGAAGGTTTGGTTGGATAGATAATGGGTTGCCCACCTCGTGCTAAGCCCCATGACGTGTAAAATTCACGCATTCAGGGCCGGGAGGGCAGTTTCCTTTCACCGCGCCACCTGCGCGGTTTCCCACGAAGTTTTCATATCCAGAAAATCACACCGCTTAGATTTTATCCGGACGCGCCTGAAGGTATTAGCCTGATTTGAACTCTCAGAACGGTCCGAAACTCGACCCAATTGAATCCAATGCTGGCCTGATAAATATTGTCATTCATGGTATCAATCACGCATTTCTTCATGAACTTATAAACTACACATTAGATTTTGTTAATGTTTAAACATGAACATTTTATGAGTAGTAAAAATTATTTTTCAGAGACCCTATCTAAAGTCCGTGCTTGTATGTTAACTTTACGGAGTATTTTTTTTCAGGGTATTAACTAAAGAAGCGTCCCAGAATTGTGATTTGAGCGAACTGAACAATGAGAGGTACATCTATACAATACCCTGCAAGCCGCCGCAAGGGCGTGTGGCGGGGGGTGCTAGGTCACCACCTGTAAAACAGAATAAAACTATATGCGAAGCCAAATCATGCTACCTCTACGGAAAAATTAGTTTGTTCCTGCGCTCGACAAAACCGTAATCACACGAAAGAAAGCACTCACATGCAACAATATTCAATAACAGGATACGTGATTCAAATCATGCTGTATAATTGTTAAAACATGGGTCTATTAAGTAATAAGAAAAGCATGCAGGATATCGACAAATGTATACACTACCAATTTTAATTATCTCCTTCACGATTTATTATATCTATTTTGATTTTAATGGTATGAGGAAAAAATACATTTTAAATCTATCTGTTCTACAATAAATCTCCCCTAATTTACGTTTGTGATCTAATCTAACATAGTGAGTCTGTAATATGTCTTTAACATCCTCAGACAAGTAACCTGCTTCAAATTTAGGCAGTAACTTTAACCTGTATTTAAGTCTACGGTAGCATCCTATTAGCCGATTAGAACGACAAAAATTTCGTCCGTTTCACATACTTCGGAGAGTTTCCATTCTGAAAGGGAGATGCTTACCCACAATCATCAGTTACAGGCGTTTCCATGGTCTCCAACTGTATAAGGTGATGCTCATGTTGAAATTTTTAGAAGTCCCCTCTCCCATCAATTTCTGACATATGTGTCTCGACCTTTTGTCTCCACTCTCGATATTTCTCGTATTATTTTATGAGGAGAACGCCCGTATAAAACATTGAGCGAGTCGATTTCGGTCTCATTGAGCAATACAATTTGGGGAATACATAAATTCTATACCCATGCATTTAATTACAAATGCGTAAGTGAATTCCATTGAAAATCATCAGCAACGTTCAGCTCGGATTTGTCACACTATCAATCTGCGATCATCGCACTACGGAGTCTTCGACTTCATTGAGCAGCTGTGGCATAGAAAATTAGGATGGTCCTCTTTCAAAATTTGAGATGAATATATACATATTAAATGAATATATAACATTTGGACGGTACAATAGAACACGGAAATAAAATAGATAACACGTAAAAGGACACTCATATTTCAGAACGTTTAAGCTTTCGGCCTTCTCCGAGGTCCTCTTCAGGTCAGACTGCTGAATTCGGACCTAAAGAAGGTCTTAGAGAAGGCCGAAAGCTTAAACTTTCTGAAATGTGACTGTCCTTTTACGTGATATCTAAATGTATATATGTTTGTGTGTGTGTATATACGTACATAAATGAAAATTTGCAAAAATCTTTTATTTTAAGAATCTCATTTAATCCCAACATGAAGGGGTTTAGTATGATCAAATATGCACGACAGGCACTACAGCCTATATCGATTGAATATTCCATCAATAAATTTTCTTCTAAAGCTTTTGTTCAGTAGTGATTTTCATAAATTGAGGCTTATGAATTTTCTATTTTAGAAAACATTGATATTTTATAAACATAAACCATTTATTTTGTCTTTCATTCTGATAAAAATATCTCGTTCCCTTTCGACGGAGCAAATTAGGACTGTCTCTTTTATTATGCCATGACCATCTAAAAAAACAACAAAGGAACGCTATTTATATACTGTTTACTATTTTTATGTATTTACACTACGGGGGGGGGGATAAATTATAATTGTTTATTATATTGCAACGGTGGAATGTTAAAAGTCCTCCCACGACTCCGAATACAGATTTGTGCTCTTCGATTGTTTTATAAGAGTTATTTTTATTACGTGTACTTATGTTAAGTATGTTTTTATTTATTAAATGTCATTAAATATTATCATATTGCTTATACTTGCAAATAAATGTGAGCTTTTAGAATTCTGATGACATAATCGTTCGAGCAATCAAACCAGCGAGGCTGGCATGAGTTGGCAAAATTTCATACCGGAGAAGCTGAAAAACATGCAGAAGAAGAAAAATACGGAAAGAAATAACGTATCTACGGACGACGTCCCACAAATGTCCGCAATTTTTGCATTGTCCGATAGGATAAAAATAATCCGTGACTCTGGCATTTTACGTCCGGTGATTGGCATTTATTCACCCGTTTTATCAGGTGCGGTGTCGAAAAAAGTGCGGCGATGGGAGCTCATTCCCTGCGGCGATAAGGCACACACGCCTGCGGAGGAGGAAGCGAGGCGAGGAATGGGGATGGCTTATCCTTCCTCCTCTCTGGCGAACTCCTCACCTTTCCCAACCCCTCCTTCTCCCCTCCTTCCCCCACACCTAGAGGACGGACACACTCCGTCTCCGACCACGCCCTCTCCCCTCACCCGCCCACCACCGCTACAAGGCCCTCTCGGCCGCCCACGCGCAAGCCCCAATTCCCGCCGAATCTCCACCTCTTCCATGCGTGTCCGAATTTCTTCCGCCCCCCTGGGTCCGGTTCTTTCACGGTATATGGCCGTTAGACAACCGAGGACACAATGTATCGTTTCCTCCCTCTTCCATGTCTCCATCCCATTTTAGTATCTATCTAATGTTTCAGCATTTACCTGGTAATTAAGGATCTCTATCCAATGCCTTGTCAATTGCCTATATTTAGCTTTCCCATTAAGCCTGTTTTCATCCTTTATTTGTGTAACCCATCCGTTCTTATACCAGGGTCTATCTAAATCCGGCTATCACCGTCGGGAACGTATATCGTTGAGCGGATTTCCGTGTTTTATTGTATGTGTGTGCATAAATAAATACACGCATACGTATGTGTTTGTGTATTTGCAAGTGTATTTTAAATATAATGATGAATACACACGTGTATATAATTTATCTATTTATTTATTCATGCCACTTTTTCCGGCTATTTGACTTTAAGATATCATTACGTAATATCCCTTAGCTTCGTTTTTGGGGCAAATGATTAGTTAACTACTTAATAAAATGTAAGAGTTCATAACCTACACCCTTATCAAAATGACATTCCAACTGATATTTTTGATAACACGCGTTTTTAGACTTGGTTTCTAATGTCCTTCGTTAGACGTCTTGCTTATACTTCCTGCTACCTATTTTAGTCTGTTAGCAATTTTTGTCAGTTTGCTATTTTGCTTAAAAATTTATTATTTTAATTTCCATTTGTATAACTTTTTTAAAGTCGAATTTTGCAAAACCTGTTATTTCGGTCAATGTTTTCTCACATTTCAATGGCATAACTTTGCCGTTATACCAATATTTCCTAGATCGTCATTTGACTCCTCTTTTCCCCATTCATCCTTTGGACCCTTTAACCCTCCCCTATTACCCATAGCCGCTTACCGCTCCCCTCCAATTCCCGCTTTTATGACCGCTCTTGAGAAAAAGGGCGATTGGACGTCTCAAAGACACACAAATGAAATAGTTCCAGCCCCACAAAAGCTCCCAGTCTTCCCTCCGCTCCTATCTCCAGCCCCCAACTCCCCTTCCGTCTCCTTGCTCTCCGTCTAGAGTTACCTCCCCTCTTTCAAATTTGCCGAAATCTCGCTAAAGAATCCCGAAAAGCCGACTTTTTCCGGGATTAGGCAACATCTTCGCTCAGAAAGTAAGATTTCAGTGCGTTTGGTCCCTATCCGGTTACTCCGGCCAATTCAATGAGTTGCTACTCAACCAATATTTTTTTTTAGCAAGTTGCGAGAAAAATCATAATAATGTCTCACGTTTGACGTAGCAACACGTTGTTTATAACATGACGTCCATATTTTTAGCCTAAGACGTTATTCAGAGATTTTTGAACGGCGAGACTGTGAATATATGTGTGAAAAATTTATAAATGCAAGTTGTTGTTTCTCAATCATAGATTACATAAAAATTTAGGTTGAGTGGTTTGACTTTGCATAAAGAGTAACCGCTACTGAAAAAAGCGAGGGACATCAAGTCAAAAACACAACGTTTGGGAACATGCTCTTATGCCCTTAAGAATAATTGTCACATCTGTCAATAACCAGAAAACAAATTAAAAGGTCATCTTTTGGCTGCTGATAATTCAAATGTAACGTTGCCCATTTATTATTTTTTTAAATAATAGTTTTCGATAGATTCAAGACTGTGAAGCTTTAAGAGAAAAATAAAAAAGTTATCTTATAAAAATGATGAATTGCGAACTAATAACCACGCGTCCCTATACTCTAAAACACGCAAGTTAATCAAGTAGTCCCAATAGGTTTCTGAAGTACGTTCTTCATATTCAATTTTCTCCAACTCTCTCATGAAGCCATTTGCAATGGCTTAGACTGGGAACGCTGTGAAGAGTCAAAAAGTGGCGCGGATGCAATTTGAGGTAGAATTTTATATTATCCTAATTACCTAGATTAATTCAAACCCCACAAGAGGTTTCAATCGTGTATATTTAGCAGTAAAAAAGTGAACCGTAAACATTTTCAGGACTCAATAAAGAGATGCTCATTCGTCAATAACTGCTTCCGAGGCAATTGGTCCACGTGATTTCCTCACGAGAGGATGTGTAAGTACCCTGACAACCCTGAAAATGTCAACAACCCTGTGGTTTCTCCCACAGGGGTTTAGGCGTTGCCAGGTTTTGTGGTTTCTTCCTCGACCTCAGGGAAAATCTCAGACCCAGTTCAGTGAAGTTGGATTCGGTACTGGGATGTTGAGCTCCTCATGAACGACAATTCAAAGCATGGGATGTTGGTGGAAAACGAAGTATTTATTTGTCACCGTTTTCCGAATGTTAAAGAATGCGGATGACGGAGAGAGAGACGCCTCTTCACTGCCATTAGCGTTGCACAGCCAAAGCAGTCGCACGCCGGGATAAAGTTTCTTCCCTTCCTGGCTTCTCCACCTCACCCCCAAAACGCACATATATTTCCCTCTCCTCTCCCCTCAACAGACCGTGCCACAGACATTTCTCTCGCTCGCTCCCTACCACCCTCTCTCTTCTATCTGCGTTCCCATCAACCTTCCCCTTCCCCAACTTTGCCCAAACCCTCCCTCCAACTCCAAAAATCTCCGCCCAAAAATGGCCATTAACCACCCACTCATCCCAACTCCGGACTCCCTCACACCTACCCCATCGCCTCTCCTCCGCAAAAGCCCTCACGTCGCATTCTCCACTCCCTCCATCCCTTGCAAAACCCCTCCTCCCCCGATACTCCCCTAAGCTGCAGACACACGGAGGAATGCTCGACGGTTCATGCCCGCTGTGACGCGACGGCTGGTGTCAACACACACTAAGCCCGGGACCTGCAATTTTTCAAATTTGGTTTTCAGATGAAAAAATAATAAAATACGCCTTGCCACAAGGGAATACATGTAAAACGACGAGCTCCGCCGCAATATGGTATCATCAAGCTTGTTAACTGTCACAAGTGCTATGGCGTCTATAATGCGTGTGTATCTATGTATATGTACATATGTATGTACACACGGGTATATATGTATAAAGTCTAAATACACAATTACATTATGTAAAATACACATTCATTTCAACACATATTTACATACAAAAATATTTATATATTTCTCTTATATAAAATATATATTTTTATATAATGACTATGTACGTATATATATATATATATATATATATATATATATATATCGATAACCGATTCATTGATATATATATATATATTATTATTAGGTAATCTACCGGTTAAGGTAGGTTTTTGGATGGACACAACTATCAAATAAACATTTTGTGACTCCCCACCTAGCAAACTAATCTATATCAAGTCCCTCTTCATCTCGGTGTACTTCTTTCCTCCCTTCATCCCGTCCAACAACCCTATCCTGTTCCTACCCTTACCTCGCTTGCCCAACATTCTCCCCTCTATTACCCTCTTCAACATTCCACTACCGCTCAATACGCCTTTCATCCATTTTTCCTGTCTCCATAGGATTTCTCTCAACAAACCCCTCTCCTCCCCCACCATTTCTAGTACTTCCTCATTTGTTTTCCTTTCGGTTCATTTCACCTTCTCCATTCTTCTCCACACCCACATTTCAAAAGCCTCCAAGCTACGTTTATCCTCCTGCTTCAGCGACCACGTTTCCGCGCCGTACATAGCTACGCTCCATATCAGAGTTTTTACGAGTCTTGTCTTAACATCCCTACTCAACGTCCCCGTCATCAACTCCCTCCTCCTTGAGAAAGCCTCCTTGCCTAGCGCAATTCTTCTCCTTAGAAGCAGTAAATGAATTAACGAGGAAGGAGTATCAGGAGGCTGTAGAGAAAATGATGGATGACGGTAAATATATATATATATATCGATGAATCGGAAGTACTCACGAGAGCAATATAAGTTTGGACGACACAATAGAACACAGAATAAAACAGATAACACGTAAAAGAACACTCACCTTGTAGATTATTTGAGCTTTCGGCCCACTCCGAGGCCTTCTTCAGGTCAGACTCACCAGACTCACTGTGAGTGTTCTTTTACGTGTTATGTGTTTTATTATATATATATATATATATATATATATATATATATATATATATATATATATAAATCTGCTCCCTTTCCTTCCTCCCCCTAAACACAACTCTGTCACATTCCCAACCATAGTAAGTGTCATCGCCGAACAGACATTTCGTAATCCATGCCTTTTATAAAAGTGATGAGTCTAATTTCGCATCCTGCCTATTTAAGGAAATTTTTTTAGTTCAACACGGATTTGCACTAAAATTCCATGAAATTAGAACTACTAATTCAAATGAATTCTTCATTTGAATTTTACACCACTGAAAATATACAAAGTACTTTTTCCCAAAACCAAACTATATTTTGATATTTTCACAAGTATCAATCGAGTCAAGTAGTCTAAACGCTCTGATATTGAAAGTTTTTAAAGGGAAAGTTAACCATTTATTAAATCATTAAATAATGTATATTTACAAACTCGTGGCGGAAATGCTCCCACAATAATTTAATCCATTACTTCCCCCCCCCAAAAAAACTTGTTCCCTATTATTACTTTCAATATGGACGAATTATATCCATTTATGCATAAAACATCAAACGCAGAGATATTTCATAAGTTTTCTGGAAATCTAAACCTTAATAGAGCTAATTTTCAAAAGTACAAACGATAGCAATCGGCGTATTTTATACGAATATTGTATTCGTACTCGTAGTTGTCATTCCGACGTAAAAAAAAGAAAAAAAATTAATTGTAAGCCTCTAAATATTATAAAACTTACATTTTTTCAATAACCACCCTGGCTACAAATCTCGATCTGATGAGAGGCTATGGATTTAAGTTTGCGATTCACTATCTCTCGCACGGGTGAGGTGAACACAGACAGAGACGCCAATGACCACCACAGTGACGACTTACAAGCCTCTCCTTTTTCCTCTCGCTCTCCCCGCTCGATACGCACACCTCCGTCGTGCGTACCACCCCGCCCAAAATCCTCTTCCCATACCCACCTCATCTCTCCTACCCTGTTCCCCAGCCCGCCATTTCGAATCCCTCCCTACTTCCCCTGGAGCCCCTGAGTGCGTGCCGGTGCAGCGGCACATGAGTGCGAGAATGGCCGTGCTTCGAGGGCTTGACCCCTTCTCCCTCTCCCTTCCCCACCCCCACACCATCCACGCTCTCCCCACCGGCCCCTCTCCTATCCGACGCCCCAGACGCCCTCGTCGTCGCGGGGATGCGCGGGGGAAGGATATGGCGAAGGGGGGTCGGGGAGGGAGGAGCCGAGGCGCCGGGTGGGTGCGTGCCGTGGAACGAACGGGGACGAGCTTTTTGAGCGCTTCGGTAGCGCTATTCAGGCCGGCAACTCCTTAAGTAACTGTTCTCAGTCCACTGGGCAACGGAAACCATGAAAAAACTTCTCTTACATCTACATTATACCCTTCAATACACCTGCACAGTGTGTGGCAGGTGGTGCACCAAACATCAACTATTCAGAATATGGTTGTGGACACATAGCAGGTGAAATATGTGGTCACAAATAGATTCTTCATTGAATTACCTATCGAAAATTTAAGATTGCCAAATTCAGGAAGAAGATAAAATCAATATTAAAAGATGCATTATGTAAAGAAGCAAACAAGCTATGACGAAAAATTTGATAATATTACCGCTAAGTCCCTAAAAACCGTCGAATCAAGCTATATTCGAGTGCGATATCCCTTCCTCCCGTAAAATATCGAGGCATCAGAGGAGAGATAGCGTACCTTGTTTTAAACATTTGAGAGAAAAAAAATTCCCAATACCTAGAAGTCATGAATGAAGGAGACTGCAAATCGTATCTCTAAGTAATAGTACAAGACTTGTATATATGGCTAGGTACAAAATTTGCTTTCAAACTACGCTTAAAAATGTTTTTAAAGCAACGGGAAATTTTTCCAGGAAAAATTTCGACGTCCCCCCTTGGTGGGAGCTATATAGGAAGGTTTCCAATTGAAAATAGATTTATGTACTGAAAATCCAAGTCATCACGACATCTAACTACAGTACAATGTACACTTTGAACCAGAAATGTATTTTATTGCAAATACGAAATTTCTCTCGGCGCATCATATCATCCGGGCTTACTTTGTACTAAGCGTGAAAGAAAACGTGCGTGAACTATGCTTAAGAAAAGGAAGGGCTGTCTTACTGACTCACCAACAACGTGAATTCTGTGATAGGGTGTAGTGAGAGATGGTCGTTACTTTTAGTGCAGGTGAAGTTTTGTTTGTAAACGAGCTTGCGAGGAGTTCGTCAAGAAGGGTTTCAAACCTAAAACGTGCCTATAAATCATGAGTTACGGAATAGCGTCGCAGGAAGGAGTGGTGAATGGTCGAACGCGGGGGAGGTAGCGATTAATCCATGCTCCTTTTATTGAGTTATTAAATAGGTACTTCCCCCGTCGTCAAACGCTAATTGCGCCCCCGGAACCCACTCTATCTCCTTCCCTCGCTGAAGGCGAGGGGTGGGGAGACAATTAATGCGCGACTCAAGTGACGAACGGTGGGTAGCAGGTTCGCCTGAGTGACGACGTGATGTATTTACCCAAAGATTTTCATCATGGCGCAAAGAAATCCCTCCCATAACTCATTGACCTAATATCGGGTGTTGAAATAATGGGCTGGTGCTCCTGACAGTAAATGATTTCTCCATACGCAAAAATCATAACGGGGTTTGACCAGCCCTCATTGCCAAACGATGCCAGGTGATGAGGTAATAAGATGAAGAGTGCTTGAGTTTCAAGACAAAATAGCCAGGACTTTTCATTTTAATATACTAACACCTAATGCGTTTCTTTATGATCAGCAAATATTTTAAGTATAAATATTAGATAAAACATTGAATGCATTGAGAAAATAAAATAAAATCTCCAAAAGATTCCCCGGAAATTACCTACCATTTGCTGTATGTCTCCGGAATGTTGTTTGAGTACCAGGACGTACATATAATTCATTTAAGGAACCCTGACACAGTTCAAACTTCGAATACTTAATGATAAAGAAATAGAGTTAAATTTGTTGTGTAGTAAAGCATATCTAGTGACAGATTGCATTTTGTAAAAAATGAAAACTTTTAATCAGTATTAAAAAATCATGGTAGTCAGTACAATCAATCATGAAAAAAAAACAGAAGGTTAATGACCAATGTAAAGGTGAATATGAAACATTTGCTACACTTAATGATGTGGCAACTGAATAAATTTCCATAGTTCGAACCTGAAATAAAAGTTAATGGTCTATTAAGGAGGATATATATCAACGAAGTGAACCAAAACCGTGGAAATACAATTGGAGAAAAATCGCGTTCCAATTGTGAGGCTCTACTAAATCTCCAAATTCCATGAAAGCTAATGATGCACAACAGCGAAATAAAGATATATTTTTTTATCTCAATTTCTGATCTCCAAACCGTACGCCTTCAACTGCAACCAATCTGCAAGTAGCTTTAATCTTAAATGCCTCATTCATGTGTTCTCATCCTTATTTGCTCTGCGCTTTCGCGTGGGCACTCCGAATTCACCCCCCCCCATCCTCTCCGAGATTATCCAAGGAAATGAAGGTTGTCTCTCGAAAACACGCGAAACCTGTCAAGTCCAAGAAGAATCGGGTGCTCGGGAAAACGTACATTCTTGCAAGGGTCGTATGAATCCCGAGATGTAATCCCTCGATTGACGGACGGAAGAAGGAGTGATCTACATAATCACCTTTTAACGATATCATTATTTCATCCCCTCCGACGTAGTTATTCTGCGGTTGCGTCTAAATGAGCAACGCTAATCCCAGTCATGACCCCACTCCCACCCCATGAACTCCCCCGCGCCCCAACCGTCCTCCCACAGGGAAGTCTCCACGACACGTGGCATGTAGAGGAGAAAGAAGGGAGTGATTCCCGCCCGGGTCAGAGCCTGAAAGGGTTTTCAACTCCGTCCACTCTACCCTCTCTCCTTCTGCAGTTCTCCTCTTCCTCCTTTTCTTGATCCATTCGTGTTTTCTGAGGCGACGAGGAGCGAGGAAGAAAGAGAGGTGGAAAGGAGAATATTTTCTTTCCGGACGAATTTTAATTCCATTAATGCAGAGTCCTTTTCAGGACATCGTTATCGAATCAACCTTTGAGAGTTTAGAAGCAAGCATAATTTTTTTTTCATATACGCCTTGAGTGGACGTCGAAAGGCTCTCAACGTTCTTCGCCATGACTAATTTCATTTACTAATTTCTCGCCGACGCACATTATCATCTTCCGCGATCGGTTAGCGGGGAGACATCTTCCGTGAAAAAAGTTCAATATGAAGCCATTCAGAAATATTCCTTTTTGTATCGACGGCATTTATAGTCCTTTGAGAGAATTCATAACCCCGCATCTGAGTCCAATTTAATCCGAAAAATATGTTTCCCGCCTCTTCAGTTCTAAAAATAATTTCATCTGAAATTAACGCGCATTTTAAAGAGGGCCCACCCACGCCATCATCCTTTTCACCCAGTTCCATTTGACGGAACGAACTCGACGCCTAACCGCCTGGCGGGTCGAGAGGAATTCCACTCGTTCCAAGTGGAAATGAGGCGATCATATAATCGGCATAGTTCGGGGCATCGAACTCTTCGATCCATCACAGTCATAGATAGCCCTCTGGCCATGGCCACATTTTTCTCATTACGCTCCGTCCCGCCGGAGAACCTCACCCCATCAGTCCGCTCTGAACGCATTGCATCCAGCGTATTCATTATATTTCATTCCAGATAAAATCCCTCCGCAAATATTCTCCCGCCCCCCGAACTATCCTCCTGGTTTTCCTTACTTCTCGCCGCTCCGTCCTCTTCCCGTCGCCCGAGAAACAAGCTTTTCGCCTCCCCCATCTGAAAAGCCACCTTTCCCCTTAAACCCTCACCGTGTTCTGCTCCTCCTTGTGTGTATGTGTCCCTCTCTCCCTCCCTCCACAGTAAGCTTCCCCCACAAACCGAGACCTTTCTTCCCTTCCTCTCTCCCCCTTTTGTCTCCACTAAATCCACCCAAGTCCCCGAACAACCCTCCTCCACCTAGATGCGCTCCCTGCAAAATTCAAGGCAATCGAAACCATTGCCTCGTCCCCTCGCAAGGGGGAACGGGGAATTTACCCCCACGCCACCCACTTTACCTTCCTTTCCCCCCTACCCTTCGTCTTGTCCCTGTGTCTTCCTCGAGGGACCCCCCCTCCTTCTTAACCCCGAAGGGATCGCGAAAATTTAAAGGGAAGTAAAGGGGAAGGAAAGTTGTATGTAAAGTATTCCAGGAGCATGCTCTTCGTAAATAATATTATTAATGAGATTCCGGAAGACCCTGGGGACATTTCGTTTTGCGACAAAGACGGAGAGATTAATCACTTAAATTTTTAGTTGGAGGCGATTCGTGAAAATGAACGCTATCATCACCTAGCTATAGGTAGAGTAGGGGTTAACTATCAGAATTCGGCGACATTCAGTTCCAACTTTCTGGTTTAATTATGGCATCGGAATGTTTTATTGATGCTGTAGGCATCGCTCTTCAAATATTTTAGAACAAGTTATTGCACATTATCAGGCTATCCAAAATTGAGGCGTGGTAGCCTGGAGTGTAGCGCGTTCAAAGTCTCATGGCTGGCGATCCGGGTTCGATTCCGCGTGACGCCTCTGGGCACCGCCAGCCTACGCTTATTTGTGTAATTTTTCAGGTAACAGACCTCTGTGAGATACCGCACGGGCTCAGGGAAAGGGAATAGCCTCCATGGCATGAATAAGAGTATATGAATTTAATACGCCGTTGGGCCTAGTACGAGCTCATTTCTTACTGTAAAAAAAATCTTTCGCGAAGTTTACTTTGGTTTTTGTACGCATAGTTGTTGCAATACACGCGCTAATACTGGCAAACGCACAATATCAAACTATTAATGACGGCAATATTACCAGGATGTTAAATCTGGTTAATTAAAGGATCTCAGATCTGACGATGGCAGAGTTAGCCGTCGAAACGTCGGTGCACACCACGCTGACCCGGTGGGAAACCCGAGAGAACTTCCTGAACTGGTTAATTAAAGTTTACGGGTAAAATTTGACGAGGAAATAAATATTAGGGGGATCAACGAAATGGTCGGATGGGTTATGGACGTGAACACTCCGAGATGAGGATCCCAAAGCTATATGCTTATGTATTTTCCCAGCCCTCATCAACCGAGAGAGGGGATATATTTGATGAACCCTAAAGTGACGATAATGAAAGAAGCAATTTGTCGGAATTGTCTTCGCTCCGAAGGCTTAATACTTGAAACCGACAATCAGTGCTTGATAATTCCTTGGATGCCTTGCTCCCGCCCACAATCAGTCTTTCCTTTTCAGGTCTGAGAGACGAGTTCCGTCTCTCCCCAGGTAACATGGGCGGGGCTCCCTTTTCCTACGGATGTTCCGGAAGCTTCCGACAGAATGGGAAGGAAAGGGGGTTTTGCGGGGGATTGGCGGGGGAGCGAAGAAGGAGAGACATGTCGCGAGAGTGGGTAAATCCTTCCGAGCCTCCAATTGACGAAATTTCGTCTAGTTTCGAGCATATGGTAATGGAGAAAAGGAGGCACTCCAGCTGCCATTTTACTTTCCAATTGCGGCTTATTCTTTCATTCGTTGGCTGCAAAGAATGAAATATTTTTCCATAAATATTCTGCTCGCGAGCATTGGCCGGTTCAAATCGCTGTGAATCGAACCCGGTGAATCGCGGAATTCTGCTAGGTCTGGTATTGAGTTATCAAGAAATATTTAGAAAATGACCGATTGCTTGACCGTTATAATGGTTGATGACGAATGTAGAACAATCAAAATGCATAAATGGCCATGAGTGACATCGTCATTTAGGTGTATTAGGCTCTAATATTTAATGTTCATCACGTGTAATGGTAAACATTTTGTGTATTCAAAAGCAACTAGTGCACAAAAATGAGAGGATAAAATGTAGATTGTCGGTGATTCGATGCAGAGAGAAATGTTAGCATTTGGCTTTTTATAGATGGAAAATACCTCGAAAATGCCTCAAATATGAAGATTTACCAGAGCGAATATGGCGAAATAATAACGAAAAATCTATCGTTCGATTCGTATTGCTTCCGATGACCAGGCTTACATTAGAAATTTTAGAGCGAAAAAATGTTATACTTCGTTACTTGCATACCTTTTTCGTTTACAATATCATGAATTTAAAATAAATAAGAACAGTCAATAAAAGAATAAAATTATTGTGTCCTTGTCATAAATGCAAATATCATCCTAACTGAAGGACACAATATTGTGCAACGCATGGGACGCATTTGTGTGCCAAGTACGTATATTCTTCCACGTAGAGTAGCAAAACTTGTATGCTGTTTGCTTACCCCAACTTAATTAACCTGAGTTTATATTCATCGCAGAATGAAAATTATAGGTCTTATAATCTGACGACGGCAGTCATATTTTGGAATAAAAAACATCAGTGTAAACAGTGTAAAACCTCTTATTGTGAAGTCGCTCACGCATTCACCATTTTGAAAAATTTGCCTTCCTATGCGCAAGTATAAGACTTTTGGAGGAACCCTGTCTTTAGATACCTTCCGGGAAACACAGCGCCATTGGCTTCATCTTCGTTGGCCCCAATAGGAATGGATATTGATCAGTAATTCCAGTAAACACTAGAGAATACTATTAGTAAGAAATCTGTCTTACTGTTGCGTGACAAATCGTTGAGGTCATTGGCAAAGCTTAACTCTTCAGGTCACCCTCAAAATTGGCGCAAACACTTCTTTCCACTCCAGAGGGAACCGCTTCAGTCGGAATTTCTCGGAAATATTTTCATAACACTTGAGAGCCTGGCAAGGTTTCTTGGATAAATTGCCGGGCATTCGTCGAATAGACGGCGACGGGAGAGGCTTTTGTGATTGATGGCGACAGATCACTGACCGACCATGTGAAAGAGCCCCATCCGTCCCATTTACAGGATTACCCGAGAATAATGTTTCTCGTGGATCGGAAGTGTTTCCAGGGAATATAATGGGAATCGTGGAAGACGAGAAAAGGGTCGTTACGGGGAACATGAGAGGCCCTGATAGCAATGCAGCAGCCCTCCTCTGGGAATCCGCAGCTTCCTGCTTAGGGAATTCCGAGTGCCGCGGAAGCCTTTATCCGGCTATCATTCCGCCCGCCCCCCCCCCCTTCCCGGTCTTTTTTGAGGATGAGGGGATAGGGTTTGGCTCAAACGTTCTAGGGAATATACCCGTGACGCCTAAAAAGTTTGAAAGTTTTTGTTGAGACAGTATATGTTGGTATTTTCTACTCACGGAACCACCAAACGTTTTTGAACGCCGAAAAGATATTCCATCGATAACAATTTCCGAGGAAACATAAATTTGGGTCTTCTTTAGTTGGGGCATGGGATGCCTGGGAACCAATTCCTCCTTTTATCTTTAGGCGGAGTGAAATAGGCCTCACGCGCCCTCGTCTGTGACCACCCATCTCTCCCGACCTGGGGTTATCGCTGCGGGCACAGTGCGCATGACGCAAATTCATCCCAATTTTTTCCGAACAAGCTGCTTGCTTTGTTGGGTTACCTCACAGGTTTAGGGGGGCAAGCTTGAACCCCTGACATTAAACAAACTATTACGCTTTAACGAGGCCCTTTAAAGTTGAGAGTTGTGAGATTTTTCAACCTTTTTGATGACATCATAAATTCTTTTGATGGGGTTTGTTTAACTGTCAGTAATATTGACCCGTCAAATTTATGCCACCTTCAAACTCTTCAGCAGAAGAGCAAATTATTTCATAACACTCCAAGTGATTGTAATTAAAGAGTAGCGTTTCGGACCAGGGTTTTCCAAAGAAAAACGTCACGTCGCACCTTTCACGCTATCTAGAAAAATTCGAAACGTCACAACGCTCATGCTCCTGGTGGAAGCTTCTAAGTTGACACCGCCAGGATACCTCTGAAAAATTCGACCATCAACGAAATTCGAACCCGGGCCGTCGGGGTTGGAAGTCCTGTCCTCTGAATCTTTGATAGTCAAATCAATGATATAATAATCAATTTTGACATTAGGATGACACCTCTCTTTGTATGTTTGAACCGTATATTTCCCCGTAATCCATTTGATGTGGCCTGGTCTCTTTAATCTAGTACCGAAAATGTTCCATAATGTATTTTCCCGAGTCAAGGTGTGATTTTGGTGTAACCCTCACCTGGTAGGGTAGGGTATCCAATAATCTCTAGGCGGCCACCGTCGCGGGGAAAATTGGACAAAATATTCGTAAAGTTCGCATGCAATTTCTTGCCGGCACTGTGGCCAATCGGAGCGAAATTTAACTATCTCAACGCAAGTCCCCTGCCAGCCATTAAATGTCAGCATGGAGAACCTCTTTCACCATTCCCCAATTATCGCCAAGCCGTTGACGACCTGCAGAATATTGGGGATTGCATCCTCAACTCACTCCGCGAACTATTTCTGTGCGATCGAAATCCACTGCGACGGCAAGGTGGTTGGTCTAAGTTTTCCTGATCCTTGCTTCGAGCTTGGGTTTTCCATAGAATGTATAACCCGAAGAATATGCAGTCTCACGCCTCTGACGCAATGGACGGAGATGTATCCGAACGATGCTCCCGGAAAACGGCCTTCTTTGACCCACCCCCACATCATCTCCCTTCCGGTCTCACCGACCGACGCCCTGTAGGGGCGCGCGCGAGTCCTCGGGCCGGGCGATTCGAAGCAACTTGACTCCCTTCTCAGGAAGAGAGGCCTCCTCCATCAAGAGGATTCACGCTCTCGCGACCACCGCGCAGGGGCGAGGGGGAGGAAGAAGGAAACGCTTCCCCCAATCCCCGCCAAGTGTGTCTCCTCCTGATTAGTGGTTCCGGGAAAGAGTGCGCTCCACCCACGCACCTTCCTCTCGATCCAGCGGGCAGGATAAAATAAAAAGGAAAAGGGTTGTTCACGGAGTAAAAATAAAACAAACAAACAAAAACTGACGCGCCGGATCCGTCTTTTTTTCACTCTCTCTCTCTCCTTTATTTTTCATTCGTCGAGAGGGAGAGAAACAGGTCGTCGGCTTTCTTTTCGTCTCTACATTTATTATTTTTTCATCCGAACGACGAGGATATTTTCAAAACCGAAACGTCGAGGGGAGCAAATAAGCAGTCGAGGGATAAAAAAATAATAATAATAGCAATGAAAAAAAAGCTAAACGGAACACTCGTCGTCAATGGCAAATAACGCGCGCAGGAGAGGAAGGGACGAGGGAAAGTGGTAAGTCAACAAGGGGGAGGGTTATAGGAGGAATGGGTCGTCGGTGAAAACGACGGGGGAATGGGAGGGGTGGTGTCCGGGTGATTGTGGGGCAAGGGTTGCTAAAGGGGTTTTCAGGGTTTCTGGCGAGGGAGGGTGATTCTCGTGGGTGTTTGCATGTGGAGGGAGGTGGGAGGAGGGGCGACTACGGGCGGGTGGGTTGGGGACGAAAAACGAGGCATTCACGAATAATATAAATGAGCGGGAGGGTGGGTGGGGAACGAGGAGCGAAGGGAAAGGGGTTCCGCCGTTAGTCGTTAACGGCGTCGATGGGTGCCGCAAAGGGCGACGGAGTTCCCGCGTATCCCGGAGTCGTCATTTCACTTATCGCACCCCGACCGCTTCCCTCTCTCGCCCTCCCTCCCACGCACAACTTCCCCTCTCGATAAACCCCACTTCCCCCTACATTCACCCTTCCCTTTCTCCCTCACTCTCTCTCTCTTCCTCCCTCCCTTTCTCTCGCCCGATTCGTTCGCGCGTAATTTTTTCCCGAGGGGAAAAAAAGAAGAAATAACACGTGACAGGTGAAAGGCGGTGACGACAAAGCGGGTGGGGTGAGGGGAAAACCCTTAAAAACGAGCGCAGCAGCACGCGTGAGACGTGCAAAGTTATTACTTCCACGCTCGCACACGCAGTATGTGCGCGGATGAACCGAGACTGGGCATAAAAGTGATTTCAAACCCGAGAGCACTCCCCCCCCTCCCCGGCCCCCTCTTCTCATCTCCCTCCTCACACTCCCCTTTCCACCCCCTCCACGAGTCCTTCCCCGAACCTCCCCTCGTGATGACGGAGCGTCGGAAGGATCATGGATTTCGGGAGCATCGTCGTGGTTGAAATTTTCAACACTCACGTGTGCGACACACGACCTCGGCGCACGTAATCCCGCAATGATACTCGCCCCCAAAAGAACGTCCGTCCCATCAGAGAATCGTGAATTTCAGTAAGAGAAAACTAATGCCACCTCCTAGTCTCCCACCCACCTCTAATGCATCATTCTGCTTAAGGGAGGAACGCTTCTTTCATTTCATGTGCCGTAGTAGATTCTCGTATCGTAATGATTTTTGCAATTTCCTCCCGAACGAACACTTGATGTTCTTTGCGCGTTATTTATACTTCGACCTCGGTTAGTAGCCCGCAAAAGAAATCGTGAACTCATTTTCTTGGGGCATTCAAGTGTTGGAATGTCACGCCGTCGATTTAAGCTCGCCTTTTCAACTTTCCTCATACGACTGCAGATCCGTTTAAATTCCTGATGATCCTTGGCTAATTTTTGGCTGGTGGAGACGTGGTAGCGTGGCTTGTAGAGCATTGGCCTTCTAATGCTCCCCTGTTAATCATTAGTGGAAGAACTTTGAATATTATTCTCGCGTTTTGTGTTGTAAATTTTCCTTCAGGACTATGAAAATTAGGATAGTCAGTAGTACAAGTTATTTTGTATAATAGATTTACTGTAAACGAGATCTATGATTATTAGATGGTAAATTTTGCTCACTTACTACTTCATCAAAAAATCGTGTCCATAATAAGTCCCAAGTCCCTAATTTTTGGTAACAATTAAATCTTACGCTCTAACATAAAGCACCTTGTCATCAATTAACAAGTTGGGATGATAAAACATTCTAACTTTTCCCTGGCGTTTTATTTGTCATAACTACGTAGTAAATCTTTCTAATTTGGCAGTTACCATCACAAAGCCACACCAATTACAACAGATGTTCCATTTTATATAGGTAACATCATGGCAGAAATGTCGTTGCAAATGGAAGCACATGGCTTTTTAGCACGTCGAACAAATTAAATCCGGGTGGTTGCACACTTTTATTCTCTTCGTTTTTTTAGGTCCTACCGACCACACTTTTCAGAAAGAAAAAAAGTTGCAGGAAACATCCGGGACGTACCCTTATTCGGCAGCACAGGGTATGAATCTCCGATTTAGTTGAGGGAAAGGGAATCTCAGCCCAATGCCCAATTCGCCATGGCCCTGAATGAGAGACAGGAATTCCCTCCAGGGCCAAGGTGATTCGAAAATGTTGTCGCGGCAAGCTTGGAGGGGCGTGCACCAGGCAGCGTGGAATCGTGGGGTATATCTGGTAACCTTTTTCGCTTAAAAGTTCCTAAATGCGATGTACGAGTATTGTGGTGTTCTGGTTATTCACGCAGGGGGCTGCTTAGTCAATAATATTTAGACTGAAGAAATCTAGGCCGGTAGATGAGATCGATTTTGAAGATAATTTTGGATCATTTTTTCGTTAACAAGAGGATCGTCCACTATGAATTTATGACACAGGAACCACAGTCGACCCAAATTACTACATTGATATGAAAAAACGATTGCATGACGTAGTGAGATGAAACTGGTTGCTTTTAAGCAATCAGAGGATTGGATTTTACGCCTCGACAACGCCCCTATGCACAAAGCGTTGAGTGCCAGGAAGTCTTTGGGCAAAAACAAGAGTAAAATGGTTACTCACTTACCCTGCTTACTAGAACTGGTCCCTGCAACATCTTCCTGTTTCCAATAATGAAAATAAATCTCAAGGGATGGCATTTTCGGAACATAGAAGAGGAAATTCATTGATGTCATAAAAACAGCAATCATTCGGACCAGCCAAAAATAAGTGGTTTTATCAAAAACGAGGAAATTTTAATTTACGTAGACCATTTTAAAGATGTTCAAATTTAAAAAATCCTTTGCTAAATATATGATCTTTAGTAAAAATGGTTATATTTGGGTATCCCTCTCGTAGACATGGAAACATTCATTTATGAGAGACATTCATTTATGGAGACGTGTACGAGCAAATTTTCGGGAGACGACGCTGGGAACGAACCGTGGCAGTCCATCGTGATCCCGGTCTCGCTCCTCGGAAAACCAACCGCAACAAGCACCACCTTTCTTTCACGGGGGGCAGGAGGGATCGGGCTTGACGGTAAAAAAAAGCTACCGTTCTCCCTCCTCCTCATTCTTTTCCAACCCACCCCATTCACGCTTCGCACTCTCCGTGCGTAACCACATCTCTCCCCACCGGGAAAGGAACCATTTCCTTCCTTCCCGCTCCCCCTCAGCCTATCTAAATCCTCCTCCTCAACGCACTCGCCCTCTTTAACTTATTCGAGTCCCTTCCTCTCCCCCCGGCACTCGCATGGAAATGAAAAGTGCGGGGGTGGTTCGTCGTGGGGGGGCGCAGGCGGGATGGCGGGAAAGAGATGTTACGTCCCCTGAATTTTTTTTTCATCACCATCGTCGTCGTCAAATTTTTTTCCTCCCTCCTGCTTTTCATTCCGCGTTTCCCCGCGATGGAGCGAGACATCTCCGGCGTGCGCATCGAGACTCTTCGGGACGGGGAGGGGAGGACTCCAGCTCCTCGCGTGGCCTCCACACAAAGGGATGGTGAGGAGTAGGGCGAAGGGTGAATGGTTTGCGCGTACCTACCCAAGAAGTACATGCGTACATTCACGGAGTGTGAACGGAGATAGGGGATGGAGGGGATCGAAGCGGAAAGGGCGAGATGGGACGGGGGCTCAGATTTTTTTCCCTTCATATTTTCCGTATTACAAATTATTGTTATTATTTTCTTTCATGCGAGGGATCGTCGAAGCCACGAGGGGGTTCGTACTATACCCCCTTCCCCCGCCGTCTGTGTGCGAGGGGTTCACAACTTCACCCCGCCCTGTTCTCCCCGCCGCCCCCATTGCCGTCCCGCCCGGCTCCGCCTGCACCCACGTGCCACAGACAAGTATTATCTCCCCGCCACACCCTCCATCTCCTCTCCTCTTTGTTCTCTCCCTCCTTTTTCACATTCTAGTCTGTGATATACGGTCGCATTGTATTGTTTTGACCTTCTGGGCGTGCGTTAATTTTTTTCAACTGCCGCCCTCTTTCCTCCCCGCTGCGAAGGGAGCAGTTTTGTCGTTTGTGATCGCGAGACACGATTCGCGAGAAAGCCAAATTTTTTCATCGTTCGTGTGAATCCACTGCCTTTGCATCCCTCACGCGCTCTCCCTCACCCTCTAACTACGACCCTCCATCCTACACTCCCCCTTTCGCCTACTCCTCTCTGCTCCTCTCCCCCTATACCTACTCCGCTCGGCAGTCATGGTACGCTCGGTATAAATAAATAAATATATATATAATCTACAAGATACAGTTAATTCACCGTTGTAAAGACGTAAAAAGGGCTCACACGAATAAAAAAGCATTTTGGTACCCTTTAAGAGTACGGAAGGCCTAAATGTTTTTGAACACCGTGTGAATGTCTTTTTCATTTGGTTTCCTTGTTTAAATATTTGTATTCTGACGTTATATTCGGTATCACTACTCGCCAGTGTTATTCTAATATATACGTGTATATTGAGTATATCTCGCCTTGACAAAGGGCTTGACTTGGTCTAATTCCAAATATTTACAATATAAGTTGTGTTTAGTTACTTCTATACCTTTCATATACATATATTTATATATAGATGATTTCTTCGAAGTAACACGGAAATGTTGAATAAAAAACTTAGACAGTAACACACAGCACGAGAACACATAAAAAGAGCACTCACAATAATATCTTGATAATTTCGACGGACTCGAGCTCCGTCTTCTTCGGAAGATAAGATATGACTAAGGAAAAGGGTACGCGGTGCAGAGAGAGTATGGGACGAGGGAGAGGGGAAAAAACAGGAAGTGGGGGAGGGGTGAAGGATGGGTATATGGAGGGGGAGAAAGCGGAGCGGGGAACAGGTGGTGGGAGAGGGATGAAGGAGGAGGTTATGGAGGGGGAAAGGGAGGCCAGAGGGGAGCGGAGATGGAATAAGGAAGGTGCGGAAATAGTAACAAGCGACACAGAAAACTGACAATTCATCCACAGATCCCACAACACCCATGACCAAGGCATCAACTCACCAAGTCATCATAAGGGCTTGACAAGTCAAAACACAGGACAAGGATGACAAAATGTATGCGGATGAATAAATTGTCCCACCACCTCGCAAGAAACAAATCCACCTCCATCCATCTCAGCCCCACCCCCCCATTTAGTGAACGACATTGAGACCCGGATGTTGATAGGCTTTACACAGCCATATAAATGCCAATTCCATTGTTTTTAATGTTATAGGGTTATCGGATGGGGGAAGGGATGCTAGCACGGAAACATTGTAGCAGTGGTTGAAGGGGGTGTTGTGGTGGGAGGCATGTTTTGGGATGGGAAGACCCGCGGACGGGGAGGAGGGATTACATGAGGCGCGATGATTGTTCACCCTGAGGTTCAGGGGTGTAGAGCACTGGCCTATATAAAATGCCGGGCAGAGTTTGCAAGTCAGAAGATAGATTACATTCTGAGATGTGCATGAGGAGTGGGGGAAAGGCGGGAGAGAGTTAAAAGGTGGGATGGAGAGGGATGGAGTGGTGAAAATAGGACAAGTTTTGCATCTTGCTCGCAAGCACGGAGTGGGTGTGATTCTGGGGGTGGGAGGGGATTTGGAAAGAGGCTTGGTGGATTTGAGGAGATCTGATAGGTTGGCGGGCCGTTTGAAGTTAACAGAAGGGCATTTAGGAAGAAGGTTGGACGAAACGTGATTTTTGAGGATGGGGTACAGGTCTTTGAGGATGAATTTAAGGGACTGGATGCCAGGGAAGTAGGTGGTGCATATTGAGAGAGGGTGGGAGTCTGTGGTTGAGGGAGGATTGGGAGTGTAGGATTGTTTTAGGATTTTTTTGTGAAGGAGAGAATCTGGATATCCCCAGATTCTCTCCTTCAAGAGAAAGGAATGGTGAAGGTTGTTGAGGTATTTGTTGAGGGATTCGGGATGGTTGCAAATGCGGTGCCCGCGGATAGAGAGGGAGTAAGCGAGGGAGCTTTTGTTGTGGTAGGTTTGGCAGCTGTTAAAATGAAGGTATTGTTGTTTGTTAGTAGGTTTAGTATGTACGGAGGTTAGAAATTTGTTGTTAGTTAGGGAAATATTTACATCGAGGAAAGTGATCTGTGATGATGAGATGTTGGAAGTGAGAGAAAGAGATGAGGAATCATTAAGTTGGGAGATGAAGGAATTGAGGGAGTCTATGTTATGTGGCCAGAGTAGAAAGGTGTCATCAATGTACCGGAGCCACAGAAGGGGTTTAAGAGGGTAACTGGAAAGGAACTTCTCTTCCAGGACACCGAGTTGGAGGTTAGCGTATGACGGGCTGAATCTACTTCCCATGGTACAGCCCTTGATTTCTGACTTTCATTCCTACCTCCAGTTCTTCCCATGCCTCTTTAATCATTTCCTCTACATATACGTTGAACAGTACCGGTGACATGGGCAACCCTGCCTTACACCTCTTCCTAACACTGCCCATCCGGACTCTCCGTTCCCCACTCGCACCTGAGCAATCTGAGACATGTACAGGTTGCGGATCAGTCTCCTGTCCCTCCAATCCATTCCTATTTTCTGCAATACACGCATTAATTTTTCCCAATTCACTCTATCAAACGCTTTTTCGAAATCTACAAAACAGGCAAAAACGTCCTGATTGTATTCTGTATTCCACTCGATTAGTGATCTCATTACTGCAATGGCACCACGCGTACCTCTTCCTTTCCTGAACCCAAACTGATCATCCCCTAAGTAATCATTTGCCTTACTCTCTATCATTTTGTTGATTATCCTGAGAATAACTTTGGCTGCGTGGGCTATCAAACTTATTGTTCTGTAATCCTCACATGACGAAGCCTTTGCCTTTTTTGGAATAGGGACTAACACCGATCTCACAAAATCTTCCGGCCAGATTCCTTCCTCATATATACTACGAATCAGTCCATATATGGCCTTCTTCCCACCTTTCCCTAACCAACATTTCTACAGGAATATTGTCCACCCCCACAGCCTTATTTGCTTTCATCTCCTTTAATGCCCTTTCTATTTCATCGTCGAGTATGCCTGGACCTAAGCTATCTTCTTCTACGTCATGTTCCTTTTCTATGTCTAACCTTGTCGGCCTAAGTTCTTTACCATACAGTGTTTCTATATATTCCTTCCATCTCTCTTGGATTTTTCCTGGTTCAACTATTATCTTACCCCATTTATCTTTAACTGTTAGCACAGATCTTGCCTTCTTACTTCCCGATAATAACTTAACCTTGCTGTATAGAGCACCAATTTCACCCTTCTTCTGTAAACTTTCCATATCCTCGCATTGCGTTTTCCACCATTCTTCTTTTGCTTTATTTGTGGCCCTTCTCAATTTATTGTTTAACTCTTTGTACTTCATTTTGCCTAACTCTGTGTTTACATTTTTCCATCTTCTTCTCTCATTCATCTTTGCAATCATCTCATCCGTTACCCATGGTTTCCTTATCCTTTTCCCGTTAACGGTTCCTATAGTGTCTTTAGCGGCTTCCAATATCCCTTTCTTGATACATTCCCATTTTTCTTCGATAGTACTCAGTTCTTTACCGTCATCCATCATTTCCTCTACAGCCTGCTGGTACTCCTTCCTCGTTAATCCATTTCCTGCTTCTAAATTCCATTTCCTAACCCGCCGCCCTTGCCTTATCTTCTTGAAACGAACATTACATTTCATAACAACTAAATTGTGGTCAGAGTCCGCATCCGCTCCTGGGAAACTGTGCGAATTTATCACACTGTTCCTAAACCTGTGCCTAACCATAATATAATCTAACTGATACCTTTCTGAGTCACCTGGCATTTTCTATGTATACCTACGCCTTTTGTGGTGTCTAAACCATGTGTTAGTGATGACTAACCCCTGTCTCCTGCAGAATTCAATCGCTTTCTCCCCGCGTTCATTCCTCGTGCCTAACCCATAGTCCCCCACCTCACCACCATCTCTTCCTTCGCCTACCGTCGCATCCCAATCCCCCATCACTATCAAATGTGTCTCTGCAGGAACACTTGCGATGATATCCTCTAACTCATCATACATCCTATCGACTTCTTCCTCCCTGTGGTTGCTCGGTGGCATGTATACCTGAACAATGACCAAGTTCGTCGGCTCTGCTTTAATCTCTACGAGTAAAATTCTATCTGTCGCTTGCTCTATGTTGACTACGCTTCTTCCTACCCCTTTATTTAAAATTACGGCAACCCCTCGTTGGCTCTCGTCCCCGCCGCTGTATATCACTCTATAATTGTCACTCCAGTAATCCCCGCTATCTTTCCATCTCACCTCGCAGAGACCTAAAGCATCTATATTACCTCTTTCCATCTCTCGCTTAATGTTTTCTAATTTGCCTCTCCTCAACATTGTCCTGACGTTCCAGGTTCCTATTCTAACTACTTTCGCCTTCTTTCGGGTCTTCTGTCCTGCTGCAGTTATATCTTCCCGGCAAGGGTTTCATGGGATGACGACCGCGGAAGCCTTGCCTCTCCCGCTGCCGGGCACGACACACGGCCTCTTGGGCCGAGTCCCGTAGTTGCCAGGACTCATATTATCTATAGTGCCCATCATTATATTCTTGGGAATCATAATTGAGGTGGTTTTCCGTTGCCTTCCTCAATAGTGTTTTTAACGTGACACCATCACTTAATGGCCGCCCCACTGGGGTCAGACGCCATTGCAGCCGCCTCACTGAGGAACAGACGCTGCGTGGACTACCTTTCGTCTGGCTCCTAACCTTCGACCTATCGGCCATGGGTGACCCTTCCAGGAGTAATTATTATTACTCCCGCCAGCACAGCTCTAGGAGTCATCGGAACACACAAGCCCTTCCACCACGACAAGGTTGTAGTCCATGGGAGGGATATATATATATATATATATATATATATATATATATATATATATATATATATATATATATATATATATATACACACATTCATATATCTACATAAAGTCTTTTGCAGTGTTTCAATTAGTCTATTTTTTAGTTTAAATATTTGTAATTCATATCCTGTTCCTCCCTTCCAGCCCCCATATTATTTCCCTCCCGCCCGAGTTTCGTTGCTTGCACTTGTGATTTGAAATTGAGGACAAATTAGATTTGCCGGCGTTGAACGATTCAATCGTCCAGACGATTTGTGTTTCCTTTTATGAAGTCGTGCATACATGTATTGATTATATTTAGGCAGCCGTCGTCGGTTTCAGGAAGTTCTGAACGGACGCACACTCTCGAGACAATTGCCACGAAGCGTCGTCGTCGCATGTTCCATCGATGCCGGCGGGGAACGTCTCGAGCGTGACCGAAGAACGCGTCCACCAGGAACTCCTTGAATAAACTTCCTCAACTTTCTTTCTCCTTCGTTGGTCACACTCTACAATATACAGCCTTGTGCGTCTATAAAATGTTCTTGGAAAATGGGATCGATTTACATTTGAGGTTATGGTCAATTATAGCCACGTGTCTTGGAAACATCGCGAAACAATGGAGCTTGGGGAATGACATAAATATTTAGTGAAAGACGTCTTGCTAATTAAGATCGTTATGCTAATAATAGATATTAGGCCTATAGTAGTTGTCTATAGCATCAAGCTTCCACATTTGTCATTGAAGTGCAGTGATTACACCAGGGTTGATTCCTGCATTTCAGAATCCACGCCATCAAGTTTTTTGGACTTCTCCCTGCCACCCTTTCGCAAAAATTTTAACATGAATACCAAAATCAGCTTCCCAATTCACACAATACCACCCAATTGAATTTTCCCAATAGCATTAGGGTATACACCCTTGAATTCACTTACGATTTCAGCCCAACCGCAAAGGAGTACGTAACCCTCAAGATCTTTGCTTGACGGAGCAGATCCATCGAAGCGGGAGGAGTGAGCCAGCCCCCTTCCACCACCCGAGAAGACCTACTCGAAGTTTACCCCCCACCCTCACCTCATTCTCCCTCAGCGCCTCCGGAGCGGGCTGCTGGGATTGAACCATCTTGCCCCCCCATTCGATTTTCCCCCACCGCTGTCTTTGTGGGATTCACATCGCCTCTTCACTCAACCGCAGATTCCTTTGCAGGGACGCGTATGAGCACTGGAGATTCGAGCTCGATGAAAGGGGGAGCCCATTATGTTCCAGTCGCACCATCCCCCACACCGCTCACTGCAGCGTGGAAAGAACCCTAACGTAAATCACAGGGGGGTGAACACACACACAGAGGCGGTCTCGAAATTTTTGCTCGCGAATCTCGCCAAAGAGTTCTTTGGCAAATCCTCGTACCATGATTTCTTCAGTGATATCTTCAAACAAATACTTTGATATTAAATTTACGTTGAGCTGCTGCAGTTTGCTGTTTACATATATATTCAAAATCACGTGCATGCATACAAAACCGCAGCGCACATTCAATCAGCGCCTCCTTTGTATAACCTTCAGAAGTTTTGCTGTAAGCATCTGTGATAGTGAGATCCACTTATGAACAATAGGAAAATTGCTTCCTTAGTATGATTTTTGCCTCTCTTATGTTGTTTGTAACTTATTTTTACGTTATAATTCACGGAACCAGAGTACGCAACGATTTTTTTATGAAATCTGCAAAGATTTTGCACATAATTCTCAAAATATAATTCCACAAGAATGAGTACGAAGCGCTTGGGCTTAGGTCATGCATCAATTTATCCGCATTGGCTGCTTAGGCATCGCAATGGCTAATAAGATAGATTTGGTTCCTCTGTAGCAAAAAAGACTCCAACTTTAAAAACCAGAGATCCAAACCTTAGAAGTGTCAAATATCGAAACAGTAACAATCCAAGGGATATTATGCATGGGCCAAATGAAGCATGGTGTAACATGGTACAGATGAAAACGAATAGGAGAACTGGTCCTGAAGAAGAAATACTGACTGGGTGACAAGGGCAACTTCAAACAGTCTTCGATTTGATGTGTTAGTGATTCAAGGTTTAAAAATGTAATCAACTGTTAAGTAACGCTTAATGTGACTCAAGTTCACGTAAGTCATGCGTCTTTCAAAGATGTTTTGCCGTGAATATTGTGAAATTCATATTTTCCCCGATCTCGCGTGAAGAGATCCATGAGATTGAGCATTGAGACAATGCAGTTGAAATTGTTTTAAAATCTCAAAATGCAACATTTTCGTTTCGCATACCATTTCAGTATTTCCCTTATTTCGTCTTCTGGTGATTTAATGTAAGGATATAGCGCTCGATAATGAACACCATAGTCGTATTAACACTGGCAGTGGCCCATGCAGTAAATAATTCTTTTCAGCACATTTATGGTATACCTATATTAATTCCTTGCGTAGCACACTAAGAATTTTAGGATTACTGTCACAGTGACTGAAAAAAATTGTTAAGAACACTGTTTCGATAACTACGATTGATAAAAGTAGCATCTGGCTCATTTTTAGTTCAATTTGCCAGTTGGTTTTGTTATGTCTGCTCGATGGATTATGGAGAAAGTCTCAGGAGTGGTCATGCTTCTCGTAACACCGATGAAAGTGCGATGCTTTCTGGTAGAATGAAATCATGAAATTGCTCATATTTGCTCAATACAATCATATGAATCAATTCGATTCAGGTCAAAAAATTGAGACGGATGAGAAGATTATGTTTTTTGTGCATAGAGCTCTTTAAATTTTCTAATCAACAAAATCTTCTGCAAACTACCACTTTAAGTAAGTCCTTGACAGTATGAGTGGGAAGAGTAAACCCTTCCGACGCAATTTTACATTCAAAACTTTCTTTCGACAACAACAAGCGTTATAGTTATACTATTGGGTGAATAAATGAGAACGCGGGCCCATGTAAACATTTATCACGGGCGCCAAAAAGTCAGTCAGGAAGGCCTTTGGTTGGTCCCAAGGCTTGGAATCCCTTCTTCTTGGAACATTGGCACCTATATTTTCGCCATTGTGACATTGGAGTGTTCCGTCACCCAGCTCCTATCGATTTCATTGGAAAGATACCACCCGATTTATCAAGGAAAAAGATTGACATTTAAATCCTGAACCGTTCATATTCGTAGGATACAAACCTCTGATCAATTTATGAAGCCTCTGTGTGTCGAGAACATGGAATTTTATCCCTGTAGAAAGATGAGGAGTTCAATCCATTCCATTGTATTAATACGTACTAGTTTAGAAATTAGGCTCGATGCACTCATATTGTAGAGTTATCGGGAGAAATATCAATTATACCCAATATCATCTCCCGCAAGAACCGGAAGGTAATGATTAATAAAGGTGATTGAGTTTTCTCGGACCAAAGGTTTAACTTCTACATTCCAAACAACGAATTTGTTTGGTTATCCAGGGTTTTGGTAATTTGACATTTCTTACATTTGTTATATGTGGATCATATTATATTTATCTTCGACTAACTATAAAATGTATCTTTTCTTCTAACATTGACTCTAACTAAGTAATTTCTAGACAACATAAACAAAATAGATAATGGCGAGCTCTACCATTTGAAATGTGGTGGACTATATAAATTTAGGAGACGATTTTTCTCAGTGTACAGATGAATACGGGTCAATTTAAAACTGTCATATTTATTCCGAAACGAATTCCGCCAGTTCATCCAATATTAATATTTGCTTTAATTCAATACTAGCGAAATTAAGTATAACAAACAAAAATGTATCCTGCGTAAAATTGTAACACAGCACTATTTTGCTACTTCGGTAGTAGGAACCTCTTTCCCACGCAGGTCATCGATTCTAACTCGAACATCACATGGCGTACAACTTAAGTAAATAATTGGTTGTCATTGAAAATTAAAAAGTAATTATGATATGAAATTTTGTGCTCCATTTTATTACGACTAACAGCAAATGGACACTATTTCATTGAGCTAAAACGAGGAAAATATGATGACATTAAAGGTGCCAAATATTCTCCGACAAATATATGATATGGCGCATTAATGAAAAAAGCGTACGCCCGAGTACCACATAGGTCTCTTGATCACCCTGATAGAGGGCAATATTTGGGGCACACCAATGTATCGTCGGAGAGAGTAGGTCTAATCCCATTAGCCAAAGGGTCACTGGGGCACGCCAATCTCTTTATTTATTTTTAGCAAGCATTTTTTTTTCTAGAAATGTGGCTCTTTCATATGTTTCGAAAAAATGGGTCGAGGTCCTTGGCACACATTTTTCCACGTGCTATATAAATAACCCATTTATGATGTGATGAAGGTAAGAAGAATAATAAAAATTTGAGAACCTTAGCATAGACCGTATTTCAAATTAAAGATATGATAGACGTCAGTTATAATATTATTATTTACTTGAGAATAGAAAAACCGTTAATTATCAAACGTAATTAAATTAATGCCTTATAATATATTTTGAACCATTTTTTACGAGCTCGTATCTCTCTTCTGAAAGAAGGAAAGCATATACAACGCTGGAAGTTAACGAATCAGTTGTTTATTGTGCTTATGTGCTGTTAAAACTTACTCATGAATCATTTTTTATCAGTCTTCAGACAATGATTAAAAAATGTACAGAGCTCTTATCATACCACATATATGTTACTTAGCCCAAAACTACCTTCAGTTTATTTAATTGCTGTGTAGATTAATTGAAATGGCTGCAGATAAGGCCACATATATCACAGCGTCAATGCGGCGGCTGGCATATGACACAGAATCCCCGACCACAAATACCAGGGTTGGCAGATTATTTTAGGCGTATTCAAACATCAAATTGAGTACCGCGTGGAGAGGATTCTATGTAAATCCCGTGTTTTGATCGTGTATTGTTAAGCATAGGCAGGAGCTGACGCTGGGGTTCTCTCAATCCTTCCTCAACACATTATAATCAAATTCACGCACCTATTTCTAACTGTTCATACGGTACGGCACTCCTGCAACAACTGATTCAACCCCTCGGGCGATCAAAACAAGAAAAGCTTCGAAAAAAGTCGCATGCTATGAAAAATGAAACCAAAAAAAATCCCATGGTTCTTCTTCAGAAGAAAACATGCATGTTATTTCGCACGTGTTTCCGGGTTCTCGAGGCGTGCTCCGAATTGAAAGCGAGAGTCGGGCCCGTCGCTTTGTAAATTTCGGCCTCTTTTTAGCCCGGGCCCAGCGGCGCATCCCAAATCGCATCCGCTCACCCGCTAAATCCCCCTTCCCATCCTCATCTCCCCCCTCCCCAATCGCCTCCCCTTCCAACCGAGAAGAAATCCTCCCACGCCTCCGGAGAGGAGGAAGTGGGGTTAATGAAAGGGAGAGAGTGCCAAAATAAGAATGAAAAAAATTTTAAAAAACTTTGCGCGAATACCCCATCTCTTCCTCTTTCCCCCATCCTGCTTTTCTCTCCTACCTTCCAATCGGAGGTTTAGGCAAATGTATTTATTTCCCCGTCGTCTCAAGCATGGGTGAGCACACGAATAAGAGGAGGAAGCGATAGGATTTTTCGGAGGGGTTGGAGTGAGGCAGTCGGGAGAATGGTGGGAACGGGAGAGAAGAGGGCTTCGTCATTCCAAAACGAGGAGACGGGAGAAAACTTCCCTTTTTTACGTCGAGAGGAGAGGAGAACGAGGTGGTTTTGCATCGGGGTGAGACGTAGGGTTTTCGTTCTGTAATTGTGGGGAGGGGCAGTGGATGTGAGAGAGTACGATACGGGGGTGGGGGTTCGCCGCCGCGAGAGACGGAGCAGATGGAAGGGGCATCGATCTTTCCGTCCTCGGGTGGAGAGGGAGGGAAGGAGAGCGAAGGAGACGTAGTTCCCTTCCCCGTCGACGTCTCTCCACCCCCGTCGCCCACGCACCCATCCCCCCAGGGTGACGGACGGACCCTCTTATCTCCCACCCTCTTCCTCCCCCGCCGGCTCTTTGTTATTCACCGACGAAGGTTCCAACCCGCCCCCTTTCCCCCCCTCACCTCCGCCCCACACTATTACGCTAGCCGACGGCCCGTCTCGCAAAACTCCGCGGTGTCGTGTTTTCGTCCGCGATTGGGGAACTTGGCAGTTCCCTCATTTCCTCATCCCCACTCCCCCACGAACACAAACACACGCCCACCCCCATGCACGACTCTCAGGTGGCGATAAGAATGAGGAAAAGAGACTCGTTCCTTGATTATGGGATGCTGTGGCAAGGAACTGGGGTCCTTGTTACCGGAGCTTAGGCGTGAAGTTAAAGACAATGGAATTCCTGAGCTTCTGTTTTCCTCACTGCAAACGTCTGTCTCGGTCGCATTAATCGCTTAGAATCACCTAGAGCCCTCTCCTTCCATTTCTACCAAAGGTAGTTATTAATTATTTAAGTATATAAACTTTCTTTAATATTCCGTGTTTCATGAAGGTTTCCTTACTTCTTTTACTTCGGACTTCAGTGTCACAGGCAAAATCAGACAGGCAATGAATAAATCAAACGATGGCATTTTTGAGGAACGGCTTGGGTACAAACTACACCGTTAATAAAAAGAGACGTTTCAGGCGTGATATGGTGGAATAACATGATTAAACGTTAATGTCGTAACTTATAGGAAGGATACATTGAGCTTCTTACGGCCTCTTTTTAGACTGAATATATTAAATAATATTTCTTTAAGCCGTAAAGAATTTTCTAAACCACTGTAAAAGGAAAAAAAAATATGGGGAATATTGAGATTGAAGTGGTGATTTAAAGAGAAAGTTAATCTCTTGCAAGTGATCGGACAAACATTTAAAATACTGAGACGTTCACATTTACACAGAGGGAGGGGTGTTTCCCTAATAGGTTTACAAGGAAAGTAATCCTGTTGCCATGGACCGTATTCGGGAACTTACAAATACACACGAAGTCACACTGGTTAGCCAAAAATTTTCCCTCGCCAGGGACCGGCTCTCGGATGCCTTAACCACTTACGTGGTAACTAAGAAGTGACAGAAAAGGTTTGCTAAGAAATTAATACAGACTCCAGGGACCTACTTCGGGGGAAAAATGCACATACACACGCAAACACTCACTCTCACTCTAAATCACCACACCAAACTCAACATTCCCCATCTTTTTTCCATTTACAGTGGAATAAAAAAACCTTTACAGCTTAAGGAAATATTATTTAATATAGCCAGTCTAGAAAGATGACAAAAAACACTCCTTCAATTCCTCATGACCTTCTACCACCCCTAATTCCGCCTGTGCCTCTCCTTTTCCTCCCTCTTTCTCACTCGTCTAACGATCTCCCTTCACAGCCTTCAACCTTTCATCACCAATTAAAATGATCTTCATCCTCTTTTCCTGTTTCCTTTGGATTTCTCCCAAACATCACCTCTTTTCCCCTTCATGTTTAATACCTCGTCGTTTGTTGTCTTTTCCGTCCCTTTTACCTTTCTCTATCCTTTACTATACCCACAACCTACCCAATCTATAAAACCTCCGACCTACGCATATTATCCTTAATCAGTATCCAAGTTTCCGTGCCGTTCAAAAACCATAATCTATATCATATCAAAGGCTTCAGTAATCATTTTTTATATCCTTACCAAGAGTCCTTGTCATCAAATTCCTCCTCTTTGAGAAATATTTATGGTTAGTGGGTGATTCTGTCATGTTAATAAACAATATTGCTAAAAGAAACGTGAATATACCTCAATTATTTATCCCAAGTATTTATGGTGGAAATAAGTATAAAATAGGCATTATTGCGTAATATATTTGAAACATGAGAGAAAAATTTAACATTTTTGTCGATTTCATCAGCAGTTTATGGACACTATACTTTACGAACAAGAAAATCTTTTAACAAGAGGACAACTAATGATCAATTGTATTTAGTGTATTTATGTGCCTAGTGGTACCTATACGGATTTATCCCACCGTAAACTCATTGAATATCGAAAAGGGGGATAAAGTAACGAGTAGTTTAGATAAAGCCAACATATTAAACTCATTTTTCCAGAGTGTTTTCAACATATCCTCACAAAATACACCCGAGAACCTTCCGAAAATATTTCAGCATTCAATGGAAGCAATCAATATTTCCACCCGCGGAATAGAATTACTCCTTAAAAACATAGACCCCAACAAATCTCCGGGACCTGATGAGATACCGGCACGCGTATCGTATTAAAAACATTTAAAGATGGGCCCTTTTCCGATGACATCAAGGATATAATACGAACCCCAACGTATTACGGTCGAAGGGATCACGAATATAAGACTAGAGAGATAGACTGCAAGACTGACAGGTTTAAAATGTCATTTTTTCCAAGAACGATAAGGGACCAGAATGCTCGTAGTCGAAATTCCCCAGGACTTAGTTCATTACAATAAGTATTAACGTACAGGTTAGGGACTTCGCGAGGATGTGTATACATGTGTGTATGTATGTATGTATGTATATATATGTATGTGTGTGTATATATATATATATATTTTTTTCCCTACAGGTTCCCCCCACCTTTCCTCACCTAACTCCCAACCCCCTCAACCCTTACCCTTCCCTCATGGTGCTACACCCCCTGCCACACACCTTTTTGGTGGCTCGCAGGGTACTTATGTAGATGTAGATGTAGATCCCTAAATGGCGTGGTGCCGATTTCCCGACTTGTATTATACTTTCTCATACCTGATCAAACTTGACAATAGGTCTGAAGCTTACAATAGTTTAGGACTTCACATATAAAAAAGAGCAAATTTCTCGCAAAGTATCACCCCCGTTAAGACGGTCGAATACAGTTGCTCAAACTCGTTTAGTAGCAAATCGTGTTGCAGTGGTTTGAATTGAGCCAGTTCGTAGCAAAAGCTAAAATTGTAATTTTATTATATTTTAATCAGCTAGATATTAGTTAAAAGACGTCTTTACGGTTCCGCATTATACCTTATTACTTGTGTTTATTTTTTCTTTCGATCCTGTCAAAACAACGAAAACTATTTCTTTCCTAAAATAAATTCATAAAAGTATCATGTTCCAGACTTTTTTAATTAGAGGTAATCGTACACACAAATTGTCATAATATAGGTGCATATTGCTAATTCATTCATTCAACGTATTCAATCTATTAAGGTAAGTTTGGAACGGCCATGTCCATAAAGGTAATTACGTACACTCTTTTCATAACCCGATGGCATGAAACTCATCAATGTGCCCTTACATCTAGCGCTAGGGAAGGATTCACATTTTAACATGCAACCATTAATTACACAACTCATTGGTCAACTGCTTGGAAGCCAAATAACGCAACATTTTCAACTCTATCATCGCTCTATTGCCGCGTATAATTGTGATAATTTCTTAACTTTATGTGGATGTTTTCATTGCTAAATATTTGCATATGTTTGTACATTTATGTATCTAGGATGATCAATTCCATGATGAAAACCCACAAATTACGCCATAAGGACATAACCACGAATCAGATTTGAAAAACCTTAAGTCAATAATATTTTGCGAGCCATATCTCTCCCTCCTTAAAAAAGTAAAAAAACCTATCCATTGATGTGTCAATCGAAATAACTTTTTTAATCCAAGAAGTTTATAGCTTTTTAATATCATTCATTTCAACATTCGGTCGTGATGACAAATTATTTCTCTGGAAATTAAAGTCATAGAGCATTGATAATCTTTGTTTGAATAGTCTTACAGTACTGTTATTTGATACATGAACCAGCATAAACGTATGAAATCGACACATTCCAAAATTGAAATTACGAAATAATAATACCACGTTAAACACCCTTTTTGGGTGATGACCTAACACCCCCCGCCACACGACCTTGCGGCGGCTTGCGGGGTATTATGTAGATGAAGATGTAAACAGAGATTGATCCGCATCCTTGTACTTTTTGATAGCTCGAACGCCCGTAAAGTTATAACCAAATAATTGGATTTATTTTCCCGGCACTAGAAACTGTGCCAGTGATTATTCTGCCCCACAGCAATTGGAATTGATCAATTGGAGAATAATATACTTCCCTATAACCTAATGGATGTTTTCCATCAAGTGGTTGAATTTCAATGCAAAGTATTTTATGCATTATTTAATTTTCTGCTTTCGTAATATACATACACAAGACTTTTACGGTGTCCCAACATTTTTTCTGGTCATATATTACTTCCTCATAACACTACGTATTATCGTTATTATGAATTTATTGCTATTTCATATCCACTACTTTTACCCGTCACAATAAGGAATATTATTATCATTTGTGAGCTGCACGTTTTAAAATATGTTTTCACAACACATTTCTGTGTAGGTATGATAATAGTTGACGCAACCGCCCTACTGTGTACGGTTGTCATGCTATAAAGTATCTATCTACGCTTAATTATGCAGTCTATTAGATATTAGTACGAAGATAATATCTTCGACTAGATTTATATCATATCCATTTGCAAATAAACCATCTCATGCCGTTGTGTAAGAATTTCATCACATATATCCAAACATTGTGCTATGCCAAAAAATATGCGTCAAACTTTCATTTTATTTAACGTTACCTCTGATCAAAGTTCATTATATTTTTCATTTATAAAATAATAGCTCAAAAACCCCTCATCTTAATCAATCTAAATTCGCATGCATGATTAAATGTCTTAATTTAGCGGCAATCTATGAAATATTTTTATAACATCGAAGAAATATATAAAAATATACTATCCTATTACGTACATTTGGATACAAAAATATGAAAGATTGGCTTATAATAAATAATTCAGCTAAAATTTTAGTAAATATTTAGTGTCACACACTGAGAATAAATGAGTGAAATCTCTGTATTTTTTTAAATGAAATACGCTCTGTTCTTCTTTCGCCCTTTCGCTTGGAGTCTCATAAAAAAAGCTTTCATTGCACGAGGTTTCTCAGGAATGAGCATTCTCCAGGCGGGTGCCGAGATAAAAAGGAAAGGATACGGTATCTTATCATTCGCAAATTCCTTTGAACTTTCTGCTGTGCTTCCTGCTCTTTACATTTCGCCAGCGGCCTCTGTGTATTTTTAAAAGCGTGCGAGTGACTCATTTTGCTTGTACAAGTGTCGACTCAGCTTGCTTGTAAGTGTCGACCAAATATTTTCTTTAGATTAACTCGGGTTTGATATTAGGTTACTGTTATTCCTGGTTTTAAAATTATTTACCTAATGCAATGAAAAGTGTACACCATTCTAATCTTATTGCTTTTCACCACTAAAGGTGTGATTTAGTGAATATTAAATGAAATGTTCACGCTCCATTTAGTTTGAGACGATTGTTTTCTGACTAACGTGTTGATTGAAAGGTCTGTATGTCAAAAACAATTGCAAAGAATGACAATGATAATGAAATGATTCACTTAAACAACATATAAATGAAATATACAGGTCAGTTTCCTTCGTAATGATCATTCTGTCTTTCCAATATTTAGAGTTAGTATTTTAACCTAAAAATTTAAATGATGACGTAATATTATGTATTATTATACATAAATCGGAGATTAAATTGCTTATTTGTGCATTCATGTCATTGTATTTATCATTGTTGATTCAGTTTTTATATAGGCATTTTTAAAACTAATTCAATAAACAACAAAACCCGTTATGAGTTCATTGACGTTTGGTATGGGTGCTCGATTGCAATCTGATTCCTCTGCATACTTCCATTCCTTAAATTTCGAGATGAGACGCATTAGAAGAGTGAAAAACCACGCCAGAGCAATATGGGTTATTTAGCAATGGAATGCAAAAGTATACCTAAACATTTTGATTAACCACAGGAGGTAGGGGCGTGAAATCCAATTCATTGCCTCGCAAAGCACTTTAGTAATTTACTTCGTTTGCAGTGCATTGGAAAGCTTGGAGCAAACAAGAACTGAAATTAGCCCTTACCCTGGGGTAATGGGGAAACTAATTTAAGGAATGGTTCCAAGGAGCGTTTCGAATATCAACCATTCACAAACACTGAGGAATTCTATTTCGTTGTTTACATTTGTCGACAGACCCAGCAGGAAATCTCCGAAAGAGGGCAATTTGCCGTTCATTATTCATTATCTTCCTGTTTGAATGTCTCTTTGAGACTGGCCTCCAGAGATGTAAAAAGTTAAGTAAGCACAACATCCGTCCTTCAAATGGACCGGTGAAATATTACTTAACACGGCTAAAAATATTTCATTCACATTATCTTATGAATTGATAAGCAGGTTAATGGAAATTTATAGCAATTAATTCAAATTAAATTTTTATTTGAGCTTAGGCATCAATTGCTAATCACAGATAGAGCTCACATTAACAATACTTCGAACTTTATTTTCTTTGTCGTAGTAATACCTATGTGTTGAGTACACTCAGGTCTCGCAGTTTTGTCTATGGTTGAATTGACGCAATCTAAAAGCATTTCATTGGTACGTGCTTACATTCACGCTCGCTAGCAGTTGCAGTCAATCGATCTTCTGTCATTCCGTCAAGTGATTACCAAATATTATCTCTTCGGCTGTGCCCTAGATTCCTCCAGCTCAGGGCCTCTTTTAGACCATGGAATTGAAAGAAATTTGAGTGATAATAGCTATGTGTTATTAATTTGAGCTCTCTTAAACAACTATCATTGGATAAACTAAGAACTTTTACCACTGAACTTATCAGCTCATTAGATAAACTAAGACTTTTTGCTAAGGAAAAAGGGCTAAATGATTAGCTTTTAAATAATTTATTATTCATTCTTCAAATCATAGTCCATAATAAATTTAATCTCCCGGATTTTCTGACTTGATAAGCCCGATATTTTCGTAATAAACACATCCACGCCCTTTCGGCGGTAAATTGACTTAGGGATTTGAAAATTATGACTGAACGCAGGGTTTACAAGTGAAAAAATAGCATGGCAATTATAAAATAACGTGCAAATACTTTGGCCTTATAAATTTGTGCGACAAGAAATCTTATGTATTTAGATTTAAAATTGGTTAAAATTTTTAAAATAACCCCGTAAAAAACATAAATCCTCTTGATAAATTATAAAGTCAATGTCATAAAAACAGTTTTTAATTTAAGGATTTTTTACCAAGCCATTACAGTTAAAAACGCTATTACATGGAATATACAAGTACAACGTACTTTCCTAAAATTCAAACCTAAACAGTATCCCTAAAATATTTTCTTCTACACTTTGCACTTTTTTATGGATGTGTATTTTTGCTTCAGCATTCACATCAAATAAAATATTTTCTTAAATTCAATTGAATAAGAATTTTTTAATTCCGAGATAGGTTATTATTAGAAGAGAAAATAAATAAAAACATGATGTTGGTAGCGCATTACTATCTTAATCTAATGGATTTTGTGATTTAAAAGTTGAAACTGAGTATTTATGCTTGACTTATCAATTTTCGTGAAATTTTATCCTCCCTAAATGACTTAAAGCGCACTGAGTCAATAGTCTTGCTTCATAATGGCGCGTGCATAGTTTTGATTCGAGAAAAGAAAAATCTCTTTCCCGTCTGACTAATTTCTTTCGTGATTCTCACAGTTTTCTTTTCATTACGCGAATCATAGCATTTGTTTATTTTATAACAAAGAAGGAAATATGCAGTATTTTGTTAATAGGTCCTCAATAAGAGTTCTTCATATTGGTAGCGTAATATCAAATAGTGTTTCCTGTTCATTTATGAGCCATATTTTGATTTGCGAATGACGAACAATTTGCCCAAAAGAACAACAGCAGAGGAAGCTATGTTTAAATAAATTATATTTATTTGAGATGCCAAAAATGATTTATGCTTCTTAGTATCATTCAATTGCTCATTTCAGTTCAAAATAAGCAAAATGCCTTCGTAGTTCTTTCCACAGAATTTTCTTTACACGAAGGAGCCTATGAATACCACATTTTCACTCTAGTTTTCATCAAATGTTGTTTTCTGTTTATTTATGGGCCACATTTGGACATTTGAGTCACGAAAACTTTTTATACACATTTATATTTATAAGCAATTATTTGCCTTAAACAATGTTAGTAGAATTTGGAAATATAATTCACACAAATGATGTGAATTCGAGTTTTAAGTAGAAGTATTTTGTAAAATACCAAACGAATCAAATTGCTTCCTGAACAATATCCTTGTTTTAGGAAAATTCCAATGAGCAATGCACAACGTGTAGTGAATTTTGCTCTTCAAAGAAATAGTGTTGGATTCATCGTGTATTTTATGCATTTTTCTCCCAGTCATGTCTCAGTCAGAACTCTAGGCTCCCCACTTATGGGGAGCCTAGAGTTCCGCTCCACACATTCAATGGAACTCAAAGCGTGTAACACCATGAAAATCCATGATTGGATTTTTTTATGAAAAAAATCTTTCTCTTATTACGTTCATAGATAAGCCACTCACTTATGACACACGGTACGAATGAAGGATGGAATATTTTCAAAAAGCGATACTTTCAACATCCAACGAAAAGTTTTGGACTTTCCAACACAATATCTTGTGTCGATTCTCGGTGAACTGTCACAAGGAATAGATGTTTTTTTATTTCATCCAAAATGATATAATCACGGACTGATTCAATACCATTTACGTAGCACGCAGATACATATTTTTTTGTCAACTTTATTTTTTTAAAAGTAACATTCTCTTGTGTACAAACATTTTTTTTTTATCTTACGCAATGGTTCGCCACCTAGTCGGGGAAGTTAAATATTTTGAAGCAAACTGAGGAGGAAAAAAATTGTTTGACTTTCAAAAAGCCATGTCCGCGTAAATGAAAGGGCCCCTGGCAAAAGATAACGGTCTGCCGTCACCGACGCGAGTCAACAAGAATATCTAAACTTAAACTACGAGTGAAGAGACCGCGAGGCAGCGCTCCGAATAAAATAGCAGCGTAAGCCACCCTTCGAAATGGCTCTCCGACTGCGGGGAAGAATTCAAGCGACGGTCACGAATAAATGCCAATTCCTAGCTGGAATATGCTCGGCGACATTATGGGACGAAACTTCACGACTTTAAGAGAGGAGAAAATTTCGCATGGAAGAACTTGCGCGACTTCAACTCATGTTCAACGCGGATGTGGTATAAAAGTGGCCAAAAGTTGAGAGGAATTATTTGTGAATAGCATTATGAGTCCAGTACGCTCTCTACTCCAGATAATGGAACCAGTACCGTACACGTTATGCAATCACTGCGGACTATTTTTTCTGCCAGCAATTCACCATCAAATGTTATGCGCTAGTAAAGAATGAAACTTTGGTTGAAATGGAGCATTGGGGTGGACCAGTATTTAAAGATTATTTGATAATTATGGTATTACTTCTATAATCAATGCTATAAAAGTAGCCTTTATTTAAAAATGGACCGAATGAAGTACTTTTTAAGTCTCTGTTATGTGATTGAGGTTGGCAGGAACCGGTTTGATTGAGTAACAGTTGATAAAATACGATTTGTTAATAGTAAATCGAAGTATAAATTAAACCCACGTTTAATTTATGGCCATAAATGAGCAAAGACCATGGAGATAGTTGATGCTAATTGATGCGATGGCATTGTCTACAGAAAATCCCCTTAATACTCATAGAGATAAAACGTTCATAATAAGAAATTGTTGGCAGTAAACTGATGATAACTAAACATTACGTAACTCGTAAATGAAAGGAATCAATTAAAAAGAAACTTCGGGAAATTACGCGACAGTAACCATCACGGATTTACCCGCTGGTGTGAACATAGCAAGGGAAATTTGACGTTGCGGAAATGTTCAGGTCGTTCCACTTGAACAGGATACGAACCCATATCCCTCTATTTCTCTTGCAAAAACTCTCGATCAAATATCTAGGGGCCGTGGTTTGAATTTCGGTCACGGCGAGTTATATTCTGTTGAATTTTCGAGTTTGGAAATTACTTCATCAATGTCGTAAGAACACCTCAATAAGTATATAGTATTTTCCGGAAATACACAAGGGATATGCATTACTAGAACTGGACACTCATTCCTAGGAATCATGCATGATCCTAATAATAATTAAAACATGTTCTTAATAAGGGTATGTCCATGGAGAAATGTGAAGATAGCCAAAAACGGGGACGATTCAGTCTCGCTTCTCAGTAACCCAGAATTGGCGTGCCTTACTTGAGTCACTGGTTTCCCTGAATAATATCATTTAGTTGAAGTTTTGGCGAGGGGTCGAATACCGCCCGCCCATAACCCGCCGTGTTGTGTACAAACTACTTTTCCGGTGGATTTTTGACTCTCCATCATCGACTCTCGCCTGCTTTCGAGATGAAATATTGGCTGCGCTTTTGACTGTCGGCATTTCTCAGCTAAAAAATTGGCAGCTTCATTTGTTTGTAAATATGAAATGAACACAACACGGATTAGTTAATTCAATCGAACTTCCCAATTATAGATTTTATTTACTTCACATGTGCAGGTAAAATAAATCCATCCTGTTCGCATTCCACTATTTAAAACTTTACCGAAAATAAATTTACGAAAGGTAGCGGCGAGGAATTATTGATTCAATGTCTGACACTACCACCGAGTGGTGGTAGCTTTTAGCGTGTAGTTTATTCAGTCAAACATGGAAAATTATGCTACATAATTAGCCTGAAGTCATTCCAAGGATGTTATAGTGTCCAAGGCATTTCGTATTGCATGTAACATGAGAATTTTAATTAAAATCTTTCGCTTTCTTTAATTAGAAAGTGAAATCCCAGGGAATATATTGACTAGCAAAACGATTAAGAAGAATATTTGCTTTGCAAAAAGACGGTTGGACAAAATTTTAGTATGGACATAAAATAAAAAATGCGTCACAAGAGCCTGGTCGGTGTAGTAAGAGGTGGTAGTAGTTCAGTAGATATTATGTATATCTCCTGAAATGGTAGATGTTCGAGAGAATTATAGGCACGGTAGACGTTAAAATTCTAAATGAGTCAGTGAAAATAGTGATATCTTGGATTTTCCATTTTTCTGAAATTATATGTTAATTGTGATTTTTTTTCCGGGTACGTTGGCCTGTTTTGGTCTTAAAAATTTGCTTTTCTACAAGAATATTCATGAAAGTATACTTTCGACACAGAGTACAGTAGAAAGACAGCCGTGTAAGCATACGGACGAGCCAAGATTCTGCATCACGAACATATGCGCTCCCAGTTGATGTAATCGTGGGAGATTGGGTCTCCCTAAAGGCATGTGAAAACGACGGACTGCTTGGGACGAACGACGGCGTTTCTTTGAACGGTGTGAGTTTGGCCGAAAAAATGAAAACAAACAAATTTTTACATGATTGACGGTTGGCATAAAAAAACGATGCTATTTTCACCCTGGTCCTTTGAAAAAATAAATATTAAAAAATAACAAAAAAAAAGGATCGGATCTTAAGACGTCCAACTGCTCTGTTTCTTCCTCTCTTTCCGGTCCTCCGTCCCTCACTGAAAAATATCCCCCGCTCGCAAACCCGAGGCACCCCCATCTACCCTCCAGCCGTCGTCGAACGAAGCAGACGCCGCCGCCGCAAAACCCATAATTGCGTCGTTAGCCCGGTGAACGCCGACCATAAACGTTGCGGGCCATGACTCTCAGCATATCGCATGAATATTTAAAACTATGCATGATCAGTCTTTTTTTTGTTTTAAGGCAGAGCGCGGAAAATTTTCGTCGTCGATTCAGAGGATTTATGACAGCAGTGAATTCAATAAACACCCATTCCGCGGTTACACTTCTGAACCCTTTCCCTTGTTCAGATTCTCATTTCAAACATAAAAATTGAAAATTCGAATTTTTTTATCAAAACAATTTCGCTCTCTTCATATAAACACGAACCGCCGTTTGTCCCATTAATTTGTCATTTTAGGAATATTTTTGACGGACACTTAATTAATCCGACTCAATAGGTATTGATTCTACGAGTAGGACAGGTTAGTGAAGCTCAAATTACAAACATGTCCCACAATGTTAACAATTCAGGCCCGTAAAATTCGATGCGCAGGTTAAAATCATCGCAGGCCATTTCTCAAAAAAGTATAAATTTTTTTTTGGAAAAACGGACAAGCAGGAACGCCATGCTGGGTTGATTTTTTGTCTCAAATGATTGTGCAGAATCCAACGCATAGTTATCGTGCATCGTAGAGTGTCGCGAAATGATAGTAGTTTATCTTGAATCAGGTCAACGAAATGTTTCGTTTTTTTAAATTATTTAATAAAACCACGGAATTTTTTTTAAGATGAAAAGGAGGTTCGTTTGGGGACGATTATTATTTATTTTATTTCCAATGACGAGTTTTATTTCCTGGCATATTGCCGATAACACCGACTATTTGTGGAAATCAGGTGATTTGGGATGAACATATTTATTCACATACGGGAGGCAGTGTCAATAAAGAAGAGTAGAGAGCGAGGGGGAAAGGACTATGCGCCTGCCACTGCGACCCATTTAAGGCATGCTCTTATATTTTAATTTATATCCTCAATTTTATCCTCCGTTCCACATATATTATATTTTGACCCATATTTTCAACTGTCCACGGGAAACTATTTCGTATATCCTCATGCCGCACTTTTTTTTCTTCAGCTTGATAACGCATTGACCAAACAATGTTCACCGAATATGCAATTTACCATTAATCCCTCCACGCTCTGAACTACTTCTCCAATTGTTACCAGGTCGCAATGCGCCCACTCGTATTTACGGTAGACTATTATTATTAGTAGAGAGTAAGGCAAATAATTACTAAGGGGATGGTCAGTTTGGGTTTATGAAGGGGAGAGGTACGCGTGATTCCATTAAAGTTATGAGATCACTAATGGAGAGGAATATAGAATACAATCAGGACGTATTTGCCTGTTTCGTAGATTTCGAAAAAGCGTTTGATAGAGTGAATTGGGAAAACCTGATGCGCGTCTTGCAGAAAATAGGAATGGATTGGAGGGACAGGAGACTGATCCGAACCTGTTCATGTCTCAGACTGCTCAGGTGCGAGTGGGGAACGGAGAGTCCGGATGGGCAGTGTTAGGAAGAGGTGTAAGGCAGGGTTGCCCATTGTCACCGGTACTGTTCAACGTATATGTAGAGGAGGTGATTAAAGAGGCATGGGAAGAACTGGAGGTAGGAATGAAAGTCGGAGGGGAATTCGTAAAATCGGTTAGGTTTGCTGATGACCAAGCATTAGTTGCTCAGTCAGCCAAGGGGTTGCAAGCATTGTTGAGTGAATTGGAGGTTCAGTGCGATAAATATGGGATGAGAATCAATATTAATAAAACAAAGGTTATGCGATTTTCCAGAAAGAAAAAGGCTAAGCTAAATATTAAAATAGGCGGGGAAAAAATAGAGCAGGTAGAACAGTTTACATATCGCGGAAGTGTTTTGGACCAATGCGGTCAAAGTGGTAGGGACGTAAGGAGAAGAATTGCGCTAGGCAAGGAGGCTTTCTCAAGGAGGAGGGAGTTGATGACGGGGACGTTTCGCAGGGAGGTTAAGAAAAGACTCGTAAAACCTTTGATATGGAGCGTAGCTACCTACGGCGCGGAAACGTGGTCACTGAAACAGGATGATAGATGCACAGGAGATTGGGGATTGGAGGCTTTTGAAATGTCGATTAGGAGAAGAATAGAGATGGGGAAATGGACCGAAAGGAAAACAAATGAGGAAGTACTAGGGATGGTGGGTGAGGAGATGGGTTTGATTGGGAGATATCCTATGGAGGCAGGAAAAATGGATGAAAGGTGTATTGAGCGGCAGTGGAATGTTGAAGGAGGTAATAGAGGGGAGAATGTTAGGCAAATGAGGAAAAGGCAGGAACAGGATAGGGATGTTGGACGAGATGAAGGGAAGAAAGACCTACACAGAGATGAAGAGAGACCTGATGTAGAGTAGGTTGCTGTATTGGGTTTTGTTTGGAGTTACAAAATATTTATTTGATAGTTGTGTCCATCCAAAAAAAACTACCTGAACCTGTAGATTACCTAATAAATAATAAATTACTATTAGTTGTAGTCTATTGGTGAAGATTATATTTGGATGGTCACTGAGAACAGTTGCAGAATGCAATGTTCATCTAAGAATCTTCTCAATTCTAAGGATTTTCATAGAAAAAAATTAACTAAAATCCTTCTTATGCATACTATTCATCACTCTTCATGTCGCCTAAAATGTCTATTCTACCTGTATACTGCCTCTATCTCACTCATCCAACTTTCTCCCTATTATCAAAGTATTGAGAATTCCGCTTGAAATCTCCTTAATATCTCCGTCGTTCAATTTTATCACCATTGAATATCTCAAAGTGACTTCTTCAGTGAATAAAAAAATACATGAATGAATACCTAAGTACTCGTTTAAATATTAGCGTACCCAACTCTGTTGCATGTTTCTTGATCGATACACGGGTGAATACACCATTACCTGAATGAATGCATAAGTCCTTGAATGCATGATTTGAATTGAATGTATGGATGATACTCTGAGTACAGCAGTGAATAAATAAATGAGTGAATACCTAGGCACTCATTTTAATACACGCGTACCCAATACTGTTGCATCATTTAGCATCTTCTGATTTTCTACTGCATTATTTCTATCGACATACAAAAGAAAAACCAATTTGGATTTCAGCTTTTTATTATGCAAATCCTTATTAACACTTTCAGCAGTCCTAACAAACTAATGCTGGGTTATGAAATTATTCTCGAAAATTAAGCAATTAAACCGAGACTCAAACGATGCACGCTTCTGCAAATGAATACTCAATGCGAGCATTCGAAAGTATTCACACTTATAATTCCCCTGAAGTTATTCGCGTTTTCATACGATTGACTTGTTTACGAGTTCTCTAAAATTCAAGCTAGCGTTCACCTATTAAAGTGATGTTGAGCGAGTTCGGAATCCGTACACTAGTTCGTTTGTGTATTCAATGAGATACTTCGAGGGCTCGAGCATTTACCTGAGTCCTCCAGATATCCTAGTACACGAGGCTCAGATCAATGAGGTAATCGAGTAGTCACGTGATATCTATGGGTACTCTAGTATTCAAACCAATACTTACAATACGCATTCATTGAGGTATACAGTCGACGAGGCCGAAGTCAAGTAATCATGTATCCATTCAAGTACCCGGGTATTTATTCGGGCACTCGAATATCTCGTCATCATACTCAGTATTTCAATCTTAAGATTACTTGACTACTGCCCTCCATTCTTCTCTAATCGGTAATAGTACCCTCAACCCTTGATAACGTTTATATTTTACATCCTTACTAATTTCTTCTGCACTTATTTGTTTCCCTCGCGGGATCTTCCCTGCAATTGTCCACTCCATTACATTTCTTAATTAAGCCATTCTGCCTTAAGGTGTGTCCAATCCACCAAGCAGGCAATTCTGGTTAAGCTAACGTTCCTTTCTACCGATCCACTCATTACTTCTGATCTACAATGCCAATATTACACACCTTAATTCACTTTCTAAACCCAAATTGGCCATCTCAGAAATAGTAAATTCTGCTATTTTTAATTTTTTTTTGTTGATGATATGTAGCACTATCTATTCTGCGTGAAAATTAAACTGATGGCACAACACTTCTCACTCGCTTCCATTTTCTCTCAAGTGGAATGAGAATCAATTCTGATCTCAGTTTTGACCAAACGGTTCTCTTAATATGTACTCAGAATGGGCCCATTAAAATTTTCTTCCACTTTTTCCTAAGCATTTGAATAATTCTTACAGGAATACTACTTATCTTCACCCACATGCTCGTCTCCTTTTCCTTATGTGCTTTTTCTATCTCGCAATCTACTCTTCTAGGACCTAAGCTCTCCTCGTCGATTTCTCTCTCGCTTTTTACATTTATTTTTGCTCATTCAATATCATCATACATTTCTTCTATAAACTTTTCAAAGTACTACTGTGAATGTCATTGAAAGTGTGGTGCTATGCGGAAGATTGATGATGGACAGGTAGGACAAATAAATAAAAAGTCTGACGAAGATTGGAATAAGAATGAGGTCTTATGACATCTCTTGAAAATAAGAAGAAACAATTCAACAATTTCAGAGTGTTAAAATCATTCGCCTTTATCGGGAATGATTTTTACACTCTGAAATTGTTGCATTGAAATGCATGTTAGCGGATGACTCCTTAAAAAGTTACTGTTGCGGCATCTCCCAAAGTTTCTTGAAATTCGATTAAAATGAAACAGTACTATCGCATACATTTTGAGGCAAGATCCTGATGAAGGCAATGATCCAAGGAAAAGGAAAGCAAGGAGCTCGAGAGGGAGAAATTACCACTGTTACCTGGAATCAAAAAGGCAGATGTCAAAGATGATAAATATGTAGACATGAATGTAGCAGCCGACGGAAGAATTGAATGGATCACTTCAACGAACTAATCTTAGGTTTGGTGACCATTGATGATGATGATGTTGCTATATGTTGTGACGGGTATGCTGGAGGAATTATGTTGTAAACCCACCGAGCAGCGAAGAGAGCAGGCAAGACTAAGACCTTTAGAAAATACAGAGGAACCGAGTATGATTGTGACACCAGGGGAACTATTATGGCACGAAATTGTTTGGATGATTCGGCCAAAGAGATAAAATCATTGAGGTCAGAATCAGAATCTTATGAGAGACACTGCCACCCACAGGTTCAAATATTCGTTCTTTTCTCGCACGGTACACAATTATAACAACATCTTACTTAAGTACCAAAATATTTTTAGTTAAAAACAAAATTTAGCAATTTAAACAAACCTCCTTTTTGGATAATTTATCTAAGCAGGCATGTGTATATATGAGCAAATGTACAGGGTTCGTCCGGAAAATAAGTGTACTGAGCTCAGGAAAAAAATTATTACACTTTTACATATCTTAAGCTAATATTCCTCAAAATAGGACCCTTGTGAGTCGATACACTTGTTCCAGCGGCGTTCCCATTCCTGGAACGCTCCCGCGAAGGCATCATCGGGAACCTCTCGAAGACACGTCGTCACGGCCTCTTTGACGGCGTCCAAAGTCCCGTATCGCGTTCCTTTCAAACTCCTCTTTATCTTCGGGAACAGAAAGAAGCCCGGTGGTGCCAAGTCCGGGCTGTAGGGCGGGTGCGGCAGCGTTGCCACGCCGTGCTTGGCCAAGAAGTCCGACACGACAAGCGCGGTGTGAGGCGGCGCATTGTCGTGCTGCAGCCGCCAGATGTTTTTGATCGCTGGCCGGACGCGGGCGACTCGTTTTCGAAGCCTGTCGAGCACTTGGACGTAAAATGCAGCATTTACAGTTTGTCGTTCAGGTACAAATTCATAGTGGACGACTCCCCTTTTGTCAAAAATCCGGAAAAAATCAGTACACTCATCTTCCGGACGAACCCTGTATACATTCATGAATTCACATTTGGTCAAGAATGAGTGGTGCCCTCATGTCCTCAGCCTCACGCCAAAGCGGCGGCTTGCGAGATATTGGGTACAATTAGATTTTATAGTTTTCATATTTCTTCTACTTTCCTACAACAACTGAAACTAGAGAGGATATTTTTAGTGACCAATAGTAACTGACTACTATGAAATTTGTTCGATATACTTTTTTCTGTTGGAAAAAGAGCCAAATTTAATTCTACCAACTTGATAATATTTTTTACTGAACCTCATTCAGCTCCCCAGCACTATCAAAATGCAGATGGTGTGACGACACTGCTTTACACCACAGTAATCAACCCGAACGTTGGTTTGGTTAGGTGAGGATAGAGCTCACCTCGTTCCCGGTAAGATTTAGGTGGCATTAAATTTACGCATCAGGATGGAGAGAAGTCAGTTCCTTCTCTACTACAATTTGCATGAAAATGAGAATCATTGTAAGGCTGCAGCCAGATTTGAGCCCGATACGCTCCGATTGGTAGATCAACACTCAACCAAATTGAATACCACGCCACACTTATCGCAAAATGAAAAGTGATTATTAAATGCCTGACTTGTAGAAATCTTAAGTATTTTAAAATTTTCTTATTCTTTTTCCGAAATATGTCTACCCAAAATCGGACTCTGTCTTATCTGGCTGCAAGCCTTTCACACAGGGAAATAAGATAACCGAAAATTATTCTAAATTCTATGTGAAGTGAATAAAAATTATTTTGTGAAATTCACCAGATTTTCAGAAAAATTGATCGTTTCGTTTAAAATAATCCCCAAAAAGCTCTATTCTCTGAAAGAGGTACTCAACACTGATAATAAAAATCGACAAAAAACTTTTAGTGAGCTACATTAGGCGTATCAAGGTTAAATAACGTCTCGAAAACTCATTTAAGGCAATAAAAAGGGCGTGATATTGCATTGCACTCCATGATGATAACGATGTGAGGCTGCAAGCGGCAAGTTGACCTTACCCTCCCGTCCGATTTCCTTCCGCGAAATCCCCATCAGGGGCATTCGCCAAAATTCCGGGAAGATCTCTCTTCAGGCGCCGGGTAGCCCTTAAGCCACTAGGGGGGAGGCTTCTAGCGAGTACCCCATCTCCCTTTCCAGCGGATTTTCCGGAAATCCAAGGAAGGGGCAATCTCCTAACCCCATCGGCTGAAAGGGGCGGGGATGTTACTGCTCAGGGAATTAGCTGGTCTCATAACAGTGGGTGGGGAAGCGAGGAGAGTATATGAACGCCAAAAGCGGAGCATGTTTTAGGATGAGTGCCAAACTGTGAAAAATTAAATATACACGTATTCCCGTCCACAGTGGTGTTCACATTGCTTACAAAAGTAATCGGGCTCGATTACAGTGTTCACTGAACATTTTTTTTATCGTTTAACAAGTATCAAGCAACGACACTATTCAACATATCTTTGGAAAAAGCAAAACATGATTTGAAAGGAACAGGTATCAAATCAATGAAGCTATATCGGGAAGAATCAATGTGTAACGTTTCGCAGATGACATTGCGGGAATAGCAGAACATTCAGAAGCAGTGTTGTGAACACTGAACATATGGAACAAGTATGTACTCTTGGAGTTTAATGAAAGGTTGACCTAAAGAAAACTAAAAATCTAGTATGATAATGAGAATATCAAAACCGGTTTGTGCTACCAGGAGAGAAATTAGAGCAAGTGAAATACTCTATCTATCTCTGAAATAGCAAAATGAAGAAGGAACTCGATGGATATCAATCGGTGATTAGCTCAAGCGAAGAAACTATTTCTATTATGTCCAATATGACAGGAAAATTATAGTTTAAGTACTTTCTTTTTCTTTCTATTTTACAGTAATTAGACTCGTAAAAACTCTGATATGGAGCGTAGGCGCGGAAACGTGGTCACTGAAGCAGGAGGATAGACTTAGATTGGAGGCTTTTGAAATTTGGGTGTGGAGAAGAATGGAGAAGGTGAAATGGACCGAAAAGAAAAACAAATGAGGAAGTACTAGGGGTTGTGGGTGAGGAGAGGGGTTTGTTGAGAGAAATCCTATGGAGGCAGGAAAAATGGATAAAAGGCGTATTGAGCGGCAGTGGAATGTTGAAGGAGGTAATAGAGGGGAGAATGTTGGGCAAGCGAGGTAAGGGCAGGAACAGGATAGGGATATTGGACGGGATGAAGGGAGGAAAGAAGTACACAGAGATGAAGAGGGACCTGATGTAGATGAGGTTGCTTGATTGGGTTTTGTTTGGAGTTACAAAATGTTTATTTGATAGTTGTGTCCATCCAAAAACCTACCTTAACAGGTAGATTACCTAATAATTATTTTTTTCCATTTTTATGCTTTTTCACCATGCCACAATCACAATAAAAGCTAGACATTTTGTCTCGTGTGTCTTATAAAGTCGATTAAAATAAGTCAGTATCCATCTCTATAACTAAAGAGGCTCGGGGAAGCTTCAGTGTGCAAGTATGGGAGGAATCCCCAGTAGTGACTCCAGGGGGTAAAGGAGAACTTTCATATCATGAAAATCTCCTTGCTAACCAGGATCAACTTCTGATAACTTTCCGTCTAGTTCCGTTATATTTGTTTCAATATTTTTAAAGTTGAAATCGTTTGATTTTATAATGGCATCCAACGACAGCGATGAGACAAAGATGCCATCTACCGTGGTCGACTCCATAACAACGAGGTAATAATGTTGGATCTGAGGGCGTGGTAGTTAAGGGTGAGATTAAGTGAGTTAAGGGTAGTGAAGAGAGAGAGACGGCACCATCAGTGAGATTACAACCGATAAACAACAAGAAAAATGGAAATACCAAGTCCCATCCACTTTCGTTCAACATTTAATATAATAATTAGGAAGTTGTAGGTAATCTCATTTCCAATTAGTGAAACCAGCTTCCCTATGAATAAAAAATACGTATGTGTATTTAATTTTCCCTCCTTTGATCCTAGCAATTTGAGTTTCATGTCATGAAATTTAATTTAACTTTGAGTCACCTCAAAACATATTAAACCATTTTGTTTATGAATTAAACAAAATTAATTTCTCGAGCTAAGCTTTTGAGTCTTACAAATGGAGTTTCCATTTAAATAATCTCCAATGAAAAATTGATGTCTGAACTATTGTACTACGTAATAACAAATTAATTGTTACCAAAGGTCAGGCCATTAGTGCATAAAAAACCATTACTTTACCAAAGGAAACGAAAAGCAAGATTTGTAAGAAACATTGATTTTTCAGCCAAGTTACAGTTATGTCAGAAATGCTAACGAAAATACTCCGCCGAGGGGAGAGAAGGAAAAACATCCTGTAATGAAGCAAGAAAGGAGAGCAGGCTTTGCCTGAGGTTATCACTAAAAATACTAACATACGGAGTAGGCCATTGCATGCGGCAATGTATGTGGACATGGAAGAGCTTAATTAGCGCAAATTGGATAATCAGATTGTTCGAAACGCTTGCGATGGGTTAAAACGAGATCGAAACGTCTATTTCATGCACACAAACCAAGCCGCCAACATGCAACGAATGGAAGATATATGGTAAGTAAAAGAGTACCTCAAGGGTGCAGTCTTTCACCAAAATTTTTAAGCGTAATAACCGAAGATGTAATGGCACGAGGAAAAAGCATTAAAGGAATTGAGTTTAATCGTAGAAGTATACATAAATTGTTTAGGATTAGACAATCTAATAATACCAGAAAATACAGGAGAACTGTAAGCGTCGTTGAAAAAAAACAGTTCGTACACTTTAGGGTTACAGAATGGAAATAGCTTATAGGCGTCTAAAACTCTTCATACCCTAATGATAATAACTGCAGGCAAAAGTTTTGTGAAGGAAAGAAATTATGACTCGCGGATCTTTCACCTGCATAGAGTGGTGAATACCATGGGATGAAAACATCCACAGTTATAAAAAAGAGATTAATACACGCTAAGGAGGCATTTCCTACGACAACACTAAAATGCTCAAATGAAGAAGCAGAATAAATCAGTAAGTAGTAGATGAGCCAATTAGGTTTTTCATTGGGCGAATTCATCGCCTGCCAACCCTAAGGTCGTGGATTTGAGCCTTTCTCCAGACATGGGTGTCCTATCAACTCTAGTGATTCGTTCCTGGGAAAACCTAGTGGCATGCCAAGAACTCAAAGGGATCCCATGGGCACACGGACCACCTTTGGGAAAGAGGCGCCTTAGGAGAAAGAGATTTTCCTGTGCAGTGTACCACTCTTGCGGATTAGAGCAATGGAATCATTTCAAAACCATACCATAGTCTAATACAGTCTATATACAGAGCCTATCTACAATCCTTCGAAAGGTGATGCTGCTGGTGGAATTGGGCGACGAAATGTAAAACGAGAAATGCTCATAAACGTGAAATATGTACGCACACCCTGGAGAACTAAAGAGAAAAGAGGATCAAAAGTCCAAATGTTTCGAGAGCTGCAGAAGAAAAATACGCACGATTCAAGGATAAAATAAATTGGTCAAATAGAAATGTAATAAGGGAAAAAGCGTCATACGGCAACATTTGAGACTAAAGAATTGATAGCTGAAGTCAATGGATGTTTGCATTGACGTCTTGATGACTGAATGAGTCCACATATATAAACTACATATTTTACATTCAACCTGATAAGTGATGTGTCCTCTTTTGTAAGACAGTGTTGCCGTAACCGAAAACATGTTATCCTAAGGGCATACATTCAACAGATTCAGGCGATATGTAGTGGAAGTTCATCATTATGAGTGGGCTCTTCTCTCATAATCTCAAGAGTAAGTAAACGCGTGTAAGATTTCACTATCTCACACAAATGAAAGTAAAATAATCCGAAAATAGACTAAATTCGGGGTAATTAATACGTATCTACTTAAAATATAATGATTAAAAGATGTAAATAAAACCCCAGAATATTTTCAGAACCCGATTAGCGAGAAAAAGACTTTATCTTAAAGTGTAGTTCATGAGACTAAACGTCCAATTTGGCTTCAAAACGTAGTGCGTTTATTTTTTCTCGTTATATTTTGAATGAAAGAGATTATCAAATAAGAGGAGTTAATAATGTCCATCCCTCTATTAAAAAATAAACAAAACTTTTATTAAATACATATGAATGAGGACAGGACAGTGGAAAAAATAAAATACTCGAACAATACGAGTGTCTCCCTTAATCAATCGAGTAATATCGACGGATAGTGCTCAAATGAAATGAAAAGAGGAGCTAAAGGGGCGGAGTCGATGAGTTTTTCAGACGAGGGAGATATCTCCCCGAATTCACTTGTTTACTTCCATGGAAGGGTGGGACGAGATGTCATTTTCCAAGTAAAGCTGGTAAGAAAGCATTAATGTGCCTTTTCACGAGAGGAGATAATAGAAGAACATCCTCATGACTTAGATTTGTAGCATGATAAATAAATAGACTATCAAGGCTATGAAAAATATTATAAGCCTAACAATTGGTTGGGTAAAAATATATACATGACTCTATGAGAAACCACCAAAAAAATGGAGGGATGCTGAGACTCTTATATTAATCAAATTTATGATCAAAACTATCACAGATGCTGACGGCCCTTTGCGGTGCTATCACGCGTAAAAATTATACATGCCAACCTTTTTATTTGAGCCTCAGACGAGATGAGTTTTTCATCCTTTCCCATTGTTTCCTTTCTTAACTCATGCTTTCCTTTGAAATGTAAAACATCAAACTCTAGTTCGAATCTAGTTCTAGTCTAGTACCTCTACGTCCGGCGTATGTCTCAGCTGCGCCGCAGGGTTAAACGGGAGGGAGATGTTGGATTCTTGTCGTCCTGGTGTATAACAGGCGGCGAGATACCCCAGGCGGCGAAGGCGTTAATACATGTCGCTACAAGCTACGGATTGTGGCGGATGTGGGGAACAAACGACGCCTCGGAACCTGGATCTGAAGAGATGCTGCGTTCCCTTAAGAAGTTGGACTCGGAGGTGAAACTGGTCGAGGCGGAGTTGACGGTCCCAATAAATTTGCAGCATTGTGCCGTGAATTGACCGAGGAGGGCTCGTCTGGAGCCGAATAGAGGGTATAAATCAAAGATTTTGTGATTTTGTCGAGAAATTGGACCGGAATTTGTTGATCCTGTCATCGTGTCGGGTACCCCTTAATCGCTCCGGGGTCCATTATACTGCCGACGCATCGCAGTTTGTAGCGTGTAGGTTACATGGACATGTTTCGAGGGTGAATCATAGATGGCAGGTTAGAGAGTAGGCAAAATTATGTGGAATTCAGTGTCAATTTTCAAAATTGCGATGTTTAATCATTCACTTCTCCATTTCTGCGGCGTCAAAAAAAAACATACACGACCTTCGAGGACATCCAGTGTCAGTGCGACTAGCGCAAATAAAATAATTAACGACCATATATAAGAAACGGGCAACATATGCATTTATACAGAAAGACTTATGAATCATATTTATCCATAAACGCGTACTTAATTACCGTCAAATGTCAAATTTCAGTCAGACACTGGTATCGTTCAAAATAAAAATAATCTAACTATCGTGGTATTAAACTGCAGAAGCCAAAAAATAAGATAGCGGACCTCGAAAATATAATCCAAAGTTTCTGTGCTGCCATAGTTTTAGGCACAGGGAGTTGGCTATATGATGATATAAACGACCGAGAAATTTTACCAAAGAATTTCACAGTTTACCGACGCGAAGGAGGTAATAGACCCGGAGGAGGAGTTTTCGTGGCAGTGAAAAGTATTTTTGAAAGCTGCTAACGTGTATTTAATAAAAATAACATGAAAAGAGTTTGAGGCACCTTACTGCGATCTAATCAACTCAACTTTAATGTATGCTCCTTCTATAGGCCTCCAGACTCAGGCGTTTAAACACTTCATGCACTCGATGAACAAATATACCAATTTACACGTAAAAATAATACAGCATCAACATAATTGGTGGTAACTTTACCCTCCCCGGTTTAGATTGAGACAGCAATAGCATTAAAACTCGGACCTGTGACCGGATTTTTGCTATTCATTATTAAAATTAATGCAGAGAAACTCCATTCATCAAGCATAGCCACTCGTGGGAATAACATATTAGACCTATTTCTTACGAACACACCAGGGCGTTGGTATTATGAGTGTAGCTAATGATGAGGGCTTGAGTGACCATAAATCCGTTTGTGCCAACTTCGACATAGAACCAAAAAAGACTATTAAACCCAAAAGAAAAATTTATAATTACCATAAAGCAAATATACATTGGAAATTTTGCCATCCAATTAAACTCTTCACTACCCGAGTTTAAAACACGCTTGTCATGCCAACGTAGAAGATACTTGGACACAATTTTTCAAAAAAATGTAAAGAGGCGTCACAGGCTTCACCCCTATAAAATACATTAAGACAAATCGCGACCTCAGGTGGTAAAATAATCGCGTTAGGAAAGCCCTTCGGAAGCAGAGAATGTTGCACGCTAGAGTAAAGAATACAGGCGAGAACATATCTTCCTCTGTGGATAAACATTCATTGGAAAAGTATAGATCTCTTAAAATTTAAACCAAAAGATATTTACGTAGCGCTTTACGAGACTTTTAACATAAAATACTATGGGACTATTTGGACAGTGACTCAAAAACGTTCTAGTCATTTTTAGGGAGTTAAAAGAAGGTGAGCAAACCGTGGTTTGCTTAAGGGATTGTAATGATAACATTCACACTGACAGTGAGGAAAAATTTAATATTCTCAATAAATTCTTCCAAAGCGTTTTCACGAGCGATGTTTCCAGCGCCGATATCACAGTTACAATACATACTGAACCCATGGCAAATATTACAGCGGGCGAACAAGTAATTATCAAATTGCTAAAAGAGGTTAAACCCAACAAATCCCCCAGTCCCAAAAATATACTGGCTAGGCTGTTAAATCATATCGCTCTTAAGAGCTTCATATCTCGAAGTTAAATTGAAAAAATCCCTCATAGAGCGCAAAGTCCCTAAGAATTGGGAAACCGCGAAGATAACGCCTATTTTTAGAAGTGGTAGCAGGGAGAACCCCAGTAATTACAGACTCACTTCTTTCACTTCTATATGTTGAAACTTTTGAAACACATTATTGCCAGTTTGATAATGATATATATTGATAGCATTAACTTTTTAAGTAGCAATAGGTGCGGATTCAGGAAAACCCGCTCATGCACGACCCAATTAAGATTATTCACACATGGCTTAATTTTATCGGATGAAAGTGGTAGGCAAGTGTTTGCGATCGTTTTGAACTTTCAAAAGACCTTTGTTAAGGTTCCCCATGGTACACTTATTAATAAATTGAAGTTCGCAGGTAAAAACAAGAGTGCATAAAAATGGGTTGAAAACTTTTTGTCAGAACGGGATTAGAGGGTTGTCCTTGATGGCGCTAGTTGTGTACGATTGATCTCGGGTGTATCTCAGGAGAGTGTAATTGGGCCGTTACTATTCTTGATTTTTGTTAACGATTCGAAATGCGAAGTGAAAAGTAAGATTAAGATGTTCGCGGACAACATGGTGGTATCTCGGGAGATATTTGGGGATAAGGGTCGTTTAAAACTAGCAAAGAATCTAGATTGCATTTCAAAATTGTGTACAAAATGGGAATTGTTATTAAACCATAAAAAATGTTCGGTGGTAAATTTATTTAAAAGACCAACGATATTTGTTTACCAACTAGCTGGAGTTGACCAAGAAGTAGTTGATACGGTAAGATAACTACCTGTAAGTGTTACAATCACTCACATCCGTAAATCTATGGGCAAGAATATAAATTCTGGGATTTAATAGACGGAGGGGCGGAGACTATGAGTTGTAGTTCCATGTGATAGTAGAATTTCCCCTTCTTACTTTTCAATTCTAATTTTCCGCGATAGATTTTCACTACATTTGTAGGTGCATATGTATGTTAGTTGATAGTATATGTATTACCATGTATGTAAATTAAAAAGGTTTTTTGCATGAACATATTCCCCTCTGTTAGTGTAGATTTGCATGAACTTGTTGGTTTTGCATGTGGTTTCATCTTTTACGTGCAGCGACCGAACATCATCTCCGCCACACACCCCTGCGGCGGCTTGTGTGGTATTATGTAGATGTAAACTAGCGAGCGTATAATCCTCCGTTCGTATTAACATGCGTGACAGCTGACATTCTAACGCTTATGGCATTATTCCGGTAGATGAACACTCGGAAATTCATTCGGAGGAAACCACAAGCACAAATTAAGAATTTTTCTGTTGGGAAATTAACAAATCCTAGGGTTATATGGTAATGGGTGTGTCTTTAAATGTTGGAGGGGAAATTTCCAATTTTATCAAAGTGTAAAAATATTTTTTCCCGAGGCAATCTCTTGATCCAAAACTTTATGGCCAGCAAAAATTTTTCATATTTCCGTTGGAATAACCACACATAAATGAAAATGAGTTTTAAACCGAAGTAAGTTGGAAGATTTTTTTTGTTTTCTCAAAGTTTACAGGAATTGACGGTCATTACTTCTTATTTTCGATTATATCTTCCCCATTACGATTGATTCCCTTTCATTTATTTTTTTATATCAGAATGACGAAAACAACGTGAAATCCTGGACCAAGATTCTGGCTGAGGTTACGAAGAACAAAGGAATTCATTTAGTGTAGGTAAGCAATAATGCAAATTCTTACGAAGGAACGGTATTATTTTTTTAAGATCTTACTTATTCATTCCTTCATCAATGGCCAAAGATGGAGTTTCAAAAAGATATATCACCGGAACTGTCAAGCTATGGTATATCAGTTACGAGGAAGACGAAGAATTTTTTAATATATCACATATTATTCATGAAGAGTAAATTATTGAAACAAATGCTTTTGACAAAGCCTGCATATGAAAACCAAAGTTCGTGCATACCATAGCAAGGATTAATGCCAATAAATTTATTCGAAATTTATCTCACACTGTATTCATTTAAGACGAAACTGCAAACCGGAAAGAGAAAATTTTGATGCATGAGCGTCAATGAACATGGTATGAGAGATGTAGCATTCAAATGACTGGGCTGCTGCTGCTACCGGCAAACAGCTAGCGCCCCACGACAGGTTTGACCATGCCTGTGCCTATTGATGCTTTCCCCACCCTGAGCTCGATGAGCACGATTTTACGTCACTCAATCCCGCTGTAGCAATCGCTCTCTCTAGTCCTTGCGCTAGCGTTTCGACGAAAAAATGCGGAGTGCTCAGATGGAGCAACGAGTTAACCTCGAGTTTCTTCTGAAACTGCGGGAAACTGCTACAGATGCTCATACCATGCTAAAAGAAGTGCACGGAAGTGAATGTTGATCGCCCACACATGCTTTTGAGTGGTTTAAAAGGTTTAAGGAGGGATGTGAAACGATCGAAGACGATCCACGCTCTGGACGATCCTCAATATCAAAAAATTGATGAGAACATCCGGAAAATTGGTGAAGTGATCCACGAAATCCGTCGTTTGAGTAAGCTCTTTCGGAAAGCTCAGGGATCAACAAATACTGTCTGATTTTCCATGACTCATTCAACATGCACAACGATTGCGCCCATTTTACTCGCTAGACCTGACCCCTTGTGACTATTTTTTATTTCCTAAAGTAAAATCTGAGTTTCAGGGACAAGATTTGACAGTGTGTAGGCAAAGTGGAGAAATCAGAACGAGAGAGGTTCTCAACAAGCTAAAAGAAGCAGAACTCCAGCACTGCTTTGAACAATGGACATTTCGTATGGAGCGTTGTAGGGATAAGCAAGGAGAGTACATTGAAAATGATAAACTTTAGAATATAATTGATGATGAATAAAATGTTTTGCGGCACAAGTCCTCATATTTAATATCTGCACCTCATATTAATAACATATCCACCAACATGTTTTCTAAATATAGCGGATATTGATGGCCAAAACCGTGAACTGAAACTACACATGCTCTGGAGTGTCCAACAATAGTGAACCAATTCGTAAAGTAGCTCCTCTGATTGATCTTGGGTAAAAACATTTAAACCACTTGAGAGGAAGCATGCATAAGTCACAGTATCTATATCGTCTCCGATTCATGTTTGAACACTTATAACATGTAACGGCTGGCTATTTCTTCAAATACCTTTCCGGGGCCGCACATGTGCACGTGTCCATTATATAATTTCCTTTAGTGTCTTTGGCGAGAAATATTGAATCTCGACTTATGATAAAGAGAAAAAGCCGGATGCGTAATAACTCAGAGAGAGAGAGAGGGATTTCACAACATTCTTCTAATGAAGATTGGTTTTAATTTTTTTAAAAGACAAAGTTTATCCAAGAAATGTCGCTAGCTTTGTTTCTTAGAGAAACCGGTGCATGACCAGGTTTTCTGGTCCCTTGTCCTCAAATTAAGAAACAATACGCATAATTTTCACGATCCTACAAATATTAAGGATTTTTTTCCAGCATAGTAAGTAAAGACAGCGTTGAGTCTACATTTCATTTCTTTGTTCTCAAAGTAGGTTGGTAATTAGTTCATGGATGTTTCGACAGCGATGGCCATTTCACATTATATTTTATGTAAACAACAAATACCGGGATCGTAAACTTGAATGGCACTAAGTAATAAGAGGAAAAAACACACACCCAAACAAAAAAACAACACAAATAATAAAATAATAATGATAAAATAAATAAAAATAATAAAACAAAAACTTACAACCACTCGACCACTAGGGTGTGTTACGAAATAACTTTCACTCTCGTGAATCACATTCACACACACACTCAGGGTTTGCAAGGATCCCTCCTATGTCAGTGACCCGTCAATCACATTTCATCATTCATTTATCATTAAATCATTCATTCATTTATTTGTGTGATTGACGGGTGACTGACATAGGAGGAATCCTTGCAAACTCTGAGTGTGTGTCTGAATGTGATTCACGAGAGTGAAAGTTATTTCGTAACACACCCTAGTGGTCGAGTGGTTGTAAGTTTTTGCTTTATTATTTTTATGTATTTTATTATTATTTGTTTTGGTTTGTGTGTGTGTGTATTTTCTCTTATTACTTAGTGCCATTCAAGTTTACGATCCTGGTATTTTTGGTTTACATTGATTCACGACCGTAGCTACGTTCCTTGTATATTTAAATTATCTTTTATATTTAAGACCTCGACATTTTCGTATTTTCACTAGTTTGCTCTTTTTTACGCCCATAATTCAATATTTATTGATGCCCAATATCCCACGGAATGAACTCAGCTCTGGAGTAAGCTCATTTTGATTCAGTGAATCGATTAATTTGTCCAGGTGATGAGTTAACAAACAAGGACGCAATGGGTGAAATTTCATTCATGTGGATTCGTGTGAAGCATGAAACCCGATGAATCATCTGATTGAACCATGAGAAAGCAGGTCAAGACGAATAGATGACTTCAAAACGTGGTCCTGGAGGCAGATACTGAATATCTAATGAAAAAGTACTGCAAGAAACCGAGTGCAGAGAAGAGTAGAGAAAATGATAATGGGATAAAATATAGAGATTAGAGAAAGAAGACCCAGATGGATCGAACACATCTTAGCTACAAATGGAATAGTTGAGAACAATTTTATTAGGTCAGTTTCGTTAGTTTAGGTCAGACAAAATATACTGAATAATATTGTTAATTGATGAAGGTTAAGTAACAAATGTAAAATAATGTATTTAATGTAAAATATACTTCATGCTTTACAGTGGATACTTGATAATGAATTTGAACTTGCGTTTTCCATCTTGTTACTTCACATCAGGTAGTGGAATCTTGTAAGATCGATTAAATCGGAATGAAAAAAGAATATCTTCTCGTTTTTATAATGGCGTCATAAAATTGTGTCATTAGGCTTAAAATGTTATATATGTCATGTTTGAATTTAATTTCAGCGGCAATGCTCTGAATT